>JAHLSL010000006.1:18566224-18640322 GCA_025920805.1 Petroica traversi | reverse complement strand
AGTGCTGGCGCTGTGGCGGAGCCGGGGCTGCCCGGGCCGGGCCCAGGCGGTGCCAGCGCTCCCATGTGTTAAACCAATTCATGATCAAAATGAGAAAAAACAATCAAGGGGGGAACAAGGCCAGGTAGGAAGAAGGCTGGATTCCCTTTCAAAAAATTACTGCTAAACTATTTAATTGAGAAATGGCAGTTCCGCACAGAAGATGTTGGTTTCATCAATGTCGTTGCTCAGTGTAAAGGAGATGTAAAATTCACGGAACTTAGCTGCTGGTGTGTCAAATTCATGAAAGGATAAGAAGTAATATATATATATGTGTGTGTGTGTGTGTGTGTGTGTATGTGTGTGTGTGTGTATGAGAAATAAATTAAATTTTGTTCAGAGTTCTTCCATCCATAATAACTTCAGGGAAGATTAGATCACCTTGACAAAATTATTTTGAAACATTAATTTAAATAACAGTCTCCACATAGAAAGCTGATGTTTTGCAATATAGAGATGACAGACTCTATAAAGCTGCCTTGCAAAAACAGTTATTACTTTGACATATTAGATTTAATGTAGCTGTTTTGACATAAAAGAGCCACTGTCTTCTTGGTGCAATTTCATGTTGACTTAAATGAAGTTAAACAAGGTAAACACTTTTTCCGTGTCTTTGGACTAGGACTGAACTTCAATGTGTTCATGCTTTTCTGTTTCTTTGGTTGGTCTGTCAAGTCAAAATGCCCCTGTCAGTGCCATGCTTCAGGAAACCTGAGACATAGCTGGACACAGGGGAAGGAAGGCAGACTGATTGGGCTGATGAAAACTCTCTGTTCTCTTGAATCTGATTTTCCCCCAAATAACCTTTGAATATTTAGAGGTTCTACTTTAAAAAAACCCCAAAACCAAAAATGCAAAGGTCCACAGCATTTTATGACTTGTAGAATGCAAGTAGTGTGTCCTCAACTTTTTAATGTGAAGCCAAATAACACTTGTTGAATGAAGGTAGGAGGCAGCAAAATTGTCTGTGCAAACAGAACTCAGGACAAAACTAGTACATATCTATGCATTTTTTATTTTGGAAAGCTTTGGGGTTGGCCAGAATATTGAATTAGCTTTTTGTAAAAATTACAGTAGAAAATGAGATGGCTTATCTCCGACATCAGCATATATCTGAAACTAGTTTTGCATTATGGGTAAAGATGTATGAACTTTGGGTGTATGTCACACCCAAAATTAGGGAAGAAGAATGCAGTTGAAAACCAACACTGTTCTGAATACCTGAACACTCATTCCTGTTTACTCTTCAGAGGACATTTGAAGTAGATTAAGAGGTATAGGTTTGGTATTTCAGAGATCCAAAGGGTCCACAGAGAGATTGTGCATCATACTCCTCTGCTATTCAGTCTTAATAGCATGACTCACTCAGCCTCAAATCCACAGTGATCTTCATTCTATCACTGCTTATTTACTTTCCTCTCCAAAGTAAAAAGCACAGCAAATGTGTAGTTATCACTTGCTTCCAGTGCAACTGATTTTCAGAAATACCCTTTTAAGAAGGAGCAGATCCGCTGGAGACAGAGGTGTGAAGCTTCAAAATAAAGAATGTTGTGGACTGAAACATGAAAATTCTTTGCAATTTTTTCCAAATGCTGGGACATGAGTTATCTAACCTAGAAGAATGTAGAAAATGCAATAGAAATGTAAACAATACCAGCCATGACAACGGAGAAATGTAAAAGCTTGCAGTATTACAGCTCCAGTTTTTCTAGATTTCCACAGAAAAATCTTCATTCCTGTAAGGTAGTGCAGTAGATAACTGATTTATCACCAGGTCATAGTGCATTCACTAACCCAACCTCTTTCTGCACTCACGGCTATGATTTCATTAGAATAATTTACATCAGAGACACAAAAGACAAGAAGTCCTATGTAACTGAAAGCTCAGTCTGTGCATTCAGGTTACTTATCCAAGACAAGGATTTTATCTTCCCTACTCAAATTTTCACAGATTCCGCATTGCAAACACACCCACGTAGACACATACACACACACATAATTGCACCTGCAGGTGAATAGTCTCTCTGAACTAACATTTCCAGATACCACTGATCATTTCATTCTGGAAGTTTTCCAGAAACTGTCCACAAATAATTAATAATGTTGGTAAAAGAAGTCACTGTGGTTTTAAATACTTTAAAGATATCTTTTCAAACACAAAACTATTTTTTTGGTTCCTTCATCAGGGGAACATACCCTGAAAGGATGAAAACTTACCCCGAGTGTAACAGCAGGGAACCAGCTCAATAATCTGAGAACCACAGATATCCACAAAAGCATATTTTTTATTTCTACAATAAGCTCATTTTACTAGGACCTGTGCCTTGCCATGCCTTGCCATGTTCAGAGAAAAACCTTGTAAGTATAGCTAATAGGGATTAATTCTATACAAATTTCAAGTCTACAAATGACATTTTCTTAGAGAGAAGGAATAATGACTGAGGAATGGGAATATGCTTGATATTAAAATATAATGATAATTTGTTCTCCTAACACTGTTTGTGTGACGATGACAGTGAATTAAACCATCCTCTTGACAGTCATTTCACAGTAAGAATGAGAAAGCTTACAATTTTCATTGCAGGCCTACCCTATTCTTGTCCTCATTGTGCATTTCTATGGCAATGACAGTGATCATTATAACAGCATTGTACATAATGACTCTGCTTTCTGTGATGTTACTCCCAAACTGGGTGTGAAATATGTGAAAGGACAGTTCTCAAATGACAAAACTCTCACCAGTGAAGCAGAGTAGTCTACAGAATTAATAATTGACAGAATTGACAGCCCGCTGTCACCCAACAGAAGTCCTGAATTAAAGGGCACTGACTTCTTTTATACCGAGGGGCTTTGCATGTAAATTGCTTGTCAAATTAAAGACACATAAAATGAGACCTTGATGAGGTGTGTACAATTAAATGCAACATTAGTAAAAAATCTATTTTTCTAAAATGTCTGTTTTTCGTGTTTAATGATCACTACCGAAATGTTGCTAATTACTGATATTATCACAATCTCATCCAGGCTTTCCCCCTCCCTTTTTTTAAAATTAAAAGTATATGCCTGAGCTACTATAATTGATCTTTTCTTCAAATCAGGTCATCAGAATCATCACACCAAAGGAAAACTAGAGTATAGTTGCTTTTAAGTTCCACAAAGCTTTTGCAAAGATAAGCTTAGTAATGTTGTGAAGCACTCACAGCAGAAAATTATGACCACCAGAGGGAATTATTTGAGGAAAAGGGGAGAAAAATGGGTAAGTACAGAGGGAGAAATGTCCTCAAACAAGGCATGCAGTCACATTTTGACCACAATGGACTGAAAGAAATTCTATTCATTGATCTCTGTAAATGTGGCATTAATAGAGTGGTCAGAGGATGAAAGGAAATATATAATAATATCATAAGAACATAAAATTGAAAGGGACCTGCTTTAGCTCACTGAATCCAGGCTTCTGTTCTGGCACGCAATCATGTCTATAAATGCTCTCATAAAGACAAATATGCTGTACTTTGAAACCCTTTCAGTTTTTGTTTTCTCTCTTCCTGTTAGTAGCCTCTTTCAGAATCTGACTTATTCTTGTTTTCATTCTAAATTAATTAAATGTGAATTCTAAGTTACCTCATGGCCACAAGACCTTTATTTTTTCAAGTAAAATTGCAATCAAATACCTTTTATATTTCATTCATTCTTCTGAGGTGTATTTATAGAATATTACCTGCCCTCCACTATTATTTGTGGAAATAATTAAACAAACATATTTTATTCTCCATATAAATCCATTTTTCTTGGCCAAAAGTAACTAGAATAGCAAATAGGTTAACAATATTTTCCACAATGGCTTCAGTGCCCTATATCCCTGTTTTTTATATCTCAGCTTTTGATCTTAGTATCATATTCACCTTCTTTAAGGTATGACATTAGATCCGGTAACCAGATCTTTCTCTTCCTCTGTCAATTACAATCAATCACTAGTGTATAACAGAAATTCATTACATTACATCTGTATTTCCAAGGTTTACTTTTTATTTCTCTATCCAAAACATATTCATAATATCTATCTCTTTCCAGACAATATTTTGAATCTCCTGCATAGCTTTGCATCAACAATATTTTTGCATTTTTTTTCTCTATTCCAAAATCATTTACGAAAAGGTTAATCAGTGTAAAGTGGTCTGAAGTCATAACTCTTCATCTCCTTATCCATTTTAAAAGCTTTTCTTTCAATGCAAACCACTGCCTCCATTTAGAAAAGTCCTTTCTCAGTTTACATTTCCTTCACATATCTCAATACTTTTTAGCATTCTGAAATACTTAATATTTTACTAAGGCTGGCATAACAGAATATTTTTTCAGTCTGCATGTTAACAGTATCTTAAATACACTTGTTCCACTTGCTATTTTTAGTTCAGATGATACTGTTCAAATTTGGAAGCCCTCAGTACCAGACATCTGCGATTTCAGAAGCTACTGGTTTTCTTGCATATCTTTCTATGATATAATTTTCAGAATTCCCAATTTCAAGGAAAACTAAAATGAAATAATTATTTTTCTGTACCCTCTTACCCATTAACCATCTTTACCCCTCATATTCTATGTATTTCTCTGATTTCACTAAGGAAATTAAGACTCAAGTAGATTATCTAACAAAAAAAGTCTATCATAATGCAGCAGGACAGTCTTCAAGGAGAGGAAAATTTCCTCTGTCATATATCATGGATATATAGAGAATTTTATGTTATTTAATGCAAAGTTAAAACCCAAGCTCTACAGACAGCATTACACATGATGACCCAGAATTCAGCTGGCCAGGCTTCAGTTCAGTTCTATCAGTCTGGACTTTATGTCTGAAGCTCACTCTCTATATCAAAACATAAATTCAGGGCTTGTTCTCACAGACTTCTGAGGAACTTTAACAAGTAACACACCTTGTGTTCTCTCATATGAAAAACACTAAGGAGGATTTCCTTTTGGAGGAGACCTTTCCCACCTACATTCACAGTGGAATGAATACCCTATGGAGCTTAGACTGAATTTGTAATATTCCCTGAAGCAGAACTGAATATAATTCTGAAATAGTCTGGGAAAGCCATTAGCAGTGACCCCATGCATTTAGGGTCCTGGAAATTGATGTAACAGGATCAACTGCACTCACTCTGTGTTTAGCTGAGCTCAGAAGAAAAACTGTTTTATCATATTTTAGTATCTTCATCCTATCCTTATCTTTTTGATAATAAACACAGAATACACAGCCAACAGGCAAGTTCACTGTAAATATATGTAGCTCTCCAAGAGGTGTCTTCCTTTAAAAGAGGGGGTGCCATGTAAAGAGATAAATGTCTTGCCTCTTATCAGTACTTTATTCTAGGGGATGGAATAAAACAAACCAAAGCCAAGAGAAGACAACCACCTTACCTTTCCTACATACTGAGGATCTGGTCCCATGTGTTCTTCTAAAACAAAGAACTGATTCCACACCCATCCACGCTTTGGACGATGATGCACTTCTGTTTCGCCTTCTATGTGTTTGGTTTGATTTCTGGTCACCTTGATGGAGCCATGGTGAGCAGCTCCATAACACCTCTGCACAAAACAGAGACAAACTAGGACTGGGCAGATACAAGATGTACTTGTAATTCTCATTGTAGGATAAGCTTCCTGTTCAAGGTTTTCTTTCTCTTGTCTTTTTCAGCTGTAATCCTTCAAGAAGTTCCCGAGAGAGAAGGTGAAGTCTGGTTCAGAAATACAGTCCAAATTGGATTTTTCTGCTTGTTCATGGTTTAGATGCCCATTTGGGAAAGCTCAAATTATATTTACATTATGAAAAGCTGACTGGAAAAATTGGTATTTCTTCTGAGGTCTTCACAATAGAGTTCCACAGCCGACCATTTTCTATCGAATATGAAAAGAAAAGAGAGACACTTACTCATCACTAAAACCAGCATTTTTCAGGTTTCCGACCTTAGATTACACTCAAAGTTATACTAAGCCATCAGTCAAAGACTGTTACTTAAACTAAAATTTCTTTTCAATCCTTCCGATAGAAGTGATTATTCATGTTCAAATACCATTAGACTTAGCATGGCTCCTACAAGGTGTGAACATTTTTAAATCATTAAAACCTTTAAGATTCAGGACAGTTCCTTTGGCCTTTACCTACAAATCATTGACCTGACCTGGCAGTAGAGCAAAATCACTGCTATAGAGTCATTAAACAGTAATTGCTAAATCATTTCACAAGACTTTTTGATGGTCTATACACCACACAGATATCCAGCTTGATGAAAAATACCTAGTCTATAATGGGTTTTGCAAGAATACCTCCAAAATGGCTTTGAAAATTCTGAGTCAATACTAGAACATACTGACAGGAAGCTTCAGTCAAAATGTGCATTTTTACACCTTGTGCTTTATATAAATTCCAGCCAATACCATAGGACCTCACAAAATTGTCATACTAACAGGAGGTTCATGTTGTTTTGATATCAGTATTTTCAGTATATTGACAATATTTTCTCAGCCTCAAAAGGGTAAATGTAATCTTCTATAATACAATAGTAAAATGTGAATATATGGAAGTTGATGTAGTGCTTAAACCCTAGTGCCTTGAAAATAAAATATTTCTTCAACCTTAGAAAAACAGTTACACTAAGGTAGCCACTTGTTCAGTTATATGATGATATCAAAGATAATCTCCATATCAGTGAACCCATCAGGAGTCTGAAAACACACAATTGCATCTACAAAAATTGGAACTTCCAATACTGTTTTTCTTGCAGTATCAAAAGCCATTATAAGCTATGTAAACAGAAACACAATTAAACTAATTTTGTTTCTAGGTTTCATGGGAACCCAACTGAATAAATTCAAAATCCCTAAAGAAGAACCAAACAAGAATTTAGAAATCAAACAGAAAAATACTGCAGTAGAAGAAAATTTATTAGCTGTCTTTTGGCTGCAATTTTTTTGAACTTATGTTTCTCTCAAGTCCATAGTAATAATGGAAGCCCAAATCTCTTATATGAGAATAATTCCTCATCAGAACAGTGGAAGAATACTTCAAGAGTACTGCATTACATTAGAAATAGACAGAAAGGATATTTTTCCATTGCCAGTACTCAGCTCAGGACAGTGGCTTTTGTTGAAGTAAAGAAAGAACTTCAGTCTCTTGTGGTTATCCAGGAGCGCAAAAAGAAACTCTGTGTGGCATTTTCAACTGAAGAAATAAATTTGTAGGCATTTAACATTACCCTACTTCTTGTTTCCACAGCTCTGTAGTCTCCCCTCAATCCCCATGAAGTCCACAGCACCATTCTCTTAAAATCCTGGCATTCCATCTCAGAACAGATTTATACAACATGAAGAATTATTACCTCCTATAAGTTCAAATGTGATTTGATAGGAATTTTTTAACAGTTATATGTTGTATGAAGTCTAAGTTAGATCAGGGACACAATCCAGCCTTTCTGGATCTCACATTTTTTTCTCAGAATATTATGCTTCTTCCCTAGTTTCCTTGCCTTTTCGCATTTTTTGCTGATTCTTGTTAGAAATAATTTTTTACCTTGAGGCATGCAGTTTCCTTGTATAGATTTCTATATATATAGATGAGCTATTCAAATAGATTAGTCATTGTTATACTTTAGATGTACATTCAAATTAAGAAGTACCTCACAAAATATTAAGGCTTTAGTTTTATCCATTTAAGTATTATGAGCTTTCCCTTTGTTTCTATCCTGAGAAATGCCTGGGAGCCATTCATAAGATCACAAGCAGCAGGTAATAACTTAAAAATGGCATATAAAATGCACTGAGATTTCTCAGAATAGCACATTTAAAATGTATTTTAAATTATTACTACTAAGCTTTCTTTTACAAAAACTGTGGGGATAGTTGTGATGGAAAAATCTTGCCTCATAAAAATGTATATATTATTGCAGAAGCTACCAACAAATCAAGATTTACTAAACAGAACTTTGTTTCTCTTCCCTCTCAGAAGTCATCCATAGGAAAAAAATAAAAAAAACTAAATCATCAAGATGGAGCCTGAAAACTGTGTTATACCACAGTCTGGTTAGCATTTAAGCCAGAAAAAAATATTAATATTATATGTATAGATAGAGATATAGATACAGATACAAGTGTGTGTACATATATAATATATATTATAAATAACATACAATTATATAATAATATTAAATATATTATTCAAATATATTGGAAAAAATAAGATTTAAAAGCACAGGAAAATATGAAGGGCTTTTTCATCTTAAAAGATATCTGTTCATCTTAGCATTAACATTAACTAGGAGGCAATATATTGTTATTTAGTAAAACCCCTATTTTATGAAATTAAATTCAGAAAGTTAATTTTAAGCACTTCAATCAAAAATGAAAGTTTTAAAATTCTTTATTCTGAACAGATATACATAGTAGTAGTAATAAGAATAATAACAACAATGACAGCAGCAGGAAAAAAAATTACAATAGTATCTACTTCCTGATCTAATCATACTTAGAAGTTCATGCCTTCAGCTGTTCCTGAATTGTACATGAAGCCTGGAGAATCATTTCCAATAAGAAAAATTCAACAATTAAAAGAGGAGGGGTTTTAAGTGAAGATTCTTTGAAGTGTTACATCTCTGGTAAACATCTTTAAAGCCAAAGCCTAATTAATGCTCATACAAAGGTCCTTATTCAGCAGTCTCTGTCAAAAGGTCTAGAATAAGAATTTAAAAAAAACCTGCCACCCACCCCAAAAGAAACCTCAAATCTACCTTGAAGACAGCAGAGTGTGTCTACAGGGTAAAGTTCAGATGGAAGCACCTCACACAGCTAACACAGAAGAGAGAGTAAAACAAAGACAAGACAAGAGGACTCTGAAAAAAGGGGGGAAAAAAAAGAAGAAATGAACTTTCTGAAATGCCTTGAATTGAAGCTAACATACTGAGATGCTGCCTGCTCATTGCTCTTGTCTGCAGCTTCAGAGTAAGTGTTCTGATTTATGGTTTTTGTGATAAAGATGTATGCAACTGCAGAGTAGACTTGTGTTCTAGCCATCTCCTGGGAGCCCTCATGAAAATGAGTTGTGTAGCTCAAGAGACTGTCAGCGCAAGTTAAAATTAAAATAAATAATTAAATGAGATGAGGTGGGAAAGCTCCGCCAGCATTGCTGGAAATTGTTACAGCAGAGTAGTTACTGTTTAGTGTAAGACACTGTAATGAATTCCCAGGAAACCAATAGGAATAGAGTGATGCAAAATGTGTATGCTTTACCACCGCGAGGAGATGCATCCTTTGTAATGGGCACTTGCCCTGAATCTTCCCCTATATTCCATCAAATTGACACATATTTGAATCCTTCTGAAAGACTGAGTTTTGCAAATGCACATTCAGCACAGTTCAACTTATCTTTTATCACATCCCTTTTCAGTTCCATGGTGACAGAGTGACAATTAGCTATGAAGCTTGTCATAGATTATATTGCTCATATATTTTTTGACTTCTCTCTCTGCCCTCTGCTCTCTAAATCTCCTCCTATTTGAAAAAAAAAAATTATCAAAATATGAACAGTTTCAAATCACTGTTATTGTTTAAATACAAATAATAACCCAGAAAAATCTTACTTCCTGCATTGGCTGTGTTTATTGTTTACTGCCAATGTTATATCCCTCAGCACAGCAGAAAAAATGGTGTATTGGCCTGGAGACCAAAGCCAGAATAATGCACTAGTATTAGAAAGGTAAATCAGATGATTTTTTGTTATCTCATTTGAATAAGGGTTTTATAGATTGCCAAGAGAATATAGAGTATTCCTGAAGACCTCAGCTAACTGGCAGGAAAAAAATAAAAGTGGCATTTCTAGGTAGCTGAAGGAAAATTGTTTTTCTATATTTGATCTCTGTTCTCTCTTCCCAAGGCTGGTAGAGCTGAGCCATGGGAAGTTACATATTAAACTGAAGCACCAAGTTCTTCTCAGCCTAGGTAACAGAGACACAATATGTAATTGTCTACTGCACATGCTAGTCAATCTGACAGAAGTAGTGACAACACTGTTTTGCAATGCATTTAAAACTGTATTACATGTTGTTGTCTTGCCCCTTTATTGCTTTTAGTTGTAGCTATGAGTATGAGACTGAAAACTAAGAAAAAGTATAATTAAGAAAAAGCTCTTGAAATAAATTTAGTGATTCCAATAACCAAATTTTTTTTTACTATAGTTCTATATTGACAGACCTTCTAGAAATGGGAAACTGGACTCTTTTTTTGCTTCAATAGCATAAGGAAATTTCCTTTAATTGGCAGGATAATTGCATGAGATATGAAACTCCAAAATTATTGCTAAATTTATTTGTAGGTGTATTACTCTTCTAAAAAATAGTCTTTATCACTCTGGAACTTGATCAGTTTCCTGAAGAAAGAGAGAGAAAAGAGCATTGACTGACCCTCTCCTCACCTCTTCAAGCCAGCAATTCTAGCTGATGGCTGTACTCTGTCAAGGGGTGTTATTTCTTGTACCACTCTCTCACATTTGCACACAGCATTTTGATAAAGGGCATATCTACTCACAAAAGCCCAAAACATGTCTATAGTAATCTAGTACCAGCTATTACTTTATATATGAAATTATTCTATATAAACTCCCCTTTACAAAATAAATAGAAGCAACCTCAACAAGGAAATAAAAAAAGACCTCTATGAAAAATAAAGACTGTTTCTTCATACATGGCAATTATATCCCTTATGTGAAATTCTGTTGTGGGAAGAAAAGAGTGGATAAGGGAATCCAAAAACCAAAAGACAATCAGACATTGTAAAAAAAATAAATAGCATGAGAAAAAAATAGAAAAAAGATACAAAAGAGTCACTAAGAGATCACTGGAAAACAAATCAAGGCAGAGAAGCAGATTGGAAAGTTCAAGTGGAAACAGCTGAAGCTGTTAGAAAAGATGTAAAAAATCCAGCAGTACAATATCTGTGAAATGTGAAAAATAGAGAAAGACAAGTTGAATAAAGAAAATATGAATTGGGAAAGAAAATATGGAACAAAATTCCATAAGGAATATAGATTTCTGGGAATTGGTATGCTGAAATTGGCAAGGGAAGTACAAAGCTGGTATATTTTTCCCTATCATTTTTACATTTGATACCCAAAAAATTCTTCTAACTTCAACATTTTCACATATAATTCACAGATCAAGACAACTGGTAATACATTTGATATTATATATATATATATATATATATATATACCATATGAAGAAAGAAAACAGTATAAGGACAACTGTAGAGGCTTAGTTATTACAGGTTGTTATGCAGTATGTGCAAAAAGCTGTGATATTCTTAGATTCAATTTACAATCTCAGAAACACATTATACAAAATTCATTACTTAGATGAGTACATCACTCTTGCTGACACTGCCCAAATGAAAATCAAAAGGAAAAGAAATGCCCTCCTTTTTTTTGTTTTTTTCTCCCTCTTTATCTCCTATCTACCTACAAGGAAAGGAACAGTTTTACCAAAAGCTCAGGAAGAAAAAAACCAGCAGCCATATCCTGGAATACTATTAAACAAAGGGAAATCACATATTTTTGGGCATTCTAAAAGAGCAAAAATAAAGAAACAAAAACAGAGAAATCTCTCACATGGGTAAGCAAGCTAGTTGGTCCTCTGAAAAGGAGCTTACATAACAGAAAGACAATTTGGCATTAAAGATGCGGGTTTTACATGCCTCAGTGTTGTAATTAGATACCAAAGAATAGTCGCTGCAAAGGTAAAAATAAGTTTCTCTCCCACTAGATTTTTCAAAGGTAACAGTAGCATTTAGCTGCAGAGGTAGCATTAAGTCGTTTTAAATTATTTCATATAGGAAAGTGTGATGGATTTTCCAGCACCATCCTGACTGACATACTTACATCAAATAATACATACTTATGAGACTCCATTCCTCCAACTGGCTTGGAGCTCCACAGAGACAATGTCAGAAGCCTTCATTAACTCTGCAGGTTGTAGCACCTAGGATTTCTTCCAAATGTGTTCACAGTCCAGTCTATTTTTTAAAGTCTAAAACTTTCTCTTTTTCTCTTTCCAGTTTTTCTTCCATTCGAGGCAGATACTACTTCCAAATATTCCTTTTAAATTCAGTTATATATTTCATAAGGTTTATTGATATAGTTTTCTAAATTAATATTTCTTGTTTTAGTGACTCAGCTCCAGTAGCTTTTAAGTAACAGAAACCATATATTATCATTCCGTAAAGATGACAGAAAATAGAGCTTAGCCATCTTTTTGGATTAACAACTGCTGAATAAGTAATTAGCTTTTAATTATTTCAGTACTTTTCAAGGCCTAATTGAAAGTTAGTGGGTTTGTTAATATTTGCATTGTATGTTTAGTTTTAGACAGTTTGTACCTAAACCTTTAACCCAGCACAGACTCTTCTTTATTTCTAGAACATAAGGTTAGTCAGATCTTTTCTGTTGTAAAAATATTATGCTAATACTGTCTTGAGACTGAAAAGTGAAGAACTTAAGACCAGAGATTTCCATCCAGCATTAACACCCAGAGTTTTTTAGGGCTTTTTTTTGTTTGGGTTTTTTTTTTTCAGTTCCAAGATGGAAGAGAAAATTTCAAAACTTTCCCTTAAAATCCTAGCTGCAGCTCTAGCAATTAATCAGCAGGTTTGATGCTAGTCCTAGATAAAAGTAAGTTTTCTTTTTCTTTAACTTTTATCTCCAGTATAAGAAATAATTACACTGTTAGGAGTCTAGATTGCCTGTTAGCTTAATAAGCATTAAAAACTTGCCTGGTTGTCTGGAACAGGTTGCACCATTTAAATCTGGGGTCACAAAAGAAAACAGATCATATGAATTTTTTTTTGCAACCTCATCACTGTACAACTTCCTCACAAGAGGAAGCAGAGGGGCAGACATTGATCTCCTCTCTCTGCTGACCAGTGACCCAAGAGAAACATGTATTTGTGTTTAGGTTGGATGTTAGGAAAAGGATCTTCGCCTAAGGGGTGATTTGGCACAGGAACAGGTTGCCCATAGAAGTGGTCACAGCAACAAGCCTGTCAGAGTTCCAAAAATATTAGGACAATGCTCACAGGCAAATGGTGTGACACTTGGGGATGTCCTGTGCAGGGCCAGGAGCTGGAGTTTGATGATCCTTGTAGGTCCCTTCTAACTCAAGATACTCTGTGATTCTATGATTATTAATACAAGGGGCATCACATTCCTTACAGGAGGCATGAACTATAGTTCAGATTTTGTTACGAAAAGAGTTGTAAAGACAGCCTAGCAGCACCTGAACTTAAAAGAACATAGAAATACTGAACCAGCAAGAATTTCTGGCCAAACACCATCCCCCTGCATTAAAGGATATTAGTCATGTGTTTTATCTGGATGGTCTTCACTGGGAAAAATAAAAAAGCACTGGAATCCTACCTAACTGTACCATGAGGATCAATGAAGTGTGAAAAGCAGAAAGAGGCTTAGAAGAGACAGTCACCAAAAAAAAATAAAACCATTCAAAAGGCTTTAATGTTGTTTATGGTAAAAGAAACTCCTGAATATTTACTGGGCTAGCATCTTCTTTATCTTTTACTTTTTTTGAGAAATAAAATAGATTGTCAAGACTATTGAATACCAAGGTCTTAAAATAGCAGATTTAATAGGAGTTAAAAAATTTGTAAAAATCAATGTGGACTCATGATCAGGATATTTTTTTCTGGTACTGTGTGTAGCTTATCACTAAACACAAGCTTTAATGGATTTCTTAATGGATAGCATCAACAGAAGCACCACTCACAAAGAGCAAAAACCAACCATATTACAGCTAGGTGACTAATCCAGCACCTTATGTCCTAGGAGGTTCATACCAAGTGGTCCAAATAAAGGATTCTAGGCAAACTGACTCCCAAAATGATGCAAAAATTAAAAAAAAAAAAAAGAAAAGAAAAAAAAAGAAAAAAGAAAAAAGAAAAAGGAAAATGAAAAAAAAGAAGAAAAAAGAAACAAAAACAAACCAAACAGGAAAAAAAACCCAACCAACCAACAGTAACCAAAACAACAAAAACCCCAAGCCAAAGCAAAGAAAAATAAAACCAAAACCAAAAAACCCCCAACCAATAAAAACCGCTAATTATTAAAAAAAAAGTGTTAATCAAAGAAGAATGGTTTCATTTTAATCAACAACAACAATAAAATAAAAAAAAATTGCAGGGGGGGTTTAGCCCTTTTTATATACAAAAATACTCAATTTTTATATACAAACCATCAATGCTCCATAAGAAAACCCTATCAGCCCTTGAAATTCCCATCAGAAGAGGGATTATCATTGCCAGACTACAAACAGATGGGACGCATAAGATCCTCACCTGCATTGTCATACTGAAAATATATCAGAACCAGTCTGCAACTGAAGTTTTATTGTCATAGCAGGATTTTTAAAAGTGTATCTAACTGATGCTTTGGTTAGATGATGTGCAAGATGAGCTGTGTTCTGCTATGCTGCCTTTTAGAATAAATGCATGTAGTTAACTTTAGGGATTATTTAAAACTCCTTGATTTTTGAAAAAATTTTGAAGATGGGTATTAGAAGGCATTCTTATATTCATAAATAGGTACAGGAAACTATTAAACACCACAAACCAATGGATTTGGTACCCTGTTGACAAAACACATTTTATGAAAGAGGGTTAAATGAGTTATGAAACAGATCTTTCTTGAACAAAAGGGGATCTAAAAAGTTTGCAAACAAGATTGAAAAAGTTCTTAATCTGCAAACAGCACTGCAAGTACACGGGAAATTAATGCTACAATGAACAGACAATGTAAACATGACATTAAAACAAGATTAAGGGATTCATTGCCATCCTCAGTTGGCATACAAAACTATTTTGCCTACAGTGAGCAGGGATATGGAGACTACAGGGTAAGAGAAATTAAATGACATAACCAATGACTGAATAAATATTTTTTGCAGCTATACCCATATGATTTGCACAGAGTGAGTGTCAGAAGCACAACACAGTAACAACACAATTAGTCAGATAAAATCCAGCCACTGTTTCTGTAAATATAATTGCACACACAGTCATGCTAGCCATTACCTGCTGTGAAAGGAACAACTATGAAACACAGAGAAATGATTCATTAATCTGACTCACATCTTTCTCTTTTCCTCAACCAGAGGGCAATCCATCTACATTTATTTCTTGGGTCCATGTAACTAGTCAAGTGTAATACAGATGTGCAAGGCAGCGCAAAGGTCCTTTTATATTCCCAAAGCAGCAGAGGCTTTTCTTCTGTGCTATTTCTCTTCCCAAGGAATTTGCTAGCAGAATAAAGATCTCACTGATTTCTTGAGTCAGTGCTCACACATCTTAAGGTCAGGACACCCAATCAGGGGACAAAGCAAATACACGAGACACTGATGAGCAATTACTTAGTTTAAATAGAAAGAACTTGCAACAGCCCACTTGTGCATAATCTACAGGTACTGTTTGTCCTAACAAATTCTTTCTCAAAAATGAATAGCAAGAGCTCTTCTGAGCAGAATGGTTGCGTCCCACTGACTAGCAAAAAATTAAGAAAGGGAAGAGAGATCTAATGCAGATGTTTGAGGCTTCAGAAGTAGTTAAAAATATTTACCTCTCGCTCTTTGCTAGAGGTTCAGCAATGCATTTTAAAATCCTTAAAATAATGTACATTTTTAATATTATTATTGTTATGGAAGTCTTAATAGTACATAATATACAGTACATATACTTTTTTTTTTTGCTTTTTTTTGCTTTTTTTTGCTTTCTAGGCTGCACACAACTGTTTAATTGCAGAGAAATTTGTTCCCTGGGTTAGGCTAACTGAACAGGTATTTGAAAAACACCAAACATGCTAGAACAACAGACAACAGAGAAGTTAGAAACAGAGCCATGAGGAATGTCTAACATGAGGAATGGCTCAATTTCACAGAGACGTGTGAGAGAAGCAGCTGAATTCCACAGATCATTCCAGAAGCATATGGGGGCTCTTTTGGAGAGGCAAGTCTTGCAAGGTTCACACCACCCAGATGACTCTTTAAGGCTGAGACTGCCTGGGTAATGCTACCAGAGATACCGAGCTTGGTTGTACTTGTAGAAAAACTAAGACAAATAAGGAATGGTAATTATTGGCAGCGATTATCTACCCCATCACACTTTAACTCAGATTTCCTTAAGTCTTTGATTGCTCCTGTGATATGTCTTTGGCCAAACATACTAGAATCACTGTTAGCCACACTGCTTTGCTACTCTGATGTCTCCACATAGATATGCATACATATGTGTGTACTTATCTTAACAAAATTTCTTAACAAGCTCCCATCTTTCAGTCGTTGCACTGGTCTGTTTAAATTTTTAACTTAATCTTCTCTGATTAATTAATTTTTTTCCCAGTTTTCCACTTCCAGTACTGGAAAGTTATGAAAAGAAAAAAAAAAAAAGGAAAAGAAAAAAACTCCATGACCAAAAAAACCTGGTCGTTAAAAAGTCTTTATAGAATCTACTAACAAACTTCAGTTCATCAACTGAACTAAAACTTCTTTACTCTTGACAACCTGAATATGAGGAAGAACTTCTTTACTGTGTGGGTGACTGAGCACTGGAATGGATTCCTGTGGAGGCTGTGGACTCTCCCTCCCTGGAGATATTCAAGAACCATCTGGACACAACCCTTTGCAATGTGCTCTAGGATGAGCCTGCTTGAGCTGGGAGGCTGGAGCAGATGACATGCTGTGGTTCCGTCCAACCTCACCCAGTCTGTGGTTCTGCAATCTTGCATTTTTTTCTATCAGAAAGTGAAAATTCTCTTGTATGCATGTTGATTTGCATTTTATATGTATATGCATATTTTTTTCTTTCTTTAAGGGTAGGGGAATCCATAAACAGGATGAGTGGAATGGTTTATCTATCTTAAGAAATTGCATTACACACATGGTATTTGTAAAACAGGAAAAATAACTATAAAAAATAACAGTGTACTTGTTAAATAACAGTGTTTTGTTACCAGTGGAGGTCAATATTGACATGAGGAAGATAGTGATATTTTCTTGTGTTTTTCTGAATATTTGATATCTTGTTTTTTCCAACATCTATGCATATTATCACCACTTTTATTCTCAGGAAGGCAAAAGGACACCAAGACAAAACAAAACAAAAAATTCAACTCTTTTAATTCTGATTCCTGTATGGGTATCTTTGAACAAATAATATTTCATTATATTAATTAATGCTGTTTATTAAAGCAATTTTTAATAAATTAGATTTGTGCTAATACTAAAACACACAAAGTCATGTTCACTCTCACTCATCTTTTCAGAGCAGAAAGACTTATTTCCATGTTTTTATTTCAGATTGGTTTTACTGTTTTTCCTAAGGTTCTTTTCTGAGGCAGAGAGCCTGTTCTTCATTCCAGCCAAGGTAAGCTTTTATAACTTTTGTGTTACTCCTCCATTTGTTTTTTTGTTTGTTTGTTTGTTTGGGTTTTTTCTTTGTTTTTTTGTTCTGTTTTGTTTAGGTTTTTTGTTTTTTGTTTTGTTTTCCTTTTGTCTAGATAAAAATCACCTCACTTCTTCCTTGTAAAGTTCACTGTTATTCTAGAATAGTGATTCTTAATTTGAACCAAAGTCGAACCTTACTAATGATCTTAAGATTAATTTGAATTTCACACAGCAGACAGTTTTCACAAACTAGTTTAAGATTTAAATGGCAAACTGTGTTAAATACACTATTTCCACTAAATTGCCACAGATTTTGTATATGCAACTTTATTCCATGCTTTTGAAAATTTTAGCTTTTATTCTTGTCCTAGCAGCTTCACAGGTACAGATAAACAGGCAGATAAACAGAGATTTAACGTTCAATCCATAGCACCACCAAATCCTCAGAAACAGAAGGGGAAGGAGAATCTAGGTTAATCAGTAGGATCATGTCTTAGGTTCTGATTGAGCAAACAAAAAAAGACTTACTTAACTTTAGGCCTATTAATGAAAAGCTCATTCACATTAATTGGTTTGTCTGACTAAAACTAAGCTTAAAACGGAACTTTTTCAAGATCATGTAATTGGTGTTTTAGTGCTGATAGAAGAATGGCTTCTATAAACATATTATATATATAAATGCACCAGAAAAACTTAACAACGCAGAATTCAAGTTTCAAAATGCATTTGTCTTTCATTATCACAACAATAGTCTAATGACAACTGAAACCTTGCAATGTCATCTTGATATAAAATGCATGGTATGTTATATGAGATTTTCTACTGTGGGTTGAAATTTTCCAAGAAATCATTCACTGTGTGCTTAATAGGGAAAAATACATATATATTTGCAGCCAGAGAGAGCTTTGGACTGTAACTTCTATGTTTTATGAAGCCTGGCTTTGTTTCTGCAAGTGAACAGGATGCGAGTTGAGCACTTTTTGAGTATCACTAAAAGATGCTAACTTTAAGATGGAAAGCATTTCACAGCAAGGATCCACATCTGAGCAAGGACTCGTACCTCATTCTCATTTTGAACCTCATTTGACAGTGCTTACACTGTGTTCAGAGTACTCTATTAATGAAAATAATAGACTAAGATTCCTAAATGTACACAAAAATTATCTTTGAGCAAGGTATATTCTGCTAATGAAAGTAGTAATTCAACAGAGTTACTAGAGAGAGGATAATTTAATGAGTAATAGAACAATGAAAAAGAAATTCCAAATTGCAACAGCTTCCAGGTTTGGTTTTGGCTTTTTGGTTTTTTGTTTGTTTGTGGTCTCTTTGTTTGTTTTGTTGTTGCTGTTTGCTTATGAGGCTTAGGATATATACTATGAAAACAATGAAGACAAATAATATCTAAATTTGTGTACCTATAATTTCATCTGCAATCTGCTGCTTTTGATTAAAGTAAATAAGTATTTGACTGTTAAGAGTATGTGAATTTCCTCATACTCTAGCATAGAGCTTCTGCTACTAGAAGCTGTTTGTCAGACTACCAACAAAACCTCATCAGTCTTTGAGAATAAAAAGGATGAAGTTATCAACAAGCAACAATCTTCAGCAGAAAACAGATCATTGTTTAAAAAACCAAACCAACCAAACAAAGAAACAAACCCCAAGAAACTACCCACAGTGATTAGAAAAGCTTAAAAAGCTAATAAAAGTTCATAATCCTGATCTGATGCAGATTTAATAGCATTAAGGAAGCTTTAGACCCCTTTCTTCTTCATAGAGAAATTGTTTGCAAAGGAGGCCAAGGCAACTTAGCAAATAGGAGAGTAAGGGGCTGCTCTTTAACCCCAGTTGATTTTTAACCCCAGATTATGGATGAAGGAATAAGAGATGGTACAGCTACTATCTTCCATCCCAAACCCTATCCTATATTGAAGAAACAGTAGTGAAATATTTTGGTTGCTTCGTTGGTTTCTGAGATGACATCTCTCTTCAAGGAGAAGGAAAAAACTGCATTTTTTCCCATGGTTATTAAATCACCTCCTACACATCATCATCATCATCATCATCATCATCATCATCATCATCAAGCAGATTGCTGTAACTTTAAAACTTGAATATTTGTTTGTTTCTAAAACTCTGAATTTTGAGGTACTGACATTGTTTGGTTAATACACATCTTGAGACTGAGTCTGTAAAAGATACCTGTGTCAGATTTAAGCAACATTGACAGGTGTTGAACACTTCTGCCTGCCCCTTGCATGAAATTGAAGGGCTCTTATATGATTATTGCCATAATGCAGATTTTCTCACAAAAAGGAAAAGAGACACAGGAAAAGATACACACACAGAACAAAATATCCAGTAAAGAATGTCACATTCACTGTTTAATCCAAAGGGAATGAAAATAAATAA
This sequence comes from Petroica traversi, assembly GCA_025920805.1. Classification (NCBI taxonomy): domain Eukaryota; kingdom Metazoa; phylum Chordata; class Aves; order Passeriformes; family Petroicidae; genus Petroica; species Petroica traversi. The sequence goes on along the minus strand of JAHLSL010000006.1, from coordinate 18,620,391 downwards.
TACTGAAGAATTAACACAATTCTTAATTGACACTGCTGACTTAATAAGGTAATAATATTTTGTAGTATTTCTCCTAAATAACAGAAACAAAAAAAAAATGACAGTCATCTGTTTTAGTATTCCAAAGAGTTACTCTCCTTTTGCAATCTAGACGTAAGGTATGAAATTTATAAAAAAGTAAGTTCTAAATTTTATAGATTACATTAGCTTTTGTAACAATTTACCTAACACTTTCTACCGCATTTCATAAAAACAGATTCTCCACCTCAATTAATTAAATACATAGAGAGAAAATAGTAAAAAAGAGTTTAATATTATATTGCGTTATAAACATTACTCTGGGAAAACACTTGGGAAAGGACTGAAATTCATTAAAGTGCACTCTTCTACAAATGTTTTCATAATCAATTATGTTAGTCAGTTTGGACTCCAAATTTTAAATTAAAATGTGTGTTCTGTGGTTATTTTTTAGATTTTATATTTCGAAATCTGAATCTATATTTTCTTTAGAAACATACGAATCCCAGCTGAACTACATAATGTTTATATAATAGAAAAAGGGCAAAAAGTCAAAAGAAGAGGGAAAATATAATTAGGAACTCAAAATGCTTCCAAGACAATTTCTTGATGCTTACATTTCCAGTTATTCTTTCTGCTAATGGGAAATATGTATCAGAGCAGTTACTTTTAGTGAACAGCATCTCTCCAGCTCCAACAGCGAAGGTCTGAGCTTGGGTTCCACAACCAGGCATTGTAATCAGGTTAAAGTGCCAGTGCTGCCTGCATTGTGATCAGACACTACATGTACACTCATACAGGTGACAGCCAATTTTCTAAGAACTCATCCCAATGTATTTGCACTACGCCAGGGATATTGTCAATCAGGGACATCTCCCTCTGTAAACAAATGTCAAGAACAGACCAACATGTTTTCATGAGGCATAGTTCAAACCTGTTCATTTCAGCATGTATTCAAACAATGTCTGAGAAATATGGCCTGCTATATGGAAACAAGAGTTTTAATGCATGAACAAGGGCATTTGGTAGGTAATTTTTTCCATTTAAAAGAGGTTATTATATATATATTACTATATTTTGTATCTGTTATATATACACTGTAAGGTGTCCTTAACACACTTTAGATAGTAAATCATTCAAATGTGAATCTTCATAGACTACTGATAGCAACAATTAACTTATTTTAGCTAACAGATAAAAACAAATGCAAAACACTGATCTGTCTCAATAACAGTTCGTCCAAAACACTACCTATCCATAATTTCTTCAAGCAAATATCCTATTAATTTTTGCCATACCCTTCAAGTCTTTTGCCTTATACACATGAAAGAAAGCCAATTCTCTATTGTCAGTAACTAAATTTTGCCCAAAAATCTCAATTATATAGCTAAACATAATAATCTTGTGGATTATTGTGGGGTTTTTTCCGCTTTCATCCTCTGCCCTTCACTAACTTTATTATGTGGACTGTAGCAAATCGAAATAATATCTTTTTATGCAAGCAGGTTATATACATATATACCTTATACCTTATTCTAAAAATAAGCATTCTAAATACAGGAGAAAATCTCTCTGCATTTCTAAAATTCACTTTCCACTGCACATCTATCTTCTCTCGATAGCAAAGATAAGAAAAAAAACCCCACCACTTCTTCATAACCAATATTTTGGAATAAAGAAGTTATAGAGAGAGGGAGTTCCATCTCATCTACTACAGTTGCTTTTAGCAATAGCGTTTTGAAAGTAACGCACTACAAACCACACTTTTTTCTAATTCCTTTTTTACTGCATTTTCACCAGGGATCAAGGAAATGGGACTCCAGGGAAGCAGACTACACATGCTAGTAGTAAGACACAGCCTACAAGAAGCGAATCCTTCAATATGTACCAAAATAAATGACTGAAAGCAAACAATTTATGAGACAGTTGTACTTCTATCTATTTCAACACTTGACCATAAAATCCAAAAATGTATTGAAAATGTACATGTCAAAATAGCATCAACCACCAGAATAACATCAACGCTGACAAAAAATCCCAGCTCATTTTAATTTATCAGCATTTCTTAAATAAATACAGCAACAGCTATGTATTACTGATGTCAATATACTCCCACTTTGCACAATTACAGACCATCAGAAACAACTGTTCATCACTCACGGAACACTCTCAGTAATCATGAACCTTCTCATATGCACAGACAAGGCCCCAAACAGCTAATGTCAGAGTAATCTGTCTTTATCCCTGACACAAACTCACTCATACGTGTTGCAGTTGTGTCCTGAAAAATAGTCTTTCGAGAAATACACAAGAAAACATTCTACAAGCCCACAACACAAGTACTTTGTCCCATCTCTTCAATTAAATTCTTTAATAAGAGCATAATTAGTGCCAAGTGCATATAAAAACCCTTAGGCAGCAACCCCTCTGATCTTGCTAGATTTTTACAAGGCTAGATTTTTACAAGGCTAGATTTTTACAAGGCTAGATTTTTACAAGGCTAGATTTTTACACATAATCTAAGATCAGAATATTTCTGAAAATTAGATCATCAGCTATTTACTGCTCACAAAATTCAGGTAAAGGGATTATAAGTCTTGCATTCTTCTTCATTCTCTCCAACATCTTACTCAAATCTTTTGGTTTCACTTCTATGATACTTGCAACTCTGGCTGCTGTCTACCACACGGCCTTGACATTGATTATTAATACATTATTGCAGCTACATCCCCATGGCAACTTGTTTCAGATTATTTCTGAAGCCATATTTCTAACAGCCTCAGGAGATGTCCTATAATATCACAGTCATTCCTAAAATATGTAATATTTATTAAAAAACAAAACAAAACAAACCACATACTGTTCCATTACAACCCCACAACCCTTCTAGTTTGAGTAATTTATCAATTTTCTCACTTTTTCAGTTCTTCCCTTCCTCTCTAGAAAACCAGTATTCATTACTCAGGAGCTGAAGTTAGCTTCCATCCAAAACCCAAGGAGACAGAAGAGGAATGTGTGCAGTCCCTCAGAGGCAGAAGTATTGAATCTAAATTTTGTGGATGGAGGAGGGTTGTGGCTAGGCAAGACAGATTATTTCCTCCAACACTCCAAAGCTATTGAAATTTGTGGTCCACTTCCTCTGGTTTTCTCATTTCCTGCCATTTCACTTCAATCTAGCTGATTTAATGGACAGAAACCTTTCATCTTTTTGGCTAATCAGGCTTTCTCTGGCTATTGTGCCGCATCTGACTTCTGTAGGAAATACATGAGCATCATGTGTGGTACAAAAATGAGAGAGGAAACATAACTGAGAGTCAAAGACGTAATAGCAGTGAACAAGAAGATTGATTTGACTGGGTCTAATCTGCATCTTAGGTGCATCCACATCAAAAAAATACTTCATGCTCCTTCCAGCTAGTCCTATTCCACTAAAACATGACACTGTTATTTTGCTTCCCAACAGTGCTGTTTGCTGCTCTAAAAGGTTCAATATTGTCTGTATTTGAAAAGATGCAGAGAGCAGCTTGTTCCATTGTCAGGGAGGTCTTATGGCATTTTCATTCCCTGCATTTGTGTATAAGCAAAAGACACCAGCATATATAAAAGCCATGTTCATATTTCCTAAGCTAACAAAAGTACAGCCTACTACTAGAACTTCTGCCTCAGCTGCTGTAATATTTCCAGTTGCAAGGAAAGCAAAAATTGTGTTTTAAACGGATTTGTTGAAGTAATCAAAATTTTAATGTATTGTATATTAAGTGCAGAGTTTAAATATTTTTCTTGTGTGATTTCCTCAAGCAACAGCCTTAGTTCACTCATAAATATGTCTAAACACTTCTAAGGCCGAGCTTCATACTTTAGTGTTCCACCTCAGCTTCTCACATCCAAATCTATCCTGTAATATTCATTATTATATAGTGCTTTTTGCTACCCAGATATTTTCTGCTGTGAAGAAATTGAAAGCAGTTAGCACCTGCATTTTGAAACTGAAATTTTAATTTGACGTGAATCAAAAAAGCATTAGAATTAACAGACAAGCATGCTGCAAACAAAGCTGACAGTCATTTTTAGTATAAAACAGAGCAGCGTTTTTAATAGCATGCAAATAGTGTTGACAGGCATGTCTTTATTCAATTAGTTCCTAGTTTCCAAGGGCAGAGTTGTGCACACATCCAAACTGCATTTTCTAATTTTAGAGACTTTCTATATTGAATGTTTAAAACTACTTAGTATCCAAATCAATTTAACAGAATGTCACTTAAGGTACTTTTCAGTTTTGGCTTTCAATAATTTACATTGTATACCTCAACACTGCTCATGACCTGATCTATAAATACATCCAAGCAGATCTCTTGGCCTTTCTTTTTGAAGTGTTTCAGAGTAGTTATACTTCTACATGTGAACATTTTTGTATTATAAAAGTTTCATTCCAATCCATCTGCATATCCTATTTACTTCCTTGGCTAAAATAGCAGGTAAAACTGGCACTTACTGTTCGGTGGTTACAGGGCACTTCTGCACTCCTCCTTTTCCAAATGACTTGCCAAATCAAACCTACTGCCTCTTTAGCTGCTGGGAAACAAAAACAAAAAGCCCACACACATGTCAGAATTCAAGGAACTGAGGGAGAGGGCATTTTACTAAAAAAATCTCTTTCAGGGAAAGTAAAGAGCAGTGTAATGGTGGTATTAACACTTCAACTCTTTCTCATAATAGCTAAAAAGACTCTTAATGCCTTCTGCACTGGTCTACTCTATTAAAGGAGTATTAGTCAAGGTTTGTCTACCACCATATTAGTATATTTTTTATTATTCTTTGCAAATACAAATGTTTACCTCTTGATACAGAATAAAGCTTCTTAGAAAATGCTTTTGTTTTATTGATTTTTTTTAATATAAAACCTGCAAATTTCCACCAGAGAAAATGCAATTTAAAAAGAGGCAACTGTAAGAAACATATTTTCTGAAGTACCTGAAAGCTGCTGATTGCTTAGCATTCCCCAAAGGTACCAGTAAGCAATGCAGCACTAGCACTGGTTTTTCAACAGAGTTATTAATAACTGAGTTTCTAGCATAAATAAAACATGCTGGAATTATTCCTATAACACTAGTGTGATGAAGCACCTACAATTTACAGTAAGCTTCATTTAAAAGACGCTAGATAGCATCTTAAAAAACGAAAGTTAAAATAGTCTTTTCAAACCTAATATATATTAGAGATGCCACTGTGCTGAACAAAATTCTGTTTCACTAAGTGTGTAAAATTTATCATGACTAAAACGTGAAATAGGAAGTTTGCTTTCTAAAAGTCAGACCAGACACAGCTTTTAAATATCCACCACCAGATACAAAATGTTTTTCTATTCATAGCAGCTGATGGAGATACTGAGAGACAACCTGAAGAGCCCTTTTGCACTACACACTCACTGCTTACACAGTATTAGCCCCTGTACTGCATAGGTGGAAATATATTAAAAAATGTATTTTTTAAGAGAAACCTTCCCTGAATGTAAATGGCTATAATTTCCATGTTACAAGCAGAAAAATTAGGCATGCCAAATTTCATGGGGCAAAATCTCCTTGCAAGCAGCACGCAGATAAAATGAGATCGGAACATCTGTCCACTCTGCTTGAGTAACTTTGCACAGGTCAGAAACACAGATAAGCTGCTATCAATTTCAAATCCTTGCAAGGCTACAATTTTTTTTTTTTTAAGAAAATGAATTTTTATTTCTTTTTCATTGGGAGTAATATTTTTTTCCAACTTTATGTTATTCATATCTGTATTCTTGCACTGCAGGAAATCTGAAGTTAGAGATGAGAGATCCTGTAAAAAAAAAAGAAGCCTCTTTTCTGAAGATAGAGTACTTAATCAAGTGCTTAATTAATTTGCCTTCCTCACCTATTTCAATTTAATGTCATCATTCTCATCTCCAGAATGACACCTGCCAGTACAGCTGTTATACTTGGTATTTCTGTGTGTGCTCAAGTCCTGCAGAATGAAAACAGAGTTGGAGTTGGGACACAATGGAGGAGCACAAACCAGGGTTGTTGCATGCTCTGATTCCCAGGGCTACTCCAGGAAAAATAAAATATTATTACTAAAATATTGCAGAAGAGACCTGGGAAGAAATGTCAAGGAACAGGAAGGGCAAAACACTTTCTTATCCTCTTTTTTAGAACTTTTGGAGAGAGAAAGGGGAAGGAAATTGCAAACCATGAAGAGAAACACATAAGAGGCAAAGTAAGGCTGTGGGGCTACCAACTGGTTTTGCCATTAGATCACAGGGAAAAGCACAAGTGAGGTCTGCTTCAAGACTCCTGCCTTCCACTATACATTACATAGGGAGATTATAAGAAATGTGGTGACAAATCTTTTACTATGTCCAGACAAGGGATCAAGAATTTAAACTGAAAGAAGGTAGATTTAGACCGGATGCAAGGAAGAAGCTTTTTACAATGACATGGTGAAACACTGGAATGGGTTTCTCAGAGAGATCATGGATGCCCCACCCCTGCAAATATTCAAGATCAGGTTGCATGGGACTCTGAGCAACCTGATTTAGCTGAAGATGTCCTTGCTCACTGCAAGGAAGTTGGACTATATGACCTTTAAAGATGCTTTGTATCCCAAACCATTCTATGATTTTATTAATCTATAATCACTGTGGAAGCAAGTTTTTACCCTTAAGGAAACACTTAACTAAGGATCTAGTCCAGGGGGAAAAAAAAAGATCTCAGAAGAGTTATCTAGGAGATCAGTAGCCTGCGAAGCAGTAGGACATTACATTAGTACAGTTTTAGAAGGCCAAGACAAAGTGTCTGAATGATAAACTGTAAAAGAATAATCCGAAAAGGGTCTCTTCGGCATTTTGGTATTTTCTTCTTGCTCTATATCAGCAAATGATGAAAACATAGTGAGCTAAGCAATCTACCCAAAGGAGCCAAGTTTTTAACACTCAGTCTCCAGTGGCTGGACCTCAGCCACCTACATGTCTGCCACCCTCTCTATTCCAAATATTGTTGTGTATCTTTTGCAGTAGGAGAACAATAGTATGAGAATGAACAGAGTAAATGAACAGAGAATGAACAATAGTAAACAATTTTTAAACTCCATAACCTGCTCTTCTTTCAGCTTTTCAGAACAAAATATTATAAGATTTATTTGGGAATTTAAAAAAAGAAATTATGTATTTACGTTCTTGAGCTCTAGTAAAATAAAGCATGCCTCATTCCATCAGTTAGAGTAACTATGCTTATTTCAATCAAATACAGAATCATTCACCTTCTCACAATGACAGCAAGAGACAGGAGTTTATAACTCTGTTTACAAACACTATGGTAATTCCTGCAGGTTTTTTGAGTTGAAGTTAGTGATTTATCTGTTCTTTCTAAAATGAGAATGGGCTCCACAATTTCGGTTAGACGCTATTGCAACAACAAGCATCATCTGTCTACCTATTAGAACATTCCACTAACTTTGCTTCTTTCTGTCTGTTCTCCTGCTTGCCTTCCTCATCCTGCATCCTTTCTTTGTTGTGTAAGAGTTTACAATTATAATCAAGAATAGCAACTTATACTCCAGAAATGACCTAACTCTATCAGTGCAAATTTTATTCTTGAGCAGAAATAAAAAGCTTATTAAGTGATTTCTATTAAGTGATAATAATTACTTTATTTGGAAACATCCATGTATGGTGTCTCTTAGAAGATGCTGAATGCTCTGTATTCCTACAGATGTCCTTCATAAGGTTGCAATTTGTGTACTGAAGAATATAGTTTGTATGAACTCTCCATCTTTGTATCATTATTAAAATTTTCTCAATTTTCTGTAGAAAATTACAGTGTAACATTGTAAATCCAGTTACAATACACCTAATTATAATCTCTGCTAACAGAATGACCCTAAATGATCCTCTGGAAACCTAAAATATTTATAAAATGTGGACACAGGAGAAAGGAATACAGTTTAACTAACATCTGTATTTCCAGTGCTTGCTATGGACAGGCAGATTATATATTCATCCCCTGCCAGGGGAAACTTTTAGGAAATAACTTCTGAGAACCCAATTAAACTGCTGAAATGTTGTTTCTGAAAGGGTTATTTAAATTATTTCTTAAGCCACCTGTCCCACTATACAGAAATTATTACTAGGGAGAAAGAAACACTTTTTCCCTTTCTTTCTTCCTGTTTATTCCTTTCACTTATGATTTAAAAAAAAAAAACCCAACTATCTTAAACAATTCAGTATGTCTTTTGACCAAGTGCTAGACAAAAGAAGGTGCAATCTTCTTTTCTTTTCAGTTCAAGTTCACTTGAACTGTGAGAGGTTTCATTCCTTGAGTGGCTCCAGTAATTGCAGTGGGCTTACTAGAAAAACAGGCTAAAGCTCATTGTACAGAGCAGAACACACAGCACTAAATTTTGTGGTCTGCTACACACCCCTGAGCAGTGCAAGGAGTTATGTTTTAACTCATATTCCAACTGTGCCAACAAAAAAAGCTCCTGGCAGATTAAGAAGTGAAGTTCAACACTACCTTCTGTATCTTGAAGAAAATATAAGGTCCAGATAACAATGTAAAATAATAAGACAGATATTATCAATTAGGTGAGCAAGATCGAGTTTTTTTATTTTTCTCTAATTCTTGCCTGAGATACAGCAGAGTAAGATCACAGATAATCTGCCATTAGCAAAGCTTTAAGTTTGAAGCTTTCAGGTCTCTGTTAGGTGCATACATCCCCCAGTGTGATGTTCTTGTTTCTATACTTAGCTGGAATCCCACTGAGCAAATGGATTGCATGTGCAAGAGCAGAACAAAATCAGGCTTTTAGTGCGACAATTTTTCTCCCTACACTGACTGAGAGAAAAGAAAGATGATTTGAAGTATAAAAGAATAAATATAAATAATTTCAGAGAATCTATTTACTAGGCAAATGTGCAGCATGTTTTAGAAAGCCATTATCTAAGGTTTACACATAATCAACATTAACTAAACACACGACATAAAATCATTAAATTTCAAGAAGTACAGGAAATAAGTAAGTCACTTACAAGCTAAGTAAGTCACTTAACTCTCTTCTCAGTGTAGTTTAGTCACCATGAAAACAGAACAAATAAAATTAGCTACCATCTGACATCAGTATTTCTAAATTCTCAGAGCAAGGGGAAACAAAAAGTACATTGATGTAAAGAGCACTGTAACCTCCCAAACCTTCAGGCTGTTTTTGCATTCCAGGCACAGAAGCACAGGAACCTTTAAACCCAGTTCCACTTTAGTGGCTTATGCTATGACACTGAGAAATGAACACGTGGTGTAGGCAGACTTCTAACTCCATGGATATAACACCCACGTGGCCTGGAAAACCTGTGATTTACAACACTTTATCAGAAATTCAGGCAATGGTCTACAAAAACTATCTCTGAAACAACTCAAACCAAACATATTTCTGATTAGTATTTTGACTTAAGGTACTCAATGACTTCTGCATCTCACTCTATTTTTGAAAACTAGTCCTCAGGAATCACAGGTCTCTTTGTCCAGTGGCAAAGTCTAGAGTAAGGAAGATATTCTTGGTGGAGGAGAATTATATTAGGGAAATTTTAAATAATCTGAACATATATAAGCCCATGAAGCCTGACAGAAAGTACCCACAAGAACTGTGGGTACTGACTGTGTGGCAACCAGAAGAGGTTCTGTAAGAAAGAAAATATCACTCTTATTTTCAAGAGGGACAAGAAAGGAATCTACAGGTTGATCAACCTCTCCTCCATCACTGGGATGGGGATGGAGCATCTAATACTGGAAAATATTTACAGGAACATGAAAGACAAGAAAATTATCAGGAGCTGTCAGCATGGATTTATGAAGGGGAAATTGTGGTTAACCAACCTGATTTCCTTCAATAATGAGACTAGCTTGGTCGCTGAGGGAGGAGCAGTGGGTGTTGATTACCTCATGATCATCAGGGAGGCTTTTGACACTCCTGTAACATCTGATGAAGTATGGGTTATGTAAGCACAGTGAGGTGGATTGAAAACTGGCTGATGGGCCAGGCAGAAAGGGTGGTGGTAAGCAGTACAAAGTCCAGCTGGAAGTCAGTGCTGTACCCCAGGTGTCAATAGTGGTGCCAATACTATCTACATCTTCATAAAAGACCTGAAAAATGGGACATAGTCCACTGTACCGCACATTGCAGATGATATAAAACCAGGGGTGGGAGGGGGGAGTGACAGATGAACCAGATGGTTCTGCTGCCACTCAGTAGGATGTCAACAGTGAGGAGAAATGGGTAGAGAGTAATGTCAGGAATTTCAGCAAGAAAAAACACCAAGTCCTGCAACTGGGGAGGAATGTGATCACACTAATGACAGATCATTCCCAGAAAAAAATATTTAATGCCCAATTCCCCAAGGTAGAGGCACAGAAGTATGTATTGCAACTGACTCTGCTATATGGTCTCTTGTACAGTCAACTGTTATCATGCTTGAATTCAAACACAGGCAAATAATCTCAGTTTCTGCTGTTCTGTGAGGGTTTTTTGTCACATATTGAGAGTTTGCAAGTGACCAAAATCCCTCTGGCAATGAATGTTAATGAGTATAATGATTCATGTAATGACTTAGCTTTACCCTTCAAGAGCCAGTGTGCTCAGTCTAGGGGCCAAGAATACACATTCTCTTGATACAGAAATGGTAAACTGAATGTGCAGCCTAGCAGGGAATTCCAGGGAATTGTAAAATCTTCTATATAGCTCTGATGATGCAAACCTTTAATGAAAAAAGGACTATATGGCTGAACTGAATGATTTCCCTATATCACAGATATAGAGCTTCAAGAAAATGTGGCACCAAGAAAGGGACAGTTGAACAGTTCTGACAGTAACAGTACAGTTAGACAGTAATACAATCAAAATACTTTAATTCCTCTGTGTAAGTTCTTCAGAATTAAACATCCTAACACTGTTCAGGCAGACATTCTCAGCAGTAATGCCAATAAATAAGCACAAACTGGTAATTTCTTTTAAACTTTTTTACACATTTTCATATATCATGAACACTCGCTGCCATTTCCTGTGTTCCTGTTAGTTTACTTTCACATTATGTCTAGGGAGAGGTGATCTCAGCATGCAATACATCTGTCTCAATGAAATGTTACCATTCAGTTATTTTACAGAGGTCTTTGTAGCACACAGTTAAAAAGTACAGGTTGTTATTCAAGTTTAACTCATATGCAAGGAAATGGAAGAGGCCACCAAGTATGCTTTGTAAATTACCTTACAAAACCTTTTGAGCAACTGTAATTCAAAGTTTAAGACAAGCAGAAACAGTGTAAGCCTGACTGCCATTTTGACAGCATAGATATAAGTCAGCTCAAGGAGTGAGAAACAAATAATTTGATGCAAGGCTTGTTCAGCAAGGATAACTTCAACGCCTCTCACTTAAGCCTAAAAATGTTTTAAACTGTGTGGTCTAGACTGTTTTGAATGCAATAGACAGATGCTAGCACTTCAATTTTACCTTAACTTTCCTTTAGCTGAGTTTGATTAGTAGCAACTGGATAACGAACTAGACCTTACCTAAGTGTGTCCAAAATCTATGAACTGGATCTTGGAATAGCCTAATAAGAATCCCCAGGCAGAGATTTCTTCCCACTTCTCTGGGGCTGCAATGAGGATGGATATAGAAATTTGATACTACAGCGCCAATGGAAGCAGGAGCATGTCCGGGTGACTGCTGTTGACCTTGAGGAATCTCCGGGTCACAGTAAGATTTTCAGGTACACACTTAAACCTCTAGCTTTATAGAAGTATAACTGTGATGGATTTTGCATTGAGGTTTGACATCCAGATGTTTTAAAATAACTAACATAATTTAAAATTACAATAAAGGTTTAAATCTGCTGCAAATATTATTCTTTTACGATAATCTCTACTTTCCTTAAAACAAGATTTACTTGCAAGAATTCAGAAAAAGGTAAGCAAAGACTTATTACTGGACATAGTCAAATGCACATCTCAAATGCACAATTGTTCTGTTCAGAGAAGCATTTCTATAAAAAATGTTGACCTGATACACAACAATTAAACAGGATCATTTTAATCTATATAGCAGGAAATAATTTTTTAAAAACTGTTCTTGAGTGGTGTAAAGTTTTCAAAGAACTGCTTTGTGTAAATCCACAAATCATATACTTGCATTCTCAAAGTTCTTACATTCTACATTCACAAATGCCACAGTGCAGATAGAAAGGACTATTCATAGCAATTCAGGCTGAAAAAATTAGGGAACAATGTCTAAAATAATTCAAGGTTATTTTAATAAAGATTACTTAGATAATAACTAAATAACATTATATAAGGTAAAGCTAAAATGTGCTTTCCTTTTGCTAGAAAGGACCATCTGCAAAGATAGTTAACTCACAAGGATAGTTAACTAGGATAGTTAATTAAACATATTTTCCATCAAACTGCAATTTTCATTAATTTTCCAGTGTTTTCCATGCAGTCCTAAAACCACTTGAAAAATAAAGAACTACAAGGGAGGTGGTTCAGTGACTTGATATGGTGCTCTTCAATGGCTTCCAGTAGTCTAATCCTGTTGATGTGAAAATGGAAAAGCTCTCATTTTCTGTTAGGAAACTGCCATTTCAAACAACAGATGAGATTCCGTATATATTCACTGAATCGCTTCCCTTTTCTTTGCTATGGACATGACACATTCTGTTCCTATTTAAACAGTGTGCAAGTCAGATGGAGGAACCTGGTAATGAGTTTTATTTTTAGCTGAACATAGAGTTGCAGTTGGGATACAAATGAGATATCAGTTTGAAGCCACACCTGGGAAGTAACCTATCCTCCTTCACAGTGCATATTCTCACGCAGACAGCCCTCAGAAAAAGCACATGCGTGTACTGCTTTTGCTCAAGCTGTTTCCCAAATAAGGTTCATAAAACATTACGTCAATAACTTATGATCAAAAAGAAGGGACAAAATGTTGACCAAAGACTTGAATAGCCAGTTACAATATGTGTTGGGGAAAAAAAAATGTGCAAAAGAAGAAAATAGTTACTTTTTCCAATACAACTTCTGTGGTGCTTGGAAGGGAGATATCTACATAGGTACCCCAAATAATTAAAATACACATAAAAAAAAAAACCAAAACACTACCCTGCAAAATGCATTCATTTACCTCTATATTATGTAGCAATTCACAACTTTTTGGTGGATTTTTAAGTTAACAGGCAGGGACTGTTATTCCTCTCTTAAGTATTTTAACTCTATCAACAGTTTATCCCCAAGCCCGAAAAAAATAAGACACACAGAGCTTGCTTCAGCTTCTCTTGTGTTCTGGGTGAGTCTGTTCATAAAGTGATTTTCCATCACTGGGAATCATAATATATTCTATGTCAAGTCCTAGGGTTTAGCTCTATACCTCAACAGAGTAAAAAACCTTCAACCTAAATTTCCCTCATAGGGCAGATTCGAAAGGCACTCCCTGTTTCTACCAGAAATGTAATTCTTTCTGACCCAGAAAACCATTCCTTTCCCCCGACTTACAGCCCTGTCAGAGCTGGACATACCTATCTCTCAGTATAACTCAAAGATAAATGGCCTAGAATTGTACAGCCAGATTTTTGCATCTGTGACTGAAATTGCACAGGAAAAGGATTTGACATTCTTATTGCAAAAGTCAGAGAGGCTGCTGGTTCACGCAGCATGAAGCTGACTCGAGCTCAATGAGAAAATCATCTGCCAACTTCAAAATCTTCCCAACCATCAACTAACTCCTCCTCTTCACCCCACCCCCAGTGATTGCTGCAAAGTAGTTGAGTCAATCAATCAAGTTTAGTATTTGTGAAACCACCAGTTTGTAAGACGTTATTAGAGCATTCTCAGGTACAGCACACCCTGACTATCACGTCTGAAAGTCATTAGCCTGCACTCCTTTGAGCAAAATAGTACAAATTGAAAATCGCAGAAAACGTAAGAATAAAACTAAAAAATAATTTTCACATGCTGCTCAATATTAGAATAGCCTTCAATATATATAATTATAAGACTATTTCTTATTTCATCTATGTTTAAATTATATTCATCCCACAGTGGGCATGTTCTAAGAAAAATTCCATTCACTCATTGAGCTAAGTTTCATTGGCTTTAAAGTATTTATTTCCTTCAACTATATCATTACTTTCATGAAACTGTCAACTGAATATGCTCAAATATGTAATTTTAGGCTGTACTACAAAGAAATCTGTGAATAGGACATCTTCCCAGCAGATTTTTTAACTGACAGCTAATGGGAAGTAAAATTATAGCTAGAGTCTGATCCTCTGTCCTGCAGAAAAGTCTTACAATAAATCTCACAGAAGGGTCACCTCCCTCACTCCATCTCTAGGTAGAAAACAACAACAACACAGCTATCAACATGTCCCTGGCTAGAATTTTGACAATTTTGACAGTCAAGCCTCTAAGGTTTATCAAGATGCTGTTGAAGTTGCAGTTAACAACATATAAAAATTTAAGTCTCCACTATTTCAGTATCAGGAATTATCAATACATTTCTATAAATACTTCTTTAGTTTGATTGGCACAAATAATGCTTACACTCCTTTACTGGCAAAATGTAAGTACATATGCCTGCTCATGTACTTCACGCACATTAAAAGAAATTATTTTATTTACAAAACTGTGAAAGGCTGAAGAATAAGTACAGTATAATCATTACAGTTAAACAGAAACATTCACATTTTTTTATCCATTGAGAAATAAACCTCTGGCATGTCTTTCCTTGGAGCCCAGAATTCTTGAGATATTAACAGCATTGGAATATTTTGTCCAGATAAGAGTACATTACTCAGTACAATGGATCAAAAAAAACCAAACAAACCCACAACAAGCCAACGAACCAAAAAACCTCAATGCCTCCATGAAAATCTATGTCAGCCGTAATTACCACTGGGATTTTTTTATTTATATGCTCAAATATTCAGATATTTTTACTAGAAGCATAATTTACTTTTGCTGCTAGAAATATAAGTGACTAAGAATGCCTACTGCAAATTCACTTTTAGGTTAACCAGAAATATATTTGTTCTTTCCTTCTGTTTAAATAGTGCAGTGAAATGACAAAGTGATATTAAAGTTATAAATTATTTTAATAAGAATGTAGGAAATTATTTTCACTTAATGATGTTCTGATGTAAAAATAGAAAAATTGTCACACAAAAAGCTCTACTGATCTTTTAGCAACTGTGAAAAATCAAAATATGGTCAAAACCCCAGGACTCTATGATTTGTTTCCATATATTTGTGGACCCCTCATAAATAATTAACAAATGTTGATTTTTTTTTTTTTGACAGTAGAATTCAATTCAGATAAAGTCAGAAGCATCTTCAGTTCTTATCTTATACTTCTGCATAAAGCTCTTTTCTGGAAATCAGAAGGGAAAACTCAGGAGCTCCTAACAAGGGTTTTTCCATACACTTTTTTTTATGTGTGCCAGAAACAAACTGCCAATGCTGCATTTAACTTTTATCTAGTTCCTCAGAAATGCGGCAAAGTTTTACATTCAAAAAACAAAGGAAACTTTAAGATTTAAAGACTTAAAAGCTGTGTACTTTAAATATGTATTTTATACCTATGACGCTTTGTTCTGTTTTGTTTTTAATGATCTATCTTATTTTAAGCAGTGATTATAGAGCAGTAGAATTATGTGGTCTCATGGGACTTCTGTTCAAAGTAAGGATGAGGAGATCAGGTTACTCAGGTACTTGTCCAGTCAAGCTTAGTGTATCTTCAATATAGAGATTGCACACCACACTGGGAATACTGTTCCACTATTTGATTGTTCTCATTAGATTTACGTTTTTCTGACCAAAATTTTTCATGCACCAGCTGTACCCATTCTATTTTGCTATATTATCATGCACCATTAAGAATCCATCTCCATCTTCTCTGTACTCAGTTGTTTAGTAGCTGAAGAGAGCAGTAAGACCCTCCCTACTGTTTATCTTCTTAGGTGTATACAAACCCAGCTCTCATCTTCTCCTCTTTCATCGTGTACTCCAATCCCCCCCAACATCTCAGTAGCTCCTTGTTGAGTTTTCTCCAAGATATCAATGTTTTTTATGTAAATGGGGTGTTCAAACTGCACACAATTCTCCAGATGCAGTCCCACAAGTGTTTAATAGAGGAGGAGGTTTACTCCCCTCAGCCTACTAGCTTCTTTCTAAGTAATATTCTGCAGAATGCAGTTGGCTTTCTTTTCTTGGCTTTCTTTATCAAAACCTGCTCATGACCTTCTCTGCAAAGGTGTTTTCTGCCCTGCTGGCACCAAGCTCAGGCTGCTGCATGGGAAATTATTCCAACCTAAATGCAAGACTCAGCATCCGCCTTTGTTGAAATTCATGAACTTTCTGTCAGCTTGACCTTTTTCATGTCCTTTGTCATTAGATCCTCTGCCCCACTGAGCAATGGGCCCAGTTTCCCCAGGCTGCCTTTTGCTGCCAATGAACTCACAAAAGCCAACACTGTTTCTTTTATAGTTCCTGATCCATCTGAGCTACTGCTTTCCTAACCTCACCTCTACAGGCTTGGGCAATGCCTCTGTTGGAAATAACCAGGAATCCCAGTTTCTACTTTCTGTGTACATTCTGGTTTTGCTTATCTTCAGTCAAGATTCTGCTGTTCACCCATGTGGGTATTCTACAATATCTGCCTGGCTTCTTTCTGTATAGAACACTCTAACTGATGGCATTGTCCTTGAAGGTCAGCCAGCTCCCCATGGCACTTCTGCTCTCCAGTTCATACTCTTATGACATCCTGCCAAGAAGATTCTTGAAAAAGCCGAAGTTGTTTCTCCCCAAGTCCATGTGGATTGGTAATTTTTTTTTTTTTGCAAATTTTAAACTTTACAGTCTTGTGATCACTGAAATTAAGGGACCTTCATATCTTTATATATATATATGAACATATATATATACATATATATATATATAGCCAGTTCTTTTTCTTTTTTCTTGTGAATAACAGGTCTGCAGAACATCTGCTCTAATTGACCTATTGATTACTTGTGCCAAGAAATTGCCTTGAAACACAACAAACATAACTTTCTTTGCTTTCACTCTGTCATATTATGTTGCCCTTCCAGGAGATACCAAATTTGGTAAGATTTTCCATGATTTTTCCAGTCATAAGTCTTCCTTAAGCTGGTCAGAGAATTTATCTTCTCTCTGGGCATTTAGTTTGTAGCAGATGCTTTCCACTATGTAACTGAGGCTGACCAGTCTCATGATCATTACTGATGTCATAGGACAGCTCTTCACTGGCTTGTAACTGCACCAAGGTGAAGTTCTGTGAAATCAAGGCACTCCTTAGCACAGGTGATTACAGTGACTGCTAACACAAAATGTCACAATGCTCAGTCCTTATGAAAAGAACAATTCCTGCACTAATTAACTTGCCTGAACCTCAAAGATTGTTTTAGCTTCCAAGCACTTTTGCAATTCAAACAATTAATTTTAATCCTACAACTCTATGGGAACAGTAACCTCAGGTGCTGGGGTTTTCCCTTCTTTTTGATCCATAGAATACCATGAAATCACATATATTTTTCTTCTCTCTCAGTGGATAAAAACATGAAAACTTTTAAACCTATTTCACATATAATGTGACAGCTAACATTTTACTCAGAGGTGTGATAGGGTTACACTCAAGTGACACATTTGTATCTGCTTCTATGTATGACTAAAAGATACAGAACCATTCATTCATCTAAACTGGTTTTCTAAATTCTACCAGGTACATCACTTACCTGAATCAACTGGTTTTTCAAAATTTGTTATACCACTTTATTTTCTCGTATTCACTCACTCCCCTCAAATGGCAGGCAGATGGCTAAGAAATGAAAAAGACAACGGAGGTTTAGTTTTGGTGGTTTGGTTTTTTTTCCAAATAAAATATTTTTCACTATATATATAATTGGGATGACAACTTTGGATTTGTATAAAACAAGGGAATAAAAAAAAGACAATAAATAAAGCAATAAAGAAATGCCCCACTGTATCTTTATACTGTCTCATACACTACATGTACAGATATTCTACCATGAGAAGTGCGCATACTTTTTTTTCCCTCCATTCTCTTTCATTCCCTTTTGCACATTAATTTAAAAATACTGATGCCTGTTATCATAGAAATATGGGTTATCAAGATCGCAACATTTATTTTGATGCCTCAATTTTTTTTGTAATCCTTACAGAAGCTAAGCTAACCCAGAGCACTAAATTATCAGAGACCAGCTTTGGGAGGAAAAAAGAATCAAAGAAGACTACTTTTAATTTGGTTTCTGAGTCTGAAGAGTTCAATGAAAAAAATGTTTTAGATCTTTCTTGCATGCTAAAGGAAAAATCTTTTTTTTTCTTTTTACATTTAAGCTGGAATTCTAAAATAAATGTTGAGGTGCCAGAAACTGGAGCTTAAGAAAGCACACATAACAGAGGAAGAAAGCATTGATGGAATGTTTTTCTCTCACACACTTTCAGGAGAAGCTGACTAGCCTACAGGCTATATGATTCTTCCAGAAAAGATCTTTTAAAATAAAAAAAAACAAAAAACCAAGAGGAACAGAGTAACAGAATGGAAAAACACCACAAAAAAGTGTTTATATAAATTGCATAAACACAACAGTTCCTCCTTGCCTTTCACAGTTGCCCCATATTTAATTTGCTGTTCATTCATCTGTTCAGTCTGGAACACATAGTCTCAGTTTTGTTGTTTGCTTATACTCTGCCTTGGATGACCAAGGCCCCCTGCTTATGGTTCTGCAGTTTGCTGCTGTACAAACATTTGGTCTGTGAGCTGCCCTTGCAGCTGGACTAAAGATAGTGAGCGTGGCCACAGTTTTAACTGCACCCAAAATACATGTTTAGAACAGACAAGTCCACTCTGAATTCTAAATACAGAATAGGTGAACTTCATTAAAAAAATATCATCCCTGGGGGTCTCCAGCTCCTTCAAAAGCGTTGTTAGTTGATAAGAAGCATGAAGATCATAGCTGAGAAAACTGCACTGATTCAGCTTGAAAGTGTTAACAAGGGAGAAAAGGATCACTAAAAGTTAGGTCAAATAAAGCTGGAACTGTAACCAAGAATAAAAGAAAAATATTTTGCATATCCTTCAATGCACTTTTTTTACTGTATCTGCTAAAGTCATAGCAAATCACCTCAGACGCTTTATTAAGAGTCCACAGACCATCCTGTCTCTTTATAATGAACATAACTCGCATGACTTTAAAGGTTCATTAGAAAGCAGTGTGCAATAGCCAGCTCACAGAAGGATATAAAATTATATCACAAATACATTACTTGATGAAAAACTGCTTTTTCAAATAATGAGGAAGCTCCTCAAATATGAGATGCAAAATGTAACAACCATGCAGGGAGGTCAAATTATGTAGGCTTAGCCCTCTGTGTGTTTGTTTCTTTGGACTCACTCTAAATTACAGAAATAAAAATTAATAATTTATTGTACCTATACAGGAATTCAAGTTCTCATTCACTAAGCTAATATGCACTTCTTGTGGTTTGCTTTATTTTGAGAAGGTTTATAAAATATTAACAAAGGCATCAAAAGAAAATATAAAAATACCCATTTTATTTTAGGTCTTTGATATACTCATTTGAACACTCCACAATAAATAAAGGGTAATGCTAATCATGTTTTCCCTACTTAGAAAAGATCCACAGTGACTTAGTCATAATCACAGCTGTATCAGTAAGAAAATATTCTCTTGTTCATAAGGCTGATTACTAAAGGTTATTTTAGGAACAATAGTGTTCAAGTCTTCTTTAAGAACAAATTTCACAATCTGCTGCAATTCTAGAAACAAGGTATATGTACAACAAGAAAATTCCTTCAAGAGGTAAATAATCAACATTTTTTTGCTTTAATTTTACTTTTCCCCCAGATTGTACCCTGTAACAGAATTAAATATTTATTTTGTCATCGTGATATCCCTCTAACATCTGTATAACCGCAAAGTAAATAATCACACTGCAGGACAACACCTGAAAATACAACAGCACACGAGACTCTGTTCATATATTACATCTAGCTCATGAAACTGAGTTCAAAACAAAAATATCCTCCATCAGCTTACCTATCCCCTCTTTGAAGCTTTTCTTATGTGCATTCAGCATATATGACATTAATTTGTGCGACAGCTGCTGTGAAATGAGCTTATTAGAGAAATATTCTCAAAAGTGATACTACTTGCTGAGGGAAAACAGGAGGGGTTTTTTGCTTATTTGGACAAAGCCAAGTATCTTGCTTGTGCAATGCTAATTCACTAAAGTTACAAAATATAGATATAAATAACTATTTGTCAATTACTTGAACGGGCTGAAAGAGTGCTTCAGATTTGGCTGTACAGTACAGAGAAGAGTGAATCGAACTAAAATTGGAATCTCTCTATATGCAACAGCACCTGTCTCCTGGTTGTATATACACATAGTAGTAGAAAACATGGAACTGGGAAAAGGCATGAGAAGGAAAAAGTGCACATTATTTAACAAGCCACTTATTTATATCTGAATAGGCACAAGTTTCTATCCATCTATGTACATCCATGATATAGTCTACATCAATTTTAATCAGGTTTTGCCTTCAGACTGTATTTATATTCCTGCATATAAATAGCTTTTCTGTGCTGGAGAGTACTATTCTCAGTGGTCTCTCTCCCATTTCTTCCATTCAGATAGAGCAGAAAATATATGAACATTCTGCATTTGACTTGGAGGGCTCAGTTACAGGAATATGTAATTGAATTAAAAGATACACTTTTCCCAGTTAATTCTGATAAAGCAGTTCAGTTGAAACTGCAGGAGTGTGTTTGATCTACAGTGAACCCTGCTGCACTTTCCACAACAGAAGATTCAGGAAAGGGTTCCTCCTGCTTCCTCAGGGAGTTGGGTCTTAAAATCAGAACCTTGGATCAAAAGTGGTTCTTTCCACTGAGATGCTCTTTGTGTCATTTAAAACCTGTCCTTTGTTAGTCATTTCAGGAAGCTGAATGAGCAACACAGATCCTTAGCCTGCTTCAGCAGTGACCCTTTCTATGAAGGTGTGGGAATCACTACTGCAAAGGCAGCATGGTGTGAACAGACAGAGGCACAGACCTCACACTTTAGGGCAGGGAAGACTTTTCCAATGTTCATTTCTCTGCATTAACACAAAACAAAGCCAGTTGATATCAGACTGGTTTGAAAATTGAATGGCCTTTGAAACATTATTTATTATTACTACAACTTCAACTTTTCTTTTTTCTTTTTTATTATTTTTTGCCCCCCTGACTTCATATTTTAAGAGAATTAAACACTTAGCATCCTTTATACCAGGATACATCAATGTCCAGTAGAAAAAGGTCTTCCTTCTCCTCAGGCCATTCAAACAAACCCTTCATGTGTGAAATGTAAATGGAATCAACCAGTTCAAGCATAGGATCAGTCAGTATCTGACACTGTCTTTATGACTAAAGGATCAATATTAACCATATCCTATAAAAACATCTTTGATGACTTTGTGTGCTGAAGGGTTTGGGTGTTTTGATTTTTGCTTCTTTAAATACCAAACCTAAAATGCAATCAGATAATCACATAGGCAGCAACTAATCCTTTAGCTTTGTCTCTTCACTAATATACAGTTCAGTTTGCCTGTAGTCACGTAAAAAGTAGCAGAGAGAAGAAGAAGAATAGAAAAATGGTAATAATTAAGGTAATTAAAAAGGTAATAATTAACCTGTGAGACTCAGGTTTCTACTTTACATCAATAAGCCTCTTCATGCCTCAATATCAGAAAACCCCAGAATGTATCATATTGGAAGGGACCACAGCGGGGCATCAGATTCAACCTCCCTGCTCAAGCAGGATCATCCTAGAGAACATGGCACAGGATTTTGTCCAGATAGTTCTTTAATATCTCCATAATTTCCATAGTTTCTTGGACTGAGTCGTGGCACTTCAATCTCTGGACAATCAATTAAGTCAAAATAGGGTTTCTACATTTCCAGTGATGGTGCTGCCAAAAGAGACATGCATCTCTTTAATGAAGGGGAAGAACAATCACAGACACACTGAGGTGACAGCTGGAGTTTTGATGGCTGTAATACAGGGGGAAAAATTTGTCTTTTTGGGACAATTCATTTACAGGGAATTTGTATGCCTAATCATTATGATTGGTATGATTTAGGAAGCATGTTATTTCATCTTTTTATTATATACTCTCTAGCTCAAAAGAACTCAATAATTTTTTCTGTGAATATTATAATAAACATGTTACAAAAAGAGAAAAAAATGAATTAATTTGAATTTTATGAGTTGGTGGAGAAACCCAGGAGTAAATGCTTGTCACATTGTAATCAGTTTGATTGGTACGATTGACTTCAATTACATTAACTTAACGTCCCTGTTTCCTGCAAGTTTTGTAGTTTTCTTCTTCCCTCAAACAAATTCTGAAGAAATAGCTCATAGCTTTTTAATAAATGGAGCAGAAAACACACATCAGAACAAAATAAGTGACTTGGTTCATAAAATCCTTGATTCCTTTGAGAAAAAAGGCATGGAGATAAGGAGAACACCTTACTTTGTGCCAGTGACTGTGAAATAATTTTTTTTATATGAAAATCAGAAAATATGCTATAAGTGCAAATAGCCAGTGAAGTCCTACACATTTCATGGATATAAAAGGAACAATTTTTGAGATTTTGCAGAGGTAAAATCTCCGCTTCCTCTTTTAGTCAAGCTCACACTTCCAGGTGGACTGAGGAGGAGACAGGAATGGGAGGGAGGGAAGAGTAAAACTCCTTATCTGCAAAAACCACCATGTGTTACATGGTTCCTCAAGGTTTTAGGTTAAAGGAAACTGTTCCAGTGATGTCAGGAATCATGGCTGAATGTCCATTGGTCACAGGAATTTTGGCAATCACTCTTGATTGATAGGTAAAAAGGAGCTATTTTACAAGCAAAACTCAAACCCCACTATAACCAAATGCTCTCTTCATATCAACTAAGAAAGCAACCTGCCTAGATGTTTTCTTCTATAACAAATTCTGCAACTTCTTTAGCACACTATGTGTGATTTTAAAAAATAGGAAACGTTCAACGAAGCTAACTCTAATGAGCTCAGAGCGCATGCATAAATCTGAGCTGAGCAGATGGAATTTCAGCTCTTGGCTGAAGACCACATTTCAAGTCAACAGTCCTATGTTCTTCAAATATTGGTCTATAATATTTATTCTTGTGGGTCCCTGAATTACAAAGAAGGTAACTTAAAACACAACTCTGCAGCATACATTGAATTTTTGTGCACACACATTTTATAACAATAATTAGTTAATTTTTAATTGCATTGTACTTTCTCTTTTATCTGCTTTGAAATATTTTTTATTCAATCAATTATAAGGACACAAAATCCAGAAGAGAAGCTCAAAGCATTACCACATAAAGCAGCAAAAGTACCTACCTCCCAAGACAAAAAACTGTTTCAATTTAAACTTCAATTCACTTTTTCAATGGCCTTATTCCTCACTAAAATATTAACACTACTCTAAAATTAAAGACTATGGTCTTTTAGAAAGAATGAAAAAAAATGAAAAAGAATGAAAAAAATTTATATCATTGGCATTTTTATTTTTCCAGTATGTTGATTCCTGTCACATTCTCTAATAATAAAATATATTTTAACATTAAGTGAAGGCTAAAAAAAAAATTGCTTCCATACCTATGAAAGTCTGCAAAATTAAGAGATTTTAGTTTCCTCTTCATTTGGCCTGAATTCTCTTTTTTTTTCACCGTAGATTTTTTTCTTTTTTTTTCATAATTACTAAGCATTCACATGTAATACCATCAACCTTAATAGTTTTAAAATAAGCTAGTAATTTTTAAGGCTGTTGTACTAATAATGAAATAAATTTTGTTCCATTCTATAATTTAGGATATTGAGGAGCAACACCTTTAATAACTATGAAGGGTCATTGCCAAAGTAAATTCACAAGCAGAACCCTATGCATTTTGCCAAGGATAAAAGTAACTTCCACCATATTCATAAGAAAATTACTACAGAGAATGGGTCCCAGGTCACAAAATTCTTTCTGTTTCACAGTCATAGTCATCAGCTGAATCAGGTCAGAATGTCTTTGTTGTAGAATGCTTACATTCTGTAAAAAATTGCTGTGGAATACATCTACATTAGAATGTTACTTTCTCATTTTCATTTTTTCTCCAAATATTAGAAAATATATTTTAGCAGTCATATTTCAAGAAAAAAAAAATCAATCATTTGATGATTTCAATTACTTAAAGCTACATTTTCCAGAAGTTTTCATTTTGTTCTAAAACAATATTTTTCCGAGTTTTGACCACCAAAAAGAGGGGGGAAAAATCCAAAGGTTTTAGTACAACACATGAAAATTCAAAGTATAGCTTTGACAAATGTTAATAAAAAGAAAAAAATCATAAATATTAATAACAACAAAAATTATCTAATTTTCTATAATAATTCAAATCTTGTTTGCTTGGAAAACTCTTCCTCATTGAAGTCTTATAATACCAATTAGTTCTTTTGTCTATTTTGTAACCTAATAAATAAAAGTTATATTTATTTATTCCGCAATGCACAATAAAGTGCATTATTTTTCAAAGTAAATAGTTGTATTCTGTTAGACAATTGAATGTCAGAGAAAAAAGGCAACACAATAATACAAGGTGGGAAACATACACTCAATTGTAGAAAAAGTTATTGCTGCAAACCAAAACTCTATTATTAGGAGATGAACAAACAAAGACTAAAACATGACTATCTACCTATTTTGTTGTTTGTACATGAAGGAAATATTTTACAAACTATATATAAACTTAGAAAAATAAATTATGTTCAAATATTTTTCCTATCAGAGCTGGGATGCAACATTATAAGAAATTTTCTAATAATATTGCTGTTCTGATAAGAGATAAAATTGGCTTCCATACATGATGCAGCCATAATTTTCTGTCAGGTGACAGGAAAACTGCTGCTTATTCCATGTGTCACTCTAGCATCGATGTTAGGCCCCTGTACTACAGCTTGGGATTTTGATGGGAATCAGAGCACCCAACCAGAACCCACACTTCTCCATGCTCCAGAATAAATGGCCAAGCTGGATAAGTGCCCAGAGCTTAAGGAATCTGTTTTCTATCTTCATGATTAGTGACAAGGCATAAATTGAATACTTAAAGGAGTGCAAATGTTCTCTGACTGATTCTTAGTATGCAAAAATCATCCTACTAAATTATCTTCTTGGCTGACATTGTGAAATGTGCGAACTGGCACAAGGTACAGCTCTAGCTCTGCTTAAATGAATGCATCAACTTTCACACTGTTATAAGAATGGAATTACAATATCCTGTGATGGCTCTGAAGAGAAACTGTGTCAGTGTCACCATGAGTTGTTTCATTCATAGGATGCAGAAAAGAACAAGGCATGTGTACAAAATAGTCAGTTAACTGCAGAAAAAATCCAACTCTCCAAAATAGAACAGATTATTTAGTACATTTATTGAGGAGGAAGAACAATTTTACTGCTGTGATATATTTCATATTTTCTTAAATAATAATTTTATGAAAGGCATTGTGCCTGTTCCCATTCCCATTTTGCTTTGGAAGGCAACATACCTGAACAGAACCATGCACTTCCTATGATATACTAAGTCATAGTAAATAATCAACTCAGCCATGGATAAAATTGTGTTGCCCAATGAAGAGTTCACTTACAGTACTAAATGCATAGCCCAAACTATAACTTTGTTTAAGCTTGCGAAAATATGCAGACCTAGCATAACTCTTTCTAAATAAATATATACATTAAAAAGCAATATAAAACAACTGGAAAACAACAACCAAAAAAAAAATCCCCAAAACAAGCAACAACAACAATAAGAAAACAAAACAAACAAAGAAACAAAAAAAACCAAAGGGCGTAAACCTCTGGGAATTTTAGAGAGCATGAAATGTTGACTTTCTCCACAGACTTTGTGGGTAAGAAGTCTTCATAAAAGCTTGAAAGAATGTGGTAAAAGTTATAGCTTCAAGTTATCCCCTAATATTTATAAAAAGATGTGTCATATAACATTAAAAAATCCACACAGAAAAATATCCCCTTGTTAGTATCTATCCTTCACTTAATAGTTTCCATTATAACTACAAGATACACTGTACAGATGACATTTTTGACTTAGTGTCAGCTTGGTTACTCTGTCATTCAGCAGAACAACAGTAAATTGATGACAGAGGCTTTTCAAAATTTGGTTGAAGTGTTACAAGTGCAGGCAGAGCAGTTGATGATCTTAAAAATGTAGCTGAAACACTCCTTGTACCTAATTCTTGTTTTTCTACATTTGGTACCACATATCATGTAATACAGGACTAGCACCATAAACTCTTGAAACTTCTTTCCTCTCACCTTCAGAGAGGACAACAACTCATAGATGTAGGAATAATTTTCTCTTTCTACAATCCTGATAGTATTACAAGAAGTACTTAGGAAATGAATCTGTTTTGGAACACAAAAAAACCCAACTTTTTTTTTAGATATATATGCATTTTATAGAAAAATATGTTCATAGAAAGTATTTAGGATATGAGGATTTATCTTATTACTTTTTTTTTCACTAAATGGAAAATACTCAGTTTGATCTTACAAGTTAAACTCATGAGTTGCAATTACCTAAGACATACTGCAGGCAAACATTTGTTTTTGTTGGTTGCTATGCAAATTAAGTGGCAGGTTCATTAAATAGCCCTTTCTCTTAGTTTGCTGATTTTTTTTTCTTTTTCTTCTTAATAAGAAAGTTGGTCATAAATCAAGATCATAATGCAAACTATTTTTTTCACAGGGTTACAAATTCTAGCTGACAGATAGAACTTGCCTATTTCCTTGTTTTAATATCTCATTTAGTTATGCTGGACAAAAACCTAATATATCCAGGACTATTCTTAAACTTATTTGTCCGAATACTAATTATTGCCATGTCCCAGAAGCAAATACCCAGTAAGACTAATACTCCCACATATCCTCCTATCATACTCATTTGCTGAATCAGAAGTTTCTATTTATCTCCTTTTCCTTACCCGTTACGACTTCAAAGTAGCTCTCACTAATCTATCTTTAACGTCAAGTGCAAGAACAACTCCAACATCCATTTCTCACTTCCTGAAAAGGAACCAATGACACTACTAAATCTGGTAAGGTAGATCTGTAAGTTCTTCAATAATGCCAAATAGAGAAAATGGGGGCTTTATAAGACTTTCAAATGATTGGGAGAAAGAAACAGTCCAAGATTTACTTTGTTTTCTAAAGAACAAAGAAGAGTCACATAAGAGAAATGGTGGGTACAGATACACAAACAACTTTTTGAGCAAGGGAAACACTTGCTTAAAACTTCTTTCCTGTAACACCTTGCACATTGCAAATGTGCAGGGTAACCATGTCAAGAGTCTCAATAACAGGAATTAAAACTTTTGTGAAGCATTAAATTCAGCACTGTAGGATCCAGAAAGTATTTCACAAGTAGATTCAAGTGCAAATATATTTTGATTAATGATAGCTGGATATCATTCTGAAAGATTGGGAAATCACACATACAAAATAATCCCTAACAGCCATAATGCTGTTTTGTTTATAAATATATACTCAATTAAGTATTAGATGCACAGTCAAAACAAGTTGATTCAGGGGCCCTTACAAAGCAAATATAAAATATAATTTACATAAGCCCATGGTCTTTCCTGAGAAAGAATATGAGAATTTAATATAGAATATGAGGATTGAAAGCATGGCAAGTTTACTACACCTAAATAATTTTCAAGAGCCTTAAATGCATCTGTTAAACAAGGCAGCAGAGTGATAATGAGCATTCTGGTAAATGCTCAGTAAGTCAGTCAGACCCTACTGAGACAGATTGGAGCTTTCAGTTGAAATGTACCTGCTACCAATAATTCTGTTTATCTTGTATTCGCCAAACACTTATGTCATGTTTGTCATGGCTATTTAATGTAAATCAACTCTTCAGGAGCCAAAAGTAAAACCTGAAAAAAATCTATAACTATATAGAGCTACACAGCCACTACCTCAGTATTTGTAAATCAAAGTTGTAATGAAAGACTTAAAAAATAATTTGAAGATATTGCTGTTGCTGCATCTGTAGCAAGAAGAAAAATATGGAGCAATACAGGGATTTGCTGAATAAATAAACACATGGAAAGCCAAGTTCCTAAGGTAAGCCTGATAGAAAATATATTCTGTCCAATGCCTTGTACATAAAACACATTGTTCTCTCTATAGTAGATGACCCTGATTGCAGAGGCTATTCCGTCTTGTATTATGCAGTAAACTCTTAATGCATAAGGAGTAGCACTAACAGACAACAGGCAAAAAATATGAACTATAGTGTCTTTCTCCAACCATTTACCTCATAGGAAAAGCTGAGGGTTTTTACTGTTTATGTTCTGGGAGAAAACCCAAGATAGTCTGCATGAACATTATTTGTACAAGGGGTAATAAGACTGGCTTGAGTCAACAATGTCACTGATGGCCAAAAAGGTCACCCTGTCCTGGGGAGCATTAAATTTTGTAGAGCTGAAAGACAGGATTGTTGTGCTCTACTCTGTGGGCTCTCCTCAGCACTGTGTGCAATTCAGGGCTTCACAAGATCAAAAGGATATAAAAATATCAGAATTTGTTCAAAGGAGGGCAACAAAGATGGTGAAAGGCCTAGAGGGTATGGCTTAAGAGAATAGGTGTACCTTCCTTAGAGAAGACTGCAGGATGCCTCATCCCCCTGCTGTGAGGGGAAAGA
The DNA here is from genome assembly GCA_025920805.1 of Petroica traversi. Lineage (NCBI taxonomy): Eukaryota > Metazoa > Chordata > Aves > Passeriformes > Petroicidae > Petroica > Petroica traversi. The sequence goes on along the minus strand of JAHLSL010000006.1, from coordinate 18,591,483 downwards.
GAAAGGGGCTTGTTGATCTTTTCTCTCTGGGGTCTGGTGCCCGAGTGTGAGGGAATGGCCGAAAGCTGCATCATGGAATGTTCAGACTGGATATTAGGAAAAAGTTTTTTTCTGAGTAGTGGTCAAGCACTGGAACAAAGTCCCCAGGGGAAGCAGTCATAGTATTTAAGAAAGAGTTGGACAAAGCCCTTAGGTATGTGGTTTAAGTTTTAGGCTGCTAGGAATATTTTCTGTTTAGAGTCAGGAGCTGGACTTAATGGTCTCTTTCAACTCATGATATTTCCCAATTTTGTCAAATACAATTATTTTAAAACATTATACTTAATTTTTTTATAATGCCTCATGTAGTTGATAAAATTTTGTGCCTTTAAGATCTTGGTTTTTTCCAGATACATTTTTTACTGAATATTGTTGAATAGGGTGATATTTCATATGAGTAGAAAGCGAGATATTGCCATATGGGAAAACAATTATTTATGTAAACCTCCTGAATAACCAGTGTTGATACATCTGATTAGAATGGATGGTTCAACAATTGCTGTAAAAACAATATTCTCAGATGCCAAAATATTTTACAAATACTTTTTTTGTTTATTTACCAAAACATACAGTTCAGTATTAGAAAAGAAATCAGGCAGGTGTTTCATTTCTGTTCAGACTGGAGTGATTAAGTAAAGGTCTAGCTGGAGATTCTAATGAAAACCCATTCTAACACTCTAATGAAAAACAATTCCCAAAACAGAGAAGTAAAATATATGATCACAAGGACATTTTTTATGCAGGGTTTCTGCTCCCTTGAAAATACACCACTTATGACCAAACAAAGGAGCAATTGTTGTCAAGTAAAGTGAAATTCAAAATGGAGAAATCTCTAGGTATTTACATACAAAATAAGCACTATGTTCACTTTCAGGCTTAGAGTAAGTGCTGAATTATTGAAACTAGTTACAACAGAATTAAAACCAACTGGTCATTCACTGAAAAATTTAAAATTTCATTAGAGAGTATTTCCTGGCTATATAATTTAAGTACAAAATAATGAATTCCCATGAAAATTTACAATAAACTGGAAACTTTCAAAGTCCTACCCTCATTAGGAAGAAAAATAAATAAATAAATAATAGTAGTGTAATGTTGGTAAGATCACATACATGAAAGTGGTGGTGGGAGATATTTTTAAGAATGTCAAAATTAACTAAATCTCTCTTTTTTTAAAGCAGCTTAATTACTCTAAGTTATAATTTTAGAGTTTCAAATTTTTTCAAGGTCTAAATCTCTTTACTATAAGCAGAGATATTTGCAAATATTTGTACACTGAAATAATCCCAAATCAATGTCTTTTATAGGACAAAATTCCAGCTCTAGGAGTATGATTTTCTTCTATTTTTATCAATACTTGTGTTCGGGCTTTAAAAAAATAATATATCTATTCACTACACAACCTCATGCAAAATCTATTCATTTTTCATTCTCTATCCAGAATTAGACACTTTCAGAGCTTGATTCTGGTATCTTTCTTCACTTGTCAGCTAGTTGGTGAACCATAATGTGGAGATTTCCTCATCTTCTGCATAGTGTTGAGCAAACGACTACTTAAACTAAGGCATCTGTAACTTCTGGGTTACCCACATTTGGTCTTTAGGAAGTGATTATCAGACAAAGTTTTCCACTAGTATGTTTTGTGATAATGTAATGCTATGCATGCTATCAACACATTGTTAAGTAGCTCTTGTCTGTATAAAGACAGAATATTTGTAATTCATTGTATTGAATGGCACAACACCTTTTGTTTGTATCTAAAAAAAATAATTTTTTTTAAGTAATAACTCTCTAAATAATGTGTCTTAAATAGGTCTTTGACTGCAAAATGGTGTTTTTCATGATGAAAATAATGTTTCCCTAACGTTTTTCATAAGGTATTAAAATTTGTATTTTAACAGTCCATAAATTCTCATATTTCTGACAGATACCTTCTCCTATGTCTACATTTACTCCCTTCACTTGGTAGTCAAAGATTAAAGCAGGTCTACTTCTGCTCAAGTTTGAGATTTGTTTTCTGCATTTAAAGCATATTTTCTTACATTGTCCTCATATTGGGAAGTTCTAAACAATTTACATATCTAGAATTTGATTTCAGTTATTAGTATTTCATTCAGAATTGTATTTTACTTCAAGTTTTGTATGATATTTTCTAATTCTTTCAAATTGAAATTCTTAAAGTTGCCATATAGTCGTTTCAGCAACTTCTAATGTATAAACATACTGTAAGAGAACAAGACAGTAATCACAATAATACTCCAGAATTTTCAACAAAGTCCAATAAAGGAAATAACAAAATCTCCTTCCATATGTACTAGCATAATTGAGGAATAACTTTACAATTTGGTGGAAGCACTCTGGTATAACGTTATAGTCCAGGAATGAAGAAGAAAGGAAATTTCTTGTACAATTTTTCACTGGTATATTAAAAAAACAAAAAACAAAAACAAACCAAAACAAAAACAAACCCTGAAACAATAACAACAACAGCAAAAAATACCAAAACCCAAACATACAAGATATTTATAAAATCATGGTTTTACAGCAGGAATAGTGAAAATACATCATTTGAAGCCCTTTTTAATTGCCAACCATCTTAACTTTGAAGACTGTCTCTTTGTGATGCAATTAGCACCTTGCTTCACAGCAGCCCTGGAAAGATCAGAACTACATAGCTATATCATAATATATAGCTAAATCAAAATAACTCGCGTATTTTCCTGACTGCGGGATATTTAGTAGAAGGTGTTATAACACAGAAATCTTTTCTCCAAGAAGCAGTACTTATTTTTGTAAAATTGATAGGATATTTTACATCTTTGAGCCTTCTAGCCATCTGTGAAACTTGGCAAGAACTGGCCAATGGTTTAAAAAGTTGTTAGCAGTGGAGGAGGGCAGGATAACAGATAGACATACAGACAGTATGTATTATTAGATTAGGTGTTAGACCATACCTGAATTAGACCATGTGTTTTAGCAATGGTTTTATTTCTTGAGACTTTTCCATGTCCGTTAAGAATCATCTCCAAATGCCAATAAAAAATAATTTTAACTAAAATACAGATTGCACCTCTTGCATCTGACTGTTACTGTATGTATGGTTCCTCTCCTTACAGAAGTAGCTCAAAATAAAAGCCATAAAAGGAATCTAATAGTATCAAATTATTTCAACTCAGGTATCAACCAAACATATGAAGCATTCAGCCACATTGGTTGAATCAAAATTAGGGTTAGGTCTTTTGGATTCGTTCCCTTTACTGATAAAACACCCTCCTATGTACAACTAACTACTGTCTGATCATTACATGTGCAAAATGATCAGAGTATTGCTGAGAACTGCAGTACTCAATGAGCACTAAGGATGTCTGTTACCTATCCAGTAAAGGACTTAATTATGATCTTTATTATGCACAAGCTGCTTCTAACAAGTGACATTTGGAAGTGGGATTATCTAGGAAATATATATTCAGGTCCTTGCCAAGAGACAGGTTGTGCTGGTAGAAGAAACACCATCTGAAATTGTATTTCAATACTGCAAAATAGTCAAACAACTGATAATACTATCTGCCTCACTTTGTTCATTAGCCAGTACAAACCTCATAAATTTTATACAGTTATTTGAGCAATCAGCATGCACTATTTCAAGGTTTAATTGCCTACTAGATATTAGAAGTTTCTCTGTTCCAGGCAATTTAATTGGTTGAATAACATTGGCTCTCTTGCATAGTGAGGATTCTCAAAATTTCATCAAAATATACCAAGAAAAACTCTGTGGTAATTTCCAGGACAAAATGTAAGAATGTAGTATAAGGGAATTACCATATTTCTGTTTCTTGGAGTAACATATAGAAACATATTGTATATATATGATACCATATTAATGACAGCACCTTTTTTTTTACCAAGAAAAATCATGAAAGTATAAATGGAATAATTTAAAAGCTATTAAGGAATAGGGAGGGTTACTTATGTAAGGTGCTTCTCATAATTCAAGTCTATATAAAGATGTACAACTGAGTGACTTGATATGCCCAACAGAAGTTAGGTTCAAGAGAGTAAGAAAAAGAGGAAGAAAGACAATCCATGCTATATGGCTAGCCCAACATTTCAGGTGCATAACCCCAATACAGATTTACACACACAACTTTAGTCTAATAAACTTTTATGAGCTATGAAAAAGGAAAAGCAGTGTTATAAAAGAAAATAGGTTTTTTAAAGATGTCAGGATATGCCTAGCCTTTCTCAATACAAAGATATGATGAATCTCAGATTTCTGTAGGGGTTAGGTAGCACTAGTTGTCAGGGACACTGATTTCAACTAGTGTCTGGAAAAGGCTTTAAACTTACCTCTCAAATGGTATTTCAACAATATTTTCTATCTACTCTCAGTGAGAAAATATTATTTGAAATAAACACTGAACAGGGTCATATATTAAAAACTTGCAGAAATAGCAACTGCAGCAGAGCTCAGTTAATAAATTGGATGTTCCTCACTGTAAATGATTTTAAGTTTACACTTTCATTTTCCACCTCTGAAAGCTGACATAATTTGCAAACTTCATCTGCCAGAGAGCCTGTGGTGCAACTCTTTTCATATAGCAGTATTTGTCACAATCACAAGATTTTCAGGCATAAAAACCCCACCAACGAAAACAAACTCTAGTCCGTGTGACAAATAGCAGGATATTTCATATGAAAAATCTTTTGCAAATAACTTCCTTCCTAGATCTGATGACTCACAGGAAACAACACAAACCCCTTTTCCCAAGCATAGGGGACACGGCTAATGGAAAACAGCAACTTTGAAAAGGTGCAAATTAAGTGTTTTCATTCAGATCTGCGCATCAGAAGTAGCACAGTACTAAATAGTAGCATAGATTCTGCGCATCATTCAATACATACTCAGTGTCTTTTCATAACTCACCAGTCTCTTTTTGAAGGCAACAAATGATAAGACAAGAAAAAATAGGCTCAGGTTGCACCAGGGGTGGACAGCAAGAAAAAATTCTTCACTGAAAGAGTAGTCAGACCCGTAGATGTGACATTCAGGAAGATGATTTGGTGGTGGACTTGACAGTGTTAGGGTAAGAATTAGACTCAAGGATCTTTTCCAACATAAATGACACTTTGACCTTTCAAGATTTTGTCTCAGAAGTTACACATGTGCCATCTGTGACCAGAGGCAACACAATGAAGAAATATTTTTTATTAAATAAAAAAACAAACAAATTTGCACTATCATCTCATCTAATCCTCCCATCCATGTATTACAAAATTCTGTAAGGTCTGTCTAAAGTGGCCAATCCTTCCAGAGACACTTCCATGCCTAGATCTGTAAAAGGTAGCCTGTTCCATTCACTTAAATTTTCATTTTATGACCATCCTAAGAATGGCACCCTAATGCATCATGCTGACAAATAAATTTTATTTTCTGATACTCCTAATTCCATTGGCAAACATTTGTTTTCCACACCAACTATGCACGTGATTTGGTCTCACTCATCAATTTTCTTTCAAACCCAGAAGAATTAGAATTTTGATTAATTTCAACTGGGTGCTGTAATTATGACAATAATTTCAAGGCCAAATAAAAGCATTAACAAGAGGAAATTAATGGAATTTTAAGTTTTCGATGGTATTTTATCTTCCTAGCAAAAGAAATGCTGCAAAGTGGCACACAGAAATTAAATTACCAAGAAGCCACTATATGGCTTTCTGTAAGTCATTTCACAAAAGATATGGCGGAAATTATCAGATATCCTATTAGCAGTAATTTGGCTGTTTATGAATATTGACATTATAAGCCATTCATTAGTACTAGGTGGGTGTGAGATCAAATTACCTAGAAACTTACTTAGACTGCAAAATTTTGCTAAGACTTTTGCATGAATTAATTCTAAGTAGTGTCTTTCACAGCTTTATAAAAGAAATTATCTTCTTTCTTAGCTCCATTAAAACATATTTACTGAGTTATGGACTTCATAGCATGAAAAATTTAACATATTGACTGAGTTCAAATTACTAGCTATTGATTTATCTTGATTCTGAAAATATGGTGAGATCTGAGGGCAGACATTTCCAGCTTTGTAATATTTAAAGTGGCTCTGGAAAAGGAATATCTAATATGACATCCATGTCACAGCTATGTGGTTGACAGTAATGTTGAAGGAGGTGATCATTTCTCTCTACAGAACACTGGTGTGTGACCACACCTGGTGTCTTGAGTCCCATTCTGGACTCCCCAGTACAAGAGAGACATGGACATATTGGAGAGAGTTCAAGAAATGACCAAGATGATGACAAAGGGACAGGAGCATCTCTCCTACAAGATAAAGATAAGAGAACTACACTGTTCAGCTTAGACAAGAAAATGCTCAGATTGGATCTTACCAAGGAGTATAAATACCTGAAGGAAAAGAATGACTAAGGGGGAAACAGCCTATTCTGAGTGCTGCCCAGTGACAGGGCTAGAGGCTACAGACACAAACTGAAAAACAGGGAATTCCAAATAAACACAAGAAAACACATCTCCATTGCAGTAAGGCAGGCTGTCCTGTGAGTCTTCTTCTGTGGAAATATTCACCAGCCAACTGGACATGTTCCTGGGCAAGATGCTGCAGCTGACAATGCTTGAGCTGGGGGAGCAGACTAGATGATCTCAAGAGGTTCTTTCCAACCCACATGGTTCTTTGACTCCCTAAATCTAAAAGGTCTTCTATCAAAGGTATTTCAAGGCAACCATACCCACAACCCTACACTAGGAATTATATTTAAATAGCAAATGCTCTAAAGAACTATGAGAAACAGCAATTCCAACAAAGGCTTTGCACTACCCCTCTCCATGCCTTATACTAACAAGGGCCTGTAGAAGGTATCATAGTGCATGTATAAAATTTTTAAAAAATTATAAAATTAATAAAACCTTATGGCCATTAATATTTTCTTTTATGCATTTCAATAAAAGTTGAAATGTGTAAAAGGAAATATTAATGGTCATAAGGAGAAATATTAAAAAAAATAATTTCTTGGTCATTTTATCATCTGCCTGTGAATGTATAGAAGCAAAAGTGTATAAATGAAACTGCTTGCATTTTTGAGTTTTCTAATTTTTTAAGAACATTTCCATAGATCTCTAAGGAGTAATGATCCAATGATTACTAACATGCAGTATAGTAAAAGAGAATAGTCTTAAAATTTCTGCAGTATTACCAGAATTCACGTGAGATTTCTCTAAGCTTTGTTGGCAGAAATCTTTCAAGCCTCACAGAAAAGGTTTCAGAAGTATACTTCTGCACAATACTTAACTGTACCACAGATAGAGAAAGCATCAACAACAGCTCCTTACTGTGAGCTCCAGGCAATTAATTAGCTTGTGCCTTTGGAATAATTAGCCTGTTTGACATTTCAGAATGGTTGCACTAAGTCTGATGCATACTATCCCAGCCTAACAGAAAAGGATAACCATTCTGATAAACCTGACTCTTCACACAAAAAACATTTGAGAGGTAAAATAAAACCTACAGCGCCAAGGAATCCGTACATTTAAGAGTTTGGCATAAAATACTCCCTGTATAATCTCCTACATTATACAGGCTCACACTTGCAGCTCTACTCCTACTTCTCTAGAGGAAGAACTAGATTTAATTTTGATCAGGTGACTATAAAGTCTGATCTATAGTTTGGGCAGTAAGTGATGCAACAAAAGAGAACGACATCTAAAATAAAGTGGGCGAATAGAGAAGATGGTGAGAATTGTGGCTAGATATGTCTGAGATCTTTTGTGACTAAATAAATTTTTTTAGCATAAATATGTCTCTGTACATAGACATTTCCATACATTAAATTCCATGTTGACATAATTTAACGCTCTTTTTGTGGTACCAATCAAATAAGACGAGAGGTTCAGAAGCTGACTCAAAATTCTATGTAAATTTTTTAATGTTGAACTGGATAAATCTAAACATCTCAGACATTTCTTATCATGAACATACCCATTGTTTTTCAATTGCAGTTTTACTAGACAGGAGGGATTAAAAAAATCCATATAATTGCCTTAACTATGCTTTCAAGCATGTGACTCTATAATTATAGCTTTATGTTTCTGCACTTTCATTATAAAGCCACTTCAAACATGAGCAGGTTTTCCTCTTTGGTGAGGTAAAATAATTGATCAAGTAAAACACTTAGGTTACCACTTCTGCCCACACTTGCACAAAGGCCACTTGCTGAATCTTCAGAGTAGTGCAAGTTATGTGCTTATTTTCTGTCTTTTTATGTGTACACAAACACTACATCTCAGACACCATTTTGTGACAAAAACAGATAAAGGATGACATGAAGTGTCAACACCTTTCCAGATGGTATTTACCAAAAAAAAGATATGCTTTATATATATGGAAAATATATCACATAGACACAGACTAGATTGTTCTTCAGCAAGAGCAATCAATGGGGCTGAGAAAATCTATGCACGTCCACCATCCTAATCAGTAGTAAGTAAAAGACCTTGCTGAAAACATATAAGATAATTGAGCAATGAGAAGAATGCAAATTGTATTTAAAAAAATAAAATTTTAAGGCACAATAAAATGCTCTTCAAAAACCAAAGCATGTAAACAAAGGTAAAGTGATTAACAGAGATGACTTTGAACATTGGTTATAGACTGCATAATTTTGCACAAACTAGTCTCAAAACACAAAGTTTTTATCTTATCATTTAGCTAAACCCAAAAACATACTTTGCAACTTTAAGAAAAAAACTGGTTTCAGATATATGAACATATCATTGCACATTTGAGAAGCTATAGTCAGTTGTGAAACTGTTAATATGTTCTAGATATTAGGTAAGAATGTACTAGCAAACCACATAAGTGGTTAGAAGTCAACAGATTGAATTTAGATAGACATCCTTTCCAAATGTCAACTAGCTAATCACCTGATATAATATGTTTTTCACTCAGAAAATGAAAGCAAGGTGCATTTTTGAAATGTCTGTCTTTGGCTGTACAGCATGTAATTCGAAAGAACTGTATTTATGACCTGCGTTCAAGCAGGGAGGTAGAAAACATCATAAAACATCACAATTCATAAAACATCACAAGTAGTACGCATTAAACATCTGATTAACTTCATTATATAAATGATGATTCCTTTTCTTTCAATATTCTGTTCATTTGGATGATGGAGTAAATCCACACAATGAGTCAACATTGCATAAGATTATGGAACTGTTGACATATGCTACTGAATTGCATTACAGCTATGTGACACCAAACATCTGTGAATGCTGAGCTAGGTGCTTCTCTCCTGTATCTCAGGCTCATCTGAAATATATATCTCCATCAGCTTTACCCTTCCTTTCATGCAATGGGAAAAAACTGTAAGAATATCCACAGCCAACATAATTCGTAATCTGTCTTTATTAACCCATAAATTAAGATCTACTGACAATATATCTATGACATAAAGTGCACCTCAATTGCAAATCAAAATGTTGCATTCCATAATAACAGGTGAAATCCCGTATTTAGATGTATCTAACACATTTAATATTAAATTAGCCTTCTTTATAATCCTAGTGAGAATTTTCTTAATTTTTAAAACAGTCGTGGGTGCTAGTTACTCAAAAATATAGTTTGAGGACTTTTGAAAAAAATAATCAAATGTTTCGCCTAAATCTTCCAGTTCCAGATTGTCTAACATATTTTGGACAGTGCAATGGTCTGACTGACCAACACAATAAAGGAGGAGATATTTAAATGAATTATTATCCTTGTAATAGTGAAATGTGTAATCAGATCATTTATCATGAATATAAAATATTAATTCCTTTTTAGTTGATAATTTTTGGTGGTTTTTTTTGTTTGTTTTTTGGGGGTTTTCTAAACCATTAGGAGGAATTTTGGGGATTTTTTTGTGGTTTTAGTTTTGTTAAACACAAGAACTGTTTAATGGAGAAAGTAAATGATACATTGGTATTTCCCCTGGAAGTGCCTTCCACAGCAAGTACTAAGGCCTACTCTTAAGATTGTAACTAAAATATTACAATGTCATACCAAAATTTTACTCCTTCCGACATAGGATATTTATGACAAGACAAAAATAAATCAGAAATATACTGCAGCCAAGCCTTAAAATAATTACTGAATTTAAAATACTATGCAAAAATTCTTCCATGTATTAAATTGTTTTTATGTAGCAGTGAGAGAATACACCAAAGTTAATTTTCTCCCTTTCTTTTTTTGCTTACTTTGCTGCTCTTACTGACACAGTGTAATACATACTTTATTAATGACCTAAGCAAGCAAAAGTTTCTAGATTATTAGTTGCTTTCAGATTTTGAGACATAGTTCTCTTTTTTTGCTCCTTTCACAGCATTAAGTTTCAATAATTTGGGGAGTTTAATTTCCTTCCGTGCTAACCTGAAGCAAAACATCTGCTTTTCTTCAAAAGACTACTGAAGTGTACCCAAGACAACCTATGTCCTAATATGGTGAGCCACATTCCTTTCTCTTGTTCACTTTGACCAAAAAATTAAGGCAATGGCAGTGGATATCTATTTAAACATTCAAAGATTCCACAGAAATGTAAAAACCTCTTCCTATGTCCTGAATACTCAAACAAGTTGTTGCATGTTTTGCACATACTTAGGTAGCCTCTTAACAATCACTGGAAGGCGTTTTTCCCCTGCTAATATTTCTATACAAGTTCTGAAAGCAGTCTATGTGAAGTCTTTTACCTTTGAAAGCTCTAGAGAGATCCCTTCTTGTGGAAATTTGCAAACGCTCAGCAAATCTGGTTTCTTCTTTTTTGGCTTTACTTTTTCAAATAAAACCAAACCAAAACAAAACCAACAAACCAGTAACGATAAAACTAATTATAAACATTGTACTTGTAAAAGAAGAAAATGCTTAATCTGTTTATGACAAGGCTAAATTTGAACTACAGCTGACTTCCTTTAGGCTCTTTTTACATCGCTGGTTGTATCAGACAAAACCCTGTCGCTGCCAAGCACTGCTTGTTTTCACAGCCAAACTGTATTTTGGATGTAGGTCCAACAGTTCTAATTTCTTTCCCTTTCAATATGTACTCTTGAAAATAGCTTCTAACCTATCCCAAAGACACGCTTGACATCTTGACATTTTTCACTCTTCAGCATTCATCTAAGCATTGTTTCACCTCTTCAGATGTGACTTTGTTAGACAAGGTTATCCTACAATAATAATCAGCCTCTTCAGGCCTTGTGATAATAGAAAAGGAAAAGAAAAGTCTTTCTTAGAGAAGATATAACAACAAAAAGATCTCCCATGAAGGGGAAAAAAAATGAAAGACAGATTTAAAAAGAAAAAAAAAAAAATTCCACAAGTTTTAGTTGCTCAACCACCTATAGTCAAGGAACTATCCATTTGAGAAGAAAACACGACCTTCCACTCCTTGCACCTTTTATCTTGGTCATGCTTTGTGGGTATTTTTATAGATCTAACAACTGAACCTTTCCATTTAATGTCAACTGTGTCACATATATTGTAAGGAAAGAAGCTACAACATTGAGTCTTAGATGCTCTTTTAGCCTTTGTCACCTACTTGCCAGCAGGTTACCCAATTCTGATTCTCTGCAGGTTTGTCTGGATGTCCAGCATTACAGAGTGACTTATTCCATTGCTGGAACAGAATTAGACACACTACATAAAGTTAAGAATCCATGAAAGTAGAGATCAATACCTAGATCTTTCTCTCTTTATGATTTTCAGTAAGTCTGTAACACTAGACAAGTATGATCAGTAATCACTTTTATGAAGGAAATCTCTTAGATCTCTGGTAGGAAACTAAACTTGATCTGTACAGTAAACTTTCTGTGATTACAGTGATTGTAAAATAATTGTGTTCTGAAAAATTGTAACCTGAGAGCAAAGATAAACACTGCTGTACAAAACAGCACAAAACAGATCTGAGCCAGGAAAGAAATTTATGATTTTATCAGCTTCAACCAGTTACCGCTATCCACTGTTAAAATGCAGGAAAGTGTAACAGTCTCTCAAAAGTCCATTCTTTTAAGACATAAAAACAACTTTTCCTTTCCTTTAATCACTAGACCAGTACATCTAGCTACAAAACCTTTTTAATTATTTAATGGGTCAGCTATTAGAACATGGGAACTATGCATATAAATTTAGTGAATGTAATTTAAAAGATTCTTATAATTTTTAAAAATAACCATAATATGGTGAGATAAAGACACTATAGCACCTGTGTCTTTCCACAATTTTTTTGGTGAGAGTTTATCAGAAAGTCAGCCTTCATATGAGCACAGATAAGCACACTGACACATACAAGCATTTGTTCACCTAGGTTTATACCCCATTTTCCCAAAGTAAGTGTGCATTTCTGAAGACATGAAGAACATTTAACCATATTGCCACCACAAAAGCAGTGGAAGCAACCATGACCAATGGCTCATAACTTCCAGGGTAATATTTGACTAGATATTTTTTTGAGGAGAAAAAAAAAAATCTTTAGACTCAAAAAAATTTGTATCAACTGCACTTTGACCTACAGATACAACAATGACTTTTGAAAGCAATGGTGCAGAATTTCAGGTAACACCAGGAACTACTGGAAAGAATAAAAAAATATAAAATTCTGAAGAGAGATTTCTGCACATGTTCACAAGCGATTTCCAAGTTCCATTCTATGCAGCTGTTTTGATTTCACTGACGTTGCTTCAGGAATTAATCAGCAAAATTTCTGGCTCATTATCTTCAGAGTTACTTTTTGGGAGACCTGTTCATTAAGCAGGGTTCATTCCTCAGTTCTCTAAATTTATTTAAAATAAAAACTAATCTCATATTGAGGCATCACTACCCGATTGCTCACAGGATAAAAATATAATGTTACAAGACAGAAAAGTTTCATTTGAGTCCAATCACAGCAAGACAAAAAGCAAAAAAGGACATCTAGAAAGAAATATTTTTATCATCAAATCTATGACATATTTTGCTCATTTTCCACCCATCTTTTCACACTTCTAGAACATCACAGTTGTTACTAGCTTTCATTTTGGCTGATGGTGAATTAAGTCAAAAACCAAGAAGTTAACCATGTTAAACATGCCCCAGTTTCTCATTAGCATCTTTCTTCTCATGGTCTTGCTGCCCCTCAAGTCCATTGGCTTAACTTCATGTGCAGCTAGAGCTGGTGCTGACCAAAATGTTTAGTGTCAGATTAAACTTTGCTTTAAAGTGCAGGATATTTAACAGACACATGGTAAGGAGAGGTTACAAATGCAATTCTACTGTCAGAGAGGTGGCTGTAATAATTTCTGGCATAATGTAGTGAAGAGCAGCTGAGCTATGCCCGGAGCTGTAATCTTTCCACCAAGCTCAGTAGCACCCAAATCAGCATTTCAGACCACAGCCTCAAAGTTTTAGAGACAGATGAGAGGAAGAACTGGCAGATTATTATAAACACAACATTAAACTCTTTAAGACATTGGCTATGTCTTTAAGAAAAAATCTCTGTCTTATGGAACTAAAAATGAGACCAAAACTCCTCAGTGCTAGCTTGCATTTATGGAATAAGCAAAACCAGTAAAAATATGAAACCATGTGAATTCTCACAAGGCACATTGCAGAATGTACTATATCCTTACAAGATAAGAATTTTTCCAGGAATGGTTACATTCATGCAATGCTACAAGAAGTAGCTGATGTGAAGCATTCACTGAATTCAACAGTACATAAAATTCACTATGCAATGCTTCCCCTTCCTTGGTCATCTTATGGTTACAACAGCCAGCTGCACAGTTAATGTGCTGGGTACATGTAAACCCTGTCTCTAGGAGCCTATTTATTGCCAAGTCCCACAGACTCTGTGGCAAAGTTAGGCCATGGTTCAGCCCCTTTGGATCTTTATCTAACCAAGCCCGATCATTAAACACAAATAAATGTTGACAGCTACACAAGCTAAAAATTGCTCTCTTGTAAATAAGGAAACAGCAAATTCACCTTCTTCTTGGACTCCAAACTCATGATATAGCCAAAAGTATGTGCTTCTCCTCTTTGCTTACTTCAAATAAAACTTATTCTTTGCTCACTTCTCAACACCTAAAAATAAATAAGTTCTTACTGAGATAGCATTGAAAATATTCATTTAACACAGTCACTTTCCAGAAACTGGATTAAGAGCTGTTTAGAGTCCTTGTTCCGTACAAGAGATCATAAATTTCAGATGGCACTTGCAAAGTAATGTTACTGTGATGTTAACTCAGTATTTTTAACCCTTCAAGTTAGATAAAAGACAGGCTGTCATTAATTAACATCAGAGAGATGCCATGTTTCCTTTCTCTATGGTCAGCAGTCTGTAATAAGTTGAAAAAGATGGCACACTGCTTCCATGGAAAAGAAAGCAAAGGTAAGAGTAAAGTTTTTAGTTTTATAATTTCTGCCTGGACAGAAGATACTCTGATATCTATGCCTGGAAGAAAACAAAAATCTAAATTACCTTTCTCATTCAAAAAAGTAGAAAAGAAGTTAGGTGTTTCTAAGAGGCACTACAACAGCAAAAATGATATACTATATGTGCTGCTTCCAAGAAATAGAAACATTTGATTATTTTGAAGTAGCTGGCCAGAGCTGGCGGTTGAACTCAATTATGATTCTATCAGATGCCAGCTAATACATTCAATAGTATTTGAGAGAAGATGAAATATAGTAGTCCATGCAAATCAGAATGGAAAGGCCTCTCACTAAGCTGATACTGAGCTGCACCTTGCCCATGAATAGGTCGCGCATTCAAGATAAAAAAATCTAATGCATTAAAACTAAAGGACAAAATCAACTTAGCAGAATAGTATAAAAATACTTTTGTTCCAAAAACACACTCCTGCAAAACTTTAAGCAGACAAACACATAACATGGTATTCTCTTCGTAAAAGGTCACAAATAATTAAAAAGATGCTATTAATTCAAGGTATGCATTGTTTTCTGTGTCCATCTGCAAGAGACCTGTTTTCTCCACACTATTTAGCATATGCTGGGAAAAGATAATAACAAGGTTCTTTGAGATTTCTCCAAAGGTTGCCCAATGCACTACACATGTAACATTTATTTAGGATTACCAAAAGATGCAGTGAGAATTAGGAAATTATTAAACATATACAGAAATGGAGCACTAGAGTTCGTCCTTTAGGGTGGGTGATGCTTCCTTTTGCTCAATGCTACCTCAGCCCCAACCCACTAAGAAAACACTACAGATTAGTATTTTCCACCAGGCCATGCTGTAAATTAACGCTCTTAATTGTACTGGCATGGTGCTCGAGGCGAAAAACTAATTCTAAAGTCAGAGAAATCAGAAGAAGAACTTTAATTCTGCTCTACTAAGCAATAGGGTTAGCTTAAAAATTGAGGAAATGTTTTAAGCACACAAAGAATGCTTCTGTCATCATTATTTTCTAGAATTATCTGTTGTCCATCGGAGCAATTTTGTTTCATGAGCCTTCACTTCTTTCCTTCAGATAGTACTCCAGTGCCAAACAAGTCTTTGGTCCTCCTTGTCATCATTCTTTTTTCTGTATCTTACTCGAAGATGACATAAATATTTTGTTTCACCTTCACAGGCTCATACTTTCCTTTGGCCTTAAAGATATGAAACTCTATAAATCAATTCTGCTCTTGCGTTATGACAAACAAATTATTTACCCTTCTTGCGCTCCAAGTCTTGAATTTTTCCATTCACTTATGCTCTTGCCTCTCCACAAATACTCTTACCTCGCTCAAAACTGTGTATTTCTGGAAGAAGGGTACAAGTATCCTTTAAAAATGGGTCTATCTCTCTAACCTGGTTTCTCCAATCACTGAAGTTTGAAGTGGACATTCACATCCAAAGTGACTAGAAATGAGCACTTAATAGATGCAATACATTCCCAAGTCAGCAAAATATAGTGCTGAATACTTAGAACTGAATTTATTCCTGTGAAATCACCACATAGCTACACTGAATTCTACAGATTGCTATTTCTAAAAAATAGCAAATGATAAAGTCAACACTTACTGCAAATAGGACTGCAGAGTGAGCAATAAGAGTAAAAATATAGGTTGAAAGAACTTTTGGAGATCCAAAAAGTCCAGATTCCTCTCCAAGGCATGGCTACCCTCTAAGTTTTATTGGGTTGCTTTTTGCCATGCCCAGATGAATTTTAAAAAACCTCCAGGTCTGGAGGTCTCTCTCTAAGAAACTTATCCCAGTGCTTAACCTTTCTCCTTGTGAAAAGCTACCTCTTCAAATCCAACAGGAGTCTCCTTCATTGACACTTGACACCACTGTCCCCTGTCCTGTTCCTGTGCACCTCCAAGGGGAGCCTGGCTCTGACTTCTCCACTGCTGTGACCAGCTCCCTGCAGTGCCCTTTCTCTTCTCTTGTCTCCTGGCAATAGATCCTCCAGAACGTCAAGGCCTCCTACTCATCAATATATTTTCTTGACCTCCTTATTGTTTTGGAGCTCTGCAAATTGGGCCAGCTGCTCCACAGCAATGGAAGAGGAGAATTCTGTGCCCCAACTCTGCTGCTGTGCCTGCCCTTCCTTGCTGTAAGGACACTTTTCACCAGTAATTCATGGATCACCAGATCCTCATGTCCTTTTCCATGAATATTGGCAGCCAGGCTGTATCAGTGCATTGGGTAATCCCAAATTAAATGCAGAATTTCTGCTGAGCTATCTGTGTGAAGTGTATTTATAGAGTTTTAAGACAGATACTCCTGTCCTAAGAAATTTAAGCCTAAACTAGACGAGTAGATGAGATAGGATAAAAAATAACTTCAAGAAAGACAAGATGTTAAAAAGATGGCCAGTTAAAAGTTTTAAGACAGATTCAGAGGGACCATGAAGACAAATCAAAATGTGGGAGAGAGATAACTGAGAGTCTCAAATGCAGGAATGAGTGATAGAAATAAATAAATCAATAGTATTAGAGGGCTACCTGACAGTAAGGCAAAAGAATAAAAGAATGATTGAAAGTGAAATAAGATTATGTACAACCTTAGGCCTGCCGCTCATCTCTTTATTCAGTTATTTATTTTTTCACTTCTGAGATTCCAATTAGGCAACATCAAAGATACCACAAGCCACTTGAGGTATAAAAAGGTCTTCAAAAGGAAAAGTAGTACTGCAGTCTGCCTGTACTATCTGACAAGGAAGAGTTCAATAAACCTCTGCTGCACTTGAACAATGAGGAGTGAAAAGTATAACCTTAAAACATAAGTGATGGAAAAAAATAAGCATGTGCCTGAAAGGAAATCTCAAATTCATCATCCTAAGCTTTCAAAGACAAACTTTGAACAAAATGGAGGGAGCTGAAAATACCTATTCATTTTGCTTGCGAGAAAAACCAATCTCTCATGCCTTTAGGCAGTACAGAATTATGTGGTCTTTTGAACTGAAAAAGTGCAAACTGTAGAGGATCAGACTGAATAAATGTTAAGATACCAGTCTCACAGGGCCTTTGGGAATCTACTCAATAACAATATTTTTGAGATGTCTCACAGAGAAATAGTGTATTTGTTGTAGTTATTTACAACTTGCAGAGTAACCAAATAAAAATGAAAGGATATGTTTATGAAATAAGGAACAGAGTCAAAGACAAAGGAAATATCTGCATGGGAACATGTAACACATATAAAAAGACCCATCATTTTAAGGTAAATTGTAAAGAAAGAAGGCAAAACAAACAATATAAAAACCACAAACCACCTAAAAAAGCCCCACATCAAACTGATAACTTTCAACTGCACTATGCCATAAGAAATACCAAGTGGAAAAACATGAATCTATTTCAAATGTTGAAAAGTTGGTCTGGTTATTAGGGCTCCTTCCTCCAATTTTTGTTAAGATTTGACATGCAGAATTCATTTAGTCCTTATAGCAAGAAGAAACCTCCTTAACATAAAAATGGCAGACACTAGCAACTAGGTGAGGAACAGTTTTTTAAATCTTTAAAGTTTATTCCAGCACTACTGTTACAGCTGTTGCCGAGTTGCAGATAGGACAAGAGTAGTATCCTACATCCAAAAATGAGATGAAGAATACATATGAAGAAGGCTTTTTGATTAAGTCCTCATGTTGACCTTGTTACAAAGACCTGCCATCCTGAAGAAAAAATTTTGGTGCACTTTATGCAGGTTACAATAATGGTGGCAGCTGCGCAGGAGCCCTTTGGTCTCTCTGATGGGAAGGCTATTACTAACAGAATCCACCTCCATTGCAGAAGTTCCTTCTGTGCTGTTAAGCAGAAGCATCAATAAAAAGCTGATGGCCTTGGCTCAGGATCTCAGTAAATCTCAAGGTTGAAATCCAACTCAATATGCAAATATATTTTGCCCTTGTGAGCCAAAATTAGGTAGATGATAGGTATAATTTTCAGTATCTAGTATATTGCTTATAATATCATAAAAAGTATTTACAAACCCTGATTATTTGTCTAAGCCTGTAATCCTCTTTAGGAGAAAGATATCTACTGCATAAATAGCTTCTTGAGGGGGAAAAAAATCAAATTCTTTATGTGGCAACCTGTAAAACTAACTACATCTTCTCGTGAAAAGAAAGAGATAAGAAGGCATAAAGGAGTTGACTCTAATTGACACCTTTCCTACAATAATCTGGAACAATACTTCAAGAAGAGCAAAAAACAGGTTTAGTCATGCTCTTCTTTTCTTATATCATATGCCAAAAGAAGGTTTCAATCTCTTTCTTAAATGACATACTTTTACTTTCTTATTGAATTCTTTATTCCATCTCTTTTGTCCTTTGCTTTCTACCCTTTTTAAGCAATTGCTTAAATTGGTCAGCAGAATTGCACATCAGGTACACAACACTTCCTTTTATTGGCATGAGATATATTGGAGACAGGAGCTTAAAAGGCCAGTCATTATGTGCAGTCCATAAGCTATTTTTTCCGGCAGACAATGTATGTTCAGAGTTATAGCAGGAATGAGGCCAAATTTGATTTAAACTATCCATTTGAAGTTTCTTGTTTCTGCAATTATTCAAAGTCCATCTTTGTTCCAAATATAGCGTTCTCTAATGTCAGGACTCTACAAAAATGGAGCAAAGAACTTGGACCTTTAATATGGCTAAAGCTAAAATAAGGACAGAAGTGAAAATATAGAGTTGGCAGTAATGAAAAAGCCATTAAAAAAATATAAAGACATAAGGGAAAAAATGGGAAACTGGGAAGGCAAGAACTCAACAGGAACAACAATTGCCCCAACCTCAGATGCCATGGAGGTTCACAATTACCTGAGTGGTAGCTGTCTGGTGTTCAGGGACTCAGCAGGACCTCATGTTGGAGTAATCATGCATTATAATATTCTGCATAGGAGTAGGTTACGTATGTAATGTTTCTATCAGAAAATAAATAATTGCTGTGAACTCATAAATTCAGTAAGTTCCTGCTTGCAGGTCTCTGGGGATGGTAAATGGTGCTCAAATAAAAGTGACACAGTAGAGAAAGATTACAGAAATGAAAAGAATGGTTTGATTAAAGAGTTATCTATCAGTTTGAATTTACTAACATTGCAGTTTTTAGAGTAAGAAAATGAAGTTGGCCTTCAAGTTTGCAAAAGATAAACAACTTTGCCAATTCAGGAAAGAAGTTCATATTTTTAAGTCTCAGTGTTGATAAAATAGTATTTTTCAAACAGCTGCCACATTTTGCATCTGACTTTTGTGGCAACATCATGAAAGCATAAAGAAGAGCAAAGTGTTTCCTTTAGGGCTAACACTGTATGTGGACATTACAGAAACGTAATTTTAAAAAGCTTTGGTGTCACAGCAAGATTGCCAGCAATCTACAAAGATTGACTAGACAGACTGTCAGGCTAAAGACCTTGTCTACAAGTCAATTTGTATGACATTCTTTTTCCAGTTCTCATTTTCCTGAATACAGTATTGTTGCCAGAATGCTGACAATCTTCAGAAGACAAAAAACAATTCTATATTGATGGGCCTCTAATCAGTTTGCAGATGCCATTAACCTACTTAAATATTGAGTCATATATTTCAAAACCCATAAACCTGAATCTAAAAAGTGCACATTTGGGGGGGAGTCAAGTACCAAATTACATCAATTCATGAGCTTTAATTTTAATAAATACATCACAGTCCCAAACAAAAAAATTACAAGCTGTCCTTTAATACAAGAGTGTGTTAATGAAACCACTCATTTTTCACCTGGAATAAAATATGAATTCTAAATATACAAGCATCCATGTTTGGGAATTTCTGCAAAGTTAAGAAAAGTAATGTCCTGCTTTTAAAAGCAAAATCACAGCTGTATGTTGCAAATAAGTATGTGCTCACAAGCGCCAAAACTTGTAACAAATCCATTCAAATCAACCATGTGCATGGAGACACTCTTGAGATTTGCTCTGCAGGGGAGTCACAACAGTCATTAAAATATATTAAGCTCAAAAATAAATAGAGCAAGTGCTCATTATAATATAATGAGCAAAATTATCACTCAATGGTCCTGTGGAGGAAACTCACTGCATTTCAAGAATGTTATACCTCTTTTTCATAAAAAACAAACAAACAAGAAACCAAACCAAACATATATGGGGACATCTCGTGTCTCAGTTCAGAACTAGAAAACTTATAGGGATGTTGATGTAAAAAACCCTAAAACTTACAGGTATGGCACTGTACAGCAAACACACTACCGAAATGTAACAACATAAGCTAAACTGGTTTCAACAGCAGAGCATAGCTTTAGGAAACCAGTCATCACCTGACCTATATAATTTGAAAGAGCTCAAGTTCATTAGCCTTCAAGTCACAGTGCAATTCTACATAGTCAACTGTCTTCCTGCTGGCTTTCCTTGAGAGGTATTTATAAACCTGAAAAGGTTTTCATCTGGGAGGCTACTTTTCAAAGGTTCTTACAAAGGAACATCCCTCTGGTCATCTTTTCCATTCATCTGCCTCATGGCTAAAGAAAGATCATCAAAATAATGATGCCCTATTTTTCTTCCCCTGCATCCAGCCTGTTGCTCCCCCAACTTTCTCTGCTTTAGATCTAGAACATGACAAACCTTCCTTTAAAATGACTTAGCTTTCTAATCCAGCAGAAAATTAACCCAGGGAAAAACATGCAAAAAAGTGCTAGGGAAAAGCAGCAAATTGTTGGCTGAATGATTTTGCATATATTCTCCATAAGTTCCTCTATGCTCTCAGAATCAATTCTCTGGTAATACATATCCATTTACTAACTCCTCCCTAAAAGACCAAGAGTTCTTCAACACTATGTTTTTCCCTTATAGTTTAAAACATGGTTGGCATTAGAATGATGCAGTTGTTTGAGTAGGATCTGAGAAACACAAAGACCTCCTTCAGGAAAATATTTATGCATCATATCGCTCACCTAAGCCCTCAAAGACTAATGTCCAATTTACAGCACCCAAGTGGCATGCACTGTCAAGCCAATGCATTTATGTGCCAGCAGCAAGCTGGCGACTGAACCAACCCACTTGGTCAGCTCTGGGGACCCACCCCACACCCTAAAGGCTGTGCACAGTCTGCATGCCCATAATGTGCCTGTTAAACACCTGGGAAGAGGCACCTGCTGCTTGAAGGGACCTGTGGCAGCAGGTCACATCATCTGCTCCAGGATCAGTAACCATCTTCTCACTCTGCTGACACTCGGGACAAATCTGGTGCACTCACTGTGTACTGCAGAGGGAACTGCATACCTTGGATGGCTGTCCTGAGAATATACAAGATAACAAATAAATCCAGTTTAGGAAGCACTAGACCTTGTATGAATCAACTGTTACTGTGAATACTCTAGCAATCTTTACCTGACACTGAAAGAATCAGCAAGAAAAGCTGAGTGCCACTTGAAAACCTGTTAGCTTTCTGGTTGTCTTGTTATTTTCCAAAACCACTTAGAAGGGTTTCCGGTACAAAGTTATACAGGACTTCAGAGCGCTAGTTCTGCATTCATTGAAAATAAATGAGGATGAGAACAAACATTATACATTTTCACCAGTTTTCCAGAAGAAGTTTCTTACGTTATTCATAACTTTTTTTTAAAGTACAAAAAAAACAACTAAACATACAGTGCTAAATGAACTGATTATTTTACACCTTCCCTCATGCAAATAGAAAAAATATTTAAGATCTCTCTAGCCTGAATAGTCAAGATAATAACTCTGAACTCAAATTTCCTAATATGAATACAAGAACTCATGCTTTAATGAACAGCAAATATATAACAAATTTTCTTCATCAGCAAGGTGTGTAGAAATTGCATGTAATAAATGATGCGTAGCTTTTTTCTTGATTTTATTACTCCAGTATGAAAGCCTATTATTTATTGAAAGACCATGTAAAACATACAAGAAACAGTGATTGAGGATTGTAACCCAGATATAAATTAGTTTCCCAGTATTTTTAAATACTGGCAGTTGCCATGAGCAGTTAATGGCTATACTGTTGTGCCCTAGTTGTATTTCACCTCTTCAGAAAGCCAAGATTTTACATTTAGAACAGTCAGCACTTCCCAGGTGGTAATACAATACATCAGTGTTAAAAATCCTTTTTACAGTCAAATGAAATCTTTCCACAATTGAATGAACTGAAGGAGCTACCTCCCTTTCAGCCGCTACTCTTTCCTTCAAATATGCACAAAGGCATATATACACACTCCAACGCCCTGAAAATTAATAGCAGTATTATTGGCATGACAACATAGCTAAACTACTAAATTTTCACTAATTATAGGGAGGTTCTCTACTGAAGGATCACCTGTATTTTGCACGTATAACAGGACTCACTGAGACAGCCTCAAACCTGCTTCTGAATACCTCAAATACTTGCCCTGCCACTATAGAGATTGTATTCATTTTGTACTTTTTTGAAATTATTTATTTTATCAATTGTCATATCATCAACAGCAGAACATGACTGAAAGTTTGATCGATTGTTTTTTTAAGTTAATATTAATTTCTTTTTACCTTCTCAAAGAATATGTGTGCATACGCATACCATATCTATGCCTGTAACTGTGCTGTAAGGGCTTAATGGCAATTAATTATAAAACAATTCAGTGTATGATGGAGACACTAGAACAGGCTGCCCACAGAAGGTGTGGATGTCTCATCCCTGGCAGTGCTCAAGGCTTTGAGTAACCTGGTCTAATGAAAGATGGTTATGCCCATGGCAGAGGAGTGCAGGTAGGTGGGATTAGATGTTCTTTAGAGGTCCCTTTCAACCCAAAACATTTCATGATTCTATGATTCACCTGGAAATACCAAAACCAGGAGTCAACCAAATAAAGAGTTGGTTGTTTTTAATAGGAATCCTGCAAAGGGAGAAGACACTTTAGGAACTATTTAGACAACCTATACTGAAGCATATACTTCTATATCACTAGCAAGGAGAGGCAGATTTCTCCAAATGGTTCAAAGCAACTGAAGTACATGAAAAATTTGAAGATCTCTGATTTGTAAGGGCCCAATTCACTGTCCCCATCTAAGAGAGGACCTGAACAAGGAAATGGCAGTTCCCACTTCTCCATCCAACAGACTGTCCTAAGGAAAAGCCTGCTGGTCCTATCGCCTCACTCAACCCATCTGCTAAGTCAAGTCAATGTGGCTGATCCCTCTTGTAAAGTAATTTCAGGGTTCAATATTACAGTAGACTGTGCAGTACTACAAAGAACAAAAATCTCACACATTGCTCACTACAGTCCTGTGGTAGAAATGCAGCTGATACCTCAGCTAGCTTGGGTATTTTAACGCCACACTTCACAAACCGCCTTGAGAATTTGTCCTTGTAAGCACTGGATAAATTATATTGAAACGTAGGTAAGGTGAAGTGAGAATGGAATAATATGCCTGTGACCTAAATATACCTTTTGTAAGAAGATTTGCTTAAAAGAAGAAGCAATTTCACAAGGAGTGGGGAGTAAATTAATGCTTTTTTTTTTCTATGATAACAAACCCAGCTTTAACTCTACTCAGGTTTGAACGAATTACACAAAAATATAAATGACAATTGCCATCAAGCAAAACTATTTTGTTTACAGGCCTCAAGCAACTGCTGATGAATGTATATTTTCATTACATAAGGACAGCAGATGTGCAAATGCTACCAAGTTGCTTGTTGGTTACTTATGAAGCTAGATGACTATGTTATTCTGGTTGTGTTCAATCCACAAGGACATTATTTTTAAAAAAACCCAACCCCCAAAACAAACCCCTAAAACAACAATTTCCTTCACATAAACACAACCCCTAAATAGGTGATCAGCCTTATTCACTCCTTTGAAATCCCGAACTGGTTTCTTTTAAATTCTGTTGATTCTCCTTGTGCATATTAAAACCAGTCAAAAAACAAAACAAAACAAAACAAAACAAAAAGTTTCGGTACATTATTTAAAACGCCTTTTAAAATATTTCAGTATTAACTGTTTTTCTGATAAAACCTGGCTTTGGAGGGAAAAAAAAAAAAAACCAAAAACCTCTTATCCTGCCAATCTTCATTCTCCCTTATGGGATACATAATTTGTTCAGCTCTCCATTTAAAATTTCTTAAAAATTCCACTTCCGTTCTTTGAATTTCCAAATTCCACGTAGCTTCATTTGCTGGAAATGAATAGCAAAACTGTGTATAATTCAAAACTGAAGGAATAGAGTGATGGAGACAGCAACACTTCAGTATTAGGTTCTGCAATATTTATTAAAACAGTATCATGCAATATTCATTCTTCATTCCATAATTATTGTGCAACGCTCATCATACATGAAGTTATAGAGTGCTTTAGGGACTTGTCCAAGTCTGCCCATCAATCATATGATGAAGTTTAAGCACTTAACCCTGATTTATCACCAGACTATACCCATACTATTTAAACTACTGCACTATTGACCATGGAAAATAAGTTTTCTACTATAATTAATGCTAGAGAAATATATGTGTTTTATTACATAAGCCTTTGTAGGCCATGCTGGGCTTTTCAGATGCAGTTTCTTTTTATGATCTTTGCACAAGTATCATCTTCCTCTAGGAGAAGAGGGATAGAATCTCTTCTACAGATGCAATCACTTTAGGTTGTTGGGTGGACTTTGCTATGTACTTTCTCACCTTCCTGCCATGTCAGTTGCCACCTCTATTTTGCATTGCCAGCAATGAAACTGTGCCCCATGGTGTCATGATGGATGATTTAGGC
>JAHLSL010000006.1:18425694-18561224 GCA_025920805.1 Petroica traversi | reverse complement strand
CCCTCGCCGCCCGCCCCCGTCCTTCTCCTTCCCCGCCTTGTTTTCCCCGTCTCCAGCACTTCGGGGACGTAGGCAACCTCCTGCGCGCAATGGAAGACCCGGGTTAGCCCCGGCTCTCGGACAAATGCGCGATTCATCCATTCTCACACTCATCCATCCATCCATCCGTCTGTCCTCCCGTACCAATATAACCGGGGCGTTCGGGCACAGGAATATCTTTGTCCGGTAACTGCGCGGCGGCTGCGAACCCCCCCTATTCGTGCTTGAGCTGCAGAAGAAGGACGGCTCCAGCCTGGTGACAGCGAGCCCCTAAATTCGGTGCCGGGAAGGGGGGCCGGGGAGCGGGAGGGCTGGGCTGCCGTGCGGGGCGGGAGTGCACAGAAGGGGCGCACCACCGAAAGCGGGCAGTACGGCACTGCTGTGGCAAGCCGGCGATAAATTTTCCTATTTCTGTGCAAAGTCGTCACAGCCTGCTAAACATTCCACTGCCGGTCGTTCATCAGCCGTCCACATGGTCCGGCGATGGCTGTAAGATTCAGACTGAATGATGCCCTTTAATGCCTCCTTCCAATCCTGGTGGGGCACAGGAGGTGTCACGTTAGCAACCCGTCCCCTAGCAGATCAGCCCACTCTTTTAAAGATTTCCTGCCCTCTAAGACTCCTGTATTCATGTCACTACACCAGTGGTGGATAATTTGTGTCCTTTCAGGCTGGTCTGGATCAAGGCAGGCTTGCTGATGCAAAAGTAATTCAAAAATCTGGACCTTGTAAAACATCTTTACTCCAACACACCTTATTTGGAATTAAGATTAATGGCATTCTCCTGATTCAGGGTTTCAGGAATGGGGCAACCGTGTCAAACTCTGCTTATCCAACCTGCTAAGGCAGCATATTAAAAATGTAATTAACATATAAGCGAAAGCCCTGGCACATTCCCTGCTGGTGCAAAGGAACCTTACTTCCAGCCAGCAGGACATGTACCCTGGAGTGAGCCATGAAACCAGAGCTTGCTTGAGTCCCAAAGCTCTGACAGGAAATGACAGGATGAAAGAAAAGAAAGCTAATGCCTTTTTTTTTTTTTTTCCAAATGTATTATCAGTCAGAAGCAGCATCTGAAGTATAAATGATAGGTACCCCATGTACAAATGATCTAGATTTGAAAAGCAGAGCTGGAAAGAGTAATTCTACAATTTAAAATAACCGGAAGGGAAGCTGTTAAACCAGATTAGATGGAAAGAACAACACTGCTCACTGAGATCACTTGGACTGCTGGATTTTCAGAACTTTTCAAACAAAATCGTTCTGAGCTGCTCAGCGATATACATTAAAAATGATTTTGCTAGCAGGATAGGGAATTGAAGGCAAGAAGCAGCTAGTTGTTTGAATTTGGGGGAATGTAAGTTCTTGGAGGGAATGAAATAGAAGCTGTTTCAATTTGCTATTTATACATCCTATGGCTTGCAACTGCAGCACATATGAATCAATGCTCTAATACATAGTCTTCAGAGTGTTCTCTCTCATGCAACTTCTGTTAGGTTGTGCATAGCTCCAGATTCAGGCAGATCTCATGGTCTGGGGGATGGGCTGCTTCTAGCCAGATGCTTTCGCTATTTTACTGCGCTATGGCAGAAGCAAATTTTTAATCTCTTTGCCAGGGAAGTAGTTGTATTAGTGACATGGAGGGGAACAAAGAAGGAAAAAAAGGAGTAAAAGAACACGTTTCGTTTCATTCTCTTAGGGTCCAGACAATTCAGCATGAAAATGAATTCACGTCAAACCATCCTCCAAAGACTCCCACCTCGGTGCATAAAGTGAAAGAGATAAAATATAGAGTTACCTTTCAGCCTACCTCCCTTGGATGAAATGCTGCTCAGGTGTAACAACCCAGGTATCCAGCTGAAAACAAAACATTTTATTTTAAGGTCTTTTCTCAGTAATTTCCGGTGAATAAGACAAAATTATGAATATTCACCAGCTACTCAGTGCATATGTCATCAACTCATTTGTTTCTGCAATAAGATGTTTGACAAGCAGAGGGAAGTCATGCTTCAGAAGAGCATTTAGAAGGTGAAAATTTGCAATTCTTTCTTCTTATATATATGTATATACACACACACATATATATATATAATAAATACACGCATATGCATTCATATCAATATATTTCAGAGACTTCTCACAGGCATGAGTAAAGAATAGTTGTGTAAAGAGATTATATCTAGCATTGCAGGCTAATTTGATATACAGTGATCAAAGTTTTCTTAAGAATTCAAAATTACACCATTTCAAGGAAAATATCTGACAGTTTTCAAAAACTAGCCTCAATGAACTCTGACATTTCTTTTAAGCCTACGTTTTAAGACTAAATACTGAGATTTGGTGTCACTGATGTTAGGTCAATCCTTTCATCAGTTTGAATGCTAAAAGGATCTGAATTGTTCGTGGAGAAATAAAGTCTGATGAAAAGAACCTTAAAATGAAGTTACTGTCTGGGACTGCATCAGTATTCCCAAAGGAATTCCCAGGAAATTTGGATATAACCCTTGAAGTCATTGTGTACATGGATCTTGCTAAGGGATCCAGCAAACTTACACAATTCTAGTAATATATCAAAATACAGAACTTTGTCAATCATGTTCAGTAAGTTCCCTTCCTAGACTCAAGAGCTTGTGACAATGTTTACAGGGGGGGAAGGAAAGAAAGGGCTCTTTCTGTCTCTTCTAACTTGTGGACTTGCTGTGTTTAAAAGCAATACTGAAAAGGACATAGACTAGTTATGAAGGACATATACAGCTGTACAAAAAATAAACTAATTTCTGCAGATTAAAAAAGAAAATTCTTTTGCTGCTCCAGTCAATAAGTATGGAACACGCTCACAAAATCAGTCTCTCTTTGTGGGTGCTTAATATGCTAGACATTAATTGATTGTCTTGCAGGTAAGCTGCTAGAGAACTAATCATCCAGCTAACATTCAACCAATTAGAAGAACAGTAAGTGGTTCATTAATGCATAAAGTAATGAAAATTCCAGGTCATTTATAGATTACAAAGATCCTGTACACAAGATAGATAGATTAGGAATGGCTACGATCATATTGGGATAAGGATGTTGCCAAGTTCAAGTCCAACTCTTTCTCAGACACGTGTACTCTAATAGCTGCAGTCGAAAAAAATTAGCTCAGTTGCTGCCAAGAACCTCTGCTCACACACTGAGAGCAATTGCTCTGGGAGTTTTCATGTTCCTGCTCAAAAGCACCAGGGAATAACAGTTAACCCTACCTCCAGCACCAGCTTCTCAGTCTACCAAAAATTACAAGCGCCTTTCCTTTTTCCTAGGTTTGAAAGAGTGAAACCAAAGGATTCTACCATTTCCTATCATCAATTTCACATTCACAAATAATTATTTTTGTTCTCAGCTGCAGTGCATAAGAACCAGTCCCAACCATATGTCTGAGAGCATATTTGACACTCCCTACCAATCTCTGTTTCTTGTCTTAGTGGATGAACATTTTTATTTGCTGAGTTCGAGTAAATTGTCTTACAACTACTAATTTATGCAGAAATTATTTTTCTTAAAAGTTTATATATGATTTACTAATGATAGTTCTTTAGAAACAATCATCTAAAAATATAACAATAAGTGGAATTAACAATTGGGCCTTGAGTTTTAAAGCATAATATGTCAAGTTAAATATAAAAATAATGTATCACAATGTGACATAATTGACTCACCACATTACTACTATTTCTATTTCAAAGAGGACCTAAATGTAGTAAAACATAAAAATGCAAAAATAATTTTGACATCAAATGCATTTACAATATTTTTACATTTTTACCACTAGATTCCTAACAGAAAATCATTCCGAAATAGATCACAGCAGTCAAAATTTTTGTTTTCTAATACGTAACAGTGGGCTAGAAAATTTTAACTTGTCTAGTGAATGAACATACAACTGAGCCTCTTCATGTTCCTAATGAAGACTCTCTGGAGGATTATCATGCCTGTATATTTTTATTTTTAATTTGTTAATGTGCAAAATATTCAGAGGAAGTAGGGTTAAGGCAATTCATTTTGCTTATGGTCTCTCTGAATATTTTGTAAGGCATCCATTTCCTCTAGAAAATTTAAATAGTTGATTAGAAAAAGTAAATTTTTAATACAGGTTAGCAAATTCTACACCATACTAACTGCAGAGGGAATGGCACTGCTGATAGTGCCTTGGCTCCTTCTGCACCAAGCATCACTGGAGTATTTTCCAATAAAACAACAACAGCTGTTCCTAGATATATGATGCCAATAACAGTTGCCAGTCACAAAAACTTGTGATAATATAGTCACTTGCCTTTAGTATTCCATGAAACAGGAGGCAAAATATACTGACAGGACTTGGAAAAAACAACATAATACCTGGCATTTTGCTACCTGTTACCATGAAACTCTCAGCTAATCAATCCCTCTCAGAATGCAGGAAAGATAGGAAAAAAGTACAAAAGACCACAAAAGAATAGCATGGTATGTCAATTTCTCAGTCTCTGCATGAAAACAGACAAGAAAGAAGACTCAGCTGAAGGCAGTGAAGTGATTGACTTAGACATTAGTAGGACTTTCTGCTCATCCTGTGGAATTTCACACTAATGTTTATAATAGACACCATTCAATCAAGAAACTTGCTTAATTGGGGTGTTTCCTAGGAAACTAATACAACTGTGTAATTGTAGATCATGCAGTGACCAGTGTAAAATGGGATAAGTCCTGTTAACTGTACAATGTTCATATGTAATGGGTAGCATTTTTTTAAGTTTAAATCTGTCAATGAAATGATTCTGACGTTTTTGCAATTAATGTAGGCAAAAATAAACTTCTTCATACACAGACTGGTATTAAATCCTCACAGATCAAGGTTCTCTCTGAATTGTTGCAAATGGTTATTCAGGCACTCTTTATAAAACACCAGATACAAATATATCTTATTTCAAATTAGGAACACTATATTTGGTGGAGTTTGGCTCTTACAGCTGGTAGTGAGATGCAACCTTCTTTCCCACTGTAACAAGAGCTTTAATAAATTTTTGCTTTGAGGTAGAAAAATACTAACTGGGACAATATAAAGACAAATTTTCATAATATCATTGAAAGGAAATTCTTTCTGGGGCATATTATGTACTTTTTATCTTTACTAAGATAAAGAAATTGATTCTCTTAGACTCAGCATTCAATAGGCTAACGGCAGATCAGAAAAAGAGGAAATGTAAAATGTTACAAGATGATGATGCAATTTCTACTGAAGTGAGAATATCCTTTCTATTGAAACCATAATGCTGGAGATATGAGAAGGAAAAATTGGCTATTTTTTCTTATAAGATCTTCACTGAAACTCAGCAGTTCTTCTGTATCCTATACTCGGTGTACTATAGCTATATATTTTTCCAGTTATTCTTTTTTAGCACTTCTTTCAACATGAAGATGTGTACAGATATTGTTTTGCTCCTTCCAAAAAAGGTAGATGACCAACAACATATTTAAATATAGCAATATATTCTTATAGTTTCCTGCCCAGTCAGTGGGCACTACTGAGAGGAGTCTTGTTTTCTCTTCTTGACTTCCCCTGCTTCATCAGATATTTTTATATTTTTGGTAAGACCTCCCCAGAGCCTTTTCCTCTCCAGGCCAAACAGCACCAGCTCTCTGCTTCACCTGATATGGTGGATCTTCTGATCCATTAATAAGGTACATGACTGATGCACTTGCTCTAGTACATGCTCACATGTCCAGATGGATCTCACCAGGACTGAGGCAATGGACAGCTTCCCTTAACCAGCCGGTAATGCTCTTTTAATGCAGGCCAAGATTCTATTGGCCTTCTTTTTCACAAAGGGAAAGATTTGTACTATATTTGTAGTAGTTGCATTTTGTAATTGAACACTAACACAGGACCAAAGTCAAATTTTGAAATTTGCTGAACTTTGTAGTAGAACTCTTAGTTGTTGAATAACCTATACCTTGTGGGACAACTGTGTTCAGTATAGGGCTGTAGAGTCAGTTTATGTCTAGTCCCAGTGCTTCTCTTAGCTGGATTGATGTAATTTCCAATTGGAGTAGGAAAAAGTGTTTCTGAAAGAGGAAGAAACTGAGGTGAAGTGAAACAAAGCATAAACTTCTTGGTCACTTCCAAGTTCTGAAAGCTTGTATTGACAGCATTTTCATTATAAGTGTCAAATAAGAAAACAAAGTTAAAACCATATCATGTTGTCCACAGCAGCACCCTTCCTCACTGTATCTGATGGGGGTTCTCCCCCATAAAGATTAATGTGTAGGCACAGCATCCTTCCTATTCTGCAGTGTTTTGCCTTGTGGGTCTATCCCCCTCCAGTGTGCTTAGAACAAATGGTAGATCATAAGATTTCACTGAAGGTTTAAAAATTCCAGTGGAGATAGGTCTCTGGGACGACCAAGGTAAAAGCCCTTCCCTGCTGCCCTTCTGTTTAATTCCCCCAGCCAAGCAATAAGACAACTGAAGAAATGGAAGTGAGAGTCAAGAAAGGATTGATTTTTACTTAGAGAAATAACTGCAGTTCCACCAGTCAACTACATGCTTCCATTTAGCTAATGTCATGGCTGCTGTTTATTTAGTAAAACCACCATCTACTGAAATGCTTCTCAGGATGTGCTTTTCTTTTGCCATTTACTTATTAGTGCCCAGTATAATGAGTTAGAATTATGAAAAAAAAAAAAGTTTATTACTAGTATTATCTGTTTAATAGGCCAAATAAGCAACAAGAAATAACTTTGTGTTAGATGGTGACAAACAATGAGGCAGAGACATATGTTTGTTCTGTTCCCCAAGCACAAACAGAACACAGAGTTTCCCTGACTAATAAATTTACTTTCATTTTAATTAAAACAGAACATTTAGTTACATTTCCTCTGTTCTGTCAAAGAATTAAATAGATAAATGGCTAACAGGAGAAAAAATGACAACATTTTCTTTAGTGCCCCAACTGCACACATAACCGATTACTACCCATCTTTTCACTAAAGGTGAGGGAAAGGAATGTCATATAAACCCTTATTCCCTTAATAGGGCTTGCTAAAATACTTTGGCTTTGATCCCGTATCTTCTAAAATGAAGAAAAGTTTTTCAAAAAGTAGAATTTGTCAGTTCTGTTTTGGTATAACATTAGGTAAGCTGTTGCCATTCTTTTATTCTTCTGATTCTTTCTACCACTAAATCAAAGCTCCTGGAGAGTGGCTCCCCTTGAGGAAATAATTGCAATGGCAATTCTATAGATTCTAGACAAGAAGGAGCCAGTAAGTAAACAGTCACATGCAAGGCAAAACCAAAGACTCCACTTACTTACCCTGGTAGTAAGCCTAACAACTGAGGTTTGATTGATGCATGTAGTCCAGGAAGGTTCTAGTTTCGTTTTACGAAACTGAAGAACTGAATTATTAGCCACTTCCCTTGCTGTTTCTAATGGTTAATGGCTCCTGTATTTGGTTACTCAATTTACTGGCATTCAGGAGTTTTTAAGAAAATATGCTCCATCTCCTGATAAAATGTCTCATTCTTTCAGCCATTTTAGAGGTGGGTGAGCAAAGGGGATAAATACAAAATGGAACAGGATGCATCCAACAGTGTGGAGTGGAGTAATTGTCCTCATTGGGACAATACTCTGTGCTACAGAGTAACTGAAAAGTTTGGGTTGGAGAGACCTTTAAAGGTCATCTAGTTTAAACCCCCTGCCATGGGCAGGCACATCTTCTGCTAGATCAGTTGCTCAATGCCCCATCCATGGACTTGAACACACCCAGCAGTGGACATCCACAACTTCTCTGAGGAACCTATGCCAGTGCTTCACTACCCTCCCAGTGAAGAATAAATCAAATCTAAATCTACCCTCTTTCATCTTAAAGCCATTGTCCCTTATCTTAATACTACATGTCCTCGTCACAATTTGTAGGCATCTTTACGTACGGAAGATTGCAGTAAAGTCTCTCTAGAGACTCCTTTTTCCCTGGCTGAACAACCCCAACTCTCTCAGCCTGTTTTCACAGGGGAGCCCTTTGATCACTTTCATTGCCCTCTTCTGGACTTACTCCAACAGGCCCATTCCTCCTTATGCTGGGGTGCCCAGAGATGGGCTCAGTATTCCAGGCAGGATCTCACAAGAGCAGAGTAGAGGGGGAGAATCACCTTCCTAAACTTGCTTGTCATGTTTCTTTTAATGCAGTTCAGGATACAGTTGGCTGGCTGGGCTGCAACTGTACACTGGTATCTATTAGACAAACAGAGAAATTCTTCAGCAAGTAAAAAATGGCAAACCATGTCTATCTTCTGAAAACAGTAAGTAGGAAGATCCACAGAAACACAAGGCTTGTCAGCCTTACTTGACTATCAAATTTATAGAGCGAGTTGTTCTCAAAAAGCTTTTCAGGACAGCAGTCTGCCTTGGATTGGCAAGTGTGGATTTACTGAGAGAAAATCCTGTCTGACCAGGCTGTCTTCTCTGATGCAACATGGATGTAGATAGCAGGGCAAATGCCTTTCCTTGGCCTGAGTAAAGCTTTTGACACATTCTCTCACAATATCCCCATAGTCATACTAAGGACTTTATTGGTTGGATGGAACATAAGGTAGTGAAAGTCTGTCTGGGCTGCAAGACTCTAAGAGTCACATGTATCAAGAGTCAGTATTGCTCTAGACACTATTGACTGTCTTTGTAAACAACATGAACAATAGGATAGGATGCAAGTTGGCAGATTCAACTGCATTGGAGGTTTCTTCCAAACTGCAAAACTAAGCTAGATATCTTAAAATCAGAGCAGTACTTCCTTTTTCCTTTCCTATATTGACAATAGCAAAAATATTTTCCGTGTTAGTCACCGATAATAGCTCTGCATGCCAGTCACCCAATGAACCACCAGTCTCATTTCTCACATGGTAAGAAATTCTCAGTTGTCTATGCTAAAGAACAGAAAGTCAAATTCTTAGATTTATAGGATCTGCAATGAGAAAAAAAATTCTAGAAATTTCCATTTATTACTAAAAGAGCTGTAACAGACTACACATTAAGAAAATTACTGATTTTACAATATTAATTTTTTGTGCATCAGAAAAGCATGATCTAAACCCGTAACACTATTTAAGATTATGGTTGATGAAGAAGAGTGAACTAGGTATTCCCTAGAGAATTTTTAAGATTTAACAACAAATTTTTCAATGCAGGAAGTTCATTTATTCTCTCTTTTTAGTCCTTTATACTATAGGGCTATAGATCACTGATCCTTTCTAATTCTTCTAAATGATCCAATAGAAGTGGAGCTTCATTTTTGTAAATGAAAACTCAGTGTACACTATACATAAATTTATGCATGTAACATTTTTCTGCTTGTATTTTAACACTTACAGTATTTGGACTGTCATATGTTCAGATGTTTTAAGCTTGTACTAGGTAATATTAATTTCATTTAATATTAACTTGATTTTGACCTTACATGCTGTGTTGTACCACATCTAAAAATATTTTTATCAGTGGCATTTAAAGGAATCAGTACATCACTATAACCTAAATGAACAGGCAAAAATCGATCTCCAGCACTGTTCTTTTTTGTCCCAATGTAATATCAGTATTAATAAACAGACATTATTAAATTCCAACCAGACATTATTAAATTTAAGGTTTTATTTCAATGTCCAGGACCTATGTCCATTAATATGCCTTTTAATTAATAATGTATTTTTTAATTTCTTTGCTTCTGCTGTAGTGTGTTTTTTAAGCCTATCCGTTATAAAAAGGTTTATGAGTATCACCAAAGATGGAAGATAAACCACTCTTTATCTAATGTTACTTATTAATGTGCTTCTGTTAATTTTATGGAAACCTAAGTTCAAAGAGCTTGTTACAGAACATTCATTTTCAAAACTAGTTCGGGGACAACTCAGACTTTTCTGCCTGGAAATTGTAGAATTTCTCTGAAGTCCTCATATTACTATGGAAAGAAGAAGGATCCAGAAGCAAAAACACTGCTTGAGAGCAGCTGCCTTTCAAGCTTGTCCAAAACTTTTCCCAAGCCTAGAGGGGGAAGCCAGATGATGTGCAAAGTGCATCCCCCATCTGTACTGCTGTGATTCCCAGGGGCACTGCACACCTGAGGGCAGCAGGGCATGCAGCAATCACACAAACTGCTGGCACTGCATGCAGTGCACCAACCACCATGAGCTAACCCTGGAGCAGACACACACAAGGGAAAGGCACTTGAATACCTATAGCCCATGTCAAGGGCTTATACTTGCAAGACAATAATTGATACACAGAAATTTTCTTCTACTTTTTTTTTTTTTTTTTTTTAACCTGGTCACACTTCTACTTCCCATGAGTAGGGTTTCCTCATTTTTTTACAATGGAAAAAATTCTTAAAAACCTCTTGCTGGGTTAGATTTATTCAGTAAGTTCAGGACAGGGAAACGCACACCCTTAGCATCTTTAAAGGGTGAGCAAGTGCTGGGGATAGCTCTGGAAAGGAGAACACATTAGAAGGCAAAACCATCTGACTTTCAGACCAGCAAAAGCCAGCTCCAGAACCAATAGATATGATAGCTTTAAGCTGCTGATAACATGGAGAAACATTCATATCAATGGATGAATTTAAAAAGTCAACAGTCAAAAAGCTTTTGTAGAACTTAAAGAAGAGTTAGGAAAAGGGAATTTAATTTTTTTTCCCAAAATATATCTCATTTCTTTCACTACACTCTTCCCTCAAACAAAACCAGTGATATATAATGCAAAAACACTTTAGATAAAACCAAAGACTAGTGCCTTATACAGATAAGAGAACTATTTTATTATTGAAGCTACCAGCATGTAGGATTTAAAACATCTTAAATGCAACTAAAGAAAAGTAATACCAGTATAATAATCACACATAAAGAAGAAAATCTACAAATAAAAGCCCCCACTGAATAATTTTTAAAAAAATATTTATTTTTCCACAAAAAAAAAATCACAGTAATACCTGAAAAGCAGGTTTTCTTCTTAACTATACTCAAGACAAATCTTAGTTGTATTCTGCGATGGAAAGAAAGTCAATCATCTGTATACTGAAATTGATTCTGGTTTTGAATGTCATGTATGTTACATGGTTTATCAAAACAGTATCCCGTGTCTTCACTGCTGATGTGATCTTGCGAGTTTTCAAAAAAAAAAAAAAATTATCAAATAGACCTAACTATGAAAAGAATGAGCAAGAAGTGATGTTTATGGATGCATAATATGCCAACATTGAGGACTGTTAAATTGATGACTCATGTCAGTCTACAGTGACTAAAAATTGTTAATTGACTTGTAAAATAGATGCTATTTCATAGTGTCAAGGAAATACCAAGAATCAGTCATGACTGATTATTTTTAGAAATTAAAATCTCATTAGTGCCTCACAGATACCACATTGTATGTGGACATTTTTGTGCACATTGAAGTTTCCTTCCATGCAGTTCTTAGGTAAACCCAAAATGTTTCCAGAAAGATACATCTGGTGTACCTTAAAGTAGATAAAATGTCTTTATAACATGTTGCAGGTATCAATATGCTTTAAGCACTAGTCTGTCTTTTCAGCTAGCACATTTTCTTGAAGACTAGCATGTTGAACTGATGTTTTGAATGAGAGGCTCTAGAGACAAAATGATCAAAATGCTCTTCATTCACAATGTTTGAAAGAATAAAACTGCAGTGATTACAGAGATTAAACTCCTGGCTTGCCTGATAACTTAGATATGTCTGCCAGTATAATAAAGTTTAGTCAGTGTCAATGATGACATCTTCAAAATTGAAGACACTCTCCTCCGTGTTTCATAGCTACCAAATGAAAGGTGCACAATTATCAGCAATACACTTTTGCTTTTGTCTGAAGAGATAGTCTTCAGACAAATTCTGAAATCAGTTTCTTTCCTCTGATTAAAGAAGCAGGCAAAACAGACTGTAAAGCCTCTAATTATGGACTTCTTATTTCTATAGTATCTTTAGCTTCATTATGACCCCCTCCTTCTTTTGCCCTTTCCCACCATTTGGTTTCTCAGAGTACCAGAATGTGGGAAAATGACTAGGGGTAAAATCAGAGAAAACTGAGAAGTTATATTCACACTCTAACGGGAGATATAATAGTAAAGAACTTTTAGGGTGAAATACAGTTGCATCCCTGGATGCAACTGGGATGCAGTTATCATTCCTGATTTTTCCCCAGTAAGGGAAATGAAATGGAGGGAGGGGTAGAAGGGAGACACTGCAACCAGACTTTGCTAAAATCCTTGCATGGGAGCGACCTGGGTGGTACCTTAGCTGATAATCCCCGTATCAGATGTTAATCAAAGGAGAAAAAAGAAGTCTTGCTGTTGAACCAGCAACCATGGTGAGATCACAGATGTCATACTGATGAGCACTTCCATCCCAAAGTTATCCATCTCCAAGGGACCACCACCCCTCAAAGAGAGGCGTTCGGTTCTGTATTTTATTGATTGTATCTTAGAATTTTACACCTATCAGTGACAAAGGGTATGTAGTACTGGAGCTACTGCAGCTCCACCTAGACATAAAGAAATAATAGGAAAGTAAGTTAAGAATGGGACAAAGTTAGGGAAGACTCCATTGTAACGTTTGGAATCAGTCGATGGGGTGAACCTGTCTTCTTTTCCATAGGGACTCCTGTTTGGTAAGAACCGTATTCTTTTGGATTCTGAATGATTATTTCAGCTTTGTTTTAGGGATTAGAGCCTGTCATTGTATTGCTTTGAATACATTTTTTCAGCCAGATACTATCACTGACAATCTGCTAACCTTAAGCTGTCACAATCTTATTAATAGTGTTCTGTAAACTGTTAGTGTGAGTCCTTCAAAGGTGCTGGCAGTCACTGCCAGCAGGTAACATACTCAAATAAAGATGTGGAGACCTGGGAGGGGATCTCTCTGTTGGCTTGTGAACCTGAACAAATCAGTCCAATTACTCTCTGATCCAGAACACTGTTCAGTGAAGGGTCCCTATAACAAGATGGTAACAAACTGGTTGGCACAAGGATCTTGGCTTTCTTGGCATGCTGACTGTCTTTGTCAATACAGAAGGTTTGAGGAAATCCCTTTTCACATGACACAGTATCTTTGGTATCTCCTGTATTCCGTTGCTTAATAGCAAATGAGAGCTTCAATATCAATTTTTTCAATGGTCCACATGGTCATTATTTTTATCCCTTTTTAGGGTTTTTTATTTTCTTTCTTTACGTTCCACTGATTTCTATGGCGCAATACATCACAAAAGAGACACTGGTGCTTTATACAATTTTAGTTTTTGATATCATTATACTAGATTACCCCCTGGATTCTCAAAAAGTTCATATGCATAGCCTAATTATTTTAGAATGAGCAGCAGCAGCTTCTATGATTGCAGTGCCTTTCCATGTGCCTGCGGGATCCCTAAAAGGTTTCTGCTGATCTGCTTGCAATAGTACACTTTTAGAACACTTATATACTTTAGATGTTATCACAAACATCTCCTTTCAAACATATACCATGATTTCTTGATTAGTTAAAATAATGTTTTCATATTTAGCAGGAATCACTTGTGCCAAAAAAAAAATAAAATTGTTGGAATCTGTGTATTTCCTACAATTCTAAAAGGAAAATCTCCAGCAACAAACTGGTGATCATTTGGCAGTGAACACCAGAGATACACTAAAATAACATATGTTAAATATTTTACAAACTCAAGATCAAGTCCAGTATGTTATTACACTGAGGAACCCCATAGCGCATTCAATTCACCATTAACTTCACTGAACCTACAATAAGTGAGAGTTTGCCAACTCTTTACTTCTCAACCAAGATTAAAATCATCTGCTTTGAACTGTGTCAACATGATTAATTACAGAAAGGACTCATTAGTGGGACCTCTTAAAAATACAGAGATTAATGGAATGGGAATTGGGAATTAAATTCTGCTACTGTTAACAAATTTCACTGTTGT
The DNA here is from genome assembly GCA_025920805.1 of Petroica traversi. Lineage (NCBI taxonomy): Eukaryota > Metazoa > Chordata > Aves > Passeriformes > Petroicidae > Petroica > Petroica traversi. Next base: position 18,547,214 of record JAHLSL010000006.1, on the reverse strand, counting down.
TTCCACATGCCATTTACAAATTTACATTATAGTTGGTGGCCACCTAGCAGTTGGATCACTATATAAAGATGGAAATGTGTCAGCAGATTAAAGGCAGACAAAATAACACTTATATCTTCAGCATACAATTTGGAGGTAAAATAGTCCTACTGTGGAGTTTTATTTTCTGTATATGAAAAGTATTACAGTGCTCTGCATGTTCCAGGAGTAAACAACTGTCAGACAATGTAGCTCTACAAGGATATGTGTGTATACATCTGACTACGAAATCAAGAAAAAAGAGATTTGGGGACCACACCATGCTAAAATGAAGATATTGAGATGCACTCACAAAAGTGACTCACTGAAATTATTCAAGGTAACTTCTTGCTATATCTGTCAAAGGATCTTATGCAATATAAAATATTTAGGGTTTCTTTCATCATTCGTGTCTTATTTCTAGGGTTGAAACAGAGATATATTTGTATTTTATCCCCTTGAAAAATTATCCCATTAAATTCCCTAGCCCTTCTTATACTAGCTACTTTTTGACAGAAATAGTAAAACCTTATCTTTAAGCCTTTTTGTCTGTCACCAGCTCTTGCAGAATTTTAGTGAACTCCATATGCCCTTAGTTTCATCTACATCTTTCAGTATTGATGTTTTTAATAGGTGTTATATAAAGTTAGGTTCAGAGCTTTCAGGCATTATTTTTATTCATACTATATCCACTTTGACTATTTTTAGTGTCAATGTCAAATTATTCCATTTTTCTTCTAAATTGCTATTTTTCATTCTTTCCGGGTTTCATTTTTTCCTTTTGTTCTCAGTATAGGAAATGCAAACTTAAAAATATTTACTGTTCTTTTGGGTTTTTTTTTTCTGTGGATATTTCCTTTCATCTGCTCTCACATTTTGAAATTCGCATAATTTCTTACATGCATTTGTATTACTGGCACTTTTTTTTTTTTTTGGCTGAGTAAGGTTGCTACAGCATTATATTATTCCTTGAAGGCCAAGAAAAGACCTCTTTCAGCTGTATGATCTGTCTTGGAATAAAATTCATATTTTGGGCTCCTTACCCATGCTCTTCCTTTTCAAAGGAATGAGTAGATTAAAAAGTTAAAAGAAAAAGGTTCTATCCCTTTTCCCTCTTTGTAATTGTCGCTTCAAACAATTGTTGCTGAATACCAAGATCCTTTAAAGTTGGCTATACTGAAGAGGAGCAGAATGTGATTGACAACTTTAATCCCCAAACACAATGGCCCATTCTATTGCCAAAGTACAGCAAGTTCTTTGAGGTCTGTGCAGAGCTTTCTTGAGAATTGATGGGGACCATAAAGTGAGCTACTGCTTTCATTACATTGCACTTCAAATGCAAGATGTATTTCTTCAGCTGCATCTTCTCTGATATAAATACAAAGCTAAATTTACTTGTGCATTTCTACATAAAGTAGTACATCACACAAATGCTTGCAAGATAATGAGTGACAAAACAGCAAGAATGAGTGCTCTTCTTGGCATAAATGCAGGCTAATACGAACATAAATGCTTCTGAAATTGGTTTAGGGAGACTGGTCTTTGGGAAATGACCTATCAGAAAGGCATAGAAAAATTTCCATGAATTCATAAGACATTCAATAAAAAATTTCAAGGGAAATAATTGACTGATGAAGCAAGAATGATAGAAAGAAGAAAGAACAAGAAGGAAAGAAAGTTTGCTTGGGATGATCTGAAAAGACAGAAACAGATGCAGTCATCCGATATGAAGTACTCTCTTAAAAAAACACAGAGAAACAAAGCTCTCAGCCTCCTCAAGCATTTTTTGGATTGAATCAGTTTTTACTGAACCTGACTGACCCTGCAGAGTTGCGCATCTGTTGCCCACATTACAGAGATACAACAAGAAGGATTATAAGTTTACAATATAACAAGCCATTCTAATTTAAATTGAATAACTGAGAAGTTTAACCTTTGATACTGTGGTATATCATGTTCTTCAGATGAAATTATGCAAATCAGATGTTCAGGATATTTATTATCTCTTATCTCTGGATATAATATTAAAGCTCATTGCCTGCAGTAAGTGAGATTGAAGTATTTCTTTAAATTCTTTGATGAAAATACATTTATATATTTTATTTTTTAAAAAGAAACCTAAGGGGGGAAAAAAGCGGAGATGGGAAAGTAATTTTCAAGAAGTTCCTTCATCAAAATGAATGTTAATTCATAACTAGTTGAACACAACAGGAGCTGATGAAATGGCAAAATGATACAGTGATCAGTAAGATCATGCAGTTGTACTTTTTACTTTTATCCCATTTTTTATGCTTCCAGAGCCCAAGGTTGCCTCATCAATATACAAATACAGTATTGAAGAGAGAGTTTAAAGAGGAGGAAGCCTGGTGGTGTCTGGTGGCAGGACCAGTGGCAATAACTGAAATGCTGGAGGTTCTCTCTAAACACCAGGAAACACTTTGTCAGCTGTGAGGGTGACCAAACAGTGGCACGGGTTGCCCAGAAAGATGGTGGAGCATCCATCCTTGCAAATACGCAAAAGTTTGGACATGGTCTTGGAGAACAGGATCTAGTTGTTCATGCCTGAGCATGGCTTTTGGATTGGGTGACCTCCAGAGGTACCTCCAAATCTCAGCCCTGTGACTGTGGGATTCTTTTCCTTTGATCTGCAGTTATCTCTGTTTATCACAAATCAGAGTCACTCTAATCAGTTTTCATGCTGAATCAATTTATCTAATTTCAGCCATCAGCACATAAAAGGCTATCCTCATCTCAAACAGTCCCAGCCTCTGTGGTGTGTGGTCTGTGCCTGATTCTCCTCCTTGTTCGGATATTATCTCCCTCCCAAAAGAGTGAGTCAAAACCTTCAGAAAGTATTCCACCAGAAACTGGTAACTACTGTTGCTGCTTCCTGATACTCCTCAAGTCTCGAGTTTTCCACCACATTTATACAACACTGCTCTTTTTCCAATATTTATTCTTTTTTTTTCTTCCTCCATTTCCAGAAGAAATTACTCATCAGTTTCCCTGTAAAATGCCACTGCCCTCTCTTTTTCTTCTTGAGTCATTTAAAAATAATAAGAAAACCCAAAATTTCATCAAATCCATCTATCTGTTCCCATGCTCTAAGTGAAATGCCAATACAGAAGTTATTTTACAGGAGGAATCTATCAGCTAATGTACTAGTTACTGCATTGGGGCAAGGAGGGCACAAACAAGCAAGGCTCTTCATTTTCGTCTGAGTAAGTCAAGCAAAAGTTCGAGCCTGAATGTTAGAGGTGAAACCCTTATTGTGAGCTTATTCCCCATATTCTGTCCTACTGACCTGATGTTAAGAAACTCTGGTAAAATTTTCTGAGAAAGAGATTCTTCTTGAAGTTTCAGTTTTGTTTCAAAGTGCAGGCATTTCCCAGTCTCTCCTAGGTGTGCTGCAGATAATTGAAGCTGTCAATTACCTTTTAATATTTAAATGTAATCCACAAACTTTTCTATACTTTATGAATCCAATTTTTAAAATTTCAGATATTTTAAATATAGCTCTATGTCTACTACACTATGATAGAACAAAGATACTATACAAACAGTAAACAAGATTTAGAAGACTTAAAAGGGATTGCTTATTCACAAAACATTCAATTGCAAACATTCCCTCTCATGCAGCTCTTGAAAAATTCACATATTGTGAAGTTCACACAATCTGAAAGGAAACATGAAAGACCACAGTGGTTCTTTAGGAAACCTACCCTGTCTTCTAGCAGATGATTAAAATACTTTACCAAGCAAAAAGCCCTTAGAGTGGAGAAAGCCTACAAAATTTAAAAGAACACGGTATTTTGGGCACTAGAGAAGTCATAAGTATTCCATATTTTAGCGATGCTGACGTAATGACTGTAAAGTGCAAAAGTAGTAACTTATGGGCTCAAGACAATAAAGAAAAGCATAGTAGGAAAAAAATGAACAAATTATGACTAGTGCAAACAGACAGGGGAGTGCACATACATCTGCAGACTGAGAACACTATGGCTGATCGCATTGCCACGATCCAGTACAAAGCATTAGATCTCCTTCTCTGACCTGCTGTAAACTACAGGCCTCTGAGTGTAGGACAAAATAATGAGATAAGTATTTTAAGAGGAAAAACAAAGGAAAAATGGAAGAAACAAACAAACAAAAAAACACCCAAAGCTCTCCCCCAATGCCCTAAACCAACAAAATACTCCAAGAAAAGGATTTAAGTTTTTCTTTTTGAAACCTACTCCATCTTTACAGTAGTGATATGCTTTCAATTTTCCTTACCTTTATTAATTGAATTCCATTAATTAACCTGACAGCTAGAACATGTATGTTAGTAAAATGGCAATTTTGGACAACTTTAAATCAAGCATATTGCCACACTTTGTCACTAAGGCTGATAAAACCTGTAATTTTCAACTATCTTGTCTATTGACGCTGTTCCTATAACTAAAGATCATGCTGAAGTAAATTGAACTCTTCAGCTCTCATTTCAGGGGACTTATTTTCCTCATCGTGGATAATTCTTTTACCATCTTCTTAGATGTATTGCAAAGCTCTCTTCACATCTTTTTGGCAATAAAATGACCTGAAATATGCATTATATTTTAATAGTTGCCTTTCTATGTGTGCACAGAAATAATATCACTTTCTCCTTTCTTTTATTTGGCCCATTCCTGCACATTCAAGAGCCAGTTCAAGGTGGGGGTTTTTTTTGTCATATTAGGGTATTGAAACATATTTTTGAGACAATTTTCTGTGATGATTCATTAACAACTTCCAGAGAGAGCAGTTTTCAGAAAAAGGTGTGCCATCATAAGAGAAAACTGGATCATGAAATAACTTAATTTTGGAGTATTAAATTTCTTTTTGTTGAATTGCTCTACTTTCATATGGAGATAGATTAGAGGATCATTCTACAAGCTGTGTCTTGCCTTTCTCGTCATTTACTATATAACCAATACATATTTCACCTGCATGCTTTCTCAGTATTTATTTGACCTACAAATTACAGTGCAAGACTCTAATTATTCAGTCTTCTACTAAACAAATTGAAGTTGCCTTTATTCCTAAGTAGATATTTTTCTTTCCCCTCAGGTAATCCTGAAGTCACCCCTTAAATGAACATTTTTACAATTTCACTTTTTAATCTGCCTAATATGAAATTATACATCAAACAAGTTTTCTTGAATCAAAATGCTGCTGATAAAGCAGATAATTTAGAGAATCTTAGTATGCTGTATGAACTCTAGCACATGTATCAATTAGACATTTGACATGGATTCCAGAATATCTTGTTTATAAACACTTAATATATGCAATTAAGGTGGATTCATATTAATGACATATGATGTTTCCTAAACTGTATTATGACATTTTAATGATTTCCTGGTATCTGCATCAGATTAACTAGTCTATACAGGTCCCAAAGCTTTATCTCTTGCTATACTCTCCCATCTTCAAAGTATTCATCTTGTTCAAAAAATAATACTAGCAGTTTAAAATCATTCAAAGCACTCTTGAAAGATGTGTCATCTCAAGTTTCTCGTGGGTTCCTGTTTGAATACCTTTAATTTCAGCTGATGTTATTTGATGTGCTCCTTCACTACAGATGAAACTCTTCAGTTATATAAGAAAGAGGTGCCTGTCCTTCTGTTCACATAGGTTTCTGCCTAAAAGGAGAAGCTTGGGAAATAGTCTACATCTGACTACAGAGTCTACATAACAATTACAAAATCAGAGCAGACTCTGAGTTTTCCTTGGTCTGTCCACTGTCAGTGTAGTAATGCAAAAATTAATTCTGGCCTTAAGGCAGGGAGGAAGACCAGCTGTCAGTACAGAGATGGAATAAGCACTTCTAAGTGGAAATCAGTTCCTCTTCTGTTTGAAGAAGGTTGCTATAAAAATATCCTAGTCAAATATATTTCTGTTCCAAGAATATAGGGTATAAATTTTAAAAGGAGCCATCATATGAAATTGAGAACACAGTTTCATACAAATTAAGTAGGCAAGAAAACAATGTAATTAGCATATATATTTAGGATAAATTTTATGAATTTTACATTTGTTTTCAAAATATGTTGATATTTTGCACATACAAATTACAAAATTGAATTATCCATATGTATAAAAGCTAAATTTAGATAAAATATACTTCAATTCCTAATTCACTTTAGAGTCTTTCTTTCATAGGCTCCGGAAGTAATGCACATGATGTAAGAAGCTGAACTGAAATTTACTGAAGTCAAAAGTCTTCCCTTCATGATAGTAACAGGAAAAAAAATATTTTTAATAAGAAGGGTTCTATTATTTTTTGAAGTAGAATTAAATTCAGACTTCAGTCAATCAAATTATGTTTAAAGGCAGGATATGCAGTAATTTTAAAATTATAATTAATTTCCATCTAATAAAGAGTGTATGTACCAATTCTAAAAGAAATGAATTATTGATATTTGTCCTATAGTTACAAAAATACTACAAAAATTGAATGTGACAGTCTGAACTTTCAGGGTTTCTCTCCTCCCTATTCAATTATATAGGCAAATTTCTGTCTGCAAAATATAAAGCAATCATATCCAAATAGAGATACATGGCAGAGATCTCAAGAAGAGTGCTGACTTACATACTCCTAAGTACTGACTCAGAGAAGCTCAGCCTTATGTATGTTTCTTAGAGAAACATGCATATGAACTTGGAATAGCTACTGCTCTATTTTATTCCAACAATTCTTAAGACCCCATAGTTTATTTTCTTGATAATATCTCACATTTTAGCTTCAAAGTAATTTTGATATTCTGTGTCTCTTAAGGAATAGATACTTTCAGGTGAATTGGTTTTATTCAGTTTATCCCACATGGTAAGATTTACCATTTGATGGAAGAATGGTAGGGGTTCCTAATGCTAAATGTTCAGTCGCTTGTGAGGTTTCTTTTGGTAGATTCTGCTTTGGTTTTTATGATCTGAATTGTCTTTATGTTTGATAACTCCTCGTTGCCAGCATTTTTATTTTTATTCAAGACCAGAAAACACAGTTATACTAGATGGCTTTTCAGAGCTCTTTAAACCCTGTAGTTTTTCATTGTACTAATCTCGTGGCTGAATGTTTATTATTATTATTAATGTGAAAAAGCAATAGAGGGCAGGCTAATTACCTCTCAGCACAGGTAAGGGTGGTTGTTATATATTGTTAAGCACCAGATGGTAGCTGACTTTTATGTTTGCAGTGAAGTGAGAAGTTATTAGCAGGACTGGTTTGCTAGGCAGCACAAGGACTGTCTATCACTGCAGTGTCTACATTCAGACAAGAAATAACACTATTATTCCAACTTTCCCATTTAGGTGGAAAAGAGAAAAAAATATTATAAAGTTTCCATAAAGTCTGCAGAATGCTTTTACTAAACAGTTCTTACCAAGAAAGAGATAGGGGATATCTTTCTGGATAGTGATATCAGGATTAAGAATAAAAAGGATAAAACAGAAAAAGTAAAAAAAAAGAAAGAGAAAGAGAATAAGTTCTTACCAATTTAACACAATTATTCCAATTCTACGCCTCCCATTTAAAAATACGACTGCTACCACTTTGTCATTTTTTGTAACTTGCCAAAGAGAAATATATTGTAAAAGGATGAGGATCCAAATATGAAATATTGCACATATTGCAGACCTGCCATAGTACTAATGGGCATCCATCACATCTCACCCCTGAACCTCTACACTACAAAACCAATAGGCATGCTAACATTTGTAATATAAATTTATTTCTTCTCTTGTTCTCCCAAATTCCTGGGCACTTTTCCTTCTGTGGTCTTGGAAATGTAGGAAGAAGTGAGAAAAGGGTCTCTTTCTGCCATCACAAAGCAAGAACTACTGCTAATATAACAGCAGGAAATACAGGGTAGTTGGAAAAAGACTGGCGTGTGCTGCTTTTGATTATACTACTCTGGATTGATTTTGATTGTGTTCTATGTCAAAAAACTGCTGAACAATGGAGCATAGGTTCTTTGGTTTTGATCAGTTACTTACTAAAATGACAAAGGAAGGGCTTTGTTTGAAAAGGATTTTGATAGCACACTACAATTGCTACTCCCACTTTCTTATTATAAGCAAGATTTTTCTAATTTTCAACATCTCAGCAGATACTCCCTTGGAAACAGTCAAAATCAAAGCACAGCCAAAGTGAATATGAGTTTAGAAATAAATCCAAGAAGAAAATTGTTTTAGAAATTTATTTAATATATAAATAAGGTTCATAGTACTTATAGGCAGAGAAACTGCGTAACCTCTCTAAGTTCTGGCTAGAGAGACACTGCATTAGTGGAGACACCAAAAAATAAAAACTGAAAACTAAGACTTTCTAAGCACTGAAGCTCAGCTAAACAGCACTAGTTCACAATTAAATAAAACAATTCCGCATATAACCCCAATTATCCAGACATCTGGAAAGACATAAGAAAACTTTAGATAATTGGAGAAGTCTGCTGGCAGGCCTATAAATTCCCTGATCCCAAACACAGAGTTCAAACTTGCTATCACCCTCTCCTGCTAGGTTGCCAAGGCTCAGTGAAGGAAGTTGCATTTCACTCTGGAGTGCATGCCTTATGATGCAATGACTCAAGCCCATAAAGTCCTCTATAGTTATGTCAGACTAGTCCAGTTCTATTTTCTGGATTAAGCCATGAAAAAAACTATTTTCTTCCTACAGATTCTTAACATCTTGAAGATTAAGAATTTGAAGAGATCAGGAAATAAGAGGGTTTAGAAAAGCAAGAGGGTGCCAACAGATTAGAGCCAAAATTATAGTGTTATGTAAGTTGATGTTTTTTCTCATACAAACTCCAGTGGAACTGAGATTCTGTTCCTGGCTATCACTACCATAACTGATTAACGACAATTAGATTTCCAGATGTGTCAGATACACTCTCACCTTGAACAGATTGATATGCATATGAACCCTATTTCCATGTGCTATCTACTATCCTTAGATTACTCTGTGTACTCTCATTTGTACCAGACTCCTTCAGCCTATGAAGCTTTGCCTGTTCGATATGGTATGGAGGGAACTGGATGGCAGAGGAGTGAAGGAAAGCAAAGCCCCAAGGTCAAAAATGAAACCAAAGGATAGACTGTCCTATCAATCCCTCAGCAAGGCCATGAGCCACCAGCTGTCCAGTTTTTAGTAGAGACTGCTTAGCACCTCCTAAGGCAGATGGCTGCAGAAATGTTAGCTTTGACTTCAAGTTTTCTTCAAAGTATAACCATCCCAAGCACTAACTTTCTGTTCAGTTTGGTAAATGTCCTCTGTGTTTCAAAAAAGCCAGGCTCCTGCTAAAGAAGAGAATTCTGCAAGCAAATGTTTTTCCCCTCCTGAAGAAAAGCCAGGGCTTTAGTGTTCCTCAGCTACTATTCAGAATCAATTTAACCTTAAGCCTCTCTTGCTCTGTCTGAATGATGACTTTTGATTTTTGCTTGCAAAGTAAAAAGAAAAAAAGAGAGAGAGAAAATGAAACAAAAGGTGATTGAGTGATTGATAGTTATGTAGGTTATTTCATACCAGTAAATTAGTGTATGACTTTTAATCCTAATGATTTTATTGTAATAAAATACAAGGATGAAAAGTTGCCATATGCATAGCATATTCAGTAAATGAAATATCCATGCATGCTGATCTGTGCCACTCAGTGATGTAAATGTCGAGCACAACATTCTGCCCTTCACGTGATGAAGATGCAATCCCTATACCTTGACGCAGTTATGGTGCAGCTGAGGAGACAGGCTGCATATGACATTTGGGATTGAGGAATTTAGAGGAAGCTGCTGAACTGCACTGGGAATAAATGGGCTGGTAATATTTAGCTCAGAAGTAGAAGTAGGAGGCTATAACTCCTTCCTAAAGTGTCTTGTCCAATAAAGGTACATCTGCATACAAGACTTCAAACATGAGAAAATGAAGAATAAATTAATATCATATTGCCCAGGTTTGCTCCTAAGCACTCCTGAATCAACACCAGAAAACTGCTATATCCATTCCTATAAGAGTAGCAGATTTCAGCAAGTCTATCATATACAATTTAAATCTCTGTTCCTTTCCCACAATTTATTTTCTTAAAGTAACTGAAAACCATAAACATATGCCTGAATAATGTGATTTTAGTAAGAGTTCAAAGAATTTAATAGAATTTTCTAAGAATCTGGAAAATAACATGAATATTTTTCCATCCTCTTGCTATTTTCTTGCTATTTTTGTAGTCCTGAATTTGGTAGAAACAAGAGTACTTGATGTATTCATTGTGAAACTCACACTCAGTACACTTGGGTACAACTAATACTCAGAATTACCACTGCCAGAAGATACGTATCAAATAATAAGGAACAGTATGTGCAAGAATGTGATGTCTCTGCTTGCACTGAAACTTCTTCACTGGACTGAGCCTGTTCCTGCTATCTCTGGAGTGAGCTGAAATTTAACCTGTGCCAAATACTGGAGAGGACTGCTTTAGTTTTTTAAGGTGAACATCAAATATATTTTAAGATGCAAACTGTCTGAATCAAACCAGAAGCGATGATCTTTTTCTCCTGGCATGACTGAGTCACTGTCAGTGTTAAGTGAATTAAATGCATAATTTATTAAATAGTCTCTCTGAGCACTGAAATCTGTCAGAATTAAACAGATTCAGTTTGCCATCCTCATTTCATAAGGAGAGGATAATTAAAATTATTTTCCTTCTTTGTTCTGTGCAGTGCTGTCCACAGGATAATTTTTACAGTTATCTTTCAACTACTCTTTTATAAGGGGAAACTGAAGTGTGTTTTATTGCCAGGACAGAAGATCCAGGTTTTACAAGTCCTACCTCATAAGCAGTTGAGACAAGAGCTCCCAACACTTTGTGGGCATTGTGTATTGATTGTCTCATCTATAAATGATTATGTGCTGAAGGATGAAGGTCAGAATTTATCCCAAATCCTTATTCTATCCAATTCTCAAAATCAAATGATAGTACTACTCCAAGACAAAAAAGGAAGCTTCGGTGGAACAACTCATGCAAAACTATAGGTATCACATTAAACGCTACTGACATTGACAGTGACAACATTCAAGAAAATGTGAGAATGGTACAATGCATTGAGCCAAAAAATTCTTTTAATGTAAACAACCCCTCCACAAGACAAGTACAGCTCTTACTGTTAGTAAGAAAATGAAGATAAATGCTTATTACTGGTTTTAACTTCTCTGAGATGATTTTGTTCTTGCTGTCATGTAGGTAGACTTGCTTTCCCAGAGAGGAGTCCCTGCAGAGTTGTCATACTGGGATCAGCTGACAAGAGAAAAAGAAAGAAGAGAAGGACACTAATGCAATTAGTGGGGGCACCCAGGAGGGTTGACATTGCTTTCCCTTGCTGAAATCCATCTTCCCCCTGTTGGTCTTTTGCCACCTTATCTGTTGGAAATCAAAATTATGACCTAAGGTCATTCACCTGTTTTCTAACGTCTTAAAGAATTAAATAGATTTTTGATGTTTAATGCAGATGGTGAAAAAGGCAGCTGGTCTGAAATAAAGTTTTAAGATTCTTAAGAGCAAGTTCTAGCTTTAAAAGGTATGCACACACCCATACACTGTTCTTTCTAAAGAACAAGAGGATTCCATTCACATTTCAAGATAAAACTATTCTATATATGAAAAATGTGTGTGAAGAAGAAGCATAAATGTGAACTTAGTATTTGGTGTAAAGTTGACAAATTACACAGCTCAGTTTTCCTCAGCACATTTTAAAGACGAGTTCTTAAAGTTTGAAATAACAAAGAGCAGAGGAAGGAAGACCAAAGGCTGAGGAAGGTGTCTTCAGAGTCTTCAGCCTCTTCAGAGGCTATGTCTTTCTTTCTATGGGTTTCTATATGCCCTTCTTCCATCCTCTGCTACACTTCTAACCATCCTTATTAATGGGGCAGAACAGTTTTACAGAGTGGGTAAAAAATGTACCTTGTAACATCTACCTCTGAAGCCCTATAAATTTCTCTAAGGCCAGACCCCCCAGCCCAACTTCACAGATGAAGAAATTAATCTTGAGAAGTTTTTATGACTGAAGCCACGTTACCTTGATGTGCCATTTAGAAGAGCCACATATTCTGTTCCCATTGCAAGAACCCTATCTTTAATGTTTTATTCTTCTTAATATAATGAGAATAAAATTTGAAATTTCTTAACACATTGTTATCGGATTCAAAAAATCTCTGTTAGAATTGATGATCAAGAGGAGGCAAAAGAGTTAGAATTTATTTTTTTAAATTTTTTCCCCAGAGATGCCTCTCTCTTCTCCTACACTTCTGCCCCCTTATAAACACGAAGACTCTATCTGGCATTTTGCTGGGAGGGAGCTTTTGTTTTTCTGAGGGTAGGAGGAAAGCAGACTTGTGGGATTTCTTTTCATGTTGTTAAAACCAGAAATATATAGAGCTTTGGAAAAACCCAACAACCTTCACACTTGAAGATGAAAGCATCTTAGCTTTATGACAGCTCACCAATTATACAGAAAGAGTAAAACAATATCATAAGGTTATAGTTAATTGGCCAACATGTAGAATGTGTGCACAAATAGTAAATAAACAAAAAAAATATTGATATGAAGTGATTTTTCATTTAGGCAAGTTGTAACTATTTATATTCTGTTTAATTTCTCTACAGAAGACAGCATCATATTTTCTGATCCTGTAGATCAAATTGAATAAATTTATTTTCAATAGGCAAATAAATAACACTTGACCAACAAAGTACTTGTTATACCTCCTACAAATAAATAGCCATTCAAAATGTAACGTTTACACAGGACCCAGTCCTATCTCAATAAGAGTGAAAAAGATGCTTCCTATTTGAATTTTTTTTTTTGTGATAAGCACTTTTATGTTCTTAGGCATACAACTCTACCACCATTTACACATTTATGGTCTAGATGCAGGCAGACGCTGTTACAGTGCTTAATTAGAACCACAGCTGTAAAGTGATGGAGTATCCAAAAGTACAATTACTGTTAGAGCTAGAGGCTACTGTAGTCCATAAAATTTGCATCCAGATGCTGTAGCTATTAATGAAGCTTCTGATTACCCAAATTCTGCACTTTTGTGTGTGTGTGAGATAGAAGCTGACTGCAGCAGGAATCAAATCTTCACATGTCTCTTTTGCTCATTCATCCTATTCCAAAGTTCCTTCCTTCTACCCCCTCCACTCCTGTGGGTTTCTAAAACACTAAGCCTATTGCGGTTTTGTTCAAACATGTTTAACAATCTTTTCAGACATAGTGTTACTATGATACTCTTCTGATATCATTATATAAAGGCAAATGATATTCATTGTTACTAAGAGTATCATGGTGAACATGAGTAACTTTACAGGTGTTTTTCAGTTTGAAAAAGGAATACTGATTCACAATAGGGTTTAGATATCAGCAATCTACTTCCAAGAATAATGAGAATATCAAATTAAAAATGAACCCTGTCTACCAATTTAATTAAGCAAATCATGCTTGCTGATTTTCTTCTCCACTTCAGAGGAGAGCACAATTGTCCTGCTTAATTTCACTACTAGAAGCTATCCTCAAATAGCCTGAAAATGGAGACTTCATCCCATTCAGTGGGATTGTCCCCAGCACACCACACCATGCTCTGACATCAGGTCTATCATATAACCCAACATGTACTGATGCTTTAGTAACTGCAGATGTATGAGCATAGATACTAGCAGTCCATCAATTACCATGTCAGACACACACCTGCCCTCTCCACTTTAGATACACAGCCCTGCACTGCCCGTTGTAAAAGCCAAACTCAAGTGATACTTCCAACCACTTGCTTGTGTTAAATCAATCACCCAATGCAGCAGTGCTGAAACCACTGAGAAAGAGGACATCATGGCAGTTGACTTTGACTATAATTTTTTAAAATTTTAGGTATTTTAAGCTTAATAGGAAGATTTAATAATTGCTGGATCTCTGCCCATCCGCAGGACTACTTTTGCTATTCATTTACACAACAATAATTCTTTACCTAGGAAACTTACCTTTGTTTCTTTCTCTTTGTGCAAATAAGCTGCTGGAAACAACAAACCAACCCACTGAAACCCTAGACAAGCCACATGCATCAGGGTCCCCTGCATGAGTTGAAGGTAGTGTCAGAAGAGAGATCTTTCTTTCTCCAGAAGGAAAATTCCTGCTTATATTAGGATAACCTAATCTACTCTCCCTGCAGGCCATCTGATTCTTCCTATTGTCTTCCAGTTTATTTATAATGTTGACTTACAATAGTCTTCTTGTGGATGTTTTCCATGACAAAGACACTTATTAAGGACATGGGAGAATGGATCAAGCAGCATATGGCTGTAGTCTAGCAGATACCAACAGAAGGCAGCAAAACCATGGCTGAATGGGTCAAACGTTATTCTGAAAGTTCTGTGAATTTGATAGAGTGCTGAGCTATTCACAGCATTTAAGATAATTTCCTGCTAATACAACTTCTCAGATATAATATCTTATGTTACTATTGCATTGAAATACTGCAAAATTAACAGTAGACAACATAGACAACAAAATTTTGTATTAATCATGTAAGACATCTGTAGAAAATGAAATTTTAAATACCAAGCATTATCCTATGAAATCTTCTCACAAAGCCCTCCAAAGAAGAAATAGTGGTTTACCACACAATTTATGATAGATAAAAAGTCCATTCAGTTGTCAGATAGCAGAAAATCTGAAATTGGCCATCAGCAATTGGAAGTGAAGGAATTATTAACAAAAACAACTAATGTAGTCTCCCACAAATGATCCCCTGAACTTTCTGTGGTATTACCATTAGATGTACACTGACAACCTGAAAAATCATATCAAATGAAGACATAAAAGTTGGCATGTTACATGATAAAATTAAGAGTAAGTGAATCTCCATCCAATGAGCCAGCTAAGCTCTTTTAATCACATTTAAATAAATTAGTGAGATTTTGACTGTCAGTCAGCATTTCTATAAAAAGAGTCAGAAAGAATTACAAGAAACAACAAAATACAGAGGATTATGCATTTCAAAAACACAATTTTGGAAAACTTCTATTTTTAGCATATGGAATGGTTATCTTCTATGTAATACAAATTCCGTAGTGAATAATGAAGATATTGCATGATTAATTAATTAATTCTTCTTTACATTTTTCTTGCTAATGTGTTTATTTAACCCAATAAAAACATTTTTAAAGTTTAAAAACCTAATGATAATAATAATAAAATTTATAAGTGTGTGTATACACATTAAGATACAGCAATAGTTTCCAATCTCAAGTAAAGTAATAATATTGGCATGAATGTTCATGGACATTGATTCAATAAACAGCAGCATTCTATATTCTGGATGCTGTGCCTCAACTACAAAATTAAGCAGTAGAGGTGAAATATGCTTTTAAATTTTCACGTATTAAACCTATGGAATGCTCTTCAGAGATATCAGAATAAGAAGCTGTGCCCAGTGAAATTTGAACTTGAAATAAGAGTTGAGCCATTTCAATTGCTTAGAGCTCTAAGGCAGCACCACAGTCTATCAATTTTCAACTCAGAAAACTAAATGCCTGCTCCAATCTAAGAAAATACTGAAATAAATTCAAAGCAGCAATTTTGTAATTGAGATAAAATATACTGATTATCACTCTAAGCTGTCATTTGGCAGCTTAACATAAATGGTCAAGATTTAGTAAAGTCCTTTTCTGGCAGTCCATAATCACACAGAGGAATTTTTTTGCTGGCAGGGGAACTCTTATCCTTGGACTGTTTCTGTTGCTGTTGGGTGATTCCAGCTATCCAGTTCTCTCTCTATTTTTGCATAACACCCAACAGACTCTATCTGAACCACTGTGACCTACTTTGCAGAAGTAATCAAGGAATAAATAACAAAGGGGGGGTGGGGCATGGTGAGGGAAGGGTGTTAGGTTTTAATATGTTTTCTATTCAGCTTTTTAAAGTATCCCATTGTGGTGCCAGAGGAATACCAATGCCAGTAATGAGGAAAGTAGCGTAAGAATGAGACAACGAGAATAATAAACCACTCTTTTTCATAAACATCCCACATTTTGCTCTCAGTTGTACTGCAAAAGGGCACCAGAGAATGTTCAAGTAGCAAGAGGCATATAAAGAGTAAGTGGGAAGAACTCCTTCATGTTAGTTCCCATGCTTTCAGTATTTCATTTTGCCATATTATGTTGCATATTTCTTTAAATTTTCATCATCAGACTGCCATATCTTTGCATTGGTAATTTAATTTCAAATATTCACAGTATTAAAAACATAAAATTATCTATATTACTGTTTAATTACTTCATGCTAAGTAAATTTTAAATACTCTGAGTATCAAGACACAAGTATAACTGGCTTGAAGCTCTTATATTACAGTGCTTTATATGAAGCTAGAGATGTCAATCCTTTTCCCTACTAATTGATTGACATGATGTATAAAGAAGAAAAATTTCTTAGTAAAAAAGATGAAGCAACTGTCTTGTAAGAAAAGAGTGAGCAAGTTATGACTCTTCAGCTTGCAGAGACTTGAGAGGGGCACAACCAGGGTTTACTAACTCTTACAGTAGTAAGCTGAACACACAGCTCTTACTCGCCCTATCCTGACAAAACCAAAGTACATGGTGCCTGGCAAACTTTGGAGATTGCTTAAAGAACAGGAAGAATGTGTCACGCTCCAAGCAGAGAGAGAATGACTGAAATGTGGAGCATGTAGTCACTTCCAGCTGATCATGGTTCCATTCTCAGGAGGCAAAGCTCTGGGATGAAAGGAACACTGCTTTGACAAAATCATAGAAATCCTGACTTCTCATCTTGTCCTGCAGTGCTTGCCACAGCACTGAATTACTCTTGAATTGTTAGTTTTCCATAATGCTTGAATTTTTTTAGACGTGTCAGAGTAAAGATAAAGACTGCTTCAGTTATATTTAAGTCAAAGAGAAAATATAAACTTTTCATTGCAAAGTTGAGAGTACATCTGCATGATAAGTTTCCTACTTGCATTAATTTAAATAATTTTCTACTTTCATTCATTGATAAGACAATTATACAGACTGATAAATGATGGACTGTTATAGCTGTGTTTTTCACTGCACTGTCATGCCCTGAACTGATACTGTCTTCCTCTGCTTTAAGATAAGATAGCTCCTTCTACAATACAAACATAGAATACCATTATTGTTTGCAGACAGATATAATTTACTTATCTTTCAAAGTTGATATATATGTTCTTGTACAGTACTATTCATTCACCATTCATCTTAGACCATGATAAGATGGAAAATATTTATAGGTTTACAGAATTTTTCTGCCTATTTATATATAATGGAAAATTTGTAGGACAGCATTAATTATTCTATGCCAGAGTGGGGTATTTTAAAATTATAGATACCTGTTCACTACTAAATTTAAAAAGCTTTTGAAGCAATTTATTTGGTAAAACTCCCAGATGAATTGGTAGGTAATTCTATTTATTAAAAAGAAGTATTTTCTCTTTCTAATTTTTGTTCGAGGAGTGATTCAATAAACATTCAAAGATAAAGTGTAATATCCCATTCTGATCAAAACACATTCTTCCAAATTCCTTCCATCTACAAATATGGAGGTATTAAATCTTCTTTCCACAGGATACTTTTTTTGGTCTTCCACAAATACTCAGAAAAGTGAACACAGTTTTCTATAGGCATGTTTATTATTTTTCTCAGTTAGAATAATCAATTTTCTTTTATTTTTAAGTCAGGTATTTGTCAAAGTTAAACAGAATTTGGAAAGTTTAAATTTTTACCACAAATGGCTCAGAAATCTTTTTATAAGGATTCTAATACATTTTTGCCACTTACTTTGGCTATTAAATTCTTAGCAACTGCAGAACCTGACCATAGTGATTGAAACAGGGTGCTGTACTGCACAAGTCACACCAATAAATATGTTTAATTCTGACCAAAAAAAAATAAAAAGGCAAGGAAAGGTGAAAGAGCTTGTTTAATCCTGTTTTTCCTCTAAGTCCTAATGCCTAAAATATCTATACAAGGAGAACACGGCTAAATTTTTGTTTTTTAAAAGGAGTACTGCACATTGATTTTCTGTATCCTTTTCAATTTATTATATTTTACAAAAGTAAAAGTTCTGTAGCACGAGTTATATTCATTGTGACAGTAGAATGATTATGGGTTTGTGCCATAATTGACTTCTTTGACAATCATTGAAATCTTTAATGTAATTTCATAAGGAGCATTTGGCTCAGCAATATGAAAGCAGACCAGACAGAATCACCAGTAGAAGAGCAGGAACTCCAAAAATGTAGTTTTTGTGTTTTCCGAAGTGTCTATACAATGTGCCCACTGAAAGCTGTGTTTTCCTCCTTCCTTATTCCCCAGTGACATTTATAAGGGCTATCTATTTCCAAATATGTATAACTCAAGCACTCTGCCATAGGTTAAGAATTATTTCTGTAGCTAATCCTTGACACTGTTTTAGAGAGTACAATTCTTGCATGAGTTGCAACATGCAAATTTCTATGAAACCATAGAAACTATGACAATCAAACTGTGTCATAAATAGTACTCATGAGATGTCATCATCATAAATGATAGCTGAACATTTGAACCTTCTTTCTGTATATATTTTCTTTTCTCATCTTTGTTCTGCGGTGAATTGTAATGCTCAAGAAAATAAGTACAGAAACTGTGAAGCCCAAAGAAAAAAGTCTAGAAGATATAACTGAAGCAGACCATATTCTTTTACATAAGATTAACCTATATAGAAAAATCTGTCTCCCCTGATCTATGTCCCAAGACAACAACAACATCTTTAGCTGCATAATAAAAACTGATGCATTCATATCTGTCTTGCACCTTCTTAGTCTGCAGGAGAGGGGGAAGATAGGAAGGGAAAGGAAGGAATGGGGAGGGAAAGGAGGAAGCAACACACAGCACACCAGAATATAAAGAAAAAAAAACCAAAACAATGAAACAAAAATTTACTAGCAAGTTCAGCAACATGACTGACTATACAGCTGATTCAACTGCACTGGTTTTAAAAAAAATTAAAAAATAAAATTGTCAAAAGATACTAAGTTATAATCCCATAGTAGAACAAATTACAGAAAACAAGTTTATTACCACCACTTTCACTGTTTAATAACTGTGCTTAAAGATATCATAAAAGATTTAAATACCAGCATCAAAATAAAGAAGGGCTTTTTGTCAACAAATTACCAACAAAATTGCCTCAAACCCCTGCAGACTTCTGGTCCCTTCTAAATAATTAACAAAATACATACTAGTAATCTGACATAGTTAATAGCATAAAAATAAATATGTTCAAAATTTTATAAAATTTTTTCTGAATATTTCAATAAAACTAAGAGCACTGACTTCTGATACAGCCAAAATTTGTTCTTACTGAGCTCTAAAGCAAGTATTTGATTTCCATCAATGTAGTGATTCTGACTATCGAAGAAATTTAAACCACTCTAAAGGAGAGCAGAAAAACTACTGTCAATGGCATTTCTTTAAACTTGTATTGATGTAACAGGATTAATATGTAATCCTTGGGGATATGATCACACCAGCCATCTTTCACAAAAAAAATATCCTACACAAGGCAATAACCATGAATCTAATACAATCTGAGAGGACTGAAATATCCATTACTGTCCATTTCCTTCCAACTATCCTGCTCAAATCACATAACTGATTTATAAGAGATGATTGTTAAAATACAATCTCCTGCAATGACAGTCTTTCTCCCATGAAATTATACGAATATGCCAGAAAACAGCACCTTGCTTGCTTGAATAAAAAGCAGTTTGACACCAGGAGCAATCCATGCCTTCTGATTCACAAAGCTATTCCAGTTCATGTCCTGTGATTAAATTTCACCTGTAAATCTGTGGCTAAATACACGACATGATCTGTCTGACTGGATTTCCCCATCATCCTCCTGCCATGGGGATCTCTGTGAAACTGCATTCTCCCTCAGAGGACCAAAACCTCT
The DNA here is from genome assembly GCA_025920805.1 of Petroica traversi. Taxonomy (NCBI): domain Eukaryota; kingdom Metazoa; phylum Chordata; class Aves; order Passeriformes; family Petroicidae; genus Petroica; species Petroica traversi. Next base: position 18,527,174 of record JAHLSL010000006.1, on the reverse strand, counting down.
CATTGCAATCAGCACAGATACCTGCAGCCACCAACAGCCCAAACCCACCTTACTGGGGAGCTTCATTTGTGCTCATCCATGCACATAAATCTGGGGGCATCTAGACCAGGACTGAGCCAGGTACACTTCTCAGAGGTACAGCTTTTCCCTGGCTGTACCTTCACTGTCACTAGGATTTTCCAGACTAGCTTCGGACCTGACTTTCTAACTCAGCTTTTTCTGGATTGCTGACTGCTGGATGGTCCTGCCTGTCCACCAGTGGGAATTCACTCCCAGATTCCCCACTCTTGTGGACCAGCTCCAAAACTCATATTGCAGCAACATGAAGGTAAATGTCCCTTCAGTAAATATAGTCTTATTACCCATCTCATTATCAGTGTGACCTTTCTTGATTTTGAGATTCTAATTCATCTTTATATGTAAAAAAAAATCTTTCAGGAAGAGAAAGGAAAATATATATTATTTTCAAAGTCTTTTATTTATTAAAATATGCTTTTCATCCTTGCTTTACATAAAATACTGATGACAATATATGACAGTAAAATATTGTATTTAAGTCCTTTGAAACTGAAAAAGATATTTAAAGTTATTTTTACATAAATCCAAAATGAAAATGTATTATAAGTTATTAGTGACCTTGTGCAAATGTGTATTAAGAGGTTTTCATGCAAACTGCATAGATATTACAAAGAATTATATAATCTTAGAACTTTTTAATGTGGGAATGTTTATGGATAGCTTAAGAACATCTATATTCTACCTTCCAAACTAATTTTTTGATGAATAGGGTTCTAGTGAAGGAAAGAAAATGCTATTAATATTAACTAAAGTTGAAAACTGTTCATGTCCTACTTTCCCTTATTGTAAGTATTTAATGTCACCTTTAGCCAAGTCTATTAAAGACAATACAGGCTATGTAAAGATGTAGAATGAATCAAATTTAACTCTTGACAAGACCCACTAATTTTATACAGTTTACTAGAAATTGAAGGAGAAGGGAAAAATATGGATAAGATTGTTGAAGCTTGATGTCATTGCACTCTGTATAAATACTCCTAAAACGCCTGAATGGTTATCTGGGCAAAAAGCAGTAGGCTGGGATCAGTCTTTAGAGGACACTGTCTTCAACTTTACAGGGCAATTTCTCAGTGCAGTCAGAAACACTGTGAATTTCCAGCTGCAATTAGGGACAGACAATATCACATAGTAAAGCTTTCATATCTGCAGAAAAAAAGGCATGGACTAAGTAGGCAAAAGATACATTATATGCAAAATTAAGGCATTTGATGGTTACATTTTTTGGGAGGACAAAAGTGAAGCATATTCCCTGTCTCCATCAACTAATGAAGGAATACATCTAAGACGAGGAAAATATGTTTTATGATCTACTTATGTTTTCACAGATGTTCTAAATACCTTAGGGCTTTTTTTATAAACATGTATGCTTAATATGCCAGGGGCTGTAAAATTTAGTAAAATTTAATTAGCTTTTAAAAACAGATAGTTATTTGAACCATATTTTGTGGCCGTGGTAAGGGACATCTCTGAAAGCAAAGACAGCACTAGGTACCTAGTTCCTATTTATTGCCTTTATAGTTATAAAGAGTATTCTAAGGAACTAAAAAAGAACATCATCCTGCTAGGCTGAAAAATTCTAATTAAGTGATATCTATTACCATCCTATCACACTATAGTAGCTTTATTGCTCTTCAATCAGAATTTCAGTAATAATTTGTTTGGAATCTCAATTAAGAATAAGAGAAAGAGAGATGGTCAAAAGTGCCTTAAGTAAATAGATTATTCTTTCTCAGCTCATTGCCATAGTTTAATGCTTAAAAAGCTCAAACCATAATTCTGCATTAAGCCATCACAGGTGACTGAAACTTTGAATAGAGAACTTTGTCTGGAACTCGGGTCAAAAATAACAGTTTATGAGCTTTGGAAGAAGGAGGAGGAAAACGAGAGCTACAAGGAGGTCATGATGTTATGCAGGGATAAAATGAAATACCTAAAGGCCCTAAATAAAATAAAAATCCATAATCCAAGATGAAATGATCAGCTACACCACTCAGATATATACCAGTCTAAGAGGTTGTGTGGAATTCACCCAAGGGAACTCAGGAAGCTGGTGGAAGTGCTCACAGAGCCACTTCCCATCATTTACTATCAGTCTGGTCTAAATGGAGAGGTTCCAGTGGACTGGAGATAGGCAAGTGTGATCCCCATCCATAAGAATGGTCAAAAAGAGGATCTGGAGAGCTACAGGCCTGTCAGCCTGACTTCAGTGCCATGGAAGATTATGAGCAAGACCACCTAGAGTGTCATCCATGGCATGTGCAGGAAAAACAGGGAATAAGGCCTAACCAGCATGGGTTTATGAAAAGCAGGTCCTGCTTCACTCACCTGATCTCTTTCTGTGACAAAGTGACTGGATTAGTGGATGATGAAAAGGCCTTTACCTGAAAAGTTCTTTACCTGAACTTATGCAAAACGTCTGACACTGTTTCCTACAATGTTCTAGAGAAACTGGGTTCTCATGGCTTGTATAAGTATACCCTTAACTGGGGAAAAAATTACTGGATGGCTGGACCTAAAGCGTGGTCGTAACTGTAATTAAATCCAGTTGGTAGCTGGTCAAAATAGGTGTTCTCCAGGGCTCAGGTAAGGGGGATAGGTATTTTTAATACCTTTACCTGTGATCTGGATGAGGCAATTGAGTTAATCCCAAGTCAATTTGCAGATGACACCAAGCTGGGCTGGAGTGTTGATGTGTTGGAGAAAAGGAAGGCTCTACACAGACTGGATTGATGGGCTGGGGCTTATTGTATGAGGTTAACAAGGCCTAGTGCTGGGTCCTGCACTTGGGTCGCAACTCCAGATAGTACTCACAACAGGCTGGGGGGGGAAGAGTAGCTGGAAAACAGCCAAGTGGAAAAGGACTTGGGCTTGCTGGTTGACAGCAGCTGAACATGAGCCAGTGTGTGCCCAGGTGGCCAAGAAGGTCAATGGCATCCTGGTCTGTTTCAGCACTGTGGCCAGAAGGACCAGGGCAGTGATTGTACCTCTGTACTCAGCACTGGCGATGCCACACCTTGAATCCTGTGTACAGTTTTGGGCTTCTCACTCCAAGAAGGACATTGAGGTGCTGGAGCATGTCCAGCAAAGGGCAGAAAATCTGAAAGGTCTAGAGCACAAGTGTTATGACGGGCTGCTGAGAGAACTGAAGTTGTTTAGCTTGGAGAAAAGAAAGCTCGAGAGGAAACCTTATCTCTCTTTGGAACTACCGAAAAGGAGGGTGTATCCAGGAGGGGGACAGTCACTTCTCTCAGATAACAAGTGATAGGAGAAGACGAAACATCCTCAAGTTGTACTGGGGGATGGTTTGATCAGACATTAGAAACAAATTCTTCACCAAAAGTGTTATCAGGCACTGAAATAGGCTGTCAAGGGAAACAGTTGAGTCACCATCTCTGGAGGTGCTGCAAAGATTTTTAGAGGATGCACTTGGGGACACAATTTAGCAGTGGACTTGGCAGTATTTGATAACAACTGGAATCAATGTTCTTAAAGGTCTTTTCCAATCTGAACAGCACTATGAAAAAGCAGAAGAGAGTGGAAACAAAAGTCCTCTTAATAACACTTTTTTCCTTTGACATTCAAATTTTTACTGCCTTTAAAACCATACTTTACTTTCATTTTTAGAATTGTTGAGTAGTTTCTACAAGATATTTCCAATACCATGTCCAAGAAAAAGTTGAGAATCAAAGGATGATTTGCTCTACAAAGTTCTGAATTCTCTAAGTCCTTAACTTAGTAATAAAACTATAAAGCCTAAGAGGTTCTTTAATTTTTTGTCTCCATAACTTCAAACACCAAAATGACACTTCAGTGCAGCAGGGAATGATCAGCAAGAGAACTTAATGTTCCAAAGTCAAGCTGACCAGTAAGTGTCAGAAATAACTTCTGCAGTGGTGCAGTCATTTCCATAAATAGTATCTTTATCACACATTAATGGAAAAGCTACAGGATAAATCAGTTAAGCATTCTACCAGTCCTGAGAGCAGGACATTATTTTCAAACAAACACTAGATACAGATATTCATAAAACAGTGCATGTTGGAAGGGACATCATCAAATCTGACATGCCCAGCCCAGCTCAAAGCAACATAAAAATAATGAAAATTTTTAAGAGAAACAGGAAATACACATAATTTAAATTTACACCTGGAAAATACTATGTTCCACTAAAGTAAAAGAAGAGTAATGTAAAATTAATCTTGCTAATTGAATCAGGAAATAAAACTCCTATCTTAATCTCATTAACTGGTTAACCATGAGTGTAAAAGCAGAGAGTGCACTTTACTCTTCATCTGCATCAGAACTAAACAAAGAGAGTGGATCTGACTCTTCCTTGGAGTGCCAGAGCCAGCTAAACAAAGAAAGATAATCCCACTGGAAATTAAGTTCTTGTACTGTTGATATTTATGTATTATTCCCAGCACAGGCTTCTTTTTGATTTCTGATATATTATCTGCTTCTGGTCAACTTAAATTAAATTAAAACACTGTAACGATTAATGGGTAGTTTATTAATGGATATATATTCCTCAATAATTGATAGTATTAAAATGCTGTGTGACTAACAACACTTAAAAGACATGCCAGTCTTAACTGGAGGTTTGGAAGCAGCTAATGCTTCAGTTTCTTCATTATGTTTCTATTAATTATTTTTATGAAACATGGCAAGTGCTAAGACACTGGTTCTCTTGCTGATATCCTTCCTACATAATTTCACTTACTGAAGAAATGCCTTCTGTTACTTGATAATGCACTTTAAAACAAGTTCAAATGTAAATTAAAATTACACTTTTTTGTGCAAAATCTTGAAGAAGTTTAAGAAAAAAAAAAGGTTTTATAGAAAAATGTTTCAGATTGTAAACATTTATTGAGAACTATTTGCATTCCTCAGATAATCAGAACATGGAAACTTTCCAGAGATTTGTTTCTTGAAAATACTTCCAGTCCCAACTGCATACAACATCAGAGTAAAATTGGAATGTTGACCATTCCTGGCAGCCCAAACACTAGTTTAGAAAATAAGAAGAAAAAACCCCAACCACTACCAACAAAAAAACCCTAACCTAAGAGCACCTTGAAATTTGAATTTTGTGTTAGCAACAGTAGAAATTCAAAATATAAAATTCAAACTACATTATTAATCTCTAGCAAATGAACAATTATTACTTGCAGTATAAACTTAATAGTTGCAAATTTATACCAAAATTATGCTTTGAAGATAACAACATACAAGCAATACTTGCAAGCAAATTAAAATTAATAGAACATGTCATTTTTAGTTTGAAATTAGTCTCTAGACCATGTTTCTACATAGAAATGTTTGAAGATTTTTTTTGCTATTTTATTTAATGCAAACTACTAACCAGATCTACTTATTAATATTCTTGATGTAAACTTTGAGTGATTACATAGCAGAGAGTAATTTTTACTGTAGCACAGGCATATGGCTCTCTAGATCAGGATCACGACTACTTTTTTATCAAGAAGAATTATCAAAACACATGTAATCACTTCAAAGTCATTTGCATGAAGAAGTTCACAAGCCTTTTAGATTTTTTTTCTATATGAAAATGGTTAAATAAATAAGAAAATCTAGAGAAACTTGATCCAGACCAATTTATTACGATGGACTTGCACAATGTTCCTTATCATCAGGAGATGGTCAAGGTCTACAAAATGTAGTTACCACAAGTGGTTTTCTTATGAAACTAAAATACTGCCTTTTTACTTGAAGCACAGTGTCTTATCATGCTCAAATTCCTGTATCTGAGAAACAGGAATAAAACTATCTCAAATTACAAATACATTGTGATTATGGAGCACTTTGAGGTCTATAAATCAGAACTGTTTTCTACAGCAATTTAGTGATAGGGTGGTAATAGCGAGGAAACAATGTGAATGTTCAGGCCAATGAAAATCAAGAAGTGTTATAAGAGGGAAAAAGTCATCTTTTGAGACTTTGTGGCTTCATTTACAAACTGCATGCTACATTCTTAAATTCTAAGCCTTCCTGTTTGCAGGGCACAATAACAACAACTACAAATACTGGCTACATTCGAAGGTGGAGTAGAAATTGATTACTGAGGGAAGCTGTCAGTGCTGCAGACGCTATAACCACAATGTACATTTTTCATGGCATCTACTTCTAATCTCATCCTGTAAGGAAGAACCACATAAAAGCTACAAAATATGGGGCCATGTGCTTCTAGGGAATATCTTCCAGTTTATTCTTCTCTAAAAGGGAATAATCCGGAAATTGTTCAGTGATGTAAAGCAAAAAGTGACAGTTGTTAAAGAGAGACGTGCTTCAAACACACTCCCACAGGTATTTTGCAAATAAACAACAGGTGAAATTCCAGATTGAGCATATGCAAACCTCTTAATTTCAGAGTGAACTTGTTTAACTCTTATAAAAATGTATAGGTGGGTAAGAATGGTGCCTTCTTTGAATGACTTCTGAATATCCTTAAATAGAGCTCAAATCTGTGAAAAGTAACTTGATGTCTGCCTTGAAAAAAATTATCTAAAGATAAAGAGATAACTCAATTCTGATATTTACAAAAAAATTCCGTCTCTAAGATCAGATCAAGGGTTACCAACCCACTGATATCTGAGCCTGAAGTGATGAGATATTATTTCAACTACTGTATCTAACTTGGTTGAAGGTTTGTAGAATTTCTACTCTGTCCCTGGGAAGAATAATATAAGCAAAAAATGTCAATTTATTTAACGAATCCTGGAGAACAATTAAGAAATATTAAAAATTACCTTTCTGTATTGTCCTTAGGCAGACTAATAGATATATTTGGATTTTCACAAAAACTGAACATGCAAATATTGCCTAAGATCAAAAATGTCTACAGTAGGAAAAAAAAAATTTGAACTATTCTATGTTTTTTTTTCCAGTGAAAAGTTGAAAACTACATTAGAATTCAAGACTGAATTAAAAAATTAAGTCCTCTACACAACAGAAAATTCTCATTGACTCTAGTACATACCTTTTGCTCTTTATAAGCTAACCTTAAAAGAAGAATGCAGAAACTGGGATTATATGCTTATTATGCATGTCAGAGGCGTTCAAAGAAGATCCAGTGGAAGACAACCATTTGAAAGCTAAATTTCAAATTCTCAAGAATTCTTAGAAGGAGAAGAATAAGTCACAGATAATTTCAGCTCTTATCTGGTTTCCAGTACCTGAATCATTCAGTTGTGTCAGCATAACTTTGGAGGCCACAATTACACAGTCTTGCATTTGTATATTTTGGCTAGTCAATAATTAAAAAAAAAACAACCAAACAACCAAAAAACAAAAACCGAAACTATCCAACTATGCAAACTCCTTGTTTTCACTGCCATTATACAAACATTTAGACCCTTCTGCACTCTCATATCAGATTTTTCACAGTTATTTGTGAAAAATAGGCCTTTTCACAAGTGAAATAGTGCCATCTTGTGTATTATGGACTCTTTCGCTTGTCAAAGTTGAAATATTTTTCCCAAGGGACATTCATATATATATATTATTTTCCCCTAAGAATGACACCAAGTCCCACAGAAAAAATTGAAATTTACTGGAGAAAGTAGTTGTTCAAGGTTTTCAGCAAGCCGTATGGAAATCACATCTTTCCTGAAAGCAAGAAAAATGAAAACTAGTTTTCAAATGAAGTACCACTAGGAAGTTAGATTCAGTTCTTCACAAACACATTTTAATCATGTAATTTCTTAGGCTGCAGTCTCCCTAAGGGTTTAGATTCAGTTTTCATTAACAGCTTTTAACTTCAATTTATATGGGATGGATCTCCATCTATTTGATGTACCTGAGTGCCTATGTAACTCCTTATCATACAATTTTAAAAGTATTGCAGACCATCATTTAAAGGAAAAACGTAGCCAAAAAAAGTCTCATTTTAAGTTTAGAGATGCTATTCAAAACTCATATTGTTGTAGACAACTGCAAATATTAAATTGGTATTATAGCATTTCATATAAAAATGAGCAAGTAATAATTTTAATTAATTTTCACATTAGCATTCCTTTGAATTTCAAAAAACCCTAACCCCCACAAACAAACCCATAAAGAAAACTGTTTAACAAATACTAATGTGGATTCAGAATAATTAATAACTCTAGAGCTGTTCTTGATGAGTACTTTCATATTTTTAAAACTGTGTGGTGACATGTACTATCTATAATTTGGGTAGTTCTCTTAACATTGACAATTCAATGCTTTTGTATCCATAAAATTATTAACTCCTGCTGATTAACTCAAACCTTGCTCAGAAAAGCAAGCTGAAGGACACAGCTGTATATAGTACAAGAAATTCAGCAACAATTATAAAATAAGTGTGCTTTAAAAGTGGAGCTAAATATGCCACATACATCTTTAATTTTTAAATTTCACTATTTCTTAAACTTCTTGTAAATTGGCACAAATTTTAGAAAACTTTTAAAACACAAACAGAGTTTTTTAATCACAGATAAACACACCGCATTATCCAGCCACATACTTCGAATAAAAACAACTATTGTCTGGAAGGAAGATTTCTGGGAATAAAACACTAGACAAATGGCAAGATTGAATGTCATGAGTTGATATGTACCCTAAAGGTAATTATGAACTGAATCATGTTTAGATTAGGAAATACAAACTGTCTATCACAGGCGTAATCTCAGGAGTACTCATGTCACACTTTTACCTTGCTGTGCTGAAACTGCTAGAAATATAACTAGAAAAATTTGTATTCAAAGACCAAATATAATTTGACAGTACAACAAGGAGTTGTACTGAGATTAAGGAATAAAGGATAGAAACTTTTATGTCTTCTCTCTATTTCTCATGCACTGCATAATATACACAGTTCCAAACCAATGAAACTAAGGCAATCTAGGCTCATATTCTGCTCACACTTTACTTGCAAATCACAACCCTTAAGGTATTCTAAAATTTTCAGAAAAGAAATCTAGCATCTCACTAAGGAGAGTAAGTTCTCAAAAGGTTCAAACTGATGTTAACAAATTTCAAAATATTAAATATGTCACTCAGCTCCTAGATGCAATCCTGGTGATGGGAGTCCCAAGCCCCAGAACTACAGAAGAGCCCTGACACAGAGACAGGATTTCAAGTATTGCACCAACTAATTTAATTTTCACTGGGCAAAAAGGTACTGAAGTAGAGTAACACTGAAATGAACAGCAGTTGCAGTTAATGGGGGAGGGAGGGTGCTTGCTGTAGGCAAATAAAATTTCTTTACATGGAGAAGATGATGAAAGCAAGTGTCTCTGGGTGAAAACTTATGACCCCTGAGCTTAGTTCTCAGTTTTGCTAAATTTCTATAACTACAATTGACATATCCACTATATATTTCTACATGTGTAAATGAACATACATGTACTCACATACATATATATGTGACTTCTGTGTATACTTACTTATGCACTTATGCATATTAAGTCATAATGTAAATATGTTATAATTTAGAGACTGTTACCATGCAGAGGTAATCCATTTAGGCAGAAAGCCACAGATCTCAGATTCCAAAGTTGTTTGAAAAACTTGTTCAGTACTTTACCAAACCCCTGTCCTACTGTTCCTCCAGTTTTCAAATGCAGAAGTAGGCTTCTAAGTCCATATAAAATTTATGCCTTAAAAAGATGACATATTAAAAGTTGCTTTGCATATCACTAGACCAAACCAAAAAGTGGTGACTAAAAAAAATCCACTAGAAGAAAGCCAAAGAACACCTGTAAGTTTGAATTTGATTTTAAATTATATTCTAACAATTTCCACAAAGATCATTTAGTTGTTAAAATGCAAAAATAAATCTTTGAGGATCAAAAGCCAACTAGGTAAACAATACGGATTTTTCTAGCTGTACTGCATGTAGTAGAGGTCACTACATGTTCATTTACTCTAGCTTCTTTAGATAGAATGAAAAAAAACAACTTAAGCTTTACAGTCACTCAATATTTTTAACAATATTATAAAAAAATTACAGTTTTGCTTATGTATATAAGTTCAATATTAAATTGCATTTAAAATACATGATTAAAATATTAATGTGTAGATTGTGTGCTGCTTTTTGGAAATTGTAGAAATAAGAGTAATTCAAGTATCTGGTTATCTGTGATGACTAACTTGTGACACAACTGGCATACATTAGAAAGAAAATAGGTGCTACTCCATAAGAATATAATGACTGTATTCAGATTTCAATCAAGCTCACATGAAAGTGAGAGCTCCATGTTATGATTACAGCACACAGTGTCTTCTGCATCAGCTACAAAATAAGATCCCATGACAATAATAAACGGCAGACTATATTTTAAGCTTTAAGAAGTGTTTTACTAGGATCTCAAAACATGACATCCTAATATTTGTATAGCTCATATTCAACCTGATGGTTGTGTACCTAGGATATTTGCAATGACAGTCATCCTCTTAAAATAAATGACATTTTTTAAATTTATGTACAAGGAGTATTAGGAAGCTCAAGAGCTGGTTTTACCTTTATAATTGTATTATTTTCTTTCTTGTTTGTGTATCTTGTAGTAAGGACTTCTGATGGTACAAATTAATTTTGCAAAATTTTTATATACTTGGATACCAAGGGTGACTTATTAGATATTCCTAGGTAAATCATTCTCATATCAGTCTAACATTCACAGAAAAATCAGTTTTGTTTAGGATGTCAAAGTTGATTCTAAAAGAATTTTCAAAACACTGCTGATTATTTCTTTACTTTTCTTTAGCTTTGTTTAATATATTTTAAAAGATGATGATGGCCTGAAAATTCAGGTGACTTGGAAATAACTCATAAGAAGGATGTCTCTCTCTTCTCAAAAGTAACAAGTGATAGGACAAGAGGAAATGGGCTCAGATTGCACCCAGGGTGGTTTAGATTGGACATTACAAAAAAAAATCTTCCCAAAAGGATTGTCAAGCATTGGAACAGGCTGCCCAGGGAAGTGATGGAGTCACCTTCCCTGGAGGTATTTAAAAGATGTGTAGATGTGGCACTCAGGACGTAGTTTAGTGATGAACTTGGTAATGCTGGGTTAATGGCTGGACTTGATCTTAGAGGTCTTTTCCAATCTAAACAATTCCATGCTTCCACGATACTAAGGTAAGATTAGGCAAAATACACCCATTTAAAATTAAGGGTGTGCTAAGTTGTATAATTTTATCTACCATGCCATCTCTTCATGTCATCTCATATGTGAAGAGTCAACACAAGCTGAAAAAGTGTGGCAAGGGAGAAGCAAATGAGGCTATACTACCTAATAGATTATATCCTTTGTCTTAATTTGAGTGGCAAATTATTGACAGAATACAATTTAAGTATGAGAACTATCAAGAGAAATTCTTTATTTCCAACTAATTTACTACCTACATACATCCACTGTGTTCATGACCTAAGTCAGACAGATGTTCTTTCGCACATTTTCTAGGTCTAATCTCCAGTAAAAACAAAATTTTTAAAACTGAGGTTTGGTCAGGAGGTTAGTAGGAGGGAGGAGTAAAATAATTTTTCCATGTAATGGAAAAGTAGTCTTATTCTCAGAAAGTAACAGCTTTGTTAACAAAATAATACTGCAGATAATGTGAAAACAGATTTCAGTGCAGACTGTCAATGAGCCGCACATTTCAGAGAAAAAGGTATTATAGCACTGAAACCCACTAGATTTAGAGGAGAGAAATACTGCTTGTAATGTCACCTGCCACTAGATAGAGAAGTGGGTCATATGCTGGTGTGACTGATTAATTAGCTTCAGCTTTAAATTTTAGATTTGGTTAATTATTTAGTAACAACATTTCTAATTATATTATTTACCAATGTTGTGTATAAACCAGGTCTTAAAACTATTTTGAAGCCTGCAAATTGAAGGCAGTTCACATACTTGTAATAAATAATGCACATCTAAGGAATATGCTTATTTATTGTTTCAAAATTTTGTCAGATACAATATCCATTGAGAGCACTCCCAAAATTAAATAAGATTATTTAATTAAATAAGATTAAATAAATGAGAATCTAGCTTCTCATGTGTTTCTTCAATATTTACTTCCCCCCCCCTTATGGATCATAAAAGACCAAGAAAAAAATTAAAATCTTGCATGAAAACCTTATGTGAACTAATACTGTTGGCTTAGTAATGATTCTGCTGCACTAGATTATATCAGTTGGCCCCATTTCATTACCCAACCTTAAAATGTGTCACCATGTTATATAAGATCAGACCATTACTCCTTTAAATTTAGCTCATCATCCAGAATTAATGTTGGGTTTTGTTTTGGTTTTTTTTTAAATTAATAATAAAATCTGATGAGTTGGAAGGGATCTACAAGGATCGTCAAGTCCAACTCCTGGCACTGCACAGGACATCCCAAAAAGCACACCATGTGCCTGGGAGCATTGTCCAAATACTGCTTGACCTCTGTCAGGCTTAGTGCTGTGATCACTGACCTGGGGAACCTGTTACAATGCCCAATCACCTCTGGGTGAAAAACTTTCTCCTGACATCTAACCTAAACCTCCTCCAACTCATTTCACTTTGTTTCTTTGAGTCTTGTCATTGGTCATGAGTGTGTAAAGATCAGTACCTGCTCCTCTGCTTCCCCTTGTCAGGATTTTGAAGACCACAATGAGGTGTCCCCTCAGTCTCCTCTTCTCCAGGCTGAACAAACCAAATGGCCTCAGCCACTCCTCCTATGTCTTCCCCTCCAAGCTCTTCACTATCCCCATTACCCTCTTTTGGATATTCACTAACAACTTAATGCCTTTTTTGAATTGTGGCACTCAAAACTGCACACAGGACTCAAGGCAAGGCTGCCCCAGTTCAGAACAGAACAGAACAGAGAGGGACCAGTATTAGGTAGTTCTGGTCTCAGAAATGCTTCCCATTTAGCAAATCAAATATTATAGCAAATAGTATAGCAAATCATTGCTATAATACCAGTGGAACAAGAACTGATCTTGAGTTGGGAAAAGTTGTACAGACAGTAATAATTCACCTACAGAGGTACCCAAAACAAACAAGCAAACAAACTAACAAACATTCCAAACAAAACAAAATAAAATTCTAAGAAACCCAACAGCAACAGTCTGGTTTGAATGAAAGTTCAGCCTTCAAATTTGCTGCTCTTTCATTTAATATTTTCCCTCAGGAAAAAATATCAAATTGTTGTCATAACTCCAGTATAAACCAGCATAAACTTTTTTTTTTTTTAAATCAAAGTAACGTATGAAATAAGCCGTATATCCTCACTATGTCACTTATCAATGAAGACTGAGTATATGAAAGCAAAGCAAACATAGCAAATGAATACTGGGAAGACCCACTTGAAGAATTATCAGTCATTGGGATTTCTAGAGTGCAAGATGGAAAGACTGGTAACGCTTGCAGTGCTTTGCTGCATGTGCAGGGCATGACCAGACCTTTGCAGCCTTCCTAAAGAACACCCAACTCAAGTAGTCCACTACATTTTGGTAAGAGGACAAGACTGAGTTTATGATAATGGCAAACTCCTCATTTCCATTAGCCAGTTTTTCACATATATATCTTTCCAAATGCTGAAGATTATATATGTGAACCACATTTTCTCTTTTTGTGTTTTGATAACACAATTATTAGCCACTGCTATGGTGCATTTGAACTGAAATTTTAAGGAGAATCTAATGAGAGGTAATAAAGCTTAGACACTGCACATGATAAACATAACTGAGCCGGTATTTCCAATCTCCTCATCTACCATTCACTGCATGTCATGTGCAAAGATGGCGTAGCTCTACACACATAAGTGAAATACTTGAGATCAAATTAGTTCTCAGAACAAACACACATGCAATTAGAACAAATATGCTGATTATTGGAAGAACATCTGGGAAAAAAAAAAAGTAATAAACTCTAGGCAATTATGTATTTCAAATATTCATGGCAGAGGAAATAGAAAACATCAACACTGAGAGCAGCATTGCTGTTGACTTGAAATATCTTCAACCCAGACTGGTGGGTTATGTCCCTGAATATATATAGAGACGGTATATTATAGTTACTATCATTAACTTCATATTTCATAAGGAAATTGCTGTTTAGACCTTATAATTAAGATAATGATCTACTTATTTTAGAAACGGGATGAAGAGGGAAGAACCGCAGTATTTCTAAATACACTTCTGAACACAACCTTTTTTTTTCTTTCTCAAATATAATTTAATTTTTATAAATATAAAATAATATAATTTCTACTCTTAGTGCTTAATCTTTATCTTGTGCAACTATGAAACTGGTCCATCTTCTCTAATTTCATGAAATTTGTTTCTCTACAAGTGGAGAAACCAAACTTAAATCTAGCCTCATCATTCTTCACAGCACATTTCCTGAAGAATGGTACCAGAAGAATATCTTCTCAATAGACAATTTTTTAATGGAAAGTCAGAAATGTGAATCACATAACTTTAAGCAACTGATAAGGGGGAAAGGAAAAGTGATTCAACTTTTATATTAGAATGAAAGAGACTAGGAGCTCCAAAATACAGACCGTAACAAAAGATGTTAAGAGCTAAATATTCCTCAAAGTGATGTATTTAAGCTACTCTCCTATTACATAATATTATTCACTAAAGGAAAGGAAAGTAGTGCTCTAGCTGATGTTCAAGAGCACCTCTAAAATGAGATTCATGCACCATTATCATTCACATTTTTGTAAGAGTTCCAAATTCTTGTTCTTCTCATTGTATAATCTTCACATAGGCTTTTTTTTTTTTTTGGTGCATTTTAGTGCATAATGTTAATAATATAGACTTTTAATATACCATAAAATTGAAGTTCTGATAACATATTGAAGAACTTCAAATGTGCCATAAAACAAATTATCTGTCCAATTGTTCTGCTTTCCAAGTAAAAGGGCTTCAACTAACTCACACACTATAGTAACCCCTGTTTTGAAGAAGCATTTCTTGGTATTTAGCTTTGTATCTCCTGTTTCTGCAGGGTGCCTCAGTAGTCAATTTTAAAATTCCGTGAAGTCTCCCAGCATGTAAAAGAATACCAAATCCACCACATATGATGAAGACACCTTCTCCAGAAGACTGAAAAATAAACTCCTCAGACATGTTCTAGTGTAACTCATGCTTTAATATACATATATGTTTAGGTGTAATAATCAGAGTATAAGTACACTTATCAGTTTTATGCACTAAGTTTCTGAATCTTTAATGAAATCTTTCATACCAGTATTTCAGAATTAGTTAAATTTTCTGAACACAGGCATTATCACCATTTGAGTTGTGCAGTGTGTCCTAGAGCACTAAACAACAGAGGCACAATCACACACCGAATTTTTGGTTGTTTGGTATCTCCCTCCTGTTTGTGGAGGTGGACAATAAAGGATGCCCTGAGCTAAACATATCAGAAGCTGAATGGAGACTCAAGTGGTCAGTGTACCTAAATACTGGTGAAGAGGGCAGTGAAGGACACAGAACCTGGCTCACCTCAGACAGGCCAGAAGAAAATGGGCTCAAATTAAATTACAATAAAATATATTTAAACCTAATAAATAACAAAAAAATTCACTATGGAGGTTATTAAACACTGATACTGATTCTGAAAATATCTGTATCCTTGGAGATATTCAGAACCTGAGTAGACCCAACGCCAGACAAACCTGCCTTAGTTGACCCGACTACACTTGCTACTACACTTTTTCCTCCTCCTTATCCTTTCTATGTTTTTTTGTGACTTGATAGATCTGGGCTTCAGCAAATGTTTAAAAAAAAAAAAATAGGGAATGAATTCCTTGCATCACAACAACTCCTGAAGCAGTAGGTTAACTATAGCCAGTGTAGTTATAGTGCTAAAGGACCTGGTCAAACTAGTGAAACAATATTTTAGCACTTCTACACAGATTTTCCATCACTGCTACCAGATAATATTCTTCAGATTTAAGAGCTGCAAATTTAGGCCCTTATGACATAATTCTTTGAAAAATATGAGAAGTGCTTGTCAGTTAATATTTGCCTTTAATCTTTCTTTCCTCCTTAATACAAGAAATGAAATGTCATTGTTTTGAACCTGAGTTATTAAGAAGGTTTATTAAGAAGGCTATGGCTCAAAGAAATGTAGAATTTTCTTCCTGAAGACCTTTTTAATTTTCATTACTTTCAGGATTCAATAACTTGTCCCTAATAAGAGGGTATGCCACCTCTGCTAACCTTTGCTTTGAAAACTGGCTAATTTTTAAAATGTGGATAAGTGAAAAACAGCAATGTATCATGTCAGAAGGATGTGACTGTTGAATGCTGCTGGGATGAGTGCTAGGTCATGTTTTAATTAAATTCCTCATTAATGATCTGAAAAGAGTATCAAGATCATGCTAATGAGATTCACAAATACAAACTGGAAGGTGCCTTATAGACCAAACACAGAAAAGTTTGGAATGTTGGTAAGGAAAATAGGTTGCCATTGATTTGGAATATTTTCCATTATCTGGCAGATTTTTTAAAAATCAAATGTAAAAATAAAATTTTACCTTCGTGTTGGCTTTTTTTTTTTTTAACCAATGTGAAAAGGACCAAGAGAAAATGGTAACTGAAGGGATAGAAAATTGAAAAGTAAGAAGAGAATAAAAAAGTAGCCTAGATTTAGACTGGTATTATTGAACAAAGAAAGTTTATACTAGTCCAAGGAAAATTCTATTACAGATTTTCAACATCATTTTTCACATTACAGGAGATATTTCTGGTATTTCAGGAATTAATTATTTATAAAAATACGTTTGAATGTAATAGTAAGAAAAATGCTGTGGGAATAGTAAGAAAATATTTTCAAGGGCTTGGTGAAAAACATGTTTCTCTCATGAAAATTTATCTGAGTAAATGTTTAAACCAAAACTTAAATATTTCAAAATTTATGATAGTAAACAGACCCTCCAGGATTCCTTATAACATATCACATCACTATATAACCCAAATTTTATCAAAATTTTGTTACCTTGCTGAAGTCAAGGGTAAATCTTGCTGTCCCTTTGATTTTTAGAACTTTCTGCAAGTGAGACAGTTTAGCTGAATTGCAAAATTTGGCACTAGAAGTAATAAAAGGCTACATTTTTTTCCAGAGATACTGAACAATAAGCTTTTAATTTAGCTCACTTTAAGATCTTTTCTAAAAAAAAAAAATTGAAATAAAGTCCATGACAGTTACGTGTTTTCGCAATAATATTAACTGTTATACCTAATACAAGAAAATCCATTACAAAAAGCATGAAAGCTATAAGAACTTTATTGATTTATTACATGTTTTGCTACTGGGGTACACAGATGATGAAAATGAATTTTGAATTTTTTTGTCAGTTACAGTTTAAGCAATCTCATTCATGTTCCAGGAATGTGATTTGTGTTTAATTTACCTTAAGCAGAGGCTAAATTTCTATAACCTTTGCAGTCCTGTTAACACTATTTCCTACTCAGGAATCTTAATGAATTCCTCTTTCTACCACTAAATTAGATGGATTTGCATTTAATTATGAGAACGCTTACTAAATGAAATAGAGGATAAATGAACTCTCATTTAACCTTAACACCACTTGAAAACCATAGATGTCAAAGATGAAAAATAAGTGTTCAAAGCTTAAACCCTCTTCCTCTGGAACTGCTAGAGTCACTCAATTAAGAAGAAACACAGTTAGACTGTTAGGATTTGGCAGACTACGCAGCTATGACTAAGTTACTTCTTGTTCCGTAGATCGTTGATCATGTAATGTAACAAAATGCAAATTATACAGGCAATTGAAAAGTATCACATCAGAGAATTTTCAGATCACCTGAGGAAGACCTTGTGGAAGGATAATTTTAATTTGCTCTGTGAAATGGAAGCCTGGACATTATATGTTAATTAGAAAACCCTCCTGCAAGAGAATAACTCTGAATTTTTAAGAAGTGATTTCACTAAACTCATTTAACCTTCAGAGACTGTCCTTAGTGCATTTTCTCTTTTTCTTGCCTTAGCAGTAAATATAGCAAAAGACAGAATTTAAGCAATTCAAAGCACCCCCGATGAGACAGAATTAAATAATGCTGCTGAATACAGAGATTTAAATTAATTTGATTTGTTTTAACTTCTGTAACATGTTCTGATTGTAATTTATAGGTGTTCCAGTCTTCAAACAAACAAACAAAAAAAGCAAAGATCAAAATAGACACTCCTGACTTGTTACACAAAGAAAAAGTCAAATATCTTTGAATGAAACATCACACTTGTTATAAAATTCTAAACCAAGTAACCTTACAAAGAAAAACTTCCTGAAACATACAAATACTAACAAAAATATTTTAGTACTATATATATGTTGTATTTCTCAAGTAGAAGCTATTTATACACATTACATTCCATGCACTTCTAATTTAATATAAACATATATTATGGTAATCATATATATGGTTTCCCTTAAATTCTGATCCCTTCAAAACTAAATACCACTCTGCAGTTTGTGGAATGGGGAAATGGGACTAGGAAGGACTTCGTCTTGTGCCTGGAATACTGCCAAGCTGCAGGTTCTCAAACTAAAAGAAAAAAACCAACAACACAGCAAAAGCAAATGCAGTAAATGGCCCTCTCTTCTCAACCATCACTTGCTGGAAGAAAGCTTACTTATAATATACCATGACTTTAAAAATGTTAGTTCAATGTTACTTGGAAACAGTAATTAATACATTACTGAATTATTTCTGGGATGGATGAGTTTTTTTCCACCTTCACATGTTTTAACTGCATTGTTTAGTCAGCTGTCAATTATATATTGTTAAAAACAAAAGCTAGCATGGTTACAGAAGGAGTTTAGATATGTTTCAACAGCAAAGTCATGTGCATATAAAGCCTTGAAAATGTTCACATTTTACCCTCATCTGTACCATTGACCTTCTGTTTCTCAACTAAAACCTGTATGTCTATTTTTAAAATCTCTAGTAATGTGTATTATCTGTTATAAACTCACTTCTTTATTACCTTTGAAAATTAAGACTAGTCAGTCTCCCCAAAAACCGTAACTCAATCTTTCCCCGAGAACAGTTACAATTGTAAGATGATGTAAAAATCATCTTGAACAATAAATAAAACACATCTGCTTTACCCATTGATAAGTTGCATTAATTTTATTTTTTTTTAATTTACTGTGAACATCCAGAGCAAAACCAATTTTGCATCACATTAGGAGAGACCCCAAGACTAATTATCTATTGTGAAATTCAGCAATTCAGATTTATGCTACAGGATCATATAATCTGCCGAAGTTCAGTATAAATCTTTTTAATAGGGATTATACATGTCTATCGATTATTAAACCCTTAATGCATAATGCGTTACATTTTCAAATTTGGATGATATATAAGCCTGCTTTCAAAAAAAAAAATACTGTAGTGTATCCACTTATTTGCTAATACTGAAACAGGTCCAGTTGAATACAGTGGGACTAAGAAGAGGGGCTAAAATCTATGCAGTTGTCTTCTACTTCCCAGGTATCAATAATTATTTTACTGGTGCAATATAGCATATTGCAGCGATGCAAAAAATCTCTTAATTCAGATGCCTCGAGGCTTTTTGGGATTTAAAACATGAAGAACTAAGATCCTCCACATTCTGAGAAAGTTTGACATGAAGGAAAATAAAAAGCTCCTCACTGCCACTATGTACACAAAATGTAAAACAAACTGTTCATGAATTGACCACTGATTTGATTAATTTAGAAAAATTATTAAAATATTCAGTGAAAATTCTGGCGTATAATTTTTTGAACTTAAAATTCTTCATTGCATCAAGGACAAATGAATCAACCTATAGATAATACAGAAACTTAATAGAAGCAAAGCCTGAGAGGTAACATAATTATCTCAAGATAAACCCTTATTAAGGAAAAAAAAAAAAGAAAAAGAAAAACCAGTATGAAGAAATAGTCACAACCATTCCAAAGTGGTCTGTCAGTCAAGGAGAGTCTACAAAAATTAAGAATTTTAAAAAAAACTAAAACTCTGTGCTGGGACTTGCTCTTTGCAGAGCTGTACTGATACTGGCCAAAGTCAGCAATGATGAAAAAACACTGTGATCCCTTTAAAAAAACATTGGGTACTGCTGTAGAAAGTGGGCTAAAAAGTGACAAAGCATGTACAGACAGAAACATACCTATATGAGACTGCAGGAAACATAAGAGTAACGGACAACCTAATTTATTTGCTGGTAGAAGTTGTCCTGAATAAAAGGTTTGAAATAGAACAGTAAAAGCTTGTGAGAGCAGACCAGCAGATATTTACTGGTAGTTGTGAAAGATTTTTCTCTTAGTTGACCCATGAGCTTAATGAGTGGAAGAAAGCGAGAAAGGAGAGTGAGACAAATGTTTCTTTCTTTTCATTTGTTTTGTTTTGTGCTTGGGGGTGGTGAGGTGGTTTTGTTCTTGGAATTTTGTTGTTGTAATTGTTATTGTTGTTTGGCTTTTTTTTGGTTTTGTTTTGTTAAGGTTACCTGCATGCATACAGCTGGAAGTCACAGGATCAGAACTGAGGATGACACCTACCTAGCTCTTCATGTAACTGTGTCTTCACAGACAGCATATAATGGAAATGTCTAAATATTTATATTCATCTCATTAGACTGTATGAAGTATCAAGCTTCTCTCTCTTTTACCCATTCAAACCACTGTATGGCTGGAAATTCTGGGCAGCAGCTGTGTTCTCATTCACCACTCAATTTCTGCTCACAATTATAACTCTGGAAGCAAATGAGATAAAGCCCCCGGCTAATTACTAGTAAAATGACCTGTCAAGGGTTGTTAGTATCCACTACTTTTTTAAATTGTAACTGTGATTTCTAGAGATATATATTGCACAGAAACACAAACAAATTTAGAAGTGATTATTTTTTAAAGCATGGGTGTTTACTTAAATTAATTTCTGCTTTCTCTCCCTCTACTTGAAGAAAACGGCAGCTCATGAGATTTGATGCATTCAGATCTATTACCGAGCCACAGAATAATAAAGAATTAAGTCTTATTTTAGAGTTTAGCACAAAAGAAGGCACTTTTTGAAAAAAATATTCTGATGACTTTAGCTGGAACAATCAAAATGTTCCGGCTAAAGTCAGGTATTTGTTTTAAATCTTTAAGATTCGCATTGAATCTAATTTCTTCTTCTTCCCCTGTCAGATCAGGTGCCAGTAAGCCATTCATCTTGTTCATTACAGCTTCTGCATAACTTTGGATTAGAGCTTTCAGATTTGGATTAAGCCTATTCTTAGTGCTTCTAAATCAGTGTATTTGATTTTCTTTTTGTCAGGAGCAATACTGTATCAGGATTTCATAGGGTATCCCTACTATTTCCTACATCAAATGTGACACTAAGATCTGTCAACAGAATCAACTTCAAAACTAACACAGGCAGTAAATTGTCAGTGCATTTCATGATTCTCAGAAATTAAAAATGGCAAATAAGAGACGAAAACCTATATTATGAAACAGCATTGAAATGTTATTTTTACGTTTCCTAATTTATTTGAAATTACACATATGTAAAAAAGATAAGCAATTTTTTTATATGTAGCACACATGAACTAAGTTCTTACTCACAGTTGTAATAGAAATCTCTGAGACTCACTTCAAGCATAAGTGTCAACTACCACAAAATTTTACAAATTTTTCTTCTATTCTCACAGCCAGGTATTTATTTTCATGCTGCAGCCTTCTGCTACAATCAGGTGTGAGTTCTTACAGCCTTATCTAGCCTTACTCCTTGTAGTCCTCTCAAGAGTAATCTTATATCAGCTGGCAGTCTCTCTCAAGCATAAATATATCTTAAGACACAATGTTAAGAAAAATAAATTTCCTTGCTTTTTCATTCTTAATAAAAAAATTCCAAAAACTCATGTTTTAAATATTTCATCCTATAAATTTAAACCAGTGTTGAGCAAATATTATCTCCAAAAAGTAAAAGAAAGTAAAAAAAAACAGTAAGAGGCTCCCTAGCAACAAAATAATAAAAAGCACGAATTATTGCATCAATATCCTTCAGCTGCAACATACAACTCTTCAATCATAATACATTTTATAAGAACGAGTTCTTGCTGTGTTTTACAGTTTTAGAGACATCCTTGTATATTCAGTTTAAAGCACAGCAAATATTTTCAAATCAAGGACCATTCTAAGCTGTGTCCTTTGCTGCATTTATGAGATTCCTATGGATAGATGTATAAGGCACCCATCTAATTTTTTCTTTCTGCTGATCTCTTTGAATCACATGCTGTTTGGATCATGCCATGATCTCTCCCCATTTGACCATGCATTATAAAAGCAGTCTTCTTGCTTAATCTCAAAGCATTTTACCATTATTTTGACTTTGTTTTTCTGTCTAAAAATTTTAAATGCACCATCATTTTACTCACAATGGGTCCTGTTCCAGACTAGTTCAAAAACAGTTTCTTTAAATTAGTCTCCTTCAGACATATGGACTGCAAGCATGTCTGTGCAGTTTCCTCATGTGCTCTATGTTCCTCCATCCTATTAGTCTCCACTTGAAGATGTATCTATGTGGATGTATTGGTAAATAATTCAGACAGTGTCAAGTCTACAGCTTGTTTAATTAGATACTTTTCCCAGCCCAGGAAACAGAATTTTCTATGTGTCAACATCTTAATCTCTATTAGGTAATGAAGCAGAGGGTGATGTCACCTAGGAAGCTAAGTGCTGATATCAATCAGTCCTGTGACCTAATTACAGACCCATTAAAACTGACATAGAATACAGAAGACAGAGAGATGCTCTGAGTATAGTATGTATTTCCTTTCTGGTTTTCCCTCTTTTGCCTCAAGTTAATTGTGTGCTATCTATAGATGCTTGGAACATTATCTCAAGTGCAGGGACTGATCAGCCTCAGCATTCAAAAATTGATCCATTAAAAATAAATACAAAAAATTCCCTGGAGTGGCGGCCAAACCTGTACACTTTGATTTTAGAGTACTAGGAAAAATTAAATCTAGTCCATATTCCTTTTCAGGCAACCTTAAAGGTTAATTTTAACACTATTTTGTTTGAACTTGAATGTCTTTTAGAATTAAACTCACTTCACTGTAAGAAACAAAAGGATCAACCACTCTTTCCATTGGAAGAGGTATTCTTTCTCAATCCATACTT
The DNA here is from genome assembly GCA_025920805.1 of Petroica traversi. NCBI lineage: Eukaryota > Metazoa > Chordata > Aves > Passeriformes > Petroicidae > Petroica > Petroica traversi. The sequence goes on along the minus strand of JAHLSL010000006.1, from coordinate 18,503,933 downwards.
TGAAATTTATACTATGCTATTTACTTATTTCATAAGAAAGCAGCATAAGAAATCCCAACCATAACTGCAAGAAGCAAGCATGATAAACCAAGCACCAAAGAGAAGCAAATATTTGCTGGAAAAAATAATTCATATTACTAGCAAGCCCATAAAAGAAGAACACAAAAATAGTAACACTTTGGGAAAAAAACTGATATTTGTGGATTTTTGCATGCTAGAATTCAAATGCTATTAGTGGCATTTGCTAAGCAGCTCCATAACCAACAACCAACTGAAAGAAAAGAAAAAATCATATCTGTAGGTTTTTTTTTCATTCCCTGCACTTTCACTGGAGCAGCTACAAACCAATAACCACTTTGAGTTATATAGGTCAAGGAAAAATTGGTAATAGAAGTCTGAATTTCTGTGTCTTTTTGGATCTGTTTAAATACATTTTAAATAAATGAAATTAAAAAAACCCCCAACATTTTAAATAAATTCTCATAAACAAAACCAAAGACTGTGAAAACACAGACAGCAGATTATTGGGTGCTAGACAGACCCAATTAAACTCAAACTCCTGTATACAAACTGACCCCTGCTGATCAGATCACACCTAGTGCATGCTTTGCAGGTGAGAAACAAGCCTGCCTTTCTCTCTCAAGCTGCTTCAAGGGTGCAGTTTCTGCAGCAGAGCCCAGTCAAAGCAGTGCCCCGTTGCCAAAGGCCAGGACAAGTCCCTGGATCACCACTGGCTCCCCTTGGCAGCTACTTCAGCCCCAGTGTGGTGAGGCTGCACCCTGCTGCCTCAGCATGAAGATTCACATCCTTTACACAGGCAGGTTGACATCCTGGACATTTCAGGTTGGAATCTTATGTTACTTCCATCGACTGAAGTGATAAATACAATTAATTCTTCCCCTTCTTCTGGATTTCTCATGCTGTTACATTTCTCATGCAACCCTCACCTGAACTTCTGCTGCTTTAGTCCTAGAGTGGAAGTACCTGCCACTAAATTTACAGAGGAAAGCAATCTGACGACTATTCAGTGTTTTCCTTTATGATTCCAAAAGGGAGCATACAGGCTACTTGAAGCAGATACTGATGTCACGAAATACCTAGGTTTTGTACTTTTAAACAAGAATGGTTGCACAGAAGAAAACTGCAAACAGGTTCCAAATAAAACAGCTCTAGTTCAGAGAATCAGCATCATACTAATCATAGTAATGACTGACTTTTCACTAAGTTTGGAACTAGTGTTTAGAAATTTGCCTTGAAAATCCTTCTAATATATTTGGATGAGATAGTTGAATATCTACTATTTTAATGATTTTTCAAGAACACTTGCATATTGTGGTAGTCACACAGTCAAATTAAAAAAATATTCTGATGCACATGAGCAATCTGAAATGATCTCAAAATATTTTTTCTTTTTTCAAGACATATAGCATGATAATTTTTTTTATTAATTCTTCCGCCTTTTACATTATTATCTCAAATGAAATCAAATCCTTTTAAGCCTGAGAATATAGATCAGTTTTTACTGACTGATTTTGAAGCTAAAAATTATTTTGAAGAGAGAGAGCAATTTTTTGCAACATAATTTCAGTTTTTAAATTACTTTCAGAGTGGAAAACTTTGAAAAGCTCATATATTCAAAATTTAAGTTGGCAGGTTTTTGTACACTTCAGTCAACTTCCTGCTTTAAAATATTTTTCCACTCCATTTCACAAAACACTCAACACATTCTGCAATATTTCTGATTTTTCAGGGAAACAAAATACCAATTAGTCTTGCAGTAGGCTTAAATCCAAGGTTGGCTCAAAGTACATTACTCTAGGAAATTAATTTCTTGGTTTATAGCTTGAAAAGTAAGGCAAACATCTAGCAACACTTGAAAGAAGGCTGAATTCCTTTAGCCCCATCATAAATACACATCTGACACAAGGTAGCTCTGAAACTTTCATTTGCATTTATCAAGTCAGGCTTTCACAAAGACATGAAAATATAGGCTGCTCCATGTATAAACTATTTTCACATAGTATTTTTGAAAGGCAAATATATCAAAAGAATACAGTATGCAGTCAGTACTTTAGCAAAATTGTACACGTGTTTCTAAACACGTAAAAAGGCAAAATATGCGTAAGAGCCCTGTGCAGATCAGGTAACTTAATTCTAAATCAGAGAAGCAAAATTAGATATCTGGGTTTGAAAAAGACAAATCTAAGTTGGACTATTAGGCATGGAGCAACCTAATATATATATATATATATATATATACACATATACATATATATATGTGTGTGTGTATATGTTATATATAATTATAATCTGTAACCTATTATATATAATATAATAGAATATATATAGAATATAGAATAATAGAAATATAGAATATTTCAATATAATGTATTGTATAATGTATAATTAATATATAAAATATAAAATATTATGTATAATTTATTATATATGTTATATGTTATATGTTATATATGTATAACCTACAAACAGAAGTATCACTCACATGGTAGAAAGCCTCTGTGGTATTTGCAAGTTTCCATTTACTTATTTTATTAAGATTTATTAAATCAGTAAGGCAGACTTTTTCAAAAGCACCAGCATGAGCTTTGTTAGTAGTTCCTTACACTACTTGCTCAAGAAGGCCTATATCACCAGGAGGAGATTTAAAAGTACAGCTTCAGATAACCATAAACTAATTTTTAAATGCTAATATGATGTCTCAGAGAAAGAATATAAATATATACACAGATATATATATGCCAATTATTTGTTACAAAAAATACCTCTCCCCTATTCTGATTATTATACAAGAGAAGGGCCCTCAAGTGGGAAAGTCAGAGTCTTCTCTGCCACCAAGGACTATGTTTACCATTCTAGAAAGGGTCAGAAATGTTGTATTGCAGATTAAATAATCCACTCAAAATCCATTTGAAATCAGATGGTAGCCTGTCCATCACATAACAGTTTAAAATGACAGAAACACTGAACTAAATAATGTGACAGATGGAATGAGAAAGGGCAGACATGTTTTGCTTCTTTTGTTTTTCCTCATAATATACTATTTTTTGTCTGCTATTTTGCAATCATTTCTCCATAACTAAGAGAAAATTTTGATTTTTAAAGGCTTAAAAATTATATAATAACAAACTTTGCATGGGAACACTGAGGGATCAGACTAGAGAAAAATACATCAACATCATAAATACATCTGAAGTTAAACATACTGATTAAAAATTATTAAATATTTTACTTGGTGTCTTGTTTTAGCAAGACCCAATGAAGTGAGACCTATTTTTTTTAAACATTTTTCCCTATTACTCAATATAAAAATATTGCCTTACCATGCTTCTGAAAGCAACATGTACTTAACACGTATATGATGAGCGTCAATCCTTAGACTACAAATCAAATACAATCTGCAAGATAAAGTGTGCCCTGAGGAACAAGTATGTATCTCAGTGGGAGTCAGGAAAAGTATAAGGAGATTTTTCATTTATCAGAAAACACTTTTCCCAGATGTCACTGGCACATGTGTAGAGTCTCATCAAATGTTCAACAACAGTTTTAAATTCCTTTCTCCAATACAAAGTTTAGGTATGTTGACAGATAAAAGAATAATAGGCTAAATATGTGATTATTTGCTGATTTTCTTCTTGTTGTATATAACAGTACTTCAAATATTATTTCTCCAGAGAAAAAACTGACAGTAAAAGAGACATATTTGTGTTTACAAATACTAGAAGGCCAATATCTGAATCTGCGAATGATATAATACAAAGATGGTGTACAGAACTCATCTTCTCAGTTCCAAAGGCTTCAAACCCGTTATTGAACATCTAAACACCTAAAGCAAAGAAAAAGAAAAGAATCCTAGAGGTAAACAGTCTTGAAAAGATATGTGGTTTTAAAGAGAGCTGAAATAAATATAGTCTTTGAGGGAGAGAAAACTGAGTATGTGATTGTTGGTTTTGGTTGGTTTTTTTAGTAGAAATCTATTTTTGGACAAAATCTGTGCATCACACTATAGGCTTGCAGTATTTAACAAACATGAGATGTTTGTGTCACTGGCCAGACTTCTACATGCTCCTTCTATCAAGTCAAATGTGAACAAAATTACACAGATCTGGTGGGAATGTAGAAGAGATAAGAGTTTATGCTGGTGAAATACACCTCCTGCAAAAAGAAGGAAGCTTCAGGTAAGGATTGAAGTAATAAAAGCTAGAGGAACTGCAGGTTTGCTATTGTGAGAAAATACCTCCTTTAAAAGAAAAAAAATCCTTTGAAACTCAATATATTGAGTGAAAGAGAAAACTAGGATTGGAAGGCATTCCAGGAAAGTTAAACTACAGAAGAATATTTCCCAAATGTAATAGAAATATGCTTTCCAGGCCCCAAAAATGGTTTTTGAATGTATGAAGACCATAATTTGCCCTGTTTATGCTTCTGAACATGCTAAGTGATAACTAGACCTAGAATTAAATTCGCATCAGCTCCATTTCCTTAGTTCCCTGCAAGCTTTGCTGGTACACTTACAAAAGCAATTTACTGAGTTCAAACATTTTGTAACTGAGAAACAGTGTTAGATAGGCTATTTTTAAACTTGTGCAAAGAGAGTGATGAATTTCTTTAGTTTATCCTCCATTAATCTGTCTACCTACTGAGGACTTTCTATTGTCTCCCTTATGGAGTTACTCATAATTTATTCTATATATGTTCCTTAATATCTAGCTGATATAAATGTTTAGTTTAGCTATTTAAAACATAGCAATATATATTGCATATGTTTTTGAAATTTTTGCAAAACATAATTTGTAATTGCATAATTTTTGCAGGTCCTTCCTGATCATTCTTATTCAGAAATTTTTCTCAGTACCTACAGCACATGAAGAAAGCAGCAACTGTTAATTCAGAGAGAACGTAGAACACCTATAGATTTTTAACTTTGCAGGTGGATATAACTAATTTTCTAGACAGAAGGATAGTCACATAAAACAGAAACCCATTTACAACTAATTCTCCACACTTATCCAAAGACAGAGAAAAAAGAAAAAAAAATAAAGATATTTTGGAGTTTCCTTTCAAAGGAACTACATCTGAAGATGTGAAATAGTCACTAATGTTCAAAAGCACTCACCATTACTCTCACACATAACGTCGAGATTAATAAATAATTAACGTTTCCAAACAAACGTACCTCAAAGACATCGGTGCCTTAATTCTTCTGAAGAATTACTACCTCAGCTGCCTTTTTGTCTTCTGGTCTTGAATTTGTTTTGTAGCCTAGGAAAAATAAATCTCAGCTTAATTTCAAACTGAAAGCATAAGTCTAGACCCAAGGAAAAAAAAAACCAACACTTAATAGCATTGCAGTTAATTCCACTGTAATCCTACCTCATTATCTTAAGCAAATAAAGCTCTAAAAAGGATTACCTTTTTAAAAGCAAATTAGAAAACTGAATGTCATCTGTGCAGGGAGACATTCTTTTAAAATGCAGTCAGCAAGGAAGCTCATAAATAGGCCACTATATAAAAATATTCCTATCAGGCAATCCTTAGCAGATTTTAAACAGATGTGTATTTAACCATGATTTCACAAATTCCTAAAATAAAATGTGTCAACATCATTTACCACAAACTTTCAAGAGTCTAAAAAAATATACTCATTTAGATTCTAGAGAAAAAACAGTATCATAAAGATACATTCTTTATGTATCTTCAACTGCAAGCGCTCTTGCCACATGACCCAGGTTAAGAATGGTAAATGCATGTACTGGGAGAATGAAAACCCTAAGCTCACTTGTCCTGGCTTAGGGACCACTGCAGGAGAGGATCAGGTTCAAGACCAAGGAACGTCAATGTTTACTTGTCCATGGGACCAAATGAAATTAATTTGCAGGACCTGAGGGAGTCGGCAGACAAAGCTGCTAAGCCATTATCCATAATTTTGAAAAAAAAAACATGTCAGTCAGATTTGTACTTACAGCCCAGAAAGCCAATGGAATCCTGGGCTCCATCAAAAGGAGTGCAGCCAGTAGACGGAAGGAGGTGATTTTCAGCCCCTCCTCTACTCTTGTGACACCCCATCTGTAGAACTGTGCACAGTTCTGATGCCCCCAAATTATGAAGGACATACAACTGTTGGATAAGTCTAGAAGTGGGCCACCAAGTTAATATGAACACTGGACAACCACCCCTATAAAGCCTGGGTGAGAAAGTTTGGGTTTGTCATCCCTGTAGGGAAACCTCACAGCAACATTCCAGTATCTTTCCCTACAGGGACTCTTTGTCAGGAACTGTAGGGATGGGACAAGGGTAATAGGCACAAACTGTAAGAGGTGAACTTTAGGTTAGATATTTGGAAGAAATTCTTTACTGTGAGAGTGTTGAGGCACTGGAACAGGTTGCCCAGGGAGGTTGTGGGTGCCCCAACACTGGCAATGTTCAAAGTCAGGTTGGACAAGGCCTTGAGCAGACTGGTGTAGCAGGAGTTGTTGGGACTTGATGATCTTTGAGGTCCCTTCCAACCCTTTAACATTCTATTATTCTATGCAAAACATAGCAAGAGTACCTATTTAATTGTCATACCTTCTACTCCTGCACACCATTATAATTTTTGATTTACTCAGGAGAATTAAAAAACAAACAAACAAATAAAAAACCCAAACCAAACCAAAACAAAAAACACAAAAAAAACCCCAAGTAAGGTTGTTATGTTTTTATTTTATTTGAATGCCAATGTAAAATTCAGGAAGCATACCCACGAGGTGCCTCTTACCACTCATTAGACATTTTGAGAAATGCACATGGAGTATATAAGCAGTGAAGAAGCAGCAGACACTACCAAGCGAAATCAAACTACTGAAGTAATTATCATTGTTAGAATGTTTTTAGTTTTCTCAGAAAAATTTTACCAGTTTTAAGGACTTTTTGATATATTTAAAATAGAAACCATGGATTATCACAGTCCTGAGGGAAAAAAATCAATACCATTAAAAAAATATCTTTTCATTAAGAAGAAACCGGTATGTGATTTTTTAACAACTTTATTATTAACTTAAAAGAAAACAACAGACATTAGTTTTAAAAAAGCCATTTGCATTTTTAAGCTTCATTTGTATTGACCTTCTCAGTTTCACTTTAAAATACTCATCTTAATCATCCTGCAAGTTACTCCTTTCTTCACATTATTTCATTTATCTGTATCAACACAAATGAGTTATTTTAAATAAAACAACACAGAAGATAGCTTGCTTGAAGGGAATATATTACAAATCTAAATGCACTCAGCTTTGGAAGATGATTACAGTGTATGTGGAAGAAACTAATGAAGAAGCCACTTAAATGAAAGTAATAAAAGCTACATGAAGCCAAGACAGAAATGAAAAACAACTAAAAAGGGTTCATCAGAGTTTCATTTGTATCACAAGCCAGCAATGTAGTTTGTCAGAAAGTAGTCAGGAAACTAATTTCTGTCAATAGCTGCTTTTAAATCTTTTACTTCAGTATTTCTCAAGAAAAAAATACATAATCACATACACATGCATTTGAATACATGAAAGCCAATGCATGATACAGAAGGCAAAATAAGGCATCCAGCATTCACAATAATATTCAAAAATTATGTATTTCATGCTATCATTCAAGAGTCTTTAGGAGCTAGGGAACTATGTACTTCTGATTTACAAAATTAAAATAATCACACTGCTAGCATTAAAGCAAATCTTATTTTATAACCAAATTTATGTCAAAGTGGCCTTGACTTGACGGTTTTGTATTACTTTTTTAAATGGTAATATAATGGAGTCTTTTACAATTTTTCTTATTTCTCCTTTTGATAACAATTTTCGAGACTTGCAAGTTTCAAGATTAACTGATGTCTCTTCATCCAAAGTCTATTTCATCTGACTGCTAGAACATTTTCATGGTACATTGAAAACAAGATAATGGAGTGACAGTGGTAAAAATAACTCTTGCTTGAAGGAAGTATCTTTTAATAAATATTTAGGTGGAAAATAGCAACAAAGCAGATCTCTTAATTCTTTCCTATTTTTTAAATACTAAAAGGATTCAAAAGAGTTGTTTCACGGAACAAGAGCACACATACAAAAGTAGTTTCTAGTCTCATAGAAATCCTTACATCTTTGTTACAGTAGTTTGGGTCTTTTCATCAGATTGGTTGGTTTTATGAGACTTGAGAAAATGCCCAGTTCTTTTGGTTTACTTATTTTTTTGCCATTTTATTTTCTCCTGGCTTTGATTGGTTGTTGTTTGTCTTTGCTATTTTAAAGACTCCCACTAAGTCACCATTTTTGTGTTCATGTATGTGTTGGTTTTGCACTGCCTGTGTTTTTTGGGGTTTTTTTTTTTGGGGGGGGGAGGGTGGCGGGAGGCACAGAGGTGGCTTCTGTGAGAAGCTTCTGAAAGCTTCCACAATGTCCAGCAGAGCCAATCCCTAATGGCTCTGAACATGGATATGCCCCTGGCCAAAGCTGGGCAAAGTAGAGAGGATTACATATTTAAGAATAAAATAAAAACTAAGTGCACAGGGGATTTCTTTCTACTAGTCAGAGAAGAGGAGGAGGTGAGAACATGTGAGGGAAACAACATAGAGACACCAAGGTCAGTGGAGAAGGAGGGGCAGGAGGTGCTCCAAGTGCCAGAGCTGAGACTCCTCTGCAGCCCATGGTGCAGGCCACAGTGAAGCAGCTGTGCCCCTGCAGCCTCATGGGGATCCATGGAGGATGCAGAGATCCACCCACAGCCCATGGGGATCCACGGGGGATGCAGAGATCCACCCACAGCCCATGGGGATCCATGGGGATGCAGAGATCCACCCACAGCCCATGAGGGATCCATGGAAATACAGAGATCCACTTACAGCCCATGGGATAGGTGCCCATGCTGGATAGTGTGGGTGCCTGGAGGAGGCTGTGATCCAGTGGAAGATCCAATGGAGAGAAGGGCTCCCTGCTTCCAGTCTGGAGCAGCCTGTCCTTGGAAGAGTGCATCCCATGGAAGGGAGACTTGTGTCACAGAAATTTTGGGAGGACTGTGTGTCCGTGGAAGGGCACATCGCAGAAGTTTGCAGGGAGCTGCTGCTCATGAGATTGGACCCATACCACAGAAGTTCATGGAGAACTGTCTCCCATGGGAGATACCCCACAGTTTCACAGGGGAAGGACTCCTCTCCTGGAGCAGTGGAAGAAAACCTAGGGTGACAAACTGACCAAAATCCCCACACTCTGTCTCTCTGCACTGCCAGTGGGAAGGAGGGAGGGGCTGGGGTAAAAAGGTGGTTTTTAGAGGCTTATTTTAATTCTCATTATCCTCCTCTGATTCTATTAGTAATAAATTCACTTTATACCTTTAATTTGAGCCTCTTTTGCTCTTGGAGTATTTGCTTGGTCCTTATCTCAACTAGTAACCTCTTCATTTTTTTTTCTCCCCTCTGCCCACCTGTGGCAAGGGAGGATGAGTGAGCAGCTTTTGTGGGTGCTTGGCATTTGGCCACTGTCAAACCACTACAGTGTATTTGTTCAAAACTTTGAAAGCTGATGTTTTCTACTCTGCTGTGCTTTCAGAGACAAAACTTCAGTAGTACATGCATCTGGATTAGCCAAACTTTTAAAGAAAAGTATAAGGCAATAATTCTTATTGATATTAGATAGAAATAAACTCTTGGATTTAATCTAGTCCCTCTTGACATTTGAAGATCCACATTTACTGTCAGAAAGGTTTTGCCCATGCAAACTAACAGCTTTCAGTATCTTTTCTCCAGTCATTTTATTGCCGTAGTGAACAAGGTTAAAATAAAGAATAACTGTGGAGGCCAATAGGCCTACTGACCAGGACTCTGGTAATACAGCCCTTGGGCTTGTGTTATCCTCCACAGTTAGGGAGATCCAAAGTTCTTCCCCAAGGCACCCGAAGGCCTTATATACATTTATTTTAATTCCATTCTCCCAGCTGGCCTTCCCACCCCTTTTGTCCTTATATGGAATTTCTCCAGAATGTTCAATGCCCCATTGGCCCCTTCTCCTTGGTCCCACCTCCTGCCCCTCCTCATTGATTCCCCAACCCATCCATCAGCCTCAGCCCTCTCCCTATTGGTTGTTGTAAACCCCGCCCTCTTCAGTACTTAAGGGCTGGGTTCCGCCTTTTTGGGGTCTTTGTCCCTGGACCCTCCAAGCTATGGAATAAACCGGACCTTGGAACCTGCACAGAGCCCCCTGCATGCTCCTTGTGCCGCTGTGATTGCTTCTCCCCCGTGCCCGTATGTGCTGCTCACTGTGAGTGTGAGCTCCCCGCATGGTCCTGCTGCCCCAGCCTGAGGAGATGCTCTCAGAAGGTTGCAGCTCTGCCTAGCCGGACATCACCAGGGCCAAGCGATAAATCAGTGATCAATTTGTACCCTAACACTCAGAGAACTTGAATTTTAGTGATATCTATAACCCTGGCTTCCCTAAGGAAAATTTCTGCCAAATAAACATAATAAAATTATTTAAAAAACAAACAAACAAACAAAAAACCACCCCAAAAAACCTCAAACAGCAACAAAAAAACCCCAACAAAAATACAGAACTGGGCCAATTATGTGTTATGAAGTACAAGCACATAATTTCAATATCATTGTGGTACTATGTTCTTGGAAATCAATAATTTAAAAGTTTTGGTGAACAGAAAAATGAAAATACTTTCTTATACAAGTTCTCCAATGTCTTGTGTAATGCGTAATGTCAAGTTACGACTTCTAAGTTAAAAAAAACAAAACAGACTGATTAAATTCTCAATTAATTTATGTCTTCAAAACTAAAAAAAACCCTTCAAACAACAAAACAGGAGAAGTTAACAATGTTAATCCGACTATGGGAGTACAGTTAATTACTTTTTTATTACCTCAATTTTGTGAGATCTTACTAGCCTCACTAGCTACTAGTGTCACCTTTCATTAAAGCTCAGTTTCTTTATGCATTGTGAATGTGGACTATTAGCTATTTGTTTGTGTTGCAGTACACAGATGAAAAGGATACCCCCAAGCTAACAAAAACTAGAAAAGACATCTTTAAAACCTCAGTTTTTGCTTGGCGCTCCTAAAGAGATCAGAATTCATAAACACCTTGGCATATCTTTACCTACAGAAAAAAGCAAACTTGCAGACAACAGAGACAATTACTGAAGTCTTCAGCTTACATCTCAAGTCTTGAGCTATTGCTTACCTGTAATCTAAAATCAATAATCAATTACTTGTTCTCAAACAATTCAAGGTACAGCTAAAACCACAATAAAATTCACTTTGTGGAGGCAAGAAGCTAAATAATTTTGCTCTCAAATACTTGGTTCATTACCACCTGGCAAAGGAAAGAGAAGAGCTTAAGCACCAACACAGAAGAACTGTGTTTGTAAGGGGGCATTGGCATCACTTAGACATCTATATAACAAAACAAAACAAAACTAATCCAAAAAGTGCAAACATCTTAAAAACAAAACAGTCTGATGTCATTAAAGAGATGACAAAATAATAAAAAGGAATCAAAATCACTTTAAATGTCTATTGATTAATGATATGCTAATTAAGACAGCAACAGGTGGAGATATTTGGCACACTTAATCAATCTAAATGCATTTACAGGATAATCTCCTAACATAGCCTATGTTCAACACAGTACCCTCACAGATCTGTAGAGTATTTTAAGCTGATGTGAATTATACAATGGTTGACTATATATACTTTTTTTTCTAAGTTTCTGACATCATTTTTCCTTTATGTCTGTTAAATAAACAGATTTCTTGTTGAACTGTGTAATTCCTTTATTAATGCCAGAGAGAGCAAAGTTAATATTAAAATGTTCCATGTGAAAACAAGGATCAACGTTTTTCATACCTATATTTTTACTACTATCAGTGTAATTTTTCAGGTGATATTTTCAATCAAATTCTCACACCGTGGTACTACAAGAAACATTTAAGCATATCTAGGATAAAAACCTGCCAGATTTTAACTTGACTTTATTTCACTCATTTACTTGAAAATAAAAGAACTAAGAAAGATTAAAAGAAAAAAAAAAACAAACACAAGAGTATTTCAGTTGGTGAGGACCAGCAATTAACAAGTCCAACTGCCTGACCATTCAGCTGACCAAATGCTAAAACATACTAACAAGGGCATTGTCCAAATGCCTCTCCAACACTGACAGTCTTAGGGCATCAACCACTTCTCTAGGAAGCCTGCTCCTGTGCTTTACCGCCATCTAAGTAAAGAAATATTTCCCAGTGTCCAGAGTAAACCTCCCCTGGAAACCATTCCCATGAATTCCAGGGAGAAGAGATCAGCACCTCCCTCTTCTATTTCCCACCTCAGGAAGCTGTAAAGAACCACTCAGCCTTCTTTTCTCCAAACTGGACAAGCCCAAAGTCCTCAGCAGTTCCTTCCTTGTAAGACATCCCTTCCATCCCTTTCACAACCTATTTTGCACTCTTCTGAATGCATCCAAGGTCCTTCAAAACTTTTGTAAATCGTGGGGCCCAGAGCTGTACACATTACTAAAGGTGAGATTGCACCAATGCTGATTACAGCAAGCTAATCAACTCTTTTGATCTAAGAACACATTTACAATTATTTCTTATAATTCTAGTTCCACAGAGCATAAGTTACTATAAAACATAGGCTTACTTAATACTTATCTTTCCTGATGAAAGGTAACTCTCTTGCATGCCAGTTAAATAGCCTATTCTTTAATTCTTCTCTTATTTTAGATTTTATAATTATGGACATGCATTTAATAGGGAAAATACCACCTGCCAATCATATGATATTTATAAAGCATTATCATCTGTTTGGGCATGGAAGCCTCTGAAATGGAGAACTGACATTAATTCTATTTCTTGACTGAAAAGGAATGCAGCATTCAGAATTTTTACTTGTAACTCTTAGTGAATCATCAAACATTTATCAGATTTCACTAAGAAAAACGAAGCGAAGAAGTACTCTTGTTTTACTATATCTAATCTTTGAATTAAATTCTGAAAAGGCATTCTTAAAATTTTTTTCTCATATGTCTGCTTCTGTAAAGACCCATAGAAATACTCATAAAATATGGAAATTAGTTCTATCACTACGCCAATTAAGTTTAACTATATGAGATCAGGGTCAAAATGTTGGTGGATATGAATGCAACTGTATCACTGAAGTCAATACGTGAGTATAAGAGGTAATTGAAAAACATGCATAGAGCAGTTCAGGAGAAAAGCTGTGTGGAAGGCAAGTGGATCAATAAAATAAAAACATTTTGAGTAGAAATTGAATTCTGAAGGTATTAAAAATATTATTTTAATGTATTAAGCTTAGGGTTCTACAGCCTTATGTACATGATGTTTCACAGAAATTAGTTAGAAAAGTGCTACACTTTTCCTGGGATGTTATTTTTAGCTAGATTGTTAGAACCCAGATCTTTTCTTGTCAAGAACATTGCCTTGTTTTCTTCCAATATTTCATATAATTATTTCTCCTATATTGGATTAATAAATGATCTAAATTATTTGGACCCAGTGTATCATCAGAAAATCTTTCTTGACTAAAGAGCAATGCAATTATTCAGTGAAAGGAGAATGAATTCCAGACAGAATTCTGTCTCTGCCACCACTTCTCTTTGTAGAGAAGGAAGCAGCATTGGTTTTTCTGTTTTGTTCCCATATACAGGCTCAAATTTATATTCAGAGGTGTGCAAAGGAGAAAAGAATTGAAGGGTGAAGGAAGCAAATGCATATGAGTGGTTGAGTCATTGACCCTGGAGATATTTAAAAGATACTCAGGGACATGCTTTAGTGGTGCATTTCACTCTCCTGGGTTAGTGGTTGGACTTGACGATCTTAAAGATCTTTTCCAATCTAAATGTTTCTATCACTCTATGAAAATAGGAATTAAACATGGCTGTTGTATTGTTTTTCCTTCTAAACAAATTATTTCTTAAATTTTTAGTTCTTAATAGCATTTTATTGTTTACACATTAATTCTAAACTTTGAATTTAAAATGTCATCTATAGATTTAAGTACATCTATATTTTACTTTGTTCATAATTTAATATGATTTCAAGACCTGAATGAAATATGCTGAATCCCATTTTCACTTCAACACTTAGCTTAAAAGAAATTAACCACTGAAGTCCATACTATCAAAAACAATTCCTCATGGTCTATTCCAACATCTCTTGGAAGTGGAAAAACTGGAAGCATAGCATGGGCATAGGTAAGAGTTTTCAGCTGACTGTAATGATGAAAAAATTTTCTAGTATAGTCCTAAGGTCACTTGCACTAGTACTTCTATATGTATATAAACTGAAATAAAGCATTTAGAGAACACATTAGAATTCCATTGGAAAAAGTGACCCTTCACTTACTAAAGCATTACATCTAATTTACAAGGAAGCCATACTAAATTGGTTATCTAAATCTCTGGCTGAAATAGATCATAGCTGTGTCTTACCAATTAACCTTTCAATGCACAAAATCCCAAATGATTTCTAGCGGTTTTGTTTGCAGCTCATTGTAAATGGAAAATGGTCTCGCACATGCAGTACAACTCAACTACTGATCTTGATTCATTAAAAAAAAAGAAACTTCAGTTAATGAGATGGAAAAGAGAAAAAAGAAAACATATTTTACTATTTGAAATAGATTTTCACTCACACATATATAGATAACCACCATCAATTTTTACGTACCTTAAGTCCTTAATAACAGTCAGATAAAAGTAAAAACATTCAATACTGCTATTATCAAAACATTGCCCAAAATGCAACATTACACAAAAGCTTCCCAAAACAAAATTTGATCAAATTTTGTGGAGCTTGCATATGCAAAGTTACATTTTCTCAGATGGACAAACAATATACTCTGTTGTTAAAATTTAAGATTAGTCTAACTATTGCTTACTCTCAATTCATTCTGAGACTGAATGTCACTGCAGTGACGTTTAAATTTACAGTACCAAAACGACACAACTAATATCCAGCATGAACAGAAAACCAGACTTACTGAAAGGCAAATACACAAGAAAGTGGAATACAATTGTATTAAGCAGAAACATGACAAAATAGAAAGCAGAGAAACAGCTTTAGATTCACCATAGCAGCATCATAAATTTTCTTCAGAATGGTAGTGAAAGCAAAAACTGGTATGAGCTTATTTTTCTGTCAAACAATCAAGAATGATAAGATACAGTTTCCCTTGGATGTATAGAGGCAAAAGCTCTTCTTTCCTTCAGACTGCTTGAAGTCTGATAATGTTTGTTGCATAGAAAAAGACGTCCCAAGATGAAGGAAGAAAGCACTTTTTTAAAGCCATGACTTGGAAGATAATTTCTGAGCTCACAGAAGGTCTCACAGCATATTTTAAATTACACACTGACATACATCTCATCTTCATAAAGTGTAATTGGGTCTCGGTCTGTTCAGCGAGGTTTAAAAACATGTTTTGATTTCCCACAAATTAACTCTATGCTGAAAACAATCTGTGACTTGAAGGAAAGGAAACAGCTTTGAACTTTGAACTTGAAACAGCTGAAAGCTTTATTTAGTGTGTGGTGCTGACTGCAGTTATCTGTGTATAAGGAGAGCAGAGCAACCTGTGCCTGTCTTAGGAGCAAAAGGAAAGAGATTTGAATATAGCAATCCGTGTACTAGGAGAACATTAAAAAAAAATGTTTTGTTTTCCTCAGATGATTTCTTTAAATTTCAAAAATACAGTAAGCAAAACTGTAAAAAAACTTAAGACTTCTCTGTCAATGGAAACAAAATTTTGGGGTGAGAAAACTCAGGGATGAATAGCCTGATTAATCATTTACTGCTGTATGATCATGAGTAGTTTTGGCAGATTTTGCTTCAGTTTTCCAACCTATCAAATGTGAAGAGCAATTTCTTTTTACCTTGTCTTTTATTCCCTTTTTTTTGGTTCATGAGCTGGTCAGACTCTTACTGGAGCTTGCACAGGGTGATACTAAGGAATTATCCCTGGGATTTCAGCATACCTCAATCAGAAACATGTAACAAACAAAAGATGACTGCGTGTTGTGACAGATAAAAAGACTGTACTCAAGGCTTAAATGTTTATTAAGTCACATCTGAAAACTGATTAAAAAGAATGTTCTACTTTAGTCTGATACATTCAAAGAAGAAAAAACCTGCAAGCCTAAGGCGAGACTTTGTTCCATTAGAGACATCACTTAATGCCGAAAAATGTGAGGAAGACCATCAGAAACAGAGAGATTCTTGTATTATATAATAAGCATACCAGGCCTCCTGTATTGGGAAGTGCTCTTGTCTTATTTGAAAGAAATTCTGCTGAAAAAAAAAAATTTCCTGTAAGCAAATACAAATGCACTTGCTTCACTTATTTTGCTTGGAATTTTCTCTCCTTTACCGGTAATGAAACACACACTGTTCAGAAAATCTGAATGGTCTTGGATGGTTTCTGATTTCTGAAGTTTACAAATGCCTCCTTCAATAAACCTGGAACACATCATTTGAAGAAAATGAACATCTGGGAAGAAAGATCTCTCCACTTCCTGTTAATTTTATTGAACAAATACATGGATATTTCTCCATCTGATCAAGGAAATGGAAAAGATATTTAGACTTTACATATTCTAGCCTATCTTTTTTTCAATTTGGGATAGCATACATAAGCATCTACACACACAAAATCAGATTTTGTTCTGAGTTCTTTTCAATAAAACTACATTGATTGTCAAGAAAGCGCTCTCAATTCCACTATGAAAATTTTAGAACAGAGTCAGAAAGATAAAAAGAAATATTTAACATTTAGGAGGCTACTAGTTTTATACCAACAGAAAAGGATGTATCTATCTACATAAACTATTAAAAGAAAGTCACTTAAATCAATGTAAATTTAAAAAAACCCCAACAAACCAACAAAAAACCCCACCCAAACTTACAGCAATATTTTTTAAGATAAAAAAATCTTATTAATCATTCAGTTTTTTATTTAGTCCAAAAGAAACAGTCCATTATGCCACGCCAGTGGAATCTTCTGAATGTTCATTTCTCCCAGATAGGCTTTATCTGTTATCTCTACATCCTTTCATCCTCTGGCTTGTTATTGCTTTATATCTATCTGCGCACAGTACTTTGTTTATTTGGGTTGTCCGACTCTGTTGCGCGGGTTACACAGTTTATCTGTAGCAACACTCCTCAAGCAGCCCAGGGCACTATCAGCCTTCTTTTTGTTTCACTTTGTGTCCACCAGGTCCCATAGTTCCTTTCCTTCCAAGCTGCTTTCCAGCTAGCCAACTCCCTCAAATTTGCTGCCTCCCTACACTACCTTGGTTCATTTCTCCCCCCCGTGTATGATCTCACGTTTACCCTTGATGAACTTCATGAGGTTCCTGTCAGGCCATTTCTCCAGCCTGCCCAGGTTCCTTTGGATTTCATTACAACTTCTGCTCATCCCTGTGTTGTGACATCAACAAACCAGCTGGGTTTACACTCTCCCCCATCATTCAGAACATTAATAAAGATGGTACGAAGGGCTGAACCCAGTGCTGACCTCTGGGGTACACTGCCAGCCACTGACTCCCAGCTGGACTTAATACTGGCCACCACAGACTGGGCCTTTAGGCAGTTTACAGTCCATTTCAATGGCTGTTTATCTAATCCATACTTTGTCAGCTTCTCTATGATGATCTTACAGGAAAGAGTGTCAAAAACCTGGTTGACACATAGGAAGTCTTACTGACTGCCCATTGCTCTTCACTCATCTACTGAGACTGTCATTTGGTCAAACATGACTTCCTATCACAACCCTTGGATGTGTGTCCAGTTTGCTTAAATCTGACCTGGTCCTCTTCCTCCATGAGTACATTTTCCTTGCACCAGGTTTTTCCCTGCCTTCAATAATTAAGATTTCTGAAGAATAATTTTCCTTGTTAAAACTAAGAGGAATTCAGAACCTCAGCCTTTTCCATGCCACTTGTCTCCAGGTTCCCTGCCTCACTCAGCAGTGAACTCCCATTTTCCCTATTCTTTATTTTATCACCTATGTACACACAGAAATCCTTCTCATTGTCTTTTGATATCCCTGACCATATCAATCTGGGCTTTGCCCCTCCTAACAGCATCTCTGCAGGCTCAAACACTGCCTCTGTACTCCTCCTAGATCATCTGTCTCTGCTTCCACCATCTGTATGCTCCCTTTTTGTGTTTGAGTTGGCTCAGGAGATCCTAACTCATCTGTGTACATCTCTGATATTTTTGGCTGACCTTCTGTTTGTAGGTCTGGACTGAGAATAATAAAACCTAAATCAGATAAAGTATTTATCAAATGGTCTTCTCAGCAGTGTAACCCATGGGAGAAAAGTTCACAAAACTATGCATACAAAGAGGCTTTTACTAATTAAGTAAAACATGCAGGAAATCAGTACAGGCAGAAGGAACACTCTATACTGATAGTATCATCCTCGTTTTATTCTAAAGTCATTGTCAGAGCGAAAAAAAAGGAATGAAGCTGCTGAAGAGATTAGGGAAATTTAATGTATCTGTGAAATACTGTTGAAGTGCTGCCTCTTGTGTCTTCCAAAAGCCTTTATCGGGGTATTTCTGTGAGTCACTTTTTTTCTGAAAATTGTTGTAAAGATATCTCCAATGGCTGGCAGGGTCCAATGCGTGAAACTTCAACAACCGCTGTACCACCCTTCTCCCCAAACAACTAAGAGCTTTCAAAAAGTGCATATGGGAGAAAGCTCTCTTTTTATTAGAAATTCACCTTTGCTTAAGTGCACAACTTACTGCTTTTCAGACTGCAGGTAGTTAGTTGAATTCCCAATAAAGTGAGACTTTATGTACATTCAAGAAGTACTTAAACTAAAGCGGCTGATTTAATGCTGCTGTCTGAATCATTAGTGTGCTAGCAGGAGACTCCCAAATCACTAGTTCAAGAACTGCTACTCAGTCATTAAGGAATTTTTCAAAGTGCTGCACCAGCACTCAGGGAACTTCAAAGCATAAAGAACTTTTTCTGTGCCCAGCAAGTACTGACACTTGTCTATTATGTGACGTTTTACACATATTTTTCAAAACTGTGACAACTGCAAAATGTAAGGAAGAATTAAACTGCCAAGCCTTCAGTACTCATTAAGTATTTTTAATTATATATTAAGTTTTGCAACAATTGCAGTTACCCAGATTATTATTCATTTTAAGCTGATTTTGTGACCCCCTCCTAGTAATAAAGCAATAAATTACCACCTCAGCCATGGTACTAAGTCTGAGTTGTGAAGGATATGTGAACAAGAGGGGAGCAGAATACAGCCAGTGACTGTCTTCTGAGAGAGAGAACTTTTTTTCATTTTACCATTTCCTCTCTTGAAATCACATGACAAACATAAATAAGCCAAACAAATTGTTTACTGTTCACATCTACACACATTTTATAACATGTAGTCCCACACTACATAGACACCATGCTGATAATTTTGAGTGAAACAGTTGTGCCCTTAGCATTCTTTCATTTCTGTAAGTAGTATGGGTTTAGCAGCCACCTTTACTAAAATTTCATATAAAATAAAAATTATATAAATTTGGGAAAAAGTGTGGCAAAAAAATTGTAATCACCACCACCTGCTGCATTGAACTCTTCTATTTAAAAATGATGTCTTCTAACAGATATTTAAATTAACATTTAGGTTAGCTACTTACACCTTCTCTGTCTATTTCCAAATTTATTTGCCATGTTGACATCCGAAATGCCATTTTTGCATAGTCTCCCTAAAATCCTTGTGCACTTTGGAAGCTGGTCTTATCTTCTCTGAAAAAAAACCAAAAACATACAACTTCCAAGCACAATAATTCCAAATAGTTCTGCGGGCATGATGACTGGAGAGAGAGAGAGAGAGAGAGAGAGAACACAGTTATCCTTTTTTTAATTAGCAGTCTAAGTTGTTGTAAGAACTGCTATTTAAGATATCTCCCATCTTTCTACTGCTGAGCTTCTGGAATATAATTAGCAAGTAGGAATTAAAATTACGTTAGTTATTAAGCACAATGTTCTTGCTGAAGTACTTCTTAATTTTCTGTGGAAGAATACAAAAATTATAGGCCAAGAACTTGTTACTGTTTCCCTGTTGTTTTTTTTTTTTTATAATGGAGTAAGATGCTATTGGGAAATAATACAGTAATACAGTGTAACTTTCATCTGCATGGTAAAGGGGGTGGTTTTCATCTTAAGGACGGCAAAGATAGAGAATCCCATATGAAAACCAGTATCGTAACTCCTTCCCTTACCTCATGACACTGAAAACTATAAAAAATAAAATTTCAGCTGGAGAATGTAAATAAAAAGTATCTGAGAACTCCAAAACCATTGTGCATCTGTTAAAAAAAAGCAAGATCAAAGTCTAGATTCATTCTGATTTTACTAAAGATGTAGAACTCCCAGGCTACATTACAGTGCCTCTGTGAGTTCACATAACCCAACACCAAAAAGACGTGTTAGAGTCAATATCTCAAAGTTCTCACTGGTGCTGAAACAGTAGAAAATATCTGTACAAATCTTAACAAAAAACACATCTGAGTGAATTTTTCTGATTCCTCTAGTGATTCATTTTCTTGCCATTATAGGTCCTACGTTTTGTACTGAGTTCATCTTAGTAAGGCATTTCTTAAATATAATCTTACTAAGTGCCTGAATTTACTCAACGTTATTATAATTATTAGCACATCAAAAGGGTTTGGAAAAAAGAATCTGATAGGGGTTATGTTTACACATACACTTTTAGTCTCCCTGAAGTAAGTGAGCAGACTGAAAATTAATTAATCTGGAAAAATTTGGACCTTTAAGATGTCTCAAATAGCTAGTCCTTTAGACTCTCTTTAGGGTTAGCAGAGGAAAATAGACATTTGTAACATGTCAGAAAAATTTCTTATATCTTTCCATCATATAAAAGCTACAGCCAGCCTCTCCAGAAAAAAATTATTTTTAGGTAAACATTCTGGTCCTTGTGCTGTATCCTGAGCACCTTTTTAGCTTGTGGAGCTTAAGTTGTAGCTCTGCCTCCCAGGAACTTCAGAACAATGTTACCCCTAAAGTTCTGGTATTCTCTATTGCTTCACAACAGATGAAGAGGTTCCAGAACTGAATAGTGAGGCATGTTTCCTTAGCTGTGTTTTGCTGCAGCTTGATTCAGTCTTGGAAGGCAAACCACACATAGATAAATTCCTCCCCCAATATCCCATACCTTTTCCTGTCTCTGAATGACATATATTTATAGAGGTTTGCATTAGGCACTGATCCCTCCTTCTTCAGTTTTTCTCTCCATAGAATTATATTCTGTTATACACATTTTAGGATTTTTTTTACAAAACACATCTCATTCTAAAAACTTTGCATGCGTACTTAAAACGTCTTTCAGAAGAAAAAGTAAGTCACCTTCCCATTATTTAAGATGGAAATAAAAATTTGCTATAGCATAACGCTTCTGTAGTTCTGTTTTCTCTAAAAATTACACGGTGTGTCCAGTGGCAGCATAGGAGGCTTTTTGATACCTTTACATTAGCAGTCATCACTAAAAACACAGCATGAACAAGTTGTTTCACAGAGAAAAACATCTAAATGTTTCTTCCTTCAGATTTGTAATAGTTCTTATTTTTATGACGGTGACATCAGCTCCCCAACATCCCCACCAGATCCCTTCTAAACAAAAGATTGATTGCACATGCTGTGCCTGCAGCTATTTGTGCACTGGAAGGATAGTTAGAAAAACTATGGTGACCGGTTGATTGTATGCTGCAAATACCATGAGTGATGCTCAGGTCCTCTCCTGTGTTGCCTCCCCTCAAGGGAACAGCAAAGCTTCTCCCACATTCAACCATTAACCAGTTTCCCCACAAACCACGTTCAGACACAATGACCCTTGAGACTTCTTCCTAACTTTCACCTTCACTAAAAACTGTCAAATCAATTCAGGAGAGACTGGCAAATAGAAGCAGGCAGCCTTGCTAAACCACATTTAGAAAGGCAAACAGGCCAAGAGCAACCTAAGCATGCAGTGAACACATAGAATAAGAATCCACTTTCTACAGAAGTAGTAAATGAGTTGTTACAAATGGTAGGACAATACGCACTGATGGATTACAATCGCTCTGCAGATTCTGTTCTGCTACTCTGCCAAGAGGGTGTTGATTGACTGAGCCTGGTACAGCACTGTGCATGAGTGCTGGCTACAAAATTGTTCTTCACACTACGCTTGCCATATGTGCATGCCTTTTGCTTAAATGAGCTGTATGAGGTATCAGTACAATTTTAGTACACTTGAAAACAGAATGCAAATTCAAAGCCTATGATTGCATCCACATGACCGTGTGGTCATAACTATAGAATGTATAGGGTGTGAATGAAATAGGCAGTTCAAAATTTTTCCCAGAACTCTAACATAAGTTTAAAAAATAAACTTAATAGTTTCTCACTTGAATTTTAGTCATTCAGTATCTTTTTAACGAAATGGCACATCAGTAGCATAATAAAACAATACAGTGTCTTAAGTAACAGAAAAAAACTTTAAAAATCCCAAGTACATATCTAAGTGTTGCTTAAAGAAAATCTAATAAATCACAAAGGTTTAAAAGAAAAAAAAAATCTAATTTTCTACTTTAGAACTCATCACAATTCTTCTTAAGTCATCTATTTAAAATTTATTCTTCCTTGTAGCTGAATTTTATTCCATCATAAATATTTGAACAAAATAAGTTATTTCAAATAATGTAAGATGATTTTTTTGGAACAGCATTCTCCTTCTATAATTCAATGTACAAGGTAAGAAAAATATCAATTAGTAACTGAAAAGATTTTCTTTCACTTGAATAGTTTACAAATTATTTTCTTTACTTAAGCCAATATGAATTGTGCACTCTTTAGTGACAGCAGGTTTACCTGGTCTGAATTCTTCAATTATAAGTATATATCACCTTTTATTTATTTTTTTTTCTAGCAGTAAAAAAAAAATTAATATATTTGATCCATCCTTGCACAAAAATGGATAAAATCTAAAAAATGTAGTTGGAAAGTTTTTCATTTAAAATTAATAAAAAAGATATTAATGATATTCAATAATACGTGAATTTATCAGGAGAAGATAATTATCATCAGAAACTTACACTAATAAAAGTGAAATTAAAGAATTGGCTTAAGCTAAGTGGCTGTCTGAACTAAAATAGAAATCTGGGATGAAGTACTTTGAACAACATATTGAAATAAAACATGTATAAATGCAAAAAATACATTTTCAACATATATGGAAAACTTTAAAACAACCTGTTTTTTTATATTTCTAAAGTACTACTTTTGACATAAATTTAAATATTTCAATTTATAGTAATGAAATAAATTAATTATCAATATAATTTGTAATCTGGGTGAACATCCTAATGAAATATTGAAAAAATTACATGCAATTATAAATGTACTAGTTTATTCCCTTAAGGAGTTTATATTAATAACAAATAATGAAAATTACTCTTCACAACCACTGAGTAATCAGCTTGTTTCAGAAATAGTAAGAACACAGATTTAATTTCTGTGTGATGACAGCAGTCGTACTCTGGAAAAATAAGGCAGCTCTGTATTTGCTTGTTCTTGGTTTCTTCTTGTAAAAGGAAATTTCTCTGTACTGTTTCCAACTCCTTGTCATTAGACCAAAGGTGAAATACTAACTTATTTTCTCCTCCTTTGAGTTTACAGCTCTTCCAAAAGATAGGCGTTTACATCTACACACAGATTAATTGATTCATTGAAACAAACAAAGCATCCTAGGTAGCCTTCTGATGCTGTAATTAAAAAATAAAGTTCGCCAAATAGTCTTGATATTCTTGGCTTTATCAGCTAAGCAAATTTTCTCTTCTAGTTCCAAACACACTTATATCAACGTGTTAGATGTCAAACTTCAGGTGCTTCTGGGTCAAAGATAATTATCTTTTCTGTTGTGAGAAATATTTCATACACCATTATCTCACAAACTTAAATAAATAAGCAATCCACAGTGATGAAAGGAGAATTAAGTAAAAGAAGGAGCACAGTTATTAAGAATGACAGAAGATGAAAAAACAAACCACCAAACACAAGCCCATCAAGAAAACCCACTTGTCTATCTTGAAACCAATCCAGAAAACTGAGTAGTGCTTCCCCCAGAGACAAGTTATGATAAGGGTAATGAATGCAATTAAACCATCTTATTAACCACCCAAGTGCTCCATTCTCTAAAATGGGATACACATATGCATATTAAAGTCTAGACTGAACTTCAATTCTATGGCTTAGGTAAATAACAGCATTCAAGGTATGGAAAGCACACCCTAGTTTATGCTACAAATGATACACAGCTGGCAATAGGATTAGCAACAGCTGAAAACAAACTGGTACAGACCATGATTTTCCTTTATCTTGCAGATCTATCACTTATAACCTAACCAGCTGCAACAGTTAGATTCTTTATTTTGTAAAACACACCACTTAATTCTCAATTTCTACAGTTTTCAGTAAAGAGTATGTGTTCCTGTATGCTTGGCTGAAATTATCAGCTTAAAATACAACAATAATTAAGTGAATGAAGGCAGGTCAATAGCTTGCATTTTACATTCTGTAGTCTCATGAAGGAAAAGTTAATGATTGTAGTTAGTGAATGATTGGAACTCAAGTAACATCATGGCCTTTGAAAAAGACAAGCTAAACATTCTCATCAATACCTATGATTCATCTGATTATATGTAAGGCTGAGTCAGAGCAGTACTAATGGATTTCTTTCCTTGGATCATTACTTGGTGGAAAGGTAGTGTGTTGGGCAAGATAATTTTTTATAAAAAATGTTCTTCACTAGAAAACACAATTAAACCTCCAAATATAACAAAAAAAACCCCCAAAACTTGTGAAGAAATTAAATGGAATAGCATCAAACTCTCCTTTTTTTCCTCAATAGCAGCAAAGATTGCTTTTACATTTCTTGCTGTTGCTTTGCTCAATTCTGATCACTTTTAAATTTAGAAACTTATCACTGAAGACCATTTGTTGAAAATCAGTGATTTATACTTATTTTTGCATTGTATTCCAAATTTTGAGGCAAGGGGGAAAACTTCAAATGCCAAGTTTTGGTAAGTATGTCTATTTTTAACTTCCTATTGACAGGTTTCACTGGCTGTTTTCAACTTTTCAGCTTCCTGACATAGAAGCAGTTTGTACAGACAGCTGATTATTGCTACTCTAAAACTCCTCAGATACAAGATTTAGATGTGAAAAACTTGTCCCTACATTCTTATTTAACAAATACTGGTTGTTGCATAGTTAAATCAGTTGATAATTTTAGTTTTTACTGTTTTATTTGTCTTCCTAAGAAACTAACAAATAAACCATTATATGTAGCTTACTGAAATCCTTTTTACCTATAATGGATTTTTTTTAAAAAATATAATCCCAAGCTAGATTTTGTAACTATTACTTCAAATTTTTTTAATACCTGTTTTCTATTTGAAGCTTTGTTTAACATGGCCTCTACTTTCCTAACAAAATTCTTAATCTTCCAGCCAAAATCTCAAGGTTTGAAGAAATAACATGTGCTTGACACCATTATGTGGTCCCAAATTTACACCTTTACTGTCATTAATTTTTCTTTAGTTATAAAAACTGTATAACCTCTCAAACATTGCATTATAGAACTGCCTTTTTTAATAGTAAAATTTCACACATAAATTCAAAGATACCAGGAATCTACATGTCCAGGCTAATTTGAAGACCAGTATATCCTTTTCTGTTCACCATAGATACCAACAGCTATTTTAATAAACATCCATAATCCATCCAGCAATCAGAAAGCTAAATCAGAATTCTCCCAGAAGCCAGGGCTTCTCCAAAGCAAGAAACACTCCTGAACTGCATTTTTTGATGCTCTCTATGTGTGATGAAAGGGAGGGGATGTTGCAGCTTGTTCTGCTGTCACATAGGACCCTGGGGCTGCAGGAGACATGCCAAGGGGAGCATGCCACTGTACCAACATTGCTCCCTCCAAACTTTTATCATCTGGACCACCCACAGGAACTCAGCCTCCAATGCACCTCAGTCTTGCATCCAACCTGCTGTTACAGTTACGAGATCCACAAACCATACAGCTCCAGGGACTCCAGGGCTGAAGGCTTTTGCCCTAGTGTCCCTGAATCTGTTGGTTTTTCTCTCTGAACTCCAAACCTTGTGAATTTTAAATTAGAGGTTAGTTTACATGGCTGCTAAACAATCTTTGAAATAATCTAGACAATAATTTTAAAATATAAACAAAATATAAAACTCAGAAAAATAGCCCATCATAACCCATTTAATGAACCTAAATTAATTCCGTGCCAAGTAAATAAGTAAAACATTGGTTTTATACCTTCATAGATATTTGAAGACAATAAGAGCGAGAAATATGTTTTATTTCTGTAGACAAAATAAATGTCACTTATCTTCTCCCAGTCTTCAAGTGACTGTCACTTGGCATTTTATCACACCTAAAGATCTTTTTAAGTATTTTAAGGACTGAAATTTTAAAGTTAAAAGTAACTTGTGGACCACAACAGGATTAGAGTAGGTATCATTTTATTAGGAGAAATTCCAAAGAATTTCTTTAGGTATTAGTTCACACCTTAATTAATTTTAAATTTACTGCCTGTAGACTTTTTGAATATGCCCTAAGAAATCTATCCAATTCATTAATCCCCTTTTCTCTTCAAATAGCTGTTTGCTTGTTGCAGCTGCTTCATTTTCTGAAGGCAGTGACGTTGAATTCTTTTAAACCAACAGTGTTGTACCACTCAAGCTGCTGGTGGAGCAAGCATTCCTCCTCCTGCATTTTTACCTGTCTAATTACAAAAAATTGTCAACTACTAAACTTTACTGTTTAATAGTTAAACTTTACTGTGTGGCATGCACTTCATTCTTTTCGCAAAAGAAATGAATACTGAAAGAGAAAGAAAGGTTTGTATTTTATTCAAAAACTCCACAAAACTGCCAAATTGAAACAAAAGGATACATAACACATCAAGGACCAAGACTTTGAATAAGTTTATAGGCCGGTTATGTAAACAGAACAAAAAAAAATTGTCTTCCATGACTCTCCTTAAGCAAATGCAGGGCTTTTTGCTGTTCATACACAGTCAGATAAAGCAGTCTAGAAATTTCTGATTAAAGACAATGAAATAATGAAAATAGAACGTAAAGCTTTCCTCCTATATGCAGAGTTTCATACATAATTATTCAAACACTTCTGAATATTTAACCGTATGTATAAAGTAACATAGGGGTCTGACTGTGGAAAATGAATCCTTTGCTGAAATCATTAATCTTCTCTCAAGCAGATACAAGCTATTTTGATACACAACAAACTCTCTCTTAAAATCTAGTCTTTTGTGATTCAAAGCTGTTGGTTTTAATCAGCAGAGCATCAAATCAGTAATCACATTGCTTGCCCGGATACATAAGTTGAAATTGAGCAGAAACGACCAGGGAACACAAAAGCAGTGTGACAAACTCAGACCATAAAGCAGAAACCAGCTACTCCAGTGAAAGTCATTCTTTACTTTCTTCTACTGATATGAACGAAAAAAACCTACGGAATATCTAGAATGATTTCAAGCCATATTTTCATAGTGGTTTGGAAGAGTAGTAAAAATGTGTAATTTTCACTGTGTATAAAGTTGTAACATATTATTTTACGTGAACATAACCTGAGAGTATTCTCACTGGTCAATTTGCAATATCCTTCTACTGTGCTCACAATCAATTTTCACCTTTAGTGCAGCTTTTTAAAGAAAATATTTACTTTATTTATTTTATTCAAAGGCAGTTTACCATAAAGAAAGAATGGTGTTTACCAGCAAAGAAAGAAAAGGATAAAAATGACCAGTGTCTCCATGCTAAACACTGATGATCTTTCACCAGTGTTTTGTCTAGAATAATCTGTAAAGTGTTGGTCAATCTGTCCAATGTATTTGAACTTGGAGAAAAGTCCAGAGAAGCTAGTAACAAATTAATGGAGTTGCAGGGACTTCTCATGCAAGAAAACTAAAGGAACTTTAAAATACCAAAGCCAAGAGGGAAATTATTGCTCTCCAGAAATTTGTTGAGTGTTACAGATTTGGGACAGCAGAAAATTACTCAAAGTATAAGAAATTAAAGATAGATAAAAGTAAGTTTAAAAATAGATTTCACAACTCCCAATCTCTCATGAATAGAATCTTCCAGAATTCTACATGGACAATTTCTGGCCAGCAGGCATAGTCCTTAATGTTAGGTATCCCACCGTAAAAGTACACTTCAAGTAATCCACTGGCTAGGTAAACCACTTGGACACCTACAAACAACATATTAGTGTTCTTGATTCAACTGATATATTCTCATATCCACCTGAAGCCACATCTAGTCCAGACCTGAGTACTGACTTCACAGGCTTTTGGACAAGTGTTCTCATTGTGTGTTGCTCGCCCACGGGCAACTTGCCCATGTTGGCACGACAATGAAGCACTCTTTTCCTCAGCATCTCTTCACTCTCTTCCCACTGGCCTTGGCATACAGGCTTTGCTGTTTGCTGCCTCCAGCTCTGCAGTCAAACATCTTCCCTGCCTTTCCATGCATGAAGAGCACTGGGATAATTGTTAGATCTACCCAGTGTGCTTAAGGCAAGGTCTTAAGCCTCCACAAGGCTGTCCACAAGAGCCCTGGACACAGATTGGCAGAAAAGATGAAAGAACGACAAGTGTTGCAACCACCTTCAAAAAGGGTCAAAAGAACAATCCATGAAACCTATAGGCTCATGAACCTCAGTTTTATCCCTGGAATAAAATCTCAAAGGGTGTCCTCTTGGTCTGCAGTACTTCTTCCACCCTGCAGAGTGAGTCTTGGGAAACTAAAAGGCAGGGCAAGGGCAATGAGAACATCAGAAAAAGAGGTAGATTCTTGGAAATTTTGTATTTATCTCATTTGACCTGAATATACTGAACAGAACCACAAGTTTTAGCGTTATTGTAACTGTAATAATAATAACAACAATAATAATCTTCTTGTTAGATTAAAAATTAGATTATAGCACTCAGCAAGACTGTCTCCAATTGATGGGAATTGAAGCAAGCTAATCTGAAATTTGGATGCAACAAATTGGTAACAATTTTACACTTATCATTTTCACTTCCCACTCAATTGTCTTCTTACAGAGATAAAAAAATAATTAAACTAAGTAATAACATGACAATACTGAAATGCTTTATCTATATCTGATAACTTCTCCTTTTGTCTTACATTACTTTCTTATATCAATGCTATTCTAATGAAAACCCTTTCCCTCTGATAAGTTAAGGACATATTTGATTTGTTATAGCTTGAAATAAGCAATTAATTTAAATACTTCTAAAATGTTGATCATTACTAACTGTCTTATCACACAGTCACTCCTGCACATTTGCTCCTATGCTACTCCAATTGCTTAGGGAGCTAAGTATGTGCTTACACTGGGAGGTGGAGAAAGTCAGGGTTCCATTCAAAACTGGCGCACATAGGGGAAGGATTCTTCTAATAAGCTGAATGACAGAAGTTGAAACCAAAGCTTGAAAATTGGATAGAGGCATCCAAACGTTGTTGTACTCAGAAATCATCAGGGCAGTGTGCTGCTAAGGACCCTTTCCTGACGGACACAACAAATTCTTACTGAAGTGAGTGCATTTGCAGGAACTTTGTGGAACCAACACTTTGTCTTTTTCGTAGTCATAATAAGTGAGCTATTTTCCATCATGGAAAGAAATAAAATCCCACACAGATCAATTTCCCGTCATGGTCACAAGCAAAAAAAACAAAACAAAACAAAAAAACCCAACCAACCAAAAACCTCAAAACCAGAAAACAAACACACACAAAGCAAACAAAAAACCTGAGGTAAAGGATGATGTGGCCACAGTTCAAATGCTGTTAGTATGAACACATATATAGTACATATATAGTCAACTTTGATTTCATCCGTTTTTATTATATTTTTAAAAGTCTAATATCAGAGTTCACTGAGATTGAACTTTTTACTTGACTTCTGGTATATATTGTTTGGTTTAGCTCACAACTGCACTTAAGCACAAAACCTCTCTTTTTTGTGTGTTCAGAAAAAGTAAGACTACTATAAAAAAGACTATTTTTTCTCAATAAATGTCATCTTTTTTTACTGGGGGAGATTCCTCTATCTTCATACTAATTAAAAAAAAACAAAACTAAACAACAAACAAACTCAGCAATATCTAACAGCAAAAGCACCAAACACATTGCTTCAAATGAAATTATGAAAATGCTCCTGAATATTTCAGGCAAATTTCAGTGTCAAGGGATAAAGGATCATAAAATTTCACAGCCTGAAGACACGATTAACTTTTAGAAACAGCTCCTCTTTACTAAAACACAAGAGATTAATTCAGTAGTGCAAAGTAAGGAACTTTAATGTGGGAACTGGGCTGTTCAAATTACAGGAAGGTACCCCTCTGAGATCACTAACAAAGGCAGTTGAAGCCAATGGATGTGTCATGTTGGTAGTTAATCCTTCACTAACAGCAATTATTGAAAGATCCTACTGAGGATACAGATTTTCCACCCTTACTCCCAATCTCCATGGAGAGAAACCCAGATGTTAAGCAGGTGTTTATCTCGAATCCTCTAACACTACTTTTAAAAGAGGAAACTACCTAAGAGGAAAAATATTTAAGCAACAGAAAACCATCAGACCAAGCCAACACCAAGCTCTAGGTTTGCAAGGCAATATTAAAGGTTGTCTTCAAATAGAATTTGTAATGGTTGTGCTCCATATGAACACTGATACAATGAAGTTTCTACAACCTGCTTTTTGGCAGCAAACACTGCAGCCCTTGAAATAATAACATTAGAAGGAATTTGTCTTCTACGAACTCAGAAAATCAGACATTTTCATAGTAAAATAAAATTTGCTAGTTTACTATCAGGGACCTGAAACAAACAAATAAACCCTAAAATACCCCAAACTGAAAGCAAACGAATATTTTCTTACATATTCTACTCAATGAAACTCCATATGTCTAAACATCTTCAAAACTGGTGCATCATAATGCTTCTTTTTCCTTTTGAGATTGGCCTCTCATCAGAAACTCCAATAAATCTGCAACTAAAGAAATTATCAGTGTCCCTAAAAAACTGTGACTCTTTCACATCTGTTGAACTAGGCAGTTTATTTTATTAGACACATGTGTAGGCATGAGATTTAAAACTAGTTTGGGTTGTAATGTTGATTTTTTTTCCCCCCAGTTCCAATAGAAGTATATTTGTCCATTTAAATGTCACATGATTTATTTTCTTCATGGAGGTTCTTTCTTCCTTCCTGAGAGATTCCTTTAATAGCTTTAAATACTTGGGTTCTAAATCTTAGCTTTTTCTTCTGCCTTTACTCTGTGTGAAATGTACCAAGCTAAATTGAGCATGCTAAAATCCAAAGTTTCTTTTTTTTTTCTACTTTTGAAGTATATATTATATAATGTATTATTGATTGGAACAGATGGCAGTTAATTTTTCCTTCTTAATGTGTTATTTTATTACAATTATAAAGTAAGACTTTCTCAGTAACTCTTTCAAATGGAGCAATTCATTCTTTAGGCACAGAAATTCACAGTTTCTAGGAGAAAACAACAGTAAATTTAGCAATAAAAAGATGATAATTTTTTAAAAACCATTTGCAGTAAATTTCTGTATATACATTTAAAATAAGTACTTTACTACCTACATATTTGGTATAAAACAGTTACTTTTACAACTAAATGCAGCTTTTAGAAAATAAATGCAAACTTTATTTATTTTGTGAGGTTGATTTCAGTAAAATCCATGAAAAAACTTTTCAATATTTTTTTCTGCAACCTGCCATAACAATTTTAGTTTTACTCCTTGTTCTGAGCCCTCAGGAATGTGTTTGAATGCCCTAATGGAGTTAGTTAAAAAGGAATGCATGCAGTTTGGGGAATTAATCTTTAAAATATCCTATCCTGGTTGAAGTGTCATCTGTAATAGGTACTTTTATGGCTAATGATATTCCCATTATTCTCCATTTATGATTCCATTGAAATAGTCAATGGGAAACAATAGTGCTTATTACATTTTTTTCTGCTCCAGAGAAGAGCCATTCTCTGATATGAGCTAGTTCAGATAAAAGTTCTTTCCTTTTTACTGGTTCATTTTAGGATAATTTAGTATTCAATCAACAACTCTCCATGTTAAAATATAGTGGCAGGAGTAAAAAGTAAAAGATAAAGAGCACATAAAAGGCAGAAAGAATAAAACCTAATTGATGCAAATAGCATCCACAGAATGGCATTGCAGATATTTAATGGCACTTACACGATGTTTTTAAAAAATGGTAGGTGAAGCACAGCTCGATTGTGCTTCTGTGTTTGTTTTGTTTTCCTACACACTCACATTCCACAAGAGGTCCAATCCAATATGCAGTGCCAGTACATAAGACATGAAATCACAACTCACATTTCCCTGAGCTTAAAGTGTTCTTTTGAGCCTGTGCCAAGGTGATTTTCAGCCTAAATTGATAGGATGCCAAAGAGCCTGCTGAGAGGTGGACAAAACATTTTCTATGACAGAAATCATGTGCTGTATATGATGGAATACTTTACATGATTTTTGAAAGTTAAAGTTAATATTAATATTAAAAGATCTTGTCTTGACTGGGAAAACCCCAAAAGCATACTGTGTTGAAATTAATTTTTTCTCTTTATTTGAACCACTCACACATTTAAATGTTTTTTCCGTTTAAAAATGCAATAATCTGTCCTAAAATCAATAAAATAAGGAATTGTTCCATTTTTTTTTCTCTTTTTGCAATCTCTAACTAGAATCAAAATCTAAATGTAATAAAAACTATGACGATACATTCCAGGAGCACAAAACACAGCATTGATCTGTGAAACACTCGGGGAGGAGTAAATGAACATAGGCATGAGCAGGAAGTCGTAAACACTTTTTTGATAAATTTCTCCCTGAACTGATATTCATGGAGATGAATTTTTATGCTTTCTTTGTGTGAGTGTATAAGAAGCTCTCCAAACTATTTTTTATTCTTCTATTATGATTCAGCATCCAAGAAAGGTATTTGGTAGAAAGCTCACTAATTATAACAGAAAGGTACTAGAGCTGAAGTATTTCATATGCTTTGCTTGAAATTCAGAGTAGCATAGTGCTACACACACACATTGATGCTCCATGAAAATGTTCCTTTGTACAGACCCAGGCACCACATTGGACAGACTAAACTGCATTTCTTCTGTTTACAATGAGAGCAGGTAACTCAAGAATTGGGATAGGTGCCTTGCTGCCCCATGAAACTCGCTGTGAAATAAAATTAACCTCATCATCAACAGGGTTAATTTAACCTAAAATGCATGTGCCATTCTTAGGAATGTGTCCACAAATTCTGGGTTTATTTAATCCTTGCAAGGACAAGTATACAGCATACAATTATTTATGGCAAAAGCAATGCAATTATACAAGTTCTTAATTAAAAAGACAACAAAAAATCCTTTTCTTTTTTTCTCTTCAATATGAAACCTTGAATGAAAGATTAAAGATGGATTCACTTTCATCTAGACTTCTTGTATCTCTTTTTACCAAAGCTTACTTTAAGATGCAAGGCCTTCTTTCCATCAGATTAGTTTTCATTCAATAATACCATTCTAACCATACAGCATGGAAGTTATGTAATACTCCACCAATTTTCCTCCCTTTTTCTTACACTCATTAAATCTTCATTCCTTAGAAGTATTTATCCAAAAGAAAAACAAAGTATATACAAATTTTGTAAGGTGCTTATAGAATGCATATTTCTGTCAAGAACTAGAAGCAGCACTTTATGTGAAACTAAGTTCCTGTTATAAAACTATACCCTTATTCTTTTAATGATTTTCCAACCTCAGAACATGTATTTATTTTATGCCTCTGTTTTATTAAGTATGAAATCATCCTAAATAATTGTGATATTTAATAACACATTGGCTAAACCATATATATTAAATAGTGGAAGTTATTAAATGCATTTGAGAATCTCAGTAGATGGGTCAGTCTCATAGTTTATTATAGTTATCAAGCTGCAACTGTAGGCTCTGAAACAATGAAGCTGCTCCGGAAGAAAGAGATTAAATCTGAGGTTGCTAAAATAAGTCTCATTGCCACAAGATATTTAGGAGATTGAAAGTACAGATGTGTGCAGATTCACAAGGACAACACTATTTTAGTGTGATGGATCTTTTTCTTAGAAACTGAAGACTGTATGAACTACAGAAGTTCATAGAAGCTAATTTGTAGAAGAAAGCAATGTATGAGGAAGATCCCTTTGTCCATGATCTTTTCTTCAATAAACACCAACAACTTGTCACTGCTACAGATATGGTAGTTGCCAGCATGAAATATTAGTTTGACAGCGTCTGACAAATCTTTTGCTGTATTCCTACTCCTGTGCTTATGTCATGTCATGTCATGTCATGTCATGTCCCTTTCTTACAAATGTTATTCAACAAAATCATAGCCTCATATACATTGAACTTTTCAAATGGGAGACTACCATTGGCACATTTAGATATAAATCAGGTTAGCTCCATGTTAATATATTTGAGTGTCTCCAGTGATTCAGGTATCTCTGAAGGAAGCTCGTTACCCAAGACAGAGATACCAAAACCATATTTTAACTTTGCAGAAATGGACACATTTACAGGGAGTCAGACCATGATTCAATCAAAGAATATGTGAAGTTTCTTTACTGAAAAACACTTTTCAGTGCTCATCAATAATATTGAAAAGTTTATCATAATCCAACTCTATAAAACTAGGATTATCAGTCCATAAAAATTGTCAGCCTTAGATGTTCTGTGATTGATAGACGTCCTCATTATTAAAGTAACCAAAGTATGCAGAATAAAACTGCAGATTTTGTCAGCGGAACAGAAAAGTTAATATTATTGCTGAAATTCTCAATCTATATACTTTTAAACAGCATCCAAAGATGCTTCTAAAACATCCCATTATAGAGAAAAAATAACAATATTGTTTGCAGTTATAAGTCCATGCTGTCAGAACAGTTAGCAATTAAAATCAAATTAGATTTGACAATCAGGATTTCAACTGCAAACTCATTTTGGGTAATTAATGTAATTAACAGACTGAAACGCAGAGAACAATGTATCAGCATCATGAACATATTGTTTGCTCAGATGAAGCATTTTCACAGTGCTGTTTAATTGCAGTGACTTTTGCTTCAGATACACAAAATTACTTTATCATGTTACTGATAGGGCAGAGAGAGGAAAATATCTTTAGATTATTGCCAGTTTTTTTTAAAGGACAAAAACATAATTAACAGTTATAAAAAGTCCCTGCTTGGTAATGTGAAGAGCTACACACAAAGGCTGAGCATCCGCATCAAAGGCTCTTATTTCAGCATGGAAATACCAAAGCTTGATTGTATGCCAAGCTACATGCAATATATACAGAATATTACTACAGGGCTGCTTGTAGAGACTAAAGCTTCACAGATTGGCAAGGATAATCACCTCGTTGGAAAAAGAACATTTCCTAAGTGAAAAGTTCTTTTAAGGGACTTATGTTTCAGGAAAATGGAGCAAGGACTCTAATATATTGTATAAAACTGATTACAACAGCACACTAGAAGTTGTTGCCATCTCATTGATAGTAAGCACCATATCCCAGAAGTGTGCTAACTTAAAAATTTAATGTAATGTCAGAAAAAAACCCCATTATCTCCATAGATACTTTTTGTTTTCTCAAGAAAGGAACATGAAGCTAGCTAAATCATACGAGGAACATGATTAAGATTTGCATCGACAAAGGTCTTCAGCAAACTTTCAAAATACTTTGTCTGCTATCAGGACCATTTACTCCAGAAATAATCACTGGGAATAAGTCAGTCACTGTCACAAAGCACTAAAGTTCTACAGTTCAAGTTGAAGAAGGTGTCTCTAGTGATCCAGGATTTTGTTATGAGAAGGGGCCACAAGACAACATGATCAAATGCAATCAATTAGTTCTGACTAAAACACAGCTTTGTTTGCTAGGAAAAGGTCTGGCAGTCTTTTGGAAGAAAAGGATACTGCAAAACTGAATGGAAATATTCTCTTCTGAAAGAACATCCTATTTTTATTACTATTTCAGTGGTTCCTAAAAAACATAAGTGTTTTCTTCCAAACATTGATAAAAACCCAACATTTATGTCAAAAGGGTTAGTTTTTTTCTTTCCCACTTCTTTTTTTAAGTTACTTTAGCTGATGTAGAAAATATAGATGATAGCAAAAATCCATCAAATCAAATCTGTTAAACACATAAATATCTTTTTTTTTTTTTTTGACAAGGAACTGTGCACACTCTAGGTGTTTTTCATTAAATTTCAGAGAATATACAAGCATTTATTCTAAATCCAAATCCACTATAGAAAGTAAGAGTTTCTTCAGCCTGGATTATTTATGGATTCTTTCTGAATTTCAGGAATCTGTGTTGCTTTGAAAGTGTACTTCTGTGGGCTTGAGAGTCTAAATAGCTAGCAAACTGTGTCAAAACTAACTCAAGAGAACACTGACCTGTTTAAACGTGGTTCTATTATTTTTGTGAAGCCCTGAATTTCACAAAGCTTCCCTTTATAGATGTAATCCTGCACACTATTAACATGACATCACTCTGCAACAGCCTTAATTGACTTCAAATTCCATTACTATGAACAGGAAGCTGAAATTAGTTATACAAGCAGCCATTTTCTTACAGCTCTGCAGTGTGTACCCTGGTGCTTTTGAATGATCACTGAGCCCCCAGTATTGCGCAATATCTGTCATAATTTCATGCAGCAGAACCCACCCTTAGGAGGCTGCACTGGAGCAACTTACAGGCACATCTCAATTTCCTTGCAAAAGTTACTCATTATCACAGCCCTCGATGCTACTGACGTGTTCCACTCAGTGCAGAGACTCCTTCTCTGTGCCCAACTACTTCTGCATATTGATGAAGAGGACTTCAGCTGTCCCAATCTCTGATCTCTGTTCTGATAGCAAATTCCATTTAAAGATGAAATGTTTTGCTGGTCTGAGTGAACAGGTACAAAAAGAACACTTTAAAGGTACATGATTTAAAAAAATAAAAAAGCAAGTAACAGTTCAGGTGAGGCAGGATAGCAAGACGATATAAAAGAGTTGATATATGGAAGACAACTAGTTTAAGTAGCTGATCATGTATTTCAGAAAGCAAAAATTCAAATAGGAAACTATATCTAGTAGTTTAAACAAACAACAACCAAACTATTTTTAATTTTGCAGAAAGACTGGGGGTTTGTAGCAGCAGCAAAATGAAATACCCTACAGGAACTGGAGAGCTGAAACTCTAAATTGGCTTTCCCCAGTGTTGTCAGAAGCTGATTTTCATCTCTTCATTTTGCTGATAAAGAAAGGGTAGAAATGCCTATTATTTTCCACCCACAGCTTGGAAAACAAGGCAATTTGGGACTCTGAACTCAGTGATTTTTCTTCCTATCACAAATGATCTATAAGTTTCATTACTCTATGATCTTTGAATCCTCAGGCAGAAGTTCTGTTACATAAAATAAGCCTCCTAGAAACTGAAACAAAATCAGGCATGCACAGAATTCCAAGCAGACACAAACATCTCAATAGAAAACCTTATTGAATTTTTTTCTACTTATCTGAGCTCTGTCTGTAGAGTTGCTACCCATTGTCAGCTTGCCAGCAGGTGCTATATTCACACAATTTGTGCATTCTCAAGCGCAAGTACTTTTCTCAAAAGCAAAAGAAAACAAAATTCAAGCAAAAAAAAAAGCCCAACTCCTTACAGTGAAGAGCCAAGCAATCCAAACACTTCCCTCTGGCAGTGCAAGCTATTCTCTTTCACTGGCTGCCATGCTGGAAGCTGGTATTCATGCTCCTCATATGCTTGTTTTCTCGCTGCACTGGAGGGCAGGCACAATGATGTCATTTAATGCAGGTTAAGATAAAAAAATCAAATATTTTTTGTTCTTGTTATTGAAGTGTCATTAAAAAATGGAAATGTTTAAAAACTTGAGGCTCTACTGAAGCCTCATTCACATGTCACCATCATTAATAAAGTAGTTGCTTTATTAGTCTTTGCTTTCAAGGGATAAATAAAATAACTCAGTTGTTAGAAACACATAGATGATAAGTGTAGCACACTACCTAGTGACAGCAGAATCATAGGTAAGCAGTGCTTGCTCCTACACTGTTTTTTTTTTCATAGTCATAGTCTTGGTCAGGTATACTGCAAGTCAGAGAAGAAATTCTTTCAAAGTATGAGAAGGTAAAAATATCGAGGAGTTCCTAGTAATTCAGACTATAATTGTAGACATATTTCCATTACACTTTGGAAAACCCTCCATGTAACAAGAGCAATTTGCTAGATAGGAAGACCACTCAAAATAGGCATGTTACCAAGTTTGGTGTGGTATTTTTTTCAGTTTAAAATAGAATATGTTATAACATAAAGCAGTTCATGACCACAGGAGACAACCAGTACATCTAATACACTGATGATCCTGAGGTAGCTCTAAAATTCAAGACTTTTGTTTCAAAAAGGAAAAATAAGACACAAAACAAACAGACAGACAAGCAAACAAACAAACAAACAAACAAAAGAGCTTCTGAACTTTATATTTATAGTAAGCACAAAAGTGAAGCAACTTCAGAAACTAACGGGGGTTGGGGCAGTAAACTGTCCTCCAAGAACTCTGAGTTCAAACTGTTGCCTGCCTCTTTTTGGTATGCCAGATTCAATAGGCATTTTCATTCCTTTGGGAAATTCTTAATACTGGAACAAAGAGTTATATCTTTTTGCTGATTATTGCTTAGTGTAATTATTATAATGCCACACAAAATGAAAAGGCCAGAAGCAAGAACACTCTGATTGGAAAGAGCATACAGTATGAAAACAAGAATATGAAAACTGAAATTGATGAAAAGTTGAAAAAAACCCTGGTTCTAATCCTCATTCTCTCTGACTCAGAGTACAAAACTTTAAACTATCTCTGAGATTCCTGCCATAATTTACTGATTGGTTTTGAGTGTATGTAATTTCCCTTTACAACCTAAACCATCATGTCCAACAAAACCATTTTTATCTCTCTGCTTTCTCATACTTTTAAATACCTTTTTCCTTCTACTTATTTTGTCTGCCTTTTGGCCCCAAATTTTCCTGCTGAAGAAAGGGGAAAAGAAGGAAAAAGAAGAAGAGGAAAAAAAACCCAACCAAAACCAAATTCACATTTGTTAGGTATAATGTAAAACAAAATATTTTTAGGTTTATTTAAATACAAAATTTAAACAAGATTTCTTGCAATAGGATACGAATTAAAATTCTGAATATCCAAGTGTTCATCTGAAAAATTTAAAAAAACTTTAAAAAC
Source organism: Petroica traversi (assembly GCA_025920805.1). Lineage (NCBI taxonomy): Eukaryota > Metazoa > Chordata > Aves > Passeriformes > Petroicidae > Petroica > Petroica traversi. The sequence continues at coordinate 18,464,436 of JAHLSL010000006.1, read as the reverse complement.
CCAACCAATCAAATTACTTTAACACTGCACTGAATTGAACAGCAGTATCTTTACGGCAGAAATACTAATCTAGAAATAAATGATGACTATATTGCATTCTCCTCCTATTGAAATATAAGAAAGAAAAAGGAACCTGGACACAGATGATGTAAATTAGAATTCTGTCCCTATATTCAGTTTGATCATGTATTCTACAAAGCACTTAATATCATGTCTAGAGTTAGCTTATTATTTTAGCTGAAGGTTAAATCAACTGAACTTATGTTTCAGTACTTCTTATTTGAAGGTTGCATTCTCTTGGTCCTCTTTACAATCACTTGAGAAGTTTTCCTTTTAACCCTATTATTATCATTTTCCACAAGGCAGTAAAAATATTAATAATCAGTCAGAACAATATACAATTATGGCATCAGTTCCAACCCTCTAATTATAATAAAGAAATTGCTTTTCTGTCTATCAGAATCTTCATGAACACTTCATTCTGGCTTGACATGTTCACTGTGAACATACAGCTCTCTTTATTACTACATCATAAGAATGGCCAACAAAATATTTTCATATTTGTTTTTAAGCACTAAGATCACATTTTTTTTAAATGCTTGTATTTATATTTTAAATTATAATTATTCAAAACTCTGAGTAAAATCCTTTGACGTCTAATAAATTAAATGCTTCTGGTATTGCTTTTATTGAGCAAAAAAAGTAAAAATTTAACTTTTTTGTTAAATTTTTAAAAATGCAGTTATACAAAGAGGATTCTGGTATAATATTGCACTGTGATATTTTGAAATGCATGCATTACTCAGCTTACATTTGGAAAGTTAACTCAGAACATATCACACTCTCAAAAATATCTGATAAAATAGTAAAGATAATTTTCCAAATGTTCATGTACTTGAGCAATTTTCCTTGGGATATTGGCATATAATGATGACTGGTGCAAGCAGTTCATGGTCCACAGAGACACAGTAATGTCTTGTAAGCTTGTAACTGCAGAGTGAGGAAAACCAACTCCTATCTCAGACTTGGCAGTGCTGGAGAATGAGGAAAACAGCAAATGCACAAGTTCATCTCGAGAAATCACAAGGCCATCATACAAAAAGCACTTTAGAAGAGCAGACAAATCTGAGAGGAGTGAAAACTGAGTTGCTGGTAGAGCTCTTTCACCAGGTAAACACTGAACATCAAAGATAAACACCTAGAGATTAAGTTCAATTTCTCAAAAGTATTTTTTTGTCTACCACTATTACTTAATGAAAGAGAAGGATAGGAGACTTGAAAATCAAGCTATACATCATAGTGGTGAATCTTGGAGAAATAAGACTTTCCACAACTTTTCAACAAAAATAGTAATAGGATTGAAGCAGACCTCATTTTTATCCATAAACTGGAAATATCTCTCAAAATCTCTATTAAGAGGAGATTTGAAAGTCCTGTTTCCAGCTATAGGGGGAACTGCAGTCAAGCCCTTTGTACTGGATACTGCCAGCTAGTCCCTACGTTTCATAGTTGCACAGCAAAAGAAAATGGATGCTTCAAAAGCTGAAGAGTGTAAAATTGTATCTGTCAAACTATTTATGTCCTCTTCAATGCAACCTCTACCATTAAACAAAATCAGGTGCCTTATACACCTTTAAGTTAGATAAATTAATGATGGGCGGGGAGCAAATCTTTCCAAAACAAATAAAATACAGAGGCATATTTGGTAAAGGGATCTCTTTTAAACAAGGGATCTCTTCAAATTCAGTAATTATCAGCCCAATTTTCACAAATTCATCCACTTTGGTAATTTAAAATCATATGTATGAAGTAAATGCTGGATCATTTTGAGTTTCAGTTTCTGACTAACTTCAAAACAAGAACCAAGACTGATAATAAGATGTAGTGTTCTTAAAATGCAAAATATTTACTCCAATATTTTTTGGATCATATTGTGTTGAAATCTCATACCTAGATTTTCTGTTGCGACCATCAAATTTTCAGTTATAGAGCAAAAATGAGCTAATTCTCCAAATATTATCATTATGCTTTACATCTCTGGAAGACTGGGGCAAGGAAAAACCACCGTCAGATGCACAGCCTGGTTTAGGGGGCATTTTCAATTCTGTTTATAAGAATTTCAATATATTAATAAACCAACAGAGCAACAAACTATTTCTTATAAGATACCATCTAGCTCATTCAGTAGTAATGTCAATTCTAACCATTATTTCCATAATTTCCATAAAAGCTGGGATGTGGAACTTACAGTATAGGAAAGATCAGTGCATATAGTACTGTGAAAATTAATAATACAGGATGGTTTCAGAAGGTAATGCTAGGGAGGAGACCATAATACATCCAACAGCCACACAGAGTTCTACAACTGTAATCTCTTCCAGATACCAGTAATGCACAAATCTATCACTCACCACACAAAGACTGGCAGAGCTTATTTTGCTTTAACTCAAACACATGTTCTCATATCTACTTGGGAATGTACCAGGTGTTTTTACCTATAACAGTGACTCACCCAGACCAGTTTACATGCTGCTTAATGAAATATTTTTATTCATTTGAAATGTGATATATTTCTTGGAAGGTACCCTGCCAATGAAGTATAAAAAACAGGGGTTGCTTTGTGGAGGGTTTTTTGGTAAAAAGTGACCTTTTCAAACATGGCTACAACCTCTATTTGAAACCCACAGTACTTAATAATTCAGCACGAAAGTAAAATTTTCCTAATTTTAAAAGTCAGGGGAAAAAGAAAAAAAAAACCAAAAAAACCCAAAACAATTGCCAAAATAGTCTCTGGGCAAGTACCTTTTAATGAACAAATATAACTTCTAATATGTGAAAGATAGTTTAAGATATCTTCATCTGCAATGTATAATCATCATGTAGGGGCATGTCTAATAATTTTGTGGCATTTAGTGCTTTCAAAATGAAATATCTCCTACAAATCTGTAACTGTTTCAGCAGGTGGGGGAAAATGATTGAAAACTTTGGTTACGCAACCTTCAAGATCAAATGATGAATTATCTCTTTTGTACTTCCCTCTATTGTGTATTATAGATATTGAGCAATTACCTGTAAGCACATATTCATTACAGTTCTCTGGTAATTATATAAGGAGTAATTTCTCACAAAGTCAAACATATCACTTTGATACTTTGATCATAAATCTTATTCATATTCTCTCTGTGCTTTCCTTCCCGGCTTGAAATTTTTAGCCTATATTTCAACATAAAATAGTCTCTAATATTTTGATACATTTCTAGGAAGCATTAGGGACGTGAAACAAAGGCATGTTCTTTTTCAGTCAAATCAGTGAGATTTTTTGTAACTAGAAGGTGCTAACATTCTGTTGGTAATACACAAAGCCATCTCTCTCACATTCAGCCCCACCAGAAGGTATGTTTTTCACAGGTAGATGTCAGCAAACAAGACTAGTTGTTTTTCCACCTTAATCAAACAATCTGTGGATCTGTGACCATGGATCACACTGTTGTATGGTTGCAGAAGACTTCCTATTTTCTACATTTTCACATTTCCTAGAAACAACTGTAGTTTTCACCACTGCTCAATTTTAAAGACACGCTAGAATTATTTGTATTACCTTATGGCATCTTAGATTCCACAATGCTGACTTCTTCTAGACAAGGAACAGAAAAAGCCTTTAAAAAGCTATTGTTTTTTTAACGGATCTTCTTTTTGACTTTTTTTGTGGTTTGGTTTGGGGTTTTTTTCCCTGTTTTTTAAAAGTGAAGTTTTTCATTGCTGTATTTTAGGTGATAAAAAGTAGATGAAAGAGAGGGAAAACAGATGGAAAGGAAGAGGAAGGCAGAATGGTTCACATGGAAATGCATCTTAACCAACTAAAAATGAATAAGTTTTAGACTCAACTTCAGTTTAAGAACGGCACTAAACATCTTTCATGTGGTAGGATAATACAAACCATATTGTTTGTTTGTGTTCCATCACACAAATACTTATCTGTGAAACACATGCAGTATAAAATAAAAAGCTTCATCATAAAAAGCAATCCTAATTACTGTTCTTCTAGATGGAATAAACATACTGGAAAATTCACTTCAAATGAATTTTCATTTCATTTAAGGATTGAAAACATTTCTCCTTGAAGTTTCTGTTGATACAAAGAAATTTTTGGTTTTGAAGCTACTTTGTAAGCACTGTTTGAGGTCTAGGACAACAAGTTGATCTAAACATCAGCGAGAAATTCTTGGAAAAGAGCAAAGCAACTCATACTCATTTATTCAAAAGTCCTTCAGAAGTGGTAAAAAATTATAGCACCTTTCTCCAGTATTCCTATTTCTTTACATCACAACCTAGCCTTTTCAGTTTACAAGCAAAGTGCCCTGTTCAGAGCATGAATCAATCTCCACCAGCTCTGGAGAAAGTCCTTCAACTCACTCATTCTTTGATGCTTTCACAAATTCTTAAGCTGAAAGCAAGGTAACTCTTTTTCCCAGTTCTACTCTATGGCTTTAACCCCCTCCTACATACAGAACCCAGAAAACATTCAGATCACGTAACAGTGATACAGGGTAACATCCTTCTGCATTGATATTCTGCTGAGCCTTAAAGAAATTTCACAAACAGCTCTGATAAGACCTTCACCTGGAAAATTCCAGGGTCTGCTACGAAGAGTTGAGTAGCTATCCACATTTAAAATTCTGCTCATGAACTCACTATTCACTGAACTTAGTGTCCTTATGTAGCAAAGTATTTGTTGGTTACATGCGAATTAGTGTTCCAAAGGAATTTTTTTTTTCCTGGCATGCTCTGTCCTTCTTAGGCAAAATAAGAGGAAAACATCCATTTTAAGAGACAAAGAATAAAACATGAAGCCACTGTCACAATTTAATTTGAAATGTAAAAATTGTTTGATTTGGGGAATATTAAATGAGAACCTCCTCTCCCTTTTTTTTCTCTTTGCACTTTGTGAATTGTTTGATTTGTTAAAAAGTACATAATTCAGGCATAATTACATGCAGAAAACCTGTTTCAATCAACAAGTACAGTGTTCACTGTCAGTCTTCAAAGATTTGATAATCAATACAGATTTCACTTACTTGTGAAATGAACGAAGTAAGTAAGTATTGTTTTCAGAAATAAAAGACACCTAACAGAATTGAAGAATTTAGTGTCCATTTCACATACCAGAAAGAAGAGTATTGGTTCAACAGATCTTAGTTCTGGGATGAAAGGAAAATGTCAGAAAGTTTTCCTCAACTCACAAAGAGAAGAAAACAAAAAATTACTCAGCTCTTTGATTTTACTTTTTTCTCATATATTGTCTTACACCAGTGTTCTCACTAAAAAAAAAAAAAAAAATCTACTTAATGAGTTCTCAGTTTTTCTTCTTCCCAATTAACCCAACTCACTGATGGTATTTAGAATTCTGTATCATTTCCCAGATACATCAGATACAACTCCTTTTCTGATGTCAGTCTTGTCCAATACAAATTATTTTTTCCTTTCCAAAGGCCAACAGGCCAGATATTCTCACCTCGCTATGCCCTGTCTCATTTGCGTCCATATTTTCTTGCTATTGATTTTGTATTCTCTTCAGCTGGGCTTTGACCAGCTTCTTTCAGAATATTCTTGCTCCTCTACAGTAAGAGCTGATATCTAAATAGAATGTAACTCTTTCAGAATTGAAATCATGGCAAGAGATATTTTATGCTGTTTGCTACAATATTAATAAAGATTAATACAAAAGGAAAATGTGGCTTTTTAAAAAAAAGTGTTTACAATATTTTAAAGTGAAAAACATCCCCAAACCAGTTTTATTATGCTGTCCTGGTAAGGATATGCTTGTAGAGACATACTGCACTGTGTGTTTAAAGGGCAAGTCTGCTACAGGACTTTGTATGCAAAGTAACTCTTTTCAAATACAGTAGAGTTCTACATCTGTCTCATTAAGAAAATTAACTTTCTGTTACTGATAATTAGGTAATAAGAACAGCTTACTTGGTAACAGCTAATATGCACATTAACTTTTAAAGCAATATAGAATTACAAGAAAAAGGAATTTGCATCTTAAAATATGAATTAAATAGTGTTTAAAGTAATCCTAGAGTTAGGCAATGGTTTGGATTGGAAGGAACCTTAAAGACCATCTAGTTCCAATGGCCTTGCCATGGACAGGGCCACCTTCTGCTGGACCAGGCTGCTCAGAACCACATCCAAGCTGGCATTGAAAACTTCCAGGGCTGGGGCATCCACAACTTCTCCAGTGTAACCTATTCCAGTGCCTCGCCACTTTCACAGTAAAGAATCTTTTTCTGTTATTTAATTCAAATCTACCCAGTTTCATTTTAAAGACACTGTCCTTTGACCTAGCACTACATGGCCTTGTCAAAAGTCCGTCTGCAGCTCCCTTGTAGAGCTCCTATACGTAATGGAAGGCTGCAGTCAGTTTTCCTTGGAGCCTTCTCTTCTCCAGGCAGTACAACCCCAGCTCTCTCAGCCTGTCCTCATAGAAGAGTTGCCCCAGTCCTGTGATCATGTTCATGGCCCTCCTCTGGACTCACTCCAACAGGTCTAAGTCCTTCTTGTGAAATGATAGGTTATGATACATCTCGACCAAGGCAGACACATTGCTTGCAAAGTTCTTTCAGACTTTAACTAAAGTATTTTCAAAAAGCAGGAACAAAACCTCATAGCATCATCAGTATTGCTGTATTCCTTCTGCTTACTTAAAGCAGAGAACTCATAAATTCATTATCTTAAGGATTAGCTTCTGTTCTCTTTGAAAGTTAGTGTCAATTAATTGCTACTCAAAGAGTATTAGTTAGGACATATCGGAGGTCCTAATTGTTGATTGTTCCTTCTTATGTAAACAGTCTTTCGTTATTTATGTATAAAAGGCAATTCTAATAGTAGATTCCCATGTACTTTCTTCCTCAGTTGCAAAGTTACATAGATCATTCAGATAGATCAGAAAAGCCAGCAGAGATCACAAATTAGCAGCTGTCCTGTGGACAGCTGGGCAACACTGCTTACTCAGCATTCTTTCCAGCGGCTCACAATGGGTTATTCACTCTACTCTCTTTAGAAAAAAGCAGCTTCTGAAGTCATGTGCTATTCCCAAAAAACATATTTTAAGAGGCTGTAATATTTAATCTGTCATCATTAATATTGATGAAGATTTAAGAGGCTGAGTTGCTGAGAAAAAGGTAGAAGGGAGTGGGAAAAAAAAGAAAAAAAATTATTGTTCTTCATTTAGTTATTAATAAAGTAGACCAAATTCTAGCTTTGATGGTCATTAAAGATATTACAATACCTAATATTTATGTTTCTCCTGAATACTTAGAGTTATGCTATATACATTACTGAATTTAATTATATTTCTAAATGTTGCCAAAGCCGCCATCAAAATCAATCAGATATTTTCCTAGCTTGATGTTTTGTGATGGATTGATCTTGGCTAGCTACTAGACACTCACCCTGTCACACTCTCACTCCCCCTGCTCAACAGAAAAGGGGAGAAAATAGCATGACAAAAAGTTGGTTACACTCAAGGTGTCAAGGGAGAGCAAATATTTTGCCCCTTTGCCATCATTTTTCTAGGCTGGATAATATAAGACTCAACTGGAAAGACAGAAGTTCAATTCATCTGATAATTGTTTTGCAACTGAATATAGAGATAGTAGCACCTAACTTGGACAAGCATGTAGGCATTGTCTTTCTCTAACTTATCCACTGATAAAGTTGACTTTTAAAAAATGTAATAGTTTTTAATTTCCAAAAGCAGAACGTTTTCCCCCCTATTCATTACACTGCAATTGTTTCAAACTACAGAGTCATCACTTTTCAAATTATATCTCAGGCCACATTTCCAGTCAAAATATCTGACAATTCTATATGAGCATTTGTTCACGCTTCTTGTTTGGGAGACAGTCATTAAATAAAATACTAATGATCTCCTAAATAAGGAGCTATTAAATTTGCTCCAGAGTAGTTCTTCTTAAAGCCAAACGTACTGCCTCACTTACAGTCACTTCTTTATATGTATTTTATAACATTATGCAATCTTTTTTCCACTTATTGTTTCCTACACTACATTGTATCAAGTGCACTGCTGACATAGAGATATTGATCTCTAGATTTATGTTTTAGGTGTCAGGAAATAAGTCAGAAAATTATTGTAGAAATATTTGCTACATTTAACCTGAAATGGGAATTATGCCAACTTGCCAATCAATAGTTCATTTTATTGCTCGCAGTTATATATGATGTGTTTGTGTATATTCATATTTAGGGAAAATGTTAAATTTATGAAGCACGTCTTTCTGAACAGCTTGAAAATAGCACTTTCTTCCTGTAGCCTTTTAAGTTTTGTCACAGAAAGACACTGGACTACTAAATATAAATTAAAATATTTTCATATTGAAAATCTGACATTTATAGTAAGAAATTCCTTGAAGTGCTAAAATTGCTTTCACTTCTTTCATAGTTGGATCTATCAAGGCTTTAAAAAAACTTTTCATGAGTATGGTTGTTTTGTAAATGAAGCTATCAAATTCAAGTCCAACTTAAAGGTAAAATGTTTAATAGCATTAATTTAGATCTGTAAGTTAACTTTGTCTGTGACACATAAAAGCATATTTGGTCTTGACTAAGGACCATCCAATAGTGATTATTGAACAGCAGTTAGGAATTGTGATAAACCTTGGCACAGACACAAGGTGTTCAGAAAGAGTAAAAAATCTGAAGAAGTAATAGGTAATTTGTAGGAATATGTCTCCAGTGGGATTCCCTTAGAAGTTTCATAGCTGATGGTCAAACCACTGAGTTCAAAAACATCACTTAAATTGGAAGATGAAAGTAAGCAAATATAAGCTGATGGATCAAAGTGTTATCTTCAGTTGCTTTTGCTTTTCATCCTTGTTATACTCTACAGATCTTACTGAACAGCAAAAATATTTTTTGTTTTGGTGGGTTTTTTTTTAGAACAGACAACATTAAAATAAACTTCCACTAGAATAAGAGCTAAATATATATTTCCAAACAAAACAAAACAAATTCATTTGCATCCAAAAGTAATTACTTTTTAATTATGGATGAATTTTGCTCATTTTTCTCAACTCTGAGAAAAGGTTGAATAAGCTTTGGCATAATACTGAGTCAATATTAATTAAGTTATTTCTTTATTTAAAAAACTCAAACAAACAAACAAAATTAGCAAGGAAAAGGTATGTTGATGATACCTTTTTTGACACTATCCCGCCATTACCAAAGAATTCCACAAAATAATAATAGTTTCATAAACTGGAAAAAAACCCAGAATCTCATTTCCTTGCAGAGGAGTGGCTTACTCATTTATTTTTAAGTCAAAACATTTAAACAAATAATCAAAATTTCTACAATCAGTTGTGAATTGGCCTAATAAAATGTCCAGAGCAAAAAGCAGTGAAATGAACAATTTAGCAAAAGATAATTTGCAAAACATTTTAAACAGAAGTTTGAGTTTTGTAAATGCTGTCTTTTGCAGTGTATACTGAAGGTAACACAGTGGGTTGATGTAGTGAGATATTTGCTTGATTTCACCCCATTGTCTCAGAAGCACTTGAAAAACAAAAAGTGAAGAAATTATCAGAAAATACCAGTGGCAGCAGACATAAAGTATTGGCACTCAGAATTTAACATTGACAGAACTGATACAAAAGACCCAAAAACAGCATTATAAATATTTCAAAAGAAAAATAGACACAACATTAAAATTAACAAGCAAATCCCTGCTAATTAATGACCATCCAGAACAGAAGTACTCATTCAGCACTTGACAGTGTTGGGAGATGTTTAAAATCAGAACAAGATGTAATTTACACTCAATTTTGCCAAAACAAACTCCATCCAACCAGGACTTGAAAAAATATTAGATTACTTTTAGCAATAATACAGACATATAGCTAATCTTTGTCTTTCAAGGAAAAGCTCAAGCTGTAAAATAGTATGAAAGCTAGAACAAAATAAATTTCACCTACATAATTCAAGTGGAAATGTTATTACTATCTGGAACCACAAGTCATTGTACAATAACACAAAACCCATCAATATTGACTAAGTGAAAATAAATACTTGACTTGAATAAAACAAAATATAATATTCATCAATATTAAGAACATGTAGCTCGAAAGTATGTATAGATCTCTTTACGATAATATATTACCTGTCCAGTAATTAATTACAAATTTGTCCATATAAATGAAACAATGGGGGGAAAAAATGTTCAGTGTACAGAAATTCCACAATCTGAAGCAATGGTGACTATAACAATGCAAGAAAGTTCATCTGACTTCACTGACTCCCTGGAGTATTTTCAAAATATTAGCTTCATGAAAGAGGAATTTAACTACAAGAGAGGCTGTAAAGACACTTTCTTTCTATCGTGGACCTGGTATATCAAGGCAGCAGTCCAGAAATCAGACACATTGTTTGAGTTACCCCTAAATGGAATATGAATGACTGATGCTAAATAATGCCTGGAGTCATGAGCACTTCAGAGATTGCAGAGGGTCTTGCTGCTTCTAGTATTTATTCATATTTATTTCACATGGTCCTGAAAATCTTCCTTAGTAATCTCAATGTACATTTAATAAATTAGTGATCCTGATCGCTTTCTCCTGTTTGTAGGGTCTACTGCTGCTTCTATATAATCAGAGATATTCTTATCTCTTTGAAATCTTGCAGTTGGGTTTGCATTTGATTTTAGGGCCCAGTGAGTTTTAACAGTTTTATAACTTTTATACAGTCACTGACCCACTGCAACCAACCCTCTTCTGTATGTTGCAATCACGCATTGAAATGAAATGTGTGGAATTGACAATTTCCAGTCATATTGCCTCCTATTCACAATGTGAACAGCATCATTTTCACTCCTTGTTTTCTTATGATTAAACATCAGTCTCAATACTCACAAAAGACCAATCAATATTGTTGGGAATGTGTCTATGATGAAGAAGTATCATCAATCTTTGTGCTAAAGACAAAATCATAATTTTTTTGTTATACATCTGCAACCACTACATTTTAAGTATTGATGAATGCAAGAATTAATGTATAAAAATGGAGACCCCAATGCTGGGGTTTTTTTAATCAGTCTGATAATTCAGTCTGAATCCTATTGAAAGATACACTTCTGACAGAAATAATAGCCATACCTAACGATGTTCTATTGCCACAGAATACAAAACTAAAAATAAAGAAGGTAAGAATCCTTGAAAGCAGATATTTAGCAAAAGCATATTTTCTTTTTAATTTCTTAATTTATCTCATTATAATCTTTATAGAGATAACTTCTTTATATTAAAAATAATATAAATGTTTGTTGGGTTGGCCAACAAACAAACAAAAAAAACCCCCACAAGCACCCAGCCATCTTTACAAAATTACAGTGTAATTCTATAATATATAGCCTTTCATATTTTTCCTAGATTTAGTAAATGGGGAATTTTTCTGTTCTGTTCACATGTTTCTAATCTACTATCTCTCCATCCCATATTGGTATTTTTGGGTAAAAATACACAACAAAATCTGAATTATTACTGAAGATTTAATTTTTTAAGAAAGAGAAAATTTTGAATGAGTGGTGTGGTTGATTTTCAAGGATGGTGATAGTGTCAGTTTATGTGGTTTTTGCTTTGCTTTTAACAAAATACATTTCTTTTCTGGGCAAGATACATTGTCCGTACCTGTCAGAGATCAATCAATGATCGATTACTGGAACACTTTTTACTGGAATCTTACAGAATTTCTGAAGAAAGAGTCTCTTTGTAATTTATTCAAGAACAAGCATAAAAGCATTAAATAATCAAACATTCATTAATATTCCCTCTATTTATTTATCCATAATGCATACATTTCTCATTTTTTACCGAATCAATTTTATTTAAACTTAGTGCTCCCATTTGTAGAAATAGTATTTATCACAATTGGACCTTAAGTGCTAGGAATATTAATCTTTTATTTTGGGTCAAATCTCCCCCCACCTACATCCCATAGGAAGGGTTTTAGCCATTTCAGAAATACACATGGAAGATCTCGCAGTATCAAAGAATCTTGGTTGCACCACAGAATGTCTCAAGAGGTAACACTATCAGGAATAACATTAATACTTATGAAGAGGAACAAATGTTCAGATAAATAATTAAGAGAGGAAACTTCTAAGGACTAAAAAGAAATTTTTGTTTTTCTTCTTTTTTTTTTTTATTGCACTCTACTTTTTCCCTGTCTTAGAATACAATCTTAATAAAAGAGCACACAATGTGACATGAATTCTGACATTTTTGTGTAGCAGGTTTTTTTAGAAAAATAGCATGAGGAAGACTAAAAAACTACTGTGTGGGAGTTGACGCATTCCTCTGGTGCATACTCAATGCAAGTTTGTCTGCCATGGACAGGTATGTGAGAAAATAAAGCTACGAAATAAATATTTTTACTTTTTATAAAAGAATGAGTGATAGCTTTGAGTTCACAATTTTACTCTTATATGCTTTAATTATTCAAACCACATGCACAGCAGAAAGGAAGCCAAGCATAAACTGGATTTACTGATACACAAGTAGTATGTATTAAAAGAGGAAGTCAGTGACCTCTTCTTTCTCACACAGTTGAGCCAACCTATTCTACTTATGATATGTGTGTTTCTCTATAATGTCTGTCTGGTAACTGCACAAACCTCTCTGATAGTATGAATCACTGCGTTGAGTCACTACCCATTTTTATGCAAAAAAGGAAACAAAAAAAAAAACCCACCAAAAAACAAAGAAAACCTTTTAAACAATCAGAGCAACCTAACGCTGTCCATGAGAATATTGCCACTGTAATTTTGTTGAGTCATTGAATGAGACCACTAGACATTACTAGTAAATTTTTTATGTTCAACTGCTATTTCTTTGCTTTTACATTTTAAAAAGCGCAGTATTTAAACAGATCAGAACATAACAGATGATTTATGCTGCATGGTACCTTTGGGTTCAATAGAAATTAAACAAAACCATCTACATTAAATAAAGTTTGGTTGAAATTTTGTCAGCAGAAAAAAATAATTCTGGTAAATATAGAAAGTGGAAAAAACTCACTAAGAAGCCAATTAAAGTTCTTTGGAGACACATTAGTGAGGAAAGTGAAGCCCAAATGCTCAAATGTGCATAATTATTGCAGTATTTCACACGATTCTGTAGCTTTTTACCTAATATGTGTTAAATTATGTAATGTTTTAGGCAGTTGTACAATAAACTACTTTGGAAAGCTTATGTATCAACAGGAAATCCTTAACAGGATACCAGCTTCAGGAGTGGACTGCAGAACAGACTGAAAACTCTGAATTCATGAACCAGCATGAATCAGCACGAGTTTGAATCACATTGCAGACAGTAGAAAAAAACAAAGATTTTCCTTCATTTTTTTCTCGGGTGAGTAGAGATCAACACTGGACTGTTTTGAAAATAATATCTCAGGCAGTATTACTTGTGTTTACAGGTTCACTTATTGCAAGACAAGGTTATAGGGGAAGGATAAAGTTTATTTTTTGAAGTTCTACAGGTCTGCAAACTACGAGTTAAAGCATATAAAACTCTGCACCAAAAATCTATCATCAAATAATATGAAGAAAAATAAATATTTGTATTGGTTACCTAAGTGCTCATCTGACTTGAGTTTTAAATTTCTTTTCCAAGGAGACTTAGATATTGTCTGTAAAAGCAACACCTTGAATGTCAACAACAACAACAAAAAATCTAATACTGAAAATATTTTTTAAAAGCAACCTGCCCATATAACCCTAACACTACTTGTAATCAAGTATAAAATTCAGTGAAACTGAGAAAAAAGAGATGCATTCATTAAACCTAAAAGGTATATGAACAGAAGTGAATTTAAGCAGCTGTCTTGCTACTTAGGACAGAGGAATTTACTGGGTAGATTTTGATCTCCAGTAAAGAGGATTCCAGCCAGTATCTAGATAATGTGAATGAATGTTCATTATTATCACACTGGAAGTTTTTCCTAATGTCAAAATAATTTTTTCCCTTTAAATGTTAGTTAATTTTTTCTTATCCTTTTCTCAGTAAATACAGAGATTACTGATCATTATTTTTTTTGCAGCACCCGTTCTCAGTAGGTTGCTGTGTACGAGCATGATGTGATTACAAGGACATGTACAGGCAACCAGAAACACCAACAATAGAAATATTCATTTCATACCTACATTTCAAAACATCCTTAATATGTTCAGCTTTAAAGGTTTTTTGCTTTATGATGAACAAATGCAGTTCCTCCAACTTTTGCTTAGCAACTGATAGTTTTTGAATACCATTCCTCACTATGTTCAACTGTGTGATATCTAAATTGATTTCAGCTGTTAAAAGCGTAATGCTCTGTTTCATATATTTTTATGGTCTAATTTTCCTGCATTCTACACAGATTTGTTGCACTCCAACTTTTGAAGTGTATGTGGGCCAAAGAAACCAAGTTTCTGTGCAAGGCAAGAATTTAATAGTTGATGAACTTAAACCTCATGACTCTGACCACTAACTGCGACTACCCCAGATTTAATTACTGTTATGAAAAAATTGCTTCTGTTGCATGAAAAGACCCCCAAATAATGAGACAGTGATACAGTGAAAATTAACATATAGATATTTCCTTACATTCTAACCCTTAGTCTTTGACATTAAGATCATTCCTGTAGCCCATTTTGAATTATGCAAATGGCTTCTTCCTCCTCATTCTAGGACCCTCTAGGGATTATTTCTGTATGACTTCCAACATTTTATACACCTTGATTTCTTCACTAATCCACATTTCTCTATGACATCCAAATGTACACTTTAAAGCATATCTTACATACACTCATTACTTTCCTACATTACATCTCTGTTTTCCAAATCTTTTTTCCTTGGCTATATTCCTTAAGTGATCAGTAATGGCCCACTGGTGAGATTCTTACAGTTGTGAACACTAATAATTCCATACCTGTATTCTTTTGTCCTGATTTTTTGTTCACAGGTCATAGAAAACACATTATTCATGACATAACTTTTGTTACTATTGTTTATAAACTACAGAAATCTAACTAGGTTATTAACAGTAGATATTACACCATATGATCATATGAGGCTAAGTTAAAAATTAACAAATGAATTACAGTTAACTGACTATTAGACAATATCTAACATAGTTAAACCAATATTCAGTCAAGCCTGAAGCAAGTCCAGGCAAAGCAAACCTGCAAATCCTAGCCTGGAGACCTTGCAGACTGAACGTAAAAGGCAGCACCCCAACTATTAGCAATAGTAATCCTTGCTGTCTTCATAATACTCCACATGAAATATTATTAGAAATAAGAACAGTCAAATGATCACCACTTAAGTGTATGCAATGGCTGCCACATTGCATTCAAGAACAAAATCACCAATGAATTACACTCACTGTCTATCATATTTAAAAATACTATTTGCCACTTAGAAAAAGAAATAAAGTTCACACATTCTTGACCAAAAATCTGCTTGTGCTGTGTAACATCTCTAAGAGTTTTTTAACCCATGATTATTTAAATTATTCCCCCAGAGTACATAACTGATACAGCTCTAGAAAGTAATGACATTAGGTTTGAGAAATAGATATGCTAGAATAAAATGCATCACACACTGGCTGCAATGATTTTCTTGTGTGAAAACAATTTGCAACAAAATTCTGGTATGGATTCCAATAAAGACAGAGTTTCTTACCAAGTACTTTTAGGATTATCATTGAGAGCTCTTTTAAGTAGGGATTCTTATCATTGTGGGAAAAAATGTCACAAAAATTTCCCATCCCACTGGAAATTTAAGCAAAAAGCATAAAACCCCCCACCTGAAACCTGCTTCCATATTTTTCTATCTTCACCTATATGGCTAAATAAACATAAATGTGAATTACAGGTTAATTGTGTCTGATCATTAGAATGAAAACCAGCTGGTGAGTACTGTATCCTTTCTTCAAGGACACATAATGAGCTTCAAATTGTACTGTTCACCTACCAAAAAATTATAGGGGAAATATTATCCAATTGCTGAACTGAATGTTGTAAAAATTATCTTCTCTTAAACAAGGATACACAGCTTCTATTGCTGCTAATTTTTAAACTGGAAGGAATTTTACACTCTATTGAGTCAATTTAACTCCTAAAGAAACTGCTAGCAACAAATAAATAATGTTTTGCTCACACAATTTTTTCCTCCCAAAGTTAAATATCAACTCTGACAACTGGATATTAGAATGGAATTTCTCATTCAGATGCAATTTGTAGAAACGTGTGGATGATTTTTACCTTCCCTTGCATTAACTAATCCTCTGGCAGTTAAATACCACTGTGCATAAGGTACATCCATTATGTCTTCAGCCATAACACAAAATACCCATGACTTTTGCCATTTTATTACTGGCCTTAAGTTGCTAACAAAATTCCACTCTAACATCATTGCAGTGTGTTTCATGTTCTGTGATGGTGTGCAAGTAAGCACAGTAGCTTTGCTGAATTAAACCCTGTGTGTCTGCTAATAACTGCACTTAAGGTCATTCAATTATTAAGTTTCTCATATTATTTACAGGTACTTCAGGCCTGATTTTTATTTTTTAAGCACAAATGGCTTAACACAAACATAATTTGCATTTATTTAAATGCTGTCTCATAAATAAATAAAATAAACAATAACATATATAAATAGAAGCCACATATAAAGAAGCCAGCTACTACAGGAAAAGGAACCAAAAGACTTTTAAGTTTATTGAAAGTATTATTAAGAATTATTTCAGAATTATCTATGCACTTTTGAAAATTTATGTCTGTTTATGATACTAAAATTCATGTTGGTTTAGAGAACCTAATAAATTATGTGCAAAGTCCAGACTCAAAACAAGTGCAACACAGAGTAAGAGCAACCAAAAGACCAAGCAAAAATAATTTGGACACTTGGGAAATAAAGAGGGGGAAACAAGAAAAAAAAGAACTTGTCAATGTTTTTGTTAATGAAAAGAGTTTTCTCCCTTTATGGACAAGAAAAAGGCAAAATATCTACATTACCTTTATTACAGGCTCCCCTATATTTTACCTAATACTGCCAAATTGTAGAATAAGAGAACCCTTAAGGTTGGAAAAAAGCACTAAAATCATCAAGCCCAACCATTAAATTATTATCAACCAGTACAGCTGAGCTAGGTAATATATGGATAATATGCATCCCCAGGCTAATTTCTGTCCTCTCCACAGTTGCATTTTCTGCATAGTCAGGAACTTTTTTTTTTTTTCCTGATATCTTCCCAACAACTGCTATTCCTTCATCGTTGCATGAGCCTGAATCAGGGGATATCAGGAAAAGGTTCTTCACACAGAGGGTGGTTGAACAAGCTCCCCAGGGAAGTGGTCCCAGCACCAAGCCTGGCAGAGCTCTAGCAGTGTTTGGACAACGCTCTCAGGCAACAGGGTGTGACTCTTGGGGATATTCTGTGCAGGGCCATGAGGAGGACGCAATGATTCTGATGGGTCCATTCTAGCTCTACAATTCTGTGACCTTTTCAATAGAAGTTCTAGGTAACTGATTGCAGTAAAGATAATATTACTTTATCTTGAGTACATTTTAATTATGCTATTACTAATAGAGATAAATTTAATCTTTAATTGTTTTTTAAAAAATTGAGCATAATGGGTCAAATCTACCTCACAGACTGTGTGGAAATTCTATATCCTTTATTATTGGAACACACAGGACCGGACTATAATAACCTGACTGTAATAACCTGAAATAAAAGTTTAAGTTCAAAAAACTAATTTTGCTTTGATACTCCTCTTTGAGAGGTACATACACAAAGGGGCTAATAAATCCAACAGGGCTGTGGTCTATATAAACAGAGCTTGAATTAAAAAATATCTTTAGAAGAAAATAGGAAAACTATTCATTTAAAGGGAAGGCTGTAATGGTTAAAGTTTTATTCTTATCTAAATAAAACCAAAACAAAAACCTTGAAGAAAAATATATTTAATGAATAATCACAGACTAATTTTCACAGAAAAAAAACAGTCCACTGACTAATTACTTAAAGGAAGAAGAGTCATCCTTCCCTAAGCAATGGAGACTTTGGGCATTCCCACTAAGCTGGGGGTATGATACAAGTCCCAACAGATACAGGCCTTTGAGACTTTATGTTAGTCAGAGTCAAACAGGTCTGGAAAAAGGGGGATGAATTGCTTTTGGAAAGCAGGACAGGAAGAATGGGTCTTTCTGCGACTGTTTATCACTAGATACCAGTAAACTTTTAGCACACTGACGAAATTGAAATCACAGAGGGTGGAAGATTTTCCCTATGATCCGTAAGTGTTACAGCACATACATCAATAGCAAATATGGTTAGCATTTATATGTACTTTATTTAAAGTAAACCATTAAAATTTTGGCAGATAGTAGCAATTTCTTGTAATCTTTATGCACCCCTCACAATTCTTGGCTATCTGCTATGAGTTTTTTTAAAAGGAATAAAAGCCCTAAAGCAATGCCCACAATTCATCATCTAAATGGGAAGTCATAAAGAAAATACACAGACTAATATTAATAGGAGCTATGCTTCTGTGTTGTGTGTGTGACTGACAATTAATACAAATTAATTGGTTTAAAGAAAACATATTACACTCTCAGTGAACCTTTAGCTATATAGAAGATAAATTATCTTATTAGAGCAATGAGATTTTCATTATTTTTCTACTATAATACTTGACTCATATTTTCCGTGTAAACTACTAACTCTGAATGGCATTTATTGTCCTCTATATTAATTCTTCTAATTTTCAATGAATTACAAAACATGTTAATTAAAATTGTCTACTGTTATGAAGCAAAAACATAACTTCAGAAAAATAACTGAATTGCAGTATCTGTTTCACTGGAAGTAATCATTGTTTACAACAGGGACAAAACATGCAAGAAAAACAAAATGATGAATGTAGTACATTTGTGATACAGCAGTGTAATTACTTTACTTAGCAAAACATTACAAGAAGAAGATTTACTTTTTCCTCCTGAACTAAATGCCTAAATGAAGTTATATTTTACTCTAAGCACTTAATTAATTTTGGTAATTATTTACTTTATTAAATTCCTTCAATACTCTTATTTGATTCTGCATGTTCAGTAGTGTTTGCTACCGAAATATCACAGCAGTAATAAATCTTGAAGGCCAGCTTTGAAGTAGAAAAACATTAAGACTCTTGAGTGCATTATGCTTGTCATAGCCCATAGAGCTCAACATTCTTATGTTAACTATGCTCAGCTAATCATACCCACATTCTGATTTTGTTGCTTTCACAGTTCCCGAAACCAATCCTAGTCTAGATAAATTAAAAAGCTCCACAAGAAATGAAGAGCCCTTATTTTCATCCAGTACCACTGTGGATATTTGTACAACAAATTTGTTTCCTCCCTTAATATTAATGATTATATCAAAAAGAGATATGTAGAAATTCTACATTCATTAGATTAGACACAGAAGTAAAAGGATAGAGAAGGATATTTTGTCACTTATATCTCAGATTATGTGCAAAAACATGCTTCTCAATTGTTATAGAAAACTCCTCAAGCTCCATAATGTTAAGAAAAATAATGAATGATTGATACTCTGCAATATGTAAAAAAAAAAAAAAAAAAAAAGAAAATGTTTTACTTTGAGTAGGCAAACTGAAGAAGACGATAAGACTCTGGGCTACTAATATATAAAATTTCTTAAATTTTCTTTTTTTGTGTTTCTCATATAAACTAAACATTACTAATTCCAAATATCTCTGCTAGGAACCAACTGATAATGAATACTCACAAAATGCTGTCATATGTAACCATGAATACAGACTATTAAATCATGAATAGTGAATTATATCATTTAACCATGTAGAGCTATAGTTGGTGTGGATTTAACCACGAAAATAAATGCCATGTTAATCTTCCCACCATGATTATTCTTGTATTGCAATATGCAGAAGAAGCATCAACAATGTACTAGCAATAAAGAACTTAGTCTTTCAGACATGGGAAATACTTCCTATTCCGGCAAAGAGATTATTCTTTCTTTTTTCAAGTTCAAAAAGAGTATGAACTTTCCCCCTTTCCCGTTCCTCTCCTGTTCCCATCACATTTTCCTTCATCTCCAGAAAGTAAAAGTTGTTCATCTTTCTTTCAGGTAGGACAATGGGACTCTGACACTCTTTCTCCTCTCTCTTTCCTACCCCTGCTCTGGAGTAACATTTCAATGTTCTACCTCCACCACTTGATTTTTCAGACACAGACCAGAATGGCACACAATAGTTATGGTTTTAAAGTACAAAAATCTGAAATGGATATGAAATGATGCTGCCTTGCTTCCAGACATGTTCCTGCCTCGTGCTTCTTTTACTCTTCCTTGATCATGTCCTACACTTTGTTTCCTTCATTCCTCTTTGATTTAAAATAATCTTCTAGATATATTTTTCTCTGCAAAGTACTTCAAAGTATTCATTAAATCTAGGATGAAGCAGTTTTGGCCAACGTATGATATGTTCTGCATGAAAGCAGCCCTAATATATCCCTTAATTAAAAGATCATGTCATATACTACTCATATGCATATTTTATCTTTCTTTTCGTAGTGTTAAATTACAGCATTTAAAATCATAAAAATGTAGACTTTCCTTTGTTACAAAACCAATTTAACAAAAAATAGTTAAATGAATTTTTCATGTTGCTATTGGGATGAAGGTAAATGCTCATCAACTTTTTCCCATATGGAGAAAACATGTTGAATTTAAAATTCATAGCAGGTGAGATCCCATTGATTGCTTCCTTCCTGCCCTGAGGAAAAAAAAAAAAAGGAACTATGTATATAATTACTCTGTACATGTTTATGTATTTTTTCAACACAGATTTCAGCCTGATATGAGTAGCTTTAAATGTGTTTTATTTTTAACCCACATATTTTTAAAGCTACTGTCAGTCTTCTCTGAACCATTTCCCCTTACATTTAACCTTGCAATACTGAAAATTTTGATCTTTAATTGAGTTTAAATAAACAGTGTCTGATAGTAACCTTAATTTTTCAATGCAACCAGAGGCTTTCTTGATAAAAGTAAATGAACAGTAACTTCTTGTCTCTGTTATTCCCATCTTCTTCGTTGAAAGAGTGAGGTGCATGCACACATCTCTGCACATGTTTTAGAAAGGAAATTTGCTTTCTACTCAACTCAACAAAATTTTTAGGCACATTTAACATTACAGAAGCCCCAAGCCTTTGGTAAATCTAGCTCCACTTTGATTCATATAGACAAGGTTGAAGCCATGCTTAAAAACAAACAAAAAGAACTTCAAAGCAAACAACATATAATAAAATTAAAAACCAAACAAACAAAAATTTAAAACAAAACAAAACAAAAAACCAAACTGATGAACTAACTCAAATAAAAAAACAAATAGAAAATCCCCAAAAAACCAATCGACCAACCAAACAAAAAAACCTGAACAAAACAACCATTTACTGGAACTTCAGCTCTGCTGCACAGAAAGCTACTTCTCCTTGTCACCAGAAACTTAAACTTTGACTGTGAATATTATTTTTCAGCCATATTTTAAAAGTCATTTTAGGAAATAGAAGCAAAACCTAGATAGCCACTTATTCCATCTGCAGATGGAATGGCACCAGTCCTCCATTCCATGTATCCTGATATTTGTTTTGCATTTATTTAAATTATTTTTATTCTTGTATATACTAATTGGTACTGATTTGAACATAAATATACCCATTTGCCCCTTTCTATGGAATTTTCTTTTTCCAGACTTCACTGGATACTCAAACTCTACATTTGCTGCTATTAATTTTCCATTTTTTTGTCGTTCCTACAAACAAGTTAAAAATTGTCAACACAAAACTCGACTGCACCATAAAAGTTGAGAAGGTAAACCTAAAAACAACTGAAAAGTTAAAACAAAACTGCCTTTAGTAGAATATTCTGGGTGTGTTTCTTTCAGAAAATAACCAAAGCCTAATTCATAGAAAACCACAGAAGCTGATACTTTTATTTTGCAAGACAATTTATACATATCTGATTCCAAATGTGATTCAAAACAGTATTAACATCACACCTTCAATGTACATTATTATAGTACATTATACAAGGCACTAAAACATTATGGCAGTGTAAAAAGACCCAAAACTTGAAGTGAATGTCCAGATATTATTTCTCTGTTCTCTCTTCACACTCTGTGGTTTCTTACAGCAAAAAATTGAAAATAATAATGAAATCACAGCCATTTTATCTTCAAAAACATCATTATCACAGTAGAAAATGCCTGATATGCTTAAATGAAGAAAGGGTTTATATATATATGTAGCTTGGTGTCATACAACCAACAGTATTATCTGATTAGGAATAAGTAATGAAACGATACTATAATTCAAAGGTTCCTCTAAAAACTTTTCATAAATGAACACATGAATAATGAGCACATCACTGTACAATCCTTCTGGAGCCCTGACCACATTTATGGCCCCTGACTGCAGTCTGTCACTCAGCTGGAATTGTAACTGATATGCAAATTACTAAAGAGGAGTAGGCAGCACACTGTAGCTGGTGAGTGCTTCCTCCTTGCTTAAAATCCTGCATCACTGCCCTGTCTCTGTCATGAGACTTGGGGAGAGGGTGTTCTTTGTGTCATCATGCTGAGAGAGGAGAGGAGAGGAGAGGAGAGGAGAGGAGAGGAGAGGAGAGGATGCACTTGGGCATCACACATGAGCTCATAGCTGCACACTTCACAAGCCTCACTGTCATCTGCTTTCACAGAGGAGTAATGTGTCCCTGTGGGTTCAGCATGCAAAATTCTAAATTGTTTCCATTTGCAGGTTGTGCTTTTTCAGACTCGGAGTTTTGACTTTTTGCAATGTGTAATTGAGCTAAAGATAGCACTTATTTTGACATTTTCTCAGAGTACAGTTCTTTTTTTTTTAAATTATAACAAGCATATGAAGAAACCAACATTTTAAGGAACAAATTAATTAAGAAGCTTATGAGGTTAAACAGTCTTATTTTGGTATAGAAAGATATATCTGAATTAGTCCTAGATGACTCCCTTGAGACTGAAGAAATTGAACTTAGAAGGACTTCATACTTCATCTCTGCTTTCATATCGTTATTTAATTAATTTTTATAGTTTTCTTTAAATTTTTCAGAATAATGTTTGAGAGAACATTCCAGAACACTGTTAGAATCATTATGCATAATCCTCTCACCTTTAAAGAAACCAAACATAAAACTCCAAGGCAAAATATACTTATGTAGATCCTTAATCATAGCTGTTTTACTGCATTCAATATGAAATGTCCTAGTTCTTTCAATCCAATGGTCAATGTATCGGAAATCAATTTAAAACAAGGAATTGGATTGACCAAAGGAAGATTTCATTATTATACTGTGGACAATAATGAGGATCATAACAGCAGTTATTATAATCTATTATCTGACTGGAATCAGTACTTGGAAGAAAAAGGTCAAGAAGCATTTTAAAATATAAATTAAGGAGCATAAAGTAATTTTCTTTTTCTTTAGCAAACTATTTTCAACTTCAAAAACACTATTAGAATAAAATGGCTGTTCTAGGCTAAGTAAGGCTGTTGCAATACACAAAATAGTAACTGACTCAAAAAAGATGTAATTTTTCTTTTATAAGTGACCCCTTAGTGGTGTGGGTATTCAGGAAGGCAAAAACAAAAAAAAAAAGAAAGGCACACAGTTTAATAATTTCCAAAGACTAAGAAGAATACCTATTATTGTCCATGAAGCCAAATACATCACAGGCCTGCAGTAATTACTCTTGTAAAACTAGGATGCTTGGAGAAAACGAGCTATAAAAAATTAAATAAAATAAGAGTATTTCCTCAAACAAAAAAGAAAACTGAAATGGCTGCAGAAGGCTGGTAGTTCTTGACTTCTAGTATAATGAATACCACAGGGACATGAATGTACAGTTTCACAATCAGTCTTTCATTTTTCTGGGAAACAAAAGAATGAGGATTTCTGCCCTATTAGGAATAGCAGGAAATTTTAACTCTATGCTCCTCATGTCAAAGAGGACTGCCTCAGGCTTATAAGGAGAGATGCCCTATTCATTAAGAAAACTTTATGACGTTTTTTTATAGCTGCAAGTTGGGTGTGAGACTCTTAGAGGGAATCTGACTATTCCTCTCTATCTTTTGAACCAGCAAAATCTCTGCTTTTCTAACTTCTTAACTGTCCCTAGTTAAGAACAAAAAAAAGTAGAGAGGAGGAGATTTTGAGGACAATATAGCATGACAATTAAAAAAACCAAACCTTTCTGAATAACAAAAACATATAAAAGTTCAAATCAAATAAACATCAACAATGAAAACTTACTTGAAAGAATTTGGATTCCTAAGAATTGTTACTGCACCATGAAAATCTATCTGCTGGAGAAGACCATGATGAACATTGTTGTAAAGATCTCAAGCACACAATTAGTCCACCATATACATATTTCTTTTCATGTGTTAGATATACTGTAGCTAATTTGTGCACTCAGCAACTTTGTCTCAGAAATCTCTACTGCTATTTTTTAATTGCAGCAATAATTTGACTCAGCATTCAATATTGACAGCTGCAAGTTTTTAGAAATTACAGGACAGCTTTAATTTAAAATATGAGACTTTAGACAGAGGAAACTTCTTTCTCTTGATTTTATTTTTTCTTAAATAATATTGGTTCATATTTTCAGGCAGCCAGAAACTAAGACTTTTTATCTTAAATACAAGTAAAAGGGGCCTATGATCTGAAATTTTGAAAATGTCATGTTGAGGGACTCATGCTTACTCCTGAAAGCTGAATGAAAGGTCAGAACTGCAGTACTGAGATATGTATTTACTTTGCAATGAACAGCAGAAACACCCAAAAAAGTCAAAACTGTTTTACAGTTTCATATAACTCCTTGTGACAATAAAAACACAAAAAACCATACATATGTTACTCTGAAGAAACAAAGTTCTTTAAAATTAATTGCATTAAAATATTAGTATCTCTATAGCAATTCTTACCAAGTTCACGGACACTGCACAGATGCCCCAGAAGAGGGCAAAAAAATTTTTCCTTCCCATGGAAACCAAGAACCAGTGAGACTTTTCCACCATTTCATAGTAATTCCATGTTTTTGAGACAACTAAGAATATCTACAGAAGTTACATGGCTAAAAATCAGGCTTCTAAATAGTAGATATTAATATATGATTAATTGATGTATCATTCAATTTTAAATGCAGTAAAGAAAATTTGATTAAGCTGTATATTGCATGCTTGTAAAAGTCAAATATTTTCCCTCAGGGCTGGATCACTCTCATAGATTTTTAGATTGTTTTTTTTTCCCAGTGCAATTGTTGCAACAGGAACATGAAGGAAAAAATGTCAATTGAAGACAAATTTTGTAACAAAGGAATGTTATCGCATGCTATAAAATCAGTGTCTGACAACTGAAAAGTAATGGTACATAACCAGATTCACAGTCTGTTCCACCAGTCTTCCTTGGTTAGAACAGGGTATAGCCACTTGCAAAAATAAAAGTAATTTTTATATCTTAAATGTTTTACATCTATGTTCAACAATGTATTTTTAAGTATTCAATACTACAGTGTTCGAATCCTGCTAGTATAGATGTAATAAAGAAAAACATTTAATAGGGAAAAAAATTTGTTCATTGCAGAAAGATGGATTTCTTCACCTAGAATTCATCTTGTGTTATTGGCAGTAATTTTCGTACTGAATTTGGGAATGAAAATTCTGTTCAGGATGTCTTTTACCTTAAAAGAACACTGAGCACTTGTTCTTCAATAAATGACAAAGGAAAAATATCCAAAATGTATTGATCTATAATAATGAAAATATAAACTGTATCACTAAATTACATAAATTAGTAAATGAGACAGAAAAGAAAATGCACAGAAAAATGTGAAAGTCTGCTATCAACACTAAGTTGCTCTCACAATTGGGACAAGAATTGACTGCAAAGAAGTGCATAAAGACTGTACAAATCCCCATGATTATCATAGAACCAAAAGTGAAGGAGGATAAATTTAAAATGCAGGTAAAAAAAAGACAAAATCAAGCCCAGCTTCACAAATAAAATAATGGATCCTGAGTTACTCATTAAAAATTTAAGACCAAGTCCATGAGTTTTTCATAGAAAAATTTCCGGAAAAAGTTTTCCTTTTAAAAATAATTCACAATTCTACTCAAATAGTAAAAAATACAAGGATGATTTAGGAGGGAAAAAAAGAAATTAAGCCAGAACAATATGATTTCTTCACTCATAGGAATTGTGGATTTTGTAATACCATGGTGTACAGTTGTGGTTACCTATCTTAAAAAGAATATGGTAGAACAACACAGAAAAATTAAAAGTATTATCAAATTATATAAAACTTTACACAGAAAGAATTATTTTAGAGAGATATGTCATACCATATAATCAATGTACAGATTGTGGAGGATAGATAATGACTGATTATTCACAGTCTTCCAAGAATGAAGGGTTATAAAATTAGGCTTTTGAGGACCAGACTCCAAAAATATAAAAGTAGGTGCTGTATGGAGTTGGCTTAAAAAATGGGGAAATTAATTACTACAGATTTACATGGATTCTACAGAGAAAATAGAAGAGAGATACACTGATGGTTACAAGGTACATAGACACCGTGACTGGTGTCTGAGAACACTTTAAGGCTGAGAAAATGGTAGAAAAAGTTTCATTATGTATTTCTTCCCTAAGGATTTTTCTACAGGCAGTTGAGCTCTTAGTATTCTGAGGTGTTGACAGAAGTAAAAACTATAAGGAAAAATAATATTTTTCATGTTACAAAACAGCATCTGATGAACTCTAAACATACTTCCAATTACTTTGTAATATAGCTTCCTTTGGCTATATGCCAAAGGCCAAGATTTGGAAAAAAATATATTCTGCTTTGGGTCTATTTAGTTCAGAAATTATATTACAAAATTGATAACCATTCTGTTCTCCTCATTAATTGTGATAACTTCCTTAAAGTATTTGAATAGAAAATATCAGTTGCAAAAATTACAAGATATGAATAAGAAATGTCAGAGAAAGCGTGTCTGCTGTAAAACATAACCTTAATTTGATCCTAAGCTTCACTGTAGCAAAGCATTTTCACTCATTAGCTCTGCGGAAAATCTCAGACATCAAGAAGGATGATGCTCTGCAAACTCTTAACTTACTGCATGTGAGAAACGACTGATTTCTTGGCCTAGTTTTTATTTTATGTTATTAAGTACCTGGATATTCTAGTCTTTAGCCAAGATACTGTAGATATTAATTGACTAAATCAATGTAGTTCCACAGAACATTTTAACTTTGTAGAATCAGCTATTCATCATTATAAATAGCCAGAAATTTTCTACCTGACCTTTCTCAAGTTATTAACTAGTGTGAGTGGATAAATACTCCTGCAATATTTAATTAAATTATAGTTAGAGAATTCAGAATAACATGATCAATTGAAAGTCAAATAAATACTGAAAATAAATATTTGCCCAGTCTTATTTCCTTCTCACCTTTTTACAGAGTACTTTGGTCAGAATATGAAAAGCCTTTATGCAATTGAAACAGGCACTAATATACATACCTACCATTTCTTAATATTTGCTAAGATTAGAGATTGTGTGGTTCTCTGCTGTACAAACTTCTTCCAGGCCATTTTTTTCAAAGTACAGACTTCCACCATTTATACCTGGATCTACTCACTTTGAAAGAATAGGACTTCATGCTTTTAAGTAGTTCAATAATATATAAAAGGTAATAAAACCAAAACAAACCAATCTACAGTAAAATCAAATATTTCTCAATAGTTTCCAGGAGAAAGTGGATTAAACAAAACATTGGTTTCCACTGGAATCATATGTCTTTTAACAAATTACACCCAACCTAAAAATTCAGCTCACACATTCATCATAGTGCCATACTTGTGTTGAATGCTTCATGATCATGATTTAAAATTCAAAATTCTAGTGTGTTATTTCTACAGAATTACTATGTTGTATATGGCATACACTGTGTATATATACACTTTTAACATGGAAGAAATTTGACTTGGTCAAGGAAAAGTTTCTGAAGAAAGAATGTTTGAGAACAAGTTAACATCAAAGACATAGCACTATTCATTTACTGTATTTTTCAATAGATTATGTTCACTCACTTATAGTAACTCTACATATATCACAATGACCTTGAAACATATGGTATCCTTTACTAGAAAAATTATTAACCCTATCAAGGACAAAAATATAATATATAAAAGTCCAATAGACCTCATATAAAACATACTAGACCTCTTTGTTTCTATTTCCTTAAAAAAAAAGGTAAAAACCCCAAAGAAGCTAAACTGAAACACAGATCCCTTAATAATCACATTAACTTCAAATGTGTCTATACTGATAGACAAGATTTTAATTTCATTAATGTCTTTAATTATACATTAGAATCTAACCAGTGCAATTCGTGTGTACATCTTCATGAGATATTCTAGCATGTTCTCTTCTATCAGCTACAAACTCTCTCCCTTCAACTTTTCCCAAACAAGCAGCTGTCCATGCACCCCATAACTGAAAAACAAATATGACTAATTCTCTTCATAGGAATGGCTGATGAGTCATGGTTAGGAAACTGTAGTTAAATCTCCCTTTTTTAAAGATTATCTTGTATATGACATATGGCACTCATGAGGGAAGCTAATTGACTGAGTTCTAATTCTAAGGAAATTATAAAAGATCATAGATATTGTAGCCTGGGTTGTGAAGTAATACCACATGGAAAGAAAGTACTGAGGTAAAAACTAAGGCTCTGATGCATGCATAGGGTAGAGTTGAGGACCTTTAAGGATGACTGCAAAACAAACAAAAATATGATAATATTAACTTATAATTAGAATATTAATATTGCAATTAGAATAATAACTGTGTTACTGAGGCACAAGTACCAAAGATATTTTTAGAAATGTTCCACTGTGTGTAATCAGGGAAAATTATTTTCTTCATACTTGTTGGCAAATCTCAGCCACTTTTTTTCATTTGCAAGACTTACAGGTGTTCACCAGAAAGAGCCACATTTTCAGCATAATGGTGCCTGTGCCATTCTGTTATTCTCACCAAGACATGTGCTGATGGTCCATGTGATGCATCTGCATCTGGCAGGCAAAGGATACAGCACAAGGCTGTGACTGAGATGGTTGGACCTGACAGGACTCCTTCCCCTTCTGGAATATATGTACTCTCACACACACTCTGGAATACATGTATACACACAATCTCTCCCCACCTAGCTCAGCACAGCAGTGAGAGAGATTCTAGGATCATGTAATGCCAGTTCCTTGATAACATTTTACTTCTTCTTCATATCTTTTATCCCATGAGTCAGTTCTTGGAAGCTGGAGAATGGAAATCAAAAGTCTGAATCACACAGTTCAGAATCATTAAAGTAGAACTTTCCAAACCTTGTTATGCATTCTTATTTTTTCATTCTATGTTGATGCATTATATAACATGAGCCATTATCTGACTGGCACAGAAATTCTCAATTTGGATTTCCATTAGCAGAAGATGATGATTGAACATTATTGGTCTGGCTCTTCCTCTGTCTCAGTAAATATGTTAAGACATTTTCATTAAAGATTTTCATTATCTATTTTTCCAAAGAGGCATGTTCTGAACTGTATTCATTAAGTTTTTTTTTCATAAATAAGACACAGATAATACTTTTATATTTTTCTTAAGAAAACCCTACACTTAAGAGTTGAAGTGCTCATGAAATTTAATCAGTCTATATTTTACAGAGAAACTATAATACAATATAGCAGTTAGATTAAATAAAATGAAATATAGAAATATTTTTGCATTCTTATGGTTCAAATGTATTCTATGCAAAGCAACAGTCTTTCCTTTTCATTTCCTAACATTGCATAGAATTAAATGAAAGCATTTTATTGCTGATTCTCTCCTTTTTTCTTTATTTTTTGTTTTGCAGCCTTCTTTCCAAGAAAGTCTAAAATGTAACAATGGATCACCATGCGGAGTTTTTAACAAAAGAGAAGTCAGAGAAAGTTATGAGAGACTTTAGTATATATATTTGTTTAAAACAACATTGATTTTCATGGTTTGCATTGTAGTGATAAGCATAAATTTGCATTTGAAATCAGTAGCCATTTGCATGCAAGACTCTACTTGCCACAGAGAAACACTTTGCTGGTTTTCACAGGCAAATATATTTTTGCCACATAAATATGCTTAGTCTGAAAATCTGCATAGGTATCTAAGCCTTTATTTCAAAAGAGAGGAAATTGAGGATCCTTGGCAGATACAGTTCATGCAAGAGGGACAAAAAAAAAAAAAATACCTACATTTTAATCTACTCAAAACCCATTTCAATATCTACTTTTTCTTCTTGTGAGATTTCTCACTTTATAACTGTTTCAAACTAAATCAGATACCTACGATTTTAATTAACTCAGAATATTATATAAAAAAGTACTTCAGAAAAATTCAGAAGTCATTTTATGAATTAATAAAACTTAATTATCTATAAATTTGTGTTCTACATCTCCACAGACCATTCCCTTGCCTAAATAAGCTCCTTCCTTCCTCATGCCTGGTTTTCTGGCTCTCTTCAGACTGTCCTTTCTTCACCAGCCATTGCTCCCCTGAGGAGGCAAGCAGTGCCAGTGGTGGGGCAAGGCAGCTCTGTGCTGACAAACCAGCTGACTGATTAAATTGGTGCCAGTGTGATGTGGCATCAGATTGACTGAAAATGATGAATGGCATTCTTGCTGCATGCCTTTGCTCATCTGGACTCGTGACAGAACTAGTGTAAAACATTTATCAAGATAAGAATTCCCTGACTGCAGGCACTTAAATACTCCAAAGGGCTTTGCTACATTTGTCTGTCACACTGGGGTCATGGGTTCATTCTGGAAGGTACAAGAGTGGGGAGAAAAGTCAGAAAATCGGTATTGCTGCAATTTCGTAAGTATTTTTAGAAAATTGGGTAAAATGAGACTCAACTGTACAAAAAACCCCCAAAGTGATAAAATACACCTAAGAAAGCAGAATGGTAAATGTTGTACCACTAATTTCCATTAAGGGTATGAATCATGCATATGTTTTACAAAAATGGTTTTTTGGAGGGAAGCCAATGTGGGCAGCCATCTGAAATATTCACACATTGTTTTTAGTGCCTTATACACACATAATCTATATGAATTAGGATTATAAAGAAACACCAAAAATCTAAACATGCTTAGTTTATAGATACAATAATTTATATAGGTTTGCAGAGTAAGTGACTGAATAATTTTGAGTAACAGGACTCTTTCATGTTAATGGACACTAAATCAGATGGCAATTATGATACTTTAAATTTTAACATCATTAACCTCATTAATTCTTTCACTGTCAAAGTCAGGGTAAAAGCAAATGTGTATCATATTAAGAAGAATAACAAAAGCTACTCTTACAGTCTTCTCTGTAGGGACCGCTTTTACAGTAGATGACAGAGGTGAAAAAGTAGATACAACATTTTAATCACCCAGCCTTAATTTTCAAACAGTCTTAAAATATTACTGTTGGACTGAAAATTAAAATAAATTTGTGTCCAGAATTCTAATTATAAATCTTATTTATTGACCTGCCTATTAAGGGGACAAGTGGATTCATTCAAGGAAAATCCTATTTGTCCCAAAGTGAGCAAAGTGCTTCCCACTGTAAGCAAAGATCAGTTTCATGACCCCCTGAAGAGCCTGCACATACATAAGTCTATGATGAGATGCATGTCAGAGTCCTGGTGAAATTGGTTGATGTAGCTGCCAAGCCATACTCCATGATATTTGAAAAGTCATGGCAGTCAGATGAAGTCCCAGGTGACTGGAAAAAGGGAAGATTTATATCCATCTGTAAAAAGGGTATAAAAGATGACCCTAGGAACTATTGACTCATCAGTGTCATATCTGTGCCTGGGAAGATCATGGAACAGATCCTCCTAGCAGCTATGCAGATGGAGAACAGAGAGGTGATTCATGACAGCCAGCATGGCTTCATCAAGGGCAAGTCTTGCCTGACCAACCCAGTGACCATCTATGTTCCACGGGGACCAGTGTTATTTAACAGCCTAATCAATGACAAAGCAGTGGGATCAGGTGCATCCTCAGCAAATTTGCAGATGACACCAAGAGGAGTGGTGCAGTTGACACCTGAAGGACAAGATGGCATCCAGAGGGAGTTGACAAGCCCAAGAACTGAGAGCATGGGAATCTCATGAGATTTAACAAGACCAAGTGCAAGGGGCTTCACCTGGGCTGGGGTGATATCATCCCAGCATCAACCCAGGCTGGAAAATGAGCAGGTGGAGACCAGCCCTGCTGAGAAGGACTTAGGGGTGATGATGGATGAAAGTCTGGACATGAACCAGCCATGGGCACTCCCAGCTCAGAAAGCCAAACATCCAAAGCAGAGTGACCAGCAGGGAGAGGGAGGGGATTCTGCCCCTCTGCTCTGCTCTGGTGAGACCCCACCTGCAGTGCTGCATCAGCTCAGGGGCCCAGCACAGGAAGGACATGGACCTGTTGGAGTAAGTCCAGAGGAGGGACACCAAGATGATGAGAGGGATGAAGCACCTCTCCTATAATAAAAGATTGAGAGAATTGGGATTATTCTGTCTGGAAGAGAAGGATTTGGGGTGACCTAATTGCAGTCCTACCTGAAAAGATCCTACAAAAGAAATGGAAAGAACATGTTGTGACAGGACAAGGCTTGAGAGTACAGTTGCAAAGATTGATCCTCTGAAATATGAGTGGAGAAAACAGAGCATTCTCTTTCTTTGGATCTTGACCAGTAGACCTAGGCAAGACACAATGGAGGCAGAATAAAAACAGAAAATGCTTGAAAGACTACAAAAGATGAAATGTGAGATCCCTAGCCTCTCCATGAATGATACAGACATTGAACAATGAGGCTCCCAATCGATCTCAAAATTCAAATCTGAAAGCCCTAAATCCTAGTTAAAGTACTTCTCTGGATGGTTGTCTGGGAGAAGCATGTGATGCTCTGGGTTATCGACAGTAAGAGATCAGCTAGAGTGGTAATGCTGCAGTTCTAGCCTTAATAAAGTACTCCACAATTTTCTGAGACACTTTATGTACTGTTGGAGTTACAAGTAAAAGTTATTTTCAAGTTTTTGAAAGTAACTAGTCTAGCAAGAGGCCCCTTTTGTTCTGTGAGGAATAAAGAACAAGAATGCACAGTTTTGCAAGGGAAAGATGACATTATTCTCTATTCCAGGGGAAAAAAAGGTGTTTTAAAATATTGCAAAGCTGCTCACACTCACAGAATACATATCAAACACTTCTGTTCTCTGAGCCAACTCATTATCACTGGGTTTTCCAATAGCAAGTAAAGAAAATAAATAACCTCTCAGGATACTCAAAACTACTACTATTAAATATAGATTTGCAAACAGTCAGATGAAGAGAAGCCCCATACCACCCAGGTGATCACAAATGTGCTCTTCACAATGCAAATTTTTAATTTATTTATAGATAGGGAATCAATTCTGAGATCAGATTTATTATAGTTGCAGCAATATATGTCAATATTCTTGAAAGTTCTGCAAAAATAAACTAAATAAATGTGTTTATCCACTGCTGCAAGTGACTTGACTCTGTGTCACTGTGCAGAATTTTTTGTCCATGAACAACATTTACTGTCAAGAAGAATCAGTATCTACCTATCTAGATAGATAGATCTATTAGCCTATCTCTCTGCGTCAGGGAAAAATATTTTATAGATGAATTCCAGAATTACTAAAAATACCATTATCAAAAATATATTGTGTAAACTTCTTATTCTGATCAGATCCAGAAAATATCTTGGAGTTTCACTAAATCACAATCAAATCACTTTCAAGAAAACATATCCAAACCCACTCCCCCTGCCAAAAAATCCTTAACAGGTAGATTAGATATAAATTCCTCGAATTTTAAAAGAAACAAGCAAGGCAATTAAATTGCAATTAGTATATAGAACAGTAAAATAAACATAATTACAGAAAGACAATCTTACCAACTTCCTCAAAGTCTTAGAGGGAATTCTACATCCACAAATAGTTTAGATTATCATTGAGGAAACATACATAAACATGCACAAGACATATATTCATGAGTTTGTTGTTTTAAATGCTCATTTCCCTCTATTGGTCTACACTTGGACTAGGCCTGTGCAACAAAACAAATCTGAGTGCACAGAAAAGGAGATAACATCTTTCATTCAGCTGTGGGTCATGATGGAGAACTAAAGAGTAAAGCTGATGTCAAATCCGCTAAAAAAAGCTGTATCTGAGTTATTCACGATACCTTCATTAATGGTTCATCACACTGTAAGAATCCTACCTTCCTCCTTATCCAGTGATAAAAACCGGTAGGAGGATTTCAAAAGTATGGGTAGGACTGCATGTTAATTGTTAAAATGGTACAATAATTAAGTCTTTTATTTGTTATTGTTATTACTGCTAATGCGTCATTCAGTTGTTACAAAATGCGCAATTAATCAAGAATTTTTTAGTCAAAGTATTCAAAAGTCACAAATAATACAATGTACTTCTGGACATTTTATCTGAAAAAAAGCACTATTCTCAGCCACCCTATCAGCATCACACTGAATATGATCCACATAGCTTATAAATGAAACAACCATACCAACAGAAACTTTTGAGTGAATGTGGTGTTCTTTTGCAGGAATACAGAGTGATTAGTCTTAGAAATCCAAAAATTTAAATTAAACTGAGCCTTTGGTTAGTGTTCTTTGACTTAATTGAGTACTACTTAGCTGTCAGAAAGAAATAGCCCAGCTATCAAAAAAACAAAGTGGAGAGAATTAACTGAAGAAAAGAAAGAAAGAGTAAAAAGACCTTAATGTTATTTTCCATTTACAATTAGAAAAAATTCTACTCACAAAAAGAGAATAATGTAATTTCAAGGCAGTATTCTGTTCTACTTAAAGAAAAATAAAAACAAAGCCTTCCACTTACATTTTTCTTTTTTAGACTGTTCCCATCACTGAAACATGGGATCATCAGAACTCAACTATTTGAACACAGGAAGTTATGTGAAGAGATAGAGGTTACTAGAAATTCTTGCTATGTATCTTGGAGAAAAATATACCCAACTGAAATCTTATAGATTCTGAAATAACTGTACCAAACAGGATACCTCACTGAGGAAAGAAGAAAAATATTAGGAAAAACAGCAAACAAATTATAACAAAACAAATGTCAAATGACTGCCCTTTACCTGAAACTGTTTACCAAATTTCTAAAAAGAAATAATTGACCTAAATTTGGTAAACACAATGCCACAATAAACATTCTTATTTAATAATTTTAATATTGTTCCTATGCGGTTATTGTTCCTTTGCAGTTCAGATTGAACTGACAGATGATGAATTTTAATTACTTATTTTTCAACTTATGTGTATGCGTTAAATCTTACTTGTATATAATCAAAAACCATTAAAAGTATGAAGTAAAAATAGTTTGTACAACTGGAAAAACTGAAGCAAAACATTGAAACATGATCCAAGAACGTTGACTTCTATTTACTTCAGTGATTCTGAGAGTGACTCCTTCATGCCTTGCTTGTTCTGCAACCATTACACACAGAAAATGGAAATGAATATAAAAAACAGTGATGTGCCCCTACCAAAGCATAAAATGCTTATATGAAGAAACACTGAAAAAACTTACTTTTTTCCCTTTAGAAAGAGATTAATAAAAATAAGACTGATAAATGAAGCAACAATTGGTGTATAGATGAAAGATAAGAACCTTTTGTTCTTGAGGTCTCCTAACTCAGGGAAGTAAAGACTTTTGGGTTGGACTCATGAGAAATATACTTATTGGATGGCTTGATTTTTTTTCACTTTTGAAATGCATGCATATAGTTGCTAATTACTATAACACAGTCTTCATACACAAGAGTATTGTGCACTTTCATATCCTAAAAAGATACATTCTTTGCTGTAATTGTCATGTACTTACTAAAATATTTCCAGAAAGTCTCAATAAAGTTTACAATTTAAAAAAAAAGAAAGATTTGTCTGAATATTTCTATTATATCACTGAAATTCCAATTATGCTCTATATTAAGTTGTAACTGACTTCAAATGCTGATTTATTCACTCAAATAAACCATTAATATGTACCATCAGTTCTAATTTACATTTTTTATTTAGCTGAATGAACCACTGAATTGTGATTACAGCCAACAGAAATCTACCTTAATTCTTCTCTTTTTACAGTGCAGTTTTTTAGCTCTCATTGGATAATTCTATACATAGATGACATAAAGGTAGAATGTCCAATGGTATCATGACTGAAAAAAGAAAGTCCTTGTTTTTGGAATAAAAAACATCATGCATGGAGTTAATCAGAAAAATCTCCGTATGTAATTCAGCCCTTAAAATTTGATTATCTGGTCTATTGGAATTTATTCAATAGCAGCCTAATGCTGTTACTAATTTATGTAATTTTTATTGAATAAAAAAATTACTTTGTTTATTTTAAGTTTGGTAGTATGCTGCCCTAATTTTATTTTTGCATACTCAACTGGTTTTTACTTGTTTTTTATGTCAGTAGTCAGATCTAGCTGGAAAATTTTCAAGTGGTTTGTTCTTTTCTATATCAACACCCACTTATGGAAGCTACTAACTTTATTTTTACTCATTATAAATAAAATAAAGTTAGGAAATCAATCAAAATCCTGAAAATATAGAAACAATACAATGCTGGCATACCCAAGAAAACAACTTTGACGAGTCTTAATGGTAAACAATAAAGTCAGATTACGAAGTGAGGGAATAAATGTGTAATTGAAAAATGGGGGAAAAGATTCAAGGGATGTAGCAGAAGAAAAATAAGGGACATAAGTGAGGTATTGCAATTTTCCTAAACTAAATTTTCTGAAAATTAATTTCCTCTTAATCGGATCCATGCCATAATCTTTGGTTACTAGTTAAAAATTATTCTAGTGTCTATTTTGTGCCAGTCTTTGGGCTTGTCTAATCTGCAACTTCATGGTCACAGCTCTTCCCAGGAAATATCAGTGCAATGATCATAAGTGGTCCAAATTAATGATCACATATCCTAATATGCAACCTTATGATTCTTCTGCCCCCAGGTAAGTTGAATTCTAGTGGTACATTCTTACAGCAGTTGATTGGCCAGGTTATACTCTAACAAAGAAGGAAGCACTAGGCACTACTGCTGTAATCAGCCAGAGAATACAGCCTTATGTAAGTTAAGTGTCTCATTTGTTATAGTTTATTTAAATACAAATCTTTCTGTGAAATCATGGTTTGTGATACACATTACAGCTAGTGGCTGTGGAGCCTTTTAACTTAATCAAGCATTATTTGATCATCCAGCTCTTCTTAGCACCATATCCAAAATTCAAGAAATCTTCTCAATCAAAAGGAGAATGGAACTAATCTAAGCCCTCACAGTATTTCTGCTGAACCTCATTACTTCAGATACAGCATCAATGCTCAACAAAGTGATCAAAGTGCATCAGAGCTCTCTGACAAAGTGGCAAGAAATTACTTGTTCTTCAGTGCCTTTTGTGCTTCCACAGAAGTCAGCTCATTCTGATGCTGCAGCACCCACCTGAGGCCACCCATATATTGCTAACCAGTTTACACAGAGACTGCCTTCTTTCTATATGTTTCCTCTGTTAAGACTGATTAGAAGACAACTAGACTGTTGCTGGGTATGATGCATAGATAAACTGAGGGAAATCAAAAGTACAAAAATGGAAGCATCTAGAGCTGCTTGAAACCAAAACTGCCAGCCATAGATAGGGATATGTTGTTTCTGGTATCCTGCTGTATCCTCCTAACCAGGAGTTACAGTCCCACTCACATTATTTCTGTGCCTGTGGGAATAACAGTGTGTACAAATCCCCCTACTAAATTCTAGTCTACATTACAGCTTAAGAGTGGGAGCGAGAGTGAAAACAAAGCTGCTGAATGCACGTGGTTTGCAAACAAGCAGGCTGCTGGAAGAGGACACTCTAAGGCAGTTGCTTGCTATTTAGAATGTAGAAAACAAAAGAATATATGATTCTTTCAGAAAATATTTTGGTGCCAGACAATTCAAACTGCTACCATACATAATTTCTGCTATTAATTTGTAGACAAATAACTATTGCTAATATATCTAAGTTATATAAAGCTCTTGAAAGGCAGTTCTACAAGGGACTGCAAAAGCTGAATCTGGAAATTTCTTGTCTAGAGATGACCACAACATAAACATTTTCGAATGAGACATGGAAGCAATGCAAACATGACAAACAATTCCCTTTCTTATATGGTTCCAGTATTACGGAATCCCAGAACAGTTTAGGCTGGAAGGAACCTCTGGAGCTCATCTGGTCCAAGTCTCTGCTCAGTCTGACTCACTTGGAAAAGATTGATTAGCACTGCATCCAGTCAGCTTTTGGCTGTTTCCAAGGATGGAGAATTTATGACCTCTCTGGTCAATCTTTGCCAGTTGCCTTCACAATAAATAAGCTTTTCCTTATGTTCAGACAGAAACTCCAGTGAATATAAAGATAGATAATGATATGAAAATATATTA
>JAHLSL010000006.1:18395083-18420782 GCA_025920805.1 Petroica traversi | reverse complement strand
ATGAAAAATATCTCTCTTATGCATGTGTTTTTTCCATTTAGTTCTGAACTTTGTAATAAAATGCATGCATAATATTATTTAAACTTTTTTTTTGTTTTATTAAGACTCATGTGAGTGAAGGAATATTATTATTTTGAAGTATCTCTGAAAATGTCTAGGAGAATTTCTGTTTTCACACTACTCTAAATACTGGCATTTCAATTATCCTAAAATTTACATGTGCACTGAGAAAAATTCACTTAAATGAGTCTAAGTTTACTTTGAATACATCTAAATATTTAGAATAGAACCATTCTGAGATATTTTCTTCTCTTTATTCCCCCAAACTAGCTCAAATGTAAGTCTTGTGACACTAGCTAGAATATACTACTACTAGTACAACACATCCAAGCAGTTGAAGTGGTAGATTAGATAAAGCTCAACTTCTGAGCCACATCATGATTAAAGTGAAGTGATTAAAGAAGCTGATGGAGTATGACAGATTATTTTTTATCATAGAATAAAATCATGGAGTGGTTTGGCTTGAAAGACAGCTTTAAAAGCCGTCTGGTCCAACACTCCTACTATGATCTTCAACTAAATCAGGTTGACCTTAAATGTTTCCTGGGATGGAGCACTACCATCTTTCTGGACAACCTGTTCCAACATTTCACCACCCTCATAATAAAAAATGTCTTCCTTACATCTAGTCTGAGTCTAATCTCTTTTAATTTAAAACAATTAACCCTTGTTCTATCACAAACCACTCTGCTAAAAAGTTTATATCATTCTTCTTTATATCCTTTAGGTACTGAAAGGCTGCACCAAAGTGTGACTGAAATTTTCTTTTCTAAAGGCTGATCAAACCCAGTCTCTCAGCCTGTCCTCACAGGAGAGGTGCTCCATTCCCTGTGATGGTTTTGTGGCCCTCCTCTGGCCCCATTCCATCAGGCGCATATCTCCTTCTTGCTGGGGGCCCCAGAGCTGGATGCAGGAGTCCAGGTAGGTCTCATGAGGACAGAGTAGACAGGAACAATCTCTTCCCTAGATTTGCTGGTCACACTTTGTTTTCTGCAGCCCAGGATACTGCTGGCTCTCTGCGCTGAGAGGGCACATGGCCAACTCATGTTCAGCTTCTCACCAACCAACCAACCAACCAACCAACCAACCAACCTCTCCAAGCCCATGTCCACAGGGCTGCTCTCAGTCTGTCCATCCCCAGCCTGTCTTGGCAGGGCAGTTTGCCCTGACCTGGGTGCAGCACCTTGTGCTTGGCCTTCTTGAGCCTTATGAGATTTCCATGGGCTCACTTCTCCAGTTTGTCCAGTGCCCTCTGGATGGCAGCTCATTCCTCAGGCATCTCATATTTCCCATTCAGCTTGGGGTCACACAGCTTGGTTTTCTTTAGGCAAATAAATATGATCGCTTTTGTTTGTCATTGTATGCAATTGTAAGCATGGTATACAAATGGGATTTCTTCCATATATTTTTAATATTTTCCTAACCTTTCATCAAATATCATGTTCTAGTTCAAGTATGTTGTTTTGAGAGATACTCTAGGCTTCTGTCTGGTTTGAATTCCCCTTACCCCCAGTTCATAACTGGCTGTTCCCCCCACCATGGGTATTTTCTTTTGACTTTTTCACCAGATCTTCAAGGTCACCATGGCAGGTTATCTAATCTGCATCTTCTTTAAACGAAATATTTTATTATAATCCTTTCTAATCACAGAAAAAGCCAAAGAAAGAAAGCTGAAAAATGAGTAGAATGAAACTGAATCCCTTGAACTAAATTCTCAACATCTTCAATGGAAAGAAGAAATACTCTGTCATTTCTACACCTGCTTTCATCTGCTCTCTGGGGTTCTTCCTGCTGTGAACACCCTAAAGGCTATTTCTCCTCTGAGTACATAGATCTCTTTTTAAGCTGCCATCTTATGCACTTAACATTCTGTGCACTTGAGTGCACTCACCATTTGCTTTTTGCTGCAGCTATAAATAATGTTAAGAGAATATCAGTGTAGAGATACCTTATCCACACATATGCAATGGGATCAGCAGGTTTTACAAAATATTTATCAACATAGCATTTGGAGTTTTCCTTCTGCTTTCATTTGAAAAAGCAAGTGCT
The DNA here is from genome assembly GCA_025920805.1 of Petroica traversi. NCBI lineage: Eukaryota > Metazoa > Chordata > Aves > Passeriformes > Petroicidae > Petroica > Petroica traversi. The sequence continues at coordinate 18,418,673 of JAHLSL010000006.1, read as the reverse complement.
GCTACAAATAGTTTTTTCTAGACAAAGCGGTATTCAATTATTCAAATTACTTTAGGCTATAATAGTTGTACTAAGCGTTGTTCATTTTATTAATTTTCAACACTGTTAACATCTCAAACAGCAATATTTTAATTCACTGCCTAGACAAAGATTTGTGAGTAAATACAATACAGCAAACAAGAAGATGTGGATAATTTATTAGACAAATAATATACATAGCTTGCTACGTACAAGTGTTAAAGTCTTACTTGAAGTGAAATATTTTTGTTGCAGTCCAGACCACACATTGTATGATATAATCACGTGCTAGTGAGTAAGAACAACAACAACAACAAAAAATCATTGACAAAGCCCTTTTAAAACAAATGTTTTCCAGAGGAGGGACAAAGATGAAACCAGTTCTTACAAGCAGAAAAAGGGAATAAATTTGAAAATTAAGTCAGAGATTTTGTATCCTATCTAAATTGGAATTTCTATGTATCTGAAGTCATATCACTCCTACCCTTCAAGATGCCATGTACTTTTCTGCAAAATTCAAACAGTAAGCATGTTTTTTAGTATTGAAGTTCAGTTAAGGTTATGGAAAGCCCTATCTTAAAGCAGATAATGCTTTCCTTAAGGTAGTCTGAGTTACCTATGCTTTAGATTTTACCATATTTACTCAGATGGTAGTACCTTATGCTCAGACACCTGGCTTCTGAAGTCTACCAATTTCTGCTGAGTCTTTTTAACAGACTAAAAACCAGCTTTAATTAAATGTTTTGCTTGATGGAATATTTGCAGACCTTTCTGTAATTCAAAACAGAAGCAGGCTGTGATTTGAATGAGATTTTCAAAATGTGCCTCCCACTGATTACCATAATTTATACAATAATCTCCTGGCAGGTACCAAGCTTTTTTTGACTGTCTGTATTACTACTTGAGTGTTTTGAAAGAATATAAGACTTAAGAGACAATGAGAGTCCCATTTTTTCAAAAGATTACATTCACATCAGTGGAAAGAAGGGTGAAAATGCTATTATTCTTATAATAGTGTATAAGAAAGTAACTGACACTGCCTCCACTTCCCAAAGGAATAAAGGAGAATCATACTTTATTTTTTCCCCCAGACTTTAACCCATCAAACAGAGGTTTACAGCCTTCAATATCTGATCTTTCGAATTACAATACTAAATATATTTAACTACATATTTAAAAATTGCCACAACACAGGTTGGAAAAGTTCTAAAATACAGAACAGTTAATAAGCAAAAATCAAGTTGCAGAGAAATATTTCTTTCTATTATATGTGTGTTAATACTAAAAATATGTCAATAATTCTTTCAATAATGCAGCTATTCAAATAGTGCATATCCTTGACTGCAGTAATAACATGGTATTAAGTTTCAGTTTAGCATCCTAGCTGTACTTATCATGTATTTTAAAGCGTAAGGACACTAGTCTGCTCATTAAAAAAAAAACAAAACAAAACAAACCAGAAATAAACAACAAAAAACACCCAGCAACAACAACAACAAAAAAAAACCTAAAAAAAAAGAAAAAAGAAAACTTTAAAATCATTACTCTATACTCATTCAAACACTGTAGTTACTTTCCACCATTTTTCTTGTACTGAAGGTGTTTAAGACCACCTATTGATTATGTCCCTTGACTAGGATCCTAAGTAGTTTTAATATCTGTATTTCTTTCATATAATCATACAATCATGTGTAGCTGGTACAAAAAATACAATTCAAGGACAAGTATCTAGAACAGATTAGCCTGGACTTGTTTGCTGATTTTATCAATAGACACAGTGGTATTATGAAATAAATGACAATGATAAGTGTGTCCCAGAAGAAGCACCTGAGGAACAGACTTTAATGAAGCAAGCCAGTGGTGACATTCAGCAATTTTATCTGTGTGAGAAAGTTCCTCTACAGTAATGTAATGATGCAGATAAGCTTTGTAGAATCTGATAAAAAATAGTTTTTCAATAGGAAAAAAAAAATCTGGGGAACCAGCACATCTTACTTTCAGCTATTAATGTTATGATAATTTGGACATAAACAGCTATGTCAATTTTATGTAATAATTCATCTTCTGTTCAATGATGATACATTTACTTCTCTTTGATTTTATTTAAATTTTTTATGTACAGTTTTAAAAAGAAAATTTAAAAATTGTTATTAATATCAAATGAAAAATAAAATATTTCCTTTGTCTTTAGGGAAGGCTTCTTATGCAGATTTTTATGCAGCAAAATATTGTAATTTCTCTAAGTTAGATTTCTTTAGGAAAGGACTAATAGTAGCATGTCCTCCCAATCACTGGCACAAGAGTTGCATGTACATGAAATTTTAGCCTGGGAAGTCTGCCCTCAGTAAACATACTTCATGTGTGGACATGATCTTCTCTACGCTTTTACTCATAGCTGTCTGCTATGTGGGCACTGTTCCCATTCACAAGTGGATTGGAAATTTTCCTCAGAGTATTCATGGCAAGAAATAGGAACAGTAAGCCAAGGTTTTCCCCTTCTACCAGAATCACTTTTTTTTTTCTGTTTGTAAACCACTGACATAAAGGCCCAAGCATACTGAGAAAGTATATTTCAGAAAACAATATCTGAAAAGTAGAAAAACATGTAATGAGAACCAAAAGTCCTGCTACCAGTAAGTTCTGTTGCAATGGCACTGTAGAGAATAATAACCATTTCTGATGAGAAAAGATATAAATAAGAAAGTATCACTATGATAAGTATCATACTTATCACTGTAAGTAAAATTTGTGGCAGAAAATAACATTAGAAAATGAACTTTATTCTAGACATTAGGGACATTCTTCTGAGAGCACATATGAGTAACAGTGTTTTTATAAACTAATTTCCTATTGTGAATTCCTTAATTTCTATGTAATTAGATCAGCAAACAGATTCCCAAACACCTTAGAATTTAGAGTCTCAAAATAAACTGAGTAAACTAAAACTATGGAAAACAAGATCAACTTGTCAAGATTTTGATTAGTGTTCAAAAACACATAAGTCTGAATTCACCAGTGAAGTGACATCAAGGGAAGCTGAAGTTTCATTGAGTATACAGTAAAAAAAGGAGCTTATTGGAGAGCAATGTACTTTTTTTCCTCTCATAAAAAATTGCTATTTTCATTGCTGTGGACTGTCTCACTCTGTAAGAGTATGATGACGACAAATCTTCTGAATTATTTCCACTGCTTCTGTCTTGGCATCTTCCAGACAAAACAGAGAATGAACTGAATTAGTGTAACTGTGATTAATTTGAGGGGGAAAAACTGAGTCTTCTCTTTTTGAAAGTAAAAAAGAGGTTAAATTACCTCTTGATAATGAGGGAGCACACAACTTAGGCAAAATCAAATTATAAACACACAGTGATGGCTGTGGGAATGGATAGGGTTGCAGGAATTGGTTCTCCAACCAGGATCTGCTGACACAACATTTTCATTGCCTAAAAATACATGCTGCCTTCAACATTGTTCCTATTTTACTGCATTTTATACTTAAAAGCCAAGCAACTTAATTCTCAGAGCACTGAAAAAGAAAGCATAACTAATGATCTAATACTGTGACAGATTATTTAAATCAATTTCTGCTTCTGGGAGTCAAAACGGGCTCATTGGTTTTGGGAAGCTCTGTATTTCCCAAATGACTCTATCCCCCACAACACTTTATGAAATTACATGCATCCATGCAAATGGAAAACAAAAAGCTATAATTTCCTTCCTTCCTTCCTCCCTTCCTCCCTTCCTCCCTCCCTCCCTCCCTCCCTCCTTCTTCTCTTTCATCCTACCCTTATTTAGACTCCACTGCTTTGGGTTTACACTATAAGAAAAGGGACTGGCTTATACCAATTCCCATGTTGTATGTATAATGTATTAATAAATTAATAAATCTAAGTATTTATGGACCTTCTGACTTTTCAACTATGGGCATGTACAAATATTGGGTTCTCCCTTCCCCTTCAGGGTCTTATAGTACATCTCTTATAGTACACTACTAAAAACATAGGGGAAAAAAAGCATTCTAACATGCATTTGGGAAAAACCAAATATAGAAGGCTAATGAAAATAAGTTTGAAATTAGGTTACAGCCTTAAAGCTGAATGTTGCATTCCAAACACAACCTCTGCAGTGAAACAGGACTTCAAAGAAAAGCATGTATCCAATGTGTTGTCCAAGAAGACTCTGCTTAGGAACTATTCATACACATAGGCTTGTGAATGCAGCCTGGAGTGAATCTCTCTCTTAGTAAATCTCATTTCATTAAAAAAAATATTCTACATGAGGTACACATCTCTAAATAAAAGCATACCAACATAACAAAATGTCTGGAATTTCTATCCATTTGTTCTCTGTCCCATAACTTTTCAAGAACCAGAGTGCTCCTTGTTCTAAATCAGAAAAGTGATTTCTCCAGATACACATTGCAATTACTGTCCACAGAGAAAAGTCAGATTATTTCTTCAAATCTGCATCCAGTATTTAGATATTGGATGGTGCCAATTTACCTTTTAGAATCATAATATCTTTAATATGTGTATTTATATGACTAAGAATTAATTATCTTCTTTTCAAAATGTTTAGACAAGGCTAAGCACATATCACAGTGAACTGTAACAATCTCACAAGAATATTTTCAGCAATTATCATAATTAGATAGAACTCAGGAGTCCATCAAGGGATACCTTATTGGTTTAAAATAATGATCTAATCATAAGGACTACACATAATTAATAACAAACAAAATCTGCAAATAGTCAGCTGCCTTCCATTAATCGGTACTGTGCAACTTGTCTGTATCATCTATTTATGTAAAAATGGTGTGAGGAACCTGAGGAAATAACAGACTTTTACAATGACATCTTGTGCTAAGTACTCCTTCAGAAGCAATGAACATTGAAAAAGAATCCATGATGATATGATGGCGGGAATGGATTTTCCCCATTCAATAGTATTCAGATAGAGTAACCTGGCTGAGTTCCTTTCTTCCTGTTGGACTCTTCCTGATTGTCCAAAAGACCCAGTCAGGATCAGCAGCCACACCTTGTGCCAGGAGGGAAAAAGTGGCCCTTTTTTGCCTGAAATTCTATTAAACTCTGCCTGGAACACAAAGACTCACAGGGCAAGAGAAGGTATGAAAGAGCAAGGATGTGATGAAAAATATGCTGACTTATATTTGGGGTAATAAACTGAATTTCATCCTTCTGTGGTTTTTTTTTAGATGTTTCTCATAGCATTAGAGAAAGTGAGATCAAGAAAGACAGACATTCCTTAGAAATGTAAAAAAATACAAGAACAGATTTTGTACATTATTCACTGACTTTGCTCCTCTATTTTTTCTAAATGCTGTAATTCCTCTTTTCTTGATTATAAATTCTAAGAGGAGCATTCAATTTTTAACCTCACATAAAAACTAAACAAAACAACCACCCCCAAAAAATCCTAGAAATCTGCTTGCTGCCTTTTAACAGGGAAGACAATGCTTAACATGCTTTAATATGCATACAGATTCCAGCTAATCCATTTCTAACAATTGTTTAAAAATACAGAATACTCTTCACATTCCTGTAGTAATATATAGTTCAAACAGATTTTTTTTGTCAGTAAAGACAGAGGGAATGTTTTAAATAACCAAAAGTAAGCTTCTTCTGAAATGCATCATATTCCCACTCCCAACAGACATTATGAATCAGTATTCATTCTGAGTGTTTTCCCCAGCACATCCTCTGCACATTGTTCAAACATATTTTAATGAATCCTGCACTCTATACTTTTTCACTATGGCTTTCTCTGTATATCCAGAAAGGGACACAAGACTGAAAATTACAGCAGACAGAAATATTAGGTGTGTTAGGATGAGATAAGTTACTTTCAGAAAAGTAATTTCAATTATTACTAACAATCTATGCTGGTGTCGTTCTGTAGGCTTCAAAGAGTACTTGTTAGAGCAAAGACAATGTTTTACTCACTGTCAGCAAATGTAGTTATGCAGGAATTAGCTGATATGAACCTCCACAGAGATGAAAATAACATTTATACTTGAAGTTCAAAAGAAAATGAGATGCTCTGTTACCTAAATTAGTTGAATTAAATTTTCATTGGCCTCACTGAATATTAATCACCCACACAGTTTGTCTTCATATTGCTCCCAAAATCTTCTCTAGTTCTCATACATGTGTACCTCAAATCACTTTCCTTTTACATTTAGAATTGTATGTCTCAGAATGATAGTATAAACTGAGTTGGAAGGAACCCCCAATATCATCGTGTCCAACTCCTGGCCCTGCACAGCTCCATCTCCAGGAGTCACGCCAAGTGCCTGAGAGCCTTGTCCAACACTTCTTGAACTCTGTCAGGCTTGGGGCTGTGGCCCCTTCCCTGGACAGCCTGTTCCCGTGCCCAAACACCCTCTGGGTGTAAAACTCTTCCTAATATCCAACCTAAACCTCCCCTAACACAACTTCAGGCCATTCACTCAGGTCCTGCCACTGATCACCAGAGTGAAGACTTTCCCTCCTCTTCCCCTCCAAAGGAACTTGCAGACTGCAGTAAGATCTCCCCTCAGTCACCGCTTGTCCAGACTGAACAGACCAAGTGACCTCAGCTGCCCCTCATAGGGCTTCCACTTAAAGGCGCTTCACCACCCTCATCGGCCTCCATGAATATTCTCTAATAGTTTAACTGCGCATATTATTCAAGGTGAGACCACCCCAGTGCAGAGCAGAGTTTAAGCCTGAACATGATACATTCTAGAGGAAGAAGGAATGACATTGTCAAAGGTTAGAAAATACTATAGTATGTATCATTGCAATATACAATTCAAACATTCCTTGCCCATCAGAGTTTTACAGAAAATGTTGAACTTAAAGTATTAAAGTGTTTTCCTAAATAAAAAGCTTTTTTTTTTTTTTTCTATTTAAGTGAAAAAGCTAACACTGAACAAGCCAACCCTTTATCTAAACAGCACATCCTTAGTGGTCAGAAAATATTGCAATATTTGAAGAGTACGCCTTAGGGTAGAGAAATTCAGTGATATTTACTTTTAAAAATTATTGAACAATAGCTACTAAGGGCTAAAAAGCAGTCACCTATTTCAAACAATGTTAAGGCCACAGAAGGGAGGAATTTATGACAGAAAAGTGCTAATTCCAGGCCTGGCACAGGCTTGGTGGAGTTCCAGTTAGCACATCCTGCTCAAGGCATTCAGACAAAATTTCCCCATTGACAGGCTGGGAAAAGAAGTAACTGCTCATATGTGTATCACTGGTCAAACAAAGATTCCCCCAAGTTATGGGACAGATGCCATGTGTGACCACCAATGACCACAACATGCCTCTGTGGATACCCGGAACTTGGTACTGTTGTCCGGGGGCTTGGAAGATAAATGCAATGATCTCAGACCTAGGGAGAAGTTAATAAAGCTTGGAAAGAAGGATATGTGACTGATAATGGGTGCAGAGAAGACGAAATTTAGGGACCACAAGGACATTTGGCAGAACTCCCACAATAAGAAAGAAATTAATGAAACAAACTTAGCACCTGCCCTGAGATCAGCTCCAGCTGGGTAAAAGGTAATTCCAGCAGGGGGAGATTGTAACCACTGAATCAGGGACCACTGACCCAAGAAATCCACTGACTCAAAAGAAGAGACAATCTGACCATGCAGACTCATCAACATAAGAAATGAGGGAATAATTTAATCAGTAGAAGATGGAATACTAGTTAATAAGAAAAAATATGTAACTTGCAACCAACAAGCATTACTTTGTTTGCTAAATTTTATAAATAGTGAAAAGATTTGATAGTCAATGGTGGACCCAGCACCTCCTTTGGCATATAAACTACCAGCAGAAGACTCAACCAAGTACCCTGCCTCCCCATCCAGGACCCCAAAGTGAAGAACACATCTCACCTCTCTCTCCCCACCTATCATTTCTGTCTCATCTCCAGCTCTCCCTCTGCCCTCTCTCTCTCCTCACTACCCTGCCAGCTCTTCTGCCTCTCTCTCTCCCTTTCCCCTTTTCTATTTCTTTCTGTCTCTCTATCTCACATTTATTGTTAAAAAAAAATCCATATCATTGACTTTGGCATGTAGTCTAGTTTCCACCTTAAATTGAGCAGAGGCATCTTTTGCTTCTTGAATCTTGAAATTAGTGAAAAGAAAAATTCACTCTGTCATTTTTATACACCTATAGATTTGTGAATGGTAATATTTAGCATTTTAGTCAGCTCCATTATAAATGCTTATTGGCCAAAATAGTACTCAATTATTTCTGATTGTGATTCTTAAGAAAGTGGTAAAGTTTAATGGGCATCAAGCATGAGAGCTAGTATTCATTACTTCTGTGTGAGCGAAGATATCTGAAAAGTAGAGCTTAGGGTCCAAACTATGTTAACACTTTTTATTTTTTAACCAGCTGAAAAAGAGGTTAGTGGATATGTTTCTTCAAAGCTTAAAGAAATTTCTACTAACTACTTTTCTTCATAAGCTCATTTGCTGAATATACTTTGTAAAATCAACTGTTGAGTTTTGGACTGTGCCTGGATCTTGCAGTTCATCATCAGAAAGAAGCAAATTAGAAAATCTCTGCTTGCATTCCTTTAATGCTAACTGGTTGAGCAGTCTGGGTAGGAGCCAATTGTCTTCTATCATTGTTACATGTATCATTCAATCAAATCTTCACTCTGTTTATGTAAAACTACTATGTTTTTAAACACACATATTTATTTCTAGACATAAGATTCTTCACCTCATTATTTTCATATAGAACGATACCAGTCCCCAGTGCAGCATCCTATGACACTCCTGTGAAAAAATTTTAATTAAAAACACATATTAAGAGTGCTTCCATGTATTCCAAATTCACACATTGCATTTTTAAAATGCATCTTACTTTTTAGACCATTTACATTTCTTCAGGATGCAGCACAGCAGCTGAGCTACATACCAATAGAGATGTCTTATAGAACTTCAAACTACCTGAATCAAAACCATAAAGCCAAGATAGCTGTCTCTAGACCAACTCATCATTCCTGGCGAGAAGAGGTCCTTCAAACAGAGTTGATAGAACATTTCTTGCAACCAATGCAATTCTCTGATGGTACTAGAAACCTACACCATTGAAAGTTGTCTTCATTTCATTCATGGCCCATTTACCTTCAAACTAAAATGAATGAATGGTGGCCAACAGCTACTTTTCCTTTAAGTTCAGGAATTTCAAGTTCTGCTGTAGTGCAGCTGATGCTATATTTTCCTCATATTTTAGTACAATCTTTTATTTAAATGCAAAAATATTTTTACTAAAATAGCAAATATTTGTGAGAGATCGATTATTTATTTCTTTACTAAAAGTATTATGACAGATATTTACTGAGCATGTACAACCTACTTTCAGTTCACTGAGTATCAGATCTGCGGAATTCTGTCCTAAAATTAATAACATGAAAGGAAATTTTAGCACCAACTCAGATGGAAGTAGTTTTGTTGCTTTTGAAATTAGTAATTCAAGGTCACAAAATCAAATCTTCTCATTTTCATCTAAGTAAAAGAAAAAGAAAATATGGACCAAGGACTAAATAATATCAAGGAGATATTGAAAACTTATGTTAAGTATTCAGAGACTCAAACAGAGAAAGACATTTATAGATTAAAATGACAATATGAAAGCTTACACTAATTACTTATTACATGCTTCATTATTTAAATAATCTACGTCTTGCCTAAACATACTTTCAGAATACATAGCATGTCACAGTAAAAGTGATCAGGGTCTGTTTTGCTCAGTAAAAAAGAATGTGAAAGGAAGCCAGCTAAATCTTATCACAGCAAAGTTTGTCTCCTGCTGACATGAAAGGGAACTGCACAGCTAAAGCTCTTCAAAGGCTTTGAACCTGTACAGAATTGCAATAGTAGTCAAAGATCATGAATTTGGGAGTGTGGCATCTGAAGAGTCCCTTATAACTGAATGCCTTTATGCCACCTCTCTGTCTTACACTGTAACTTACTCAACAAGATCATGTCAGTGTCACACCACCCAAGCAGCAACATCTTTGACTATGAGTCACTGACATCAATCACTTTTGCTTTTTTAACACACAAGAAAAAAAGAAAACCTGCTTTGTTCCCTATAAGAGATTTTTCACTTTTGAGTTAATGTCATAAAAGAAAATACAAAAGCAAACCAAAATTATTCAACATTTAAAAGAGCATAAAAAAACCTTCATGATATTCTATGACATTGAAAAAGACACCTGTAGCACTCTTATCCTAAAAATATTCTTCTCTAACTTGGCCATACATAACTGACACAATGAACACTGCAGTTACTCAGACACAGTATGAACAAAATAATGACATGTAGTATGAAAAATATTAATATGATTTATATTACCTTTCTTAGTCTATGAGCAAGTGTGTGACTGAATATATTCCCTTTTTTGCGTTTGAAGATGGGGCATTTTGTTACCTTTTGAATGACACAGATGCGCACTCTAATATAATAATTCAAAACTTGTAAATTGAATTAACTTGTTATGAAACAAGAATAAATATTTAACTTATAAATCTGTATATTCAGACTTCATTTAGATCCTTAGAGGTATACAAAATCCCAAGTATCCCAAACTAATCCAGAGTTAGAGTATCTGTACAAAATTTGCTAGACAGGTCATCTGAATAAATACTTAAATTTTATTTCTGTGGTTTCTAGTACTTGAATCCTGTTTCATTTTTCACTGGGTTTAGCCCAATTTTGCCTTCTCAGCTTTAGGTTAGATGTTGCCTTCTTTTATGAGTGCTAACTGAATTAAATATTTGAATTTCACCATCCTTCCTGACAATTCAATCAGCTCAGTCAACACCTTTTTTTGTTAGGCTATGTTCATAAAACTGCATTAAAATGAAGATATAATTCTCATTCTCTGATTTTACAAGTTAAACTGTAATGAATGACCCAATCAGTCAGGGCTATCAAATTCTACAATAAATAACCTTGGTACTTGTTCCTTACAGAGAAATACATCTTAATTTTTGATACAGCCAAGTGGTGAAATAATAGCATGTCATTGGACTAACTAATTTAAAATTATTTCCATCACAAAAATTGAATTTTCTATTTCACCAAAGAGCAAATAAATAAATAAATAAACATTGCTAGCTTTCTTTTTTAAAGAACAGAATATTTTGCAAATAGATTCAAATACATATTTTTGACATCAGCTCAAACACCACCACTTAGACTGAAGCAATTTTTTAAACTTAAAATTAAAATAACATTTATGCATTCTGTGAGAAAAATCAAAATCAAAAGCACAACAATTTGATGAGAAGTAACATAAAAAATTCATCAATTCTCTAATCTTCATCAGCATAATTTTTAAAAGGTTAAGTCTGTTATCTGAGTAGAATGTATAAGTATCATTTAAATGTTACAGCTAACTTCCCCTATTTTGTAGTTTTACATTTAGTGGTTTTTATTATAATTTTCCTATTTCAAATGCTTTCCCACCAACCCAGTTTTCTTCTTTAGGTTTAGAAACAAAGTGAAAGAATAGATATGAATAATCATGCCAGACAACAGGTATAAGAAGATGACAAGAGGGACTACTTTAAATGAGTCACTTACTCTTCATCTAATTGAATTAAAAATATTTAAGACTATATTGATATGAAGAACAAAGTATAAGGTACAGTAAGAAAAATGAGACAATCAGAAAATGAGTCGGTTGGATGATAATAGTAGAACGTAGCTGTTCGAGTACCATTAAACTGGATTTATCTACTTTAGTCATTGATTGCCAAACACTATTCTTGACCATTTTTACCAAGGTAATGGCACAACATATTTAGATGATCCAATCAATTCTTAGTCCTACTTATGCTTCATAGTTTGGGAGTAATACAGGTCACTGAACAGCATTCTGATATATGATGAAAGGGAATACTAAGAATTTTTTCTTTTGTTTGGCACTTTTTTTAGGGTTTGTTTTGTTTTGTTTTGTTATGGTTTTTTTTGCTAAAAAACCTATAAACACTGACTTAAATGGTTATAGACTTTAAAGGAGCACCAGACACTGGATAAAAAAGATTTTATAGAAAAGAAAATCAAAATAATGGTGAAGAATTCACACTTCATTGAAGGTGAATGAAAACTGTAAAAAAACCATGAGAAGATACTTACTTGATGACTAACCAAGACCCTAGAAATATGTTTTCCACCAAACAATCTTGCAAGCCTCCACTGAAGACACCAGAAGCCTTATAATTCAGTAGCTTTCACTGAAACAGAACGACAAAGTATTGAACATGGTCAGAAAATACTATTTTTCATTGCAGAAGAAAACAGCATAGGCATTGGAGTGTCCTTAGCAGTAGAACATGTAGATGTTAAGATGTTTATCCTGGTAAGTCTATAAAGTCTGCATTACAGTAATGTACAGATTTTTTTTAAACAGGTGTTCAAAATTGGAACTCTAATTGAAATAATTAAGTGTACAGCAATGGCATTTTCAAGGTTTGTAAGTAACTTGGGAGTAATATGTAAATTCATGTTTCTTGCCAAAAATAGGAAAATGAGCTAATCGGAAAACCTTTTGAGTAAAATCAAATTAATTACTGTCTCAGAAATGTAAAGAAGCATGTCTTCTGAAAATTCAGAATCCATTAAAAATATTCAAACAACAAAAATAATCTAGTCCTGTTTTTGGACAAATTTAGAACTAAATCTATTGTAGAGAATATTTTTCTTAATTTTTCTTCAATTTATTATTATCTTATTTTTATATATTACTTCCAAGCTCTTCTCAAATATGACCTATACCAATGTAATTTTATTAAATGCTTTTCACCTAACTAATCTCACAGTATATGATACTACTAAAAATGAATTAATCAACCAAGAAAAAGTTAAATAAATATGTATTACATCACCAAGAAACTATTTTTGCATTATTTCTGTAAGCACCCTAACAGAATATCCAATGATATGTAAGTAGATTCCTAGTTAATGTGAATCTATAAACAGAATCTAGGTATGTAATATAAAAGCTGAAATAAATTTATCCATTTAATTTTTTTTATTGGTTAAGCTTTAGTGTCTATGGATCTATGGCATTGAAACAGTCTGCTTTATATGGAAGACAAGTTAGTTTTAAAAAAGCATGTGAGACAGAGAATTACTCACTGTTCTGTAAATTCTACCAGTAAAATATGAAAACTTTCTTTGCCGGGAAGGGTTGTTGGCTTTATTAAAATGCACTGCTTGCTTTAAAATACTCATGAATCTTTCATAAGAAACAGGAAAACCACAGGCAAGCTTAACCCTTGGTTTTACATGCAGGTGTTTTTTTTTACCCCACAGCAAGATATCATTTCTCAAGTCTAGAAACCATGCTACCGACAAACAAGTTCTCAAATACCCTTCCAATTGACAATACCCTAAAGTCTGTGAACAAGTGTTGGGTCAAGGTATTATCAGAAATTACAGAAATGGCTCCTCAATAATATCACTTCTACTGCCCCTCATTTGCCTCCTGTAATATAAGTGGTAAGTATCAGAAATCTCTAGTCACCCCAGAGAAACTACAAATTGTAACAGCAAGAAAACCAGCAGTACCTATATTGCACAGTGTAAGCCATTTACAGATAAAATGTCAGCTGTCCCAGAACACGGCTGCTGATTCTTGGTTACAACTGAAATGTGTCATCAGTGACATGATTTAATTGCACGTGGGCCTGTAATTCTTCCATACAACAGAAAAATTATCTGTTTGGATGAGTTTTTCCTTTTAAAGTATTATAAGATTACAGTCCTATCTGGGCTTTTTCCACATTCTCTGCTTCAGAATTTGTAAACTTCTTCATTGCTAAGTTCTCTCTCTTCACCTTTGCTGACTTCTGCCTTACTTCCCATGATCTCCCTTTTAATATTGCTTTCAATATTCCACTAAGATAATTGATCTCTGTCTGGAGTTAGTCTTACAGGAACTGTTATTGATATCCTTCTGAATTATAATTCTATTAAGAATGATAGCTGGGTTATTCTTCATATGCTTGATCCTGATGTGTTTCCTAAGTATATTAAGGTTCTATTGAAACACTGAGATACCTAGAAGTCATTATATTATTATTATTAATAATATATTAAGTTCTTGTGACTGGCATTGTGATTTTAAGCTAATAATAATAATAATAATAATAATAATAATAATAATAATAATAATAATAATAATAATAATAATAATAATAATAATATGGCCATACTAGTAATCAATTGCTTTTTGGAGTTTGTTTCCTCTAATACCTGGTATTAGACTGATAGTGATTTGTAAAAGCCCATTTTTTTCTGGGTTTGCAAGTGTACTGCTCAATGGCATAATACATAAGCCTAATATGCACTATAAATACTGAAAAGTATCATAAGAGGAAAAAAACCCTCTTCTTACTTTGGAAATTAAAGAGTTTTGGTTCAAAGGGCAAATGGACATTAGTAGTCAGCCAACAATTTCTTTAGACAGACATTCAGAGTCAGAACACATTGTAGATGAGACTGGCTAAATATAGATGCCGAATGACTTCCAAATGGGACAGTCAAGACATAAAACTGGATTCTACAGCTGACCTTTTGAAGTGATCTTCTGGCCATGAATTAATATCACAAGACACCGAACATGAATTAAGGCAGCTAAATCCCACTCAGCTATGCTGTGATGTTTTCAAGCCATTTTTGAGATGAGTCCTGAGTATGCCAAGAACTATGAACTGAAAACTGAAAAATATCTGTCCCTTTTAGAGCATGAATCTAAGAGATGGAGTATCACAGACTCCCTAGAGGAGATTTAAAAATGGCAGCAAAATGCTCAAATAGGAAAAACATTCTGAGACTATAGGAACAAACAAACAAACCAATAAATGCTAAAAAAGCCGACTTCAAAACGAAAAAAAAAAAAGAAACAAAACCAAAACCAACCCACCACCACCAAAAATCAACCAAGGGACATTATTAACACTGCAAGCATGCTTTCCCACAATAATCTCCTCTTGATTACTCAACTGAATAACATGCTGAGCCCTAGTGCTAGCTCTGCACTCTGCCTGTCCAAAACTGACGAAGAATGCAAATTTCCAGCTTTACGGTGAGCCATTGCTTGCACTTTAGAGAGTATGGGCTACAAAAAGATGATCCTAGATATGTCATACACAAATGACTAAGATGTCAGCATACACAAAGCAACTGGTATCTGAGATGATGCACACAACCGTAGACTTTGTAACTCCTCCCTCATTTTCTTTGAAGTACTATATATATTTGAAGATATTTTTTCTTCTTGAGTTCTTAAAATTAAAGGGAGTACTTGCGTAGAGAAGACAGCTTAATTACAGAGAACTCATATTCCAGGATTATTTAACATTATTCTGAAAGTAACTGAGATTAATTCTAAAGAACAGACAATAGATTTTTTTTTGTTCTGCAAAACACCTACCAGACTTTCGAAGAAAAATACCTCAACTCTTACCTCTCCCAAGTAAAGCAACTCTCATTGTTTTGCAAAATTCCTCATCAAACAACCAAGGAAATAAAAAAAAAATTAAATTCCAATTGCACATTTCAGTCGATAAATTTTATTTACCCTTAGCGAGTTTCACCTCTAACCACATGGCCCTGTGATGCAGGGCTGCCATTGCCATTAGGCAAATAACAAACCATTACCACTCCACAGAGTCTGTGAAGTCTGCATCCCTTTTTTCAAGACCTCTTTCTTTTTATGGGTTCAGCCGTCTGCTGTCAACCAAGTGATTTGAGAAACCCATGAAACCCATTGGACTACATGACCTCAAACTTTCATTTATATAATACAAATAAAATGCACTCGTATACCAGACCACATATTGTCTCTTTGCCTGAATTTTGTTATAAAGGATGATAATAATAAAGTGGTAAATATATTCCTGTCCCTTGTTTTATGAAATTTTATGGCTGAATTCTGAATTCCATGGAATTGGATGGGAAAATTGCCAGTAACTTTCATGAGGAGAATTTTTATCCTGTCTGCATTAGACAAAGTGCAAGTGGAAATCTTAGGTTTTGATCACTTAAGTTCATGTGATTGCCACTGTGATTTTAAGCAAATGCTTCCATATGCACTAAAGCATATACAGGCATGCCTAAACTGAAGCATGTTGTGTACCTGAACTTTAGTAAAGGCTTTAAAATTACCTCCCAAAGCATTCTTCTTCAATACAAATCTGGGAGGAATGGTGAATACTCCGGAGATCTGTGGAGCCCTTCAAAAGGACCTTGACAATTTGGAGAGATGGGCAGAGAAGAATCGTCTGAAGTTCAACAAAATTGCAGAGTCCTGCACCTGGGGAAGAATAATACCATGGACCAGCACAGGCTGGGGCCTCACCTGCTGGAAAGCAGCTCTGTTGAGAAGGCCCTGAGAGTCCTGATGGACAATAGACTGTCCTTGGCCAAGGCCAATGGTATCCTGGGGTGCATTAGGCATTGCAGGTTGAGGGAGCATCTCTACTCAGCATCTCTACTCAGCCCTGTTGAGGCCACACGATGGGTGCTGTGCCCTGTTCTGGGCTTCTCAGTGCAAGAGAAACATGGAGCTCCTGGAGCAGGTCCAGTAGAGGTCTATGAGGATGATTCAGAGACTGGAACATCACCGTTAGGAGGAAAGGCTGAGGGTGTAGGGTCCGATCAGCGTCAAGAAGAGAAAACAGACACATCATGTCTGTGAGTGTCTAAAGGGAGGGTGAAAACAGGAATGAACCAGGCTCTGCTTGGTGGGGCCAAGAAATAGGATGAGAGGCAGAAAGTGATGCACAGGAAGTTACACTGGAATGAAAGGAAAAACATTTTTGTGCAGATGGCTGTGCATAGGAGCAGATTGCCCAGAGAGGTGGTGGAGAGACCCTCACTGGAGATCCTCAAGAACTGTCTGGACACAATCCTGTGCCATGTGTTTTAGGATCCCTCTGCTTGAGTAGGGAGATTGCATCCCATGACCCACTGTGGTTCTTTCCAAGCTCATTCTGTGATTATGTGAAAATGGCTAATTGTGGCTCAGACGGGGGCACTCATCCCTGGGTAAAAACCTGGCTGTATGTCTGGGAGCAGAAAGAGGTGGTGAATGTAGTCACATCCAGCTAGTGGTTGATTACAAGGGCTCTGTACTCAGAGCAGTTCTGTTTAATACCTTTATTGAACAAGGAGATTTAGTGCACTCTCACTTTGCAGATGACACCAAGTTAGGCAGGAGTGTTGATCTCCTTGAGGGTCAGAGGGCTTTTTAGGTGGATTTGGAGGAAATGGCCTCAAGTTGCACCAGGGGAGGTTTAGATTAGATATTAGGAAAAATTTAGTCACTGAAAGATTTGTCAAGATAAGTCCTGGCAGGAATAGCTTGCCCAGAAAGGTAGGATCACCATCCCAGGGAGACTTCAAAAGATGTGTGGATGTGGCATTTGGGGAGAAGGTTTAATGGTGAACAAAGTAGTGCCAGGTTAATGAAGTGACTTAATGATCTTAGGTATCTTTTCTGACCTTAATGAGTTTATGATTCCGTGTAGATGCCGAACACAAGAGATGATGTGAACATGCTTAACATTATCTTTGAGGTGAACTTGGATTAAACAGTAGATGATTCAGAAGTTTTATGTTTAAATATAGGTTCATATTATGAGATTTGATAGAAAGCAAAGGTGTCACCTTCTGACTAATATCACAAAACATTTCAAATGCTTCTGGTTTCAATTCTGTATCATGTGAAACTATTAAAAAGTCAGTACAGATGAAAAAAGATAAGTTATTGACAGCTATATCTACTAATGCTTTGCTAAGGCTTTTGTTCCTACCGTCTCAAAAGTGAGTCATCTATTAAGTCAACATTAGAACTCGGATCTTATTTATATAGGTCTTTCTTTAAGAGTTGAAAACTGAACAGGGCAGTAAAAGCTGCTTTATCTTCAGGATATAAGAAGGAATTCTCAGTACCTCTCTAACATTAACAATTTTTACAAAGCATCTACTAACATCTTACAAATCTTCTGTGTTAAAGGTTTACTAAAGCAAAAACTCTAATGGATTTCTACACGCATTACCTTTTAACTCTTATTCAAGATAATTCTTTCATGTGGGCATTACTGTCTGCTTGACATCTTAAATATTGAAGAAATGGTGCAGTGGAGAGCATTTGACAACTCAACAACCAGAATAGGTCAAAACAGCAGTGCTCAGAAAGATTGTTGAAATATCTGGATGTGTTGTTGTTTTGTTTCTTTTTATTGTTGCTTTTAGAAGTCTTATCAGAACAGAAAAAGAAGATGGATTGACAGGAAAAATGGCCCTAAAAATGGAGGAAATGGTGAAAAGTTAGAACAGACTTTGTATATGTCTACAATACATACATTCTCCTTTGGTGGAAACCTGATGAATATTATGAATGGAATTTAACCTTATTGAACTTACATACTGCATATGATTACAACTTTATCATAGCGTTATTTCAGACAGGGATCTGAGAATTGAGCAGAAGGAAGAAATTATCCCAAAAGAGTTGGGAAAAAATACCTCCAACACAGGACAACAATAGTGTAAAAGAACATCCCTTACAATCATTTACATAGACTCAGAATGGGGATGTCCACAGATTCACAGCAGTTCCCAAAAAAGTAAGTCCTGTTTAAAAGGTAACAATTCCACAATCTGCACAGTAAATCCAGAGAGCAGAAGGGCACTTGATCTACTAGGAATGTGTAAAGACATTAAAAAAAAAAAAAAAAAAAAAGAAGCGAAAGCACCAAACCAAGGCTAGGACCTTTAAACTGTCCTATAAATTGTAAGTGTATTAAGCAAGCAAAAAAGGTACTGTCAACTGGAATATAAGCAGAGTCAAATAATGCATCCAACAACAGCATATTAACATTTTGTAACACTATGATAGCATAACCACAAAACAGGAAAGCATTTTTCCTAAGGGACTAATGTGTCTAGAGAGTAAGTCATATGAGGAATGGCTGAGGGAGCTGGGGTTGTTTAGCCTGGGAAAAAAGAAGGCTCAGGGAAGACCTTACTGCTGTCTGGCAAGGTGGAGGTTGGCCTCTTCTCTCACAAAACTAGTGACAGAAAGTGAGGACACAGACTCAAGCTCCAGGAGAGGAGGTACAGCTTAGAAATCGGAAGGAATTTCTTCATGGAAAGGGTTGCTAAACATTGGAATGGACTGCCCAGGGAAGTGGTGAAGTCACTAGCCTGAGAGGGTAAAAGTAATGTTTGGACATGACATGCAGTGCTTTGGTCTAGTTGACAAAGTTGGATTGGATGATCTTGGCAGCATTTTCCAATGTTAATGATTCTGTGATTCTGTACAACACTGAAATCAAAGAACAATATGTTTACCTAAAGAAGGACGTAAAGAAATAAAAGTGAACTTTGGTGGAATTCTAGTACTTTCTATAAACATGAGGCACACAATATAATAAAAAAGCAAAATATCATCTATAGGAAAACACCTAAACTTCATAAAAAAATCAGAAATCAATCACAAAAGGAGGATTTTCCCAGATACAGATTCTATCAAAGATTGAAACAGGTATGAGTAGTAAGAACATTAAATCAACAGATACAGATAAAAATTTTGCCAAAATCTGAAATATATGAATATCAAATTTTAATCACTAGAAGAAGAAAAAGAGTTTAAAAAGATTAATGGAAAAAGAAGTGGGTCTAGGAGTGGATTAACTGCCAGCAGTAACGAGCAAATTACTTGTACTGAAAAAGGGATTTAGGCCACTGGTACACTTAGAAAACGTCCTGAAGTGAATCTCATTAAGAAAAAAGCTATTTTCAAGAAAAATAACACATAATGTTAAGGGTTGTTTATAGCAGCAACTTGGACAATATAATATAGATGCTTTAAATAATAGTGCAAGACACACACACAGGAAGAGGAAAGAGAAAAAGGCAAGAACATCAATTAAAAAACATTGTGCAATGGTAATTTTACTACAGCATAGTTTTTAAATAATAAACACCTAATGAAAATGAAAAATAAATAAAAAATATTACTATAAAATAAGTAGATATCATGTGAAAATATGGACTATGAAATTTAGAATTGTTCATACGGATAAAAAAATCAAGTGAATCAAAGTAACTTCAGAAAGGAAGGGCTTTATTGGCAGCTGAATTGTTGAAACCCTCCTTGGCACACTTTTGCTTTGGATGACTAAGTGTCCTCCCCACGCACTGTGCAGGAAGCAGTGCAGTCCTGCACTAGATCTGGGCCCAGCACTAGTTAGTTCACCAGCATAACTTTAGGCTTGACTGTGGCTTTAGTGATTGCACTGAAAATCAACACAATTACCTGCAATTTTTCCAGTAAGCTAGCGTTGACCTTTCTCAGGAAATGGAATTTCTTTAATTACATCACAAAGTTCCTCCATCTCTGAAAACACCAGCTAACATTTTATTTACCTGTAAATCACTGAATCAATAGGAATTTTTTTATTAATACTTTTGAAGAATACACTAAGGAAGACTTGATTATAGAAAATAATTCCACAACTGCCTTGTAAGTTTGAAGGGACTAACATTGTGAGTGTCTTTGTGAGGGACATAGTCTCAGTCTCTAAATCAAACATCTTTACATCTCATCAACACATCAAAAATATGTGTCAAGAGGATGGCTCCAGACTTTTTCAGTGGGGCCCAGTGACAGGACAAGTAATGACCATAAACCAAACCACAAAAATGCCTCCTAAACATGAGGAGGAACTGCTTTACATTGATGGTGGCAGAGAACTGCCAGGTTGCCCTGAGAGTTTGTGGAATTTCTGTCTCTTGATATATTCCAAACCTACCAGGAAATGTTCCTGTGTCACCTGCTCAAAGTGGCCCTGCCTTGGCAGAGGGTTTAGACTAGGTGACTTCCAGAAATGTCTTCCAGCCCTAATGATTCTGTGATCTCAAACAACTCAATTATGTACTTGTGGAGAGAGACATTAAGTGAACTAGAGCTTAACTGCATATCAAATTTGGAAAAAAATAATCTCTGGAATCAGAAAGTGCAGGTCTAATGTTAGCACTTTCAAAAAGAGCAATAAATTTTGCAGCTGAAATAAAAGCAAAAAGATTCAGAGATATAAACGTGAGCTTCATCAGTAATGATAGTTGAGTATCAGTTAAAAGCCATTTATGTGTTGCAAAAACTAGATTGCACCTGGTCTGTTTGAATGCAATTAATGAAGCAGACTGCTATAAGTAAAAGGAACTATCAGGAACTTTGCAAGATGAAATGAATACTGCATTTATCAAGGTTCTCCTTTTCCCAATCTAGAATTATGAAAGAAATACTATACTAATAAACCCAATGTAGACTGTGTTATTTTATCCTGATAGCTTCCTTTGATAAGGCAATTGATTTTGTAATTGGAAAAACTACAGCTGGTCTCACCTATCTAGATTTTGTTGATTATTGTGATGAAATGCTAGAAGTTGCTACTTAAATGGAAGAATATGTGCATCAGTGAAAGAATTTTAAAATTACTAAGAAACTGGTAAATAGAGAATAATAGGTTAGTGGTGAAAATTAAGATTAGAGAAAAAATTCTACCATGCTACCTCAAAGACTTCTATTGGGACTTGTATTTTTAATAACCTTGTCTCAAAAATCAGGATTTTTTAATCAAATGCAGTATTAATGAAAAATGTAAGCAACATATTTAGAATTTACTGTCAGAGGACTGGAATATCACACCTGGAGAATTATACCACCCCGAAAAAGACATTAGGCTTCTTTCTACTATAGATTTTCTAGTTTCCTTCATTGTTTTATCTTCAGTTTTACATTCCTGCATGAAAACAAATTTGAAAACTGAAGAACTGCCTTACAACTCATCTACAAATCCTATCTCCATTTCTAGCATAAATCCCCAAGATGTTATTTGCATTTTGTAGTATCTGTATGACAGAACTGTACTGGGTTTTTGTCCATCAATGAAATGTCTTGAGAATTATGACACTTTAACCACAAAACTACACAGACTACAGAGGTACCTAGATAGGTAACATGACAGGTATGTTTTCTTGGGGAGGCCTGTCAATGTTTTTTTATTTAATTTTGCATGCCCTTGCAACACAAAAAAACTTGGAAAAAAGCCTTTAGAAAGGTGTCCTGGGTTGGCCATATGACCTGTTTGTATCCCCAGTCGTCCCCTTGCTTATGCTGGACATTAAGTTCTGCAGCTTTAAGTTGGTCCAAGGGAGACAGTGAAAGTGAAGGTGGAGGAAAAAAAACACTCGCCGTTTGTCTGCAGGATACTACGAACCAAGGTCAAGAGAGCAGAGAGGCTGCATTCCAGCAGACAGCGTTATCTCTTTTTCTTTTTTTTTTTTTTTTTTTTTTTACTCACTCTGTTGTGGGGGTGCTGGCTAGCTCACAGCGGAGGGCTTTTCCTCGGATTTTCCCCGGCTTTTTTGCAGGGAGAGACTTTGTTTCTTTTGCTGGGAATTTTTTCTTTTTTTTCCTCTTCCTGGGACTGGTTGGCATCGCGAGGGCCCAGGACACCAGGGAACCCCCGGGGGCCCCCCCCCCATCCTCGCCGACTTCTACAGCCGGGCCCGGCAATCGTCCCCCCACTGGAGAACTGAACCGGACTCAGACGGACTCTGAATCTACCATCTCTTCAGAGGAAGGAGAGGTTTCATTGTTTTCATATTATCCAATTTTTCCCTATACTTGTAAATATTCTATGTGTTAAATAAATAGTTTTTTCCACTTTTCTCTAAGGAAATTCTTCCCGGACCGGTAGGGGGAGGGGCGATTGGAATCGGCTCTTCCTAGAGGAGACTCCCCAGAGGTTTCCTCCTAAATATTTGCCCTAAACCAGGACAAATATAATTGGCGCCCAACTGCGGGGCTCGAGAAAGTGGAAAAAACTTGTACTGATTTGTATTTTGGTTGTGATTGCTCTGTATTGAGCTAGAGCAGCCAGCAGCCATGCTGATTGACTTCATACTCTTCCTCTGTGCATGGACAGCTCTGGCAACTTCCTGGTTCATAGGCTGGCTTTGCTGCTCGCTGTTGTTCCTGGCACGGAGTTTTTATCGTAGGGGGGTACGGTTTAAAGTTGCTGTTTTGCTGGGGGTGGTGATACTGATTTATAGAGAGAGTGTAGCTAACCTACTAGGAATTGTTCGAGCTATTTTCGGTCTGTTGTTTTTCTTTCCCACCTTGTATCCTAGTTTCAGTGGCATGTTCTGGGGGTTTGTTGATAATGGCACCCAATCCCTTAACGGTGGGGATGAGGCTTCCCAGCCTTTCCCTTTCCTCTTCCCCTATCAATCTGTCACATCATCTGTTACATCATCTGTTACATCATTTTTCGAAAATGCTCAGTACTACCTAGATGCCAAAGAAACCACTTTGCTGATATTCCAGCTGGTGAGTTTCCTCTTTACAATTTACAACTTCTTTAGAATGAGAGCTGATAGGTGCAGAGCGGCTGAGGATGATAGGCGCAGAGAGGCTGAGGATGATAGGCGCAGAGAGGCTGAGGATGATAGGCGCAGAG
>JAHLSL010000006.1:18271097-18392413 GCA_025920805.1 Petroica traversi | reverse complement strand
CCCCCCCAGAGGTTTCCTCCTAAATATTTGCCCTAAACCAGGACAAAAGAATAGTATACAAACATGAAATCACTGTTCTGTTCAAAATTCTCTGCCATTACAGCCTTAAATTACTTGGAGAAACCAAACACTTGGTCAATGACCATGCATTTATTTTTAATATGGCAATGAAATGTTCCTGCTAAAATTTTTAGTTATGAGTAATAACAAAGGTGGCTCATGATTAATTTTCATTACCATATTATTTATCTGTATGCTACAAAAAATTGTGCTTAATTTTATAACTAAAATCAATATTCATCTCAACTAGAAAGGAACAGCATTAAACACCTGCAGCACTTGCTCAAGGACAAATAAGGCAAATCAAACATTTCTTTTAAAATGTTTTGGACTCAATTTATATCAGAAAGCAGCATCAATGTGTCTTACTAGCAAACACATTCTCTGAATGAGTAGAGCCTTCTTGAAAATCTAAAATGTTTTTACAGTTTTTGGTCATAATTGCTCACACTGCAATATAAAGGCTTTCAGTAGCAAACAAATGCTTATGATTTAAGTTACAAAATATATTTATGTATGTGTAAATCACCTGAATCTATTTATTTCCATGTAAATGGAAATGCTCAGGTTTTAGAAAATACCAAGAAGAATTGTGTCCTGAAAGATCATAGATCTACCCTCCTTATTAAACAAGCAACAAAAACCCCCCAATACAATACTAAACAACCACCCCACAGTTTCTGAGCAACACAGTACTTTTTTTTCTATTGTCCTTTAATAAGAAACTTGGCAAAAAATTTCCCTATGAAAAGCTCTTAAGATCAAAAGAAAGGAATTTTAGGAATTGAACTGTATACAGAAGGGAAGGCATGCCTAAAATTGTGACAAGGCTTGGTGTTATTCAAAAACAAAAACACTGTTCTCCAAGAACATTTCTCATTGTATAGCTACATTATTGTTTGCTAGACTGACTAAATAGTAACATATGAGAGAGTTAGCGCTTGTCAACCTTGGTTTCTAGAAACAGAGCATTAATATTGTTTTCTACATGTAACACCATCTTATTTACAGAAGAGAGCCAAGAGATTGGTTTCCTCTTTCTCCCTATCTCTGTTTCTCCTTTCTTGGTATTGTGATCACTGTATATTTCTATGCAGAAAATAATGGAAATTATATAGGAATGATATAGTTACCAGCAAATTCTGCTTTGTACAATTGCTCAGGAGCAGCAGCTGTTTCCAATAGGCAGGTGCATAAACTACAATCCTGTTTTTACCAGGACTAAATTGTAGTAATGAGAGTCTGAGTGAACACAATGTTCACTTTAATGGAAATGCCAGTAGGCCTTATGAGAAATTAGGTGAGTAATATGAGTATGCTTGAGTCCCTCGTGAATATATTACTTATGTAATTCACCCATATAGTGAAGCTGAAGTCACCTAAACTGCTGAAGACTGGAACATTAGAGAGTCCTTTCTATTGGAAAGACTATGATCTTTCCTTTGATTTATCAAGCAAGGAAAATAGTTTTGCGCCTGTGAATGGAAAAACAGAAACTGGCTGCCCTCCATATTTTAGCATATAAAAAAATAGTGTATGCTCATTAATCAGCTACCAATTGTTCAAAAAGGAAGAGAAAAAACATAATTGAAATTAAATTATCAATGTATATTGTTCCTCAGTGTCAAGAAATTTTCAAGTTTTCTTTATAATATGGCTTCATGGCAATAAATATATGGCTTCATTTTCAGCTTCCTAGGTGCAAGCATTTACTTTATAGTTCTTACAAGTTCTTTGTAACACCAAAAAAGGATTGTCATTAATTCATTAAAACATAAGATGGAGGAATTCATTAGAATGACATACAAAAGAAAACCCAACAAAACCAAAACATGAAGTGTTAATACAGTGTAATAGCTCAAATGAAGAAAGAAAAAAAGCTTCATTTTGGCAGTATGGGTTGAAAACAGAGCTCCTCAATAAGATCTCCTTTCTTTTAGTTCAATGAGATTCTTAAAACTGATTTCAGTGCTACAATCATACCAAAAGAGAATGGTATACAATCCGGGATCACACTGTGTGGTATGTAATATGTTTTTATGTTCCATAGACGTAAAAAACAAACCAAACCAGTACTTTTCCACACGGCTGTTTTTGCACTGTCAGATACTTTTAATGAGAAAATTTATTTGTCTTGCATTAAGAAATGCATAAAAAATAAGTCCTCTAACCTTTGGTAAGCTAACCTGCTTCAGACAAAAGAGTATTTGCAATACTGCTTTAGTATTATTATATTACCCTTACTTAGTAATTGCAGATGAAAGATTACAGTCCTATAGTCTGAAGCACACATACACATGTATAATACTCAAAAAAGAAAATGGAGAAGGATTCAATTCTTAAGTGAGAATCCATATATTTTTTATATCACATGACAGAAAACTGATTAGGTAAATGAAAGCTAGTACTGATTATATATAAAGACTGAGTAAACTAAAATGGCATTAAATATTATTTAAAAACAAACAAAGCAAAAAGCAGTTCTACCCTGAACTTGCATAAAATGTAAAGAGAAGAAACCTCGCTACTATTTTCCAAATTATCTCGTCCCTGATGTCCTGGAGAAGGGTCTGGCTGCCTTGTTTTTCTCAAAACAAAGGTTTTGATAAAGAGAAAGGAAAGCAGGTCATGCCTATACTCCATTCTCTGCTTTTGAAGGCTCAAGTTTAGAAGGAAACAAAAGCAATTACTTTTTTTTTTGTTTAGCTAGTGTTATCTTTATAAGAATATATGATAAAACAGTGCGCAGTTTTAAGAGATAAAACCTAAAAAAATCAAAACTGTACAGTTAACTAGATTTTTACAAATTATTATTTAATAACACAAGATTTTATTTAAACTGCACTGAGAGTAATGCGAGATCTTGCTTTTCCTCATTTGTTACCAGGTTGCTATGATGATTATCTTAAGAAGTTTCAGGTCAAGTTATAGTTCCAACTGAATTTTTAAAAATTTTACGTTAACTTGCAATTCCTTCAAAATTTATATATTTTGTTCTCTAATCAGTAAGGTTTTGATGACTACTCATCTTACTTTGCAAATGATCAATTCACTGCTTAAAACACAGAAAGTCCCTTTGTGTAACAAGCAGTCAAATCAATCAACATAGAATATTATAAGCAAAATAATTCAAAAGCTAAACTGTAACTATGAAAATTACTAGAAAATGAGATAAGAAGATTGTCCCACAATACTGATACTCTCCTCATGTTAGAAACTCAAGCTGACTTCAGTCAGAACCATAATTGCATTCCATGTACAATCAGACAAATTAAATTTAAATGTGACATCATTTTTTAAATACTACTTATTTTAAAATACTTCAGAAAACGTGTTGCGCTTTCACAGAGAAAAATGCTAACACATCTCTACAACAACTGCAGAGCCATCTGGAAGATCGTGCTGTGAGCCTGCACATGTACTGCACTTCTGCTGCTTGATCTTTCCTTATATAGAGCTGCAGCTGCTTCACAGCTGCTGAGGCAGCAGCTTCATCAGCACACGCAAGGTCCCCAGAGGTCTTCACCTGGTCTAATCCGTGTGGCATGTTCTATTTTAAAGCCTAGGGAGAATGCTGTTGGCACAGAACTCTATGTCACCCACACAGTGTTTTCAGGCTGTCTTGGTTTCTACTTTCCATTACGGTGATCAGAATGGAAATCCTCCTGGGCCTTTCTGCTACAAAGCTGTAGAGAAGCCTTTTCATTGTGGGTGCCATAAGCTGCGGATAACAAGGCTTGCAACCTGCTAGCAATCCTCCTGAAATTGCACCGTTTATTCTCCTTTCTGCATCAAGGTGAATTTTAAAATATGGGGTATTTTGAATGTCTATGCCTCAATAACAAGTTTATCCAATGTATTAAGTACGTGTTCCTAGCTCCAAAACAAAAAAGGAAAAAGAAAGCAGAAACAATTTATAGACCTCCTACTTAGAGGAGAGGGGTTTTAATATACATGCTGTCTGCACATATTGTATCACACCAGGAAACACTTCGGCGTCTTCAGTTTATTCACTGAATGGCTTTTATTTGCCCAAGGAGACCATCTTTTATATATGGTACTCCCAATAACCAATGCTAATGGAAGGTTCATGTCTGGGACAGGAAGCCAAGTGAGTTGAAGTTGCACTGGAAACCTCCCCTAATGCCAGGATGATCACATGTAAGATGTCATTTGCCAGTGTTAACCATTCCATTTTCATTAAGTTAAACAAAGATGATGCTTATACTACATTTAATAATTTACTTTTCCATGAATTAATAAAGAGAAGCCAGTTACAAAATAATTCTCATTCTTTATAAAGGAAATACTGCAGCAACTACAGTCTTTATGACGGCTGAATACGTTCCAATATGTGAAACTCTCATCCACCATCCAGAACCCTTTAGACTTCTCTCATAAAGCAACCTTTGTTGTTCTTGCCTGGGATTCTTCATGCAGCTCAGCTGAAAATCCATGTTGTAGCTCTACAAAACTCTGCTGAGAAGAACCTATGTATTTACCATCTGTGGTCTCCACAAGTGTCATACCAATGTGACAACAAAGTCTAAGTTTAGATGAAGTGTCTGTTTCTAAACTGGATAGTTGAAGGTCTATGTCCAAATTTCTCATATAAAGGGCTGTGAAGTCATTGCCTGTTCACTTCTCTTTCAAGTAACCCTTATGTTACCTTACAGTAAGATATTCAAGACAAATATAAGTGTTTGGATTAAAAATATCTCTAGAAAAAATGATTACACTTTTAATTAGACTTGAAAATCATACTCAGGTCCTGAATTGTTATTTATTAATATATATTACTTCGTGATTTAACAAATTACATCACTATATTTTCCCTCTGCTTTTCTGCATTTTATTACAAGGAGCACATAAAACAACATCTTTATGTGGCAGTTTTGGGTTCCATTGTTTTGAAAGGTACTACTTAAATATCTGCAGTATCAGGGAAATACTTTTTTGCAATGTATTTTATCACAAGTGTTTGATGAATTTAAGCTGATGTTAACCAACATGACTGCTTTTCTTTTTCCTGTCTCAATCTGGATTTTAGAGTGCTGCCTATGATGCTCTGTCATTTAAGCTGAAGTGATGGGAGTATGTGCGATACTCATAATAAACCAGATTGGGCAGGTTTTAGACAAAATTTGTTCTAAACTTGATATGCCAGTGTTTTCTCTAAACTCCCTATTAAGTGAAGGAAAAAAACAATTTATCTTAACTCCCACCAGTTAATCCCAGTTTAATTCACTGGGCAATAATGTGAATGAGTAGAATGGCTCACAAAACAGAGAAGAAAAAAAGAAATCACCAGGAGACATTAAAGAATAGGAATGGCTCATGGTATCATCACTGGATTAAATACAGACTTGAATAATGGCATCACAGCAACAGTTTAGGCTTGAATATACAACGGACAATTCCAATGATTTAGAATGAGCAAGTTTATCCCAATTTTCCCCTGAAAATTTAAGAATGGAAGATGAGTTGAATTGTCATGATTTGATACCATAAAACCTGACTTGATTTAAAAATGAAAAGAGGAAACACTTACAAGACTGAAACTTTTGATGTCTAGGTAAAATATTAGTACAGAAAGGAGAACACTAAGCCCTGGCACAGATTAAAAGAGACAATTACTGGTTATAAAAACTAATTTTAATAGTTAGTTGAACAGTTATAAAAAAAAACATTAAGAAGACTGCATTTAATTTGTGAAATAAAATATAACACCTAGAGTAAAAATAACTGTAGTAATTGATAACATAACTTGAAGTTAAGCACTTCAAAGACTGCACTATATTGGTTTAAAATAATCTCAAAAAAGTTTAAAAACTTAAAACTCGACTACTAAAGACCTAATTGTTGTAAAATCTTCTTGTATGACTCTGAAGTCTGATAATATATTAACAGCCACAGAACAATGAGCAGCACCAGCCACCAACATGAAGTAAAATATTTCAAGCACTTACTGGAGACTTTCAAATTTACCAACATAACAAATCTCTTTGGCATTACAGACTGTTAATGAGTTATTACTAAAAAAACCAAACCTAACCTAACAAAAAACCCAACCCAAACCTAAATACCTACATGAATGCAACACATAGATGTCAGAAAAGAACACAGCATAACTTGCCTAATCAAATAAATCTACTTTCCCATTAAACTTGATACTTACAGAAGACTGATTCTAGTTACATTCGACAAAATGCAGAGCTTGAGTTTTCATAGAATCACAGAATTAACTGGGTTGGAAAAGGCCTTTGAGACAATCAAGTACAACCTATGAACTGACACCATAGAAATAGAAATAGACCATGGCTACATCCAGTCTCTAACAGCTCCAGGAAAGTGATTCCATCACCTCCCTGAGCAGCCCATTCCAATGCCCAATCATCCTTTCTGTGAAGAACAAACGCACACACAGAGCCCAGCTAATTTTTGGTCATCTTACACAATGAGACATCTTCCATACACAGATAAAAAGAGAACCAGAAATACTCCTGCAATTACGGATTATATGTTGTACAGGTCTCTGAAAAGAGACTATATGTTGCAATGTTCCCTTGTGCTCCCAAATCTGAATGTATTCCCCATCAACAAAACCCAATATCACAGGATATCAGGAATTCATCTTTGTAATCCGAGACTTGTCAACTATAACCAACTTGTCATGAAATCCATAGTAAAGATAACGAGAAACCATTTTGGGAACAAACTGCAGGTATATCCAATGGACAGGTATTCTCTTAGGACAATATCAAATGAAACAAATCTCAGAGACCTACCCAAGATTCAATTCACTGAGTTTGCAAAACCAAAAAGCAACTGTGTCAAATAAATTTATTAGCAGCTGAACTGAAAAGCAGTCATTCCTCCTGTACCCAACCTTCCCGTTTACCTGTATACTACCAGAAGCATGCTATGAGGGTCTTCTGCAGAAACCTAAAAGAACCTGTTTTTTCAGCACAACAAACAAGAAAATCTGTGACAGATTAAGGGTGTGAAGAGTCTCCTTTCTTTTTACTGCAGTCTGCTTTCCTGGTCTGCCTTTGAGCCAAGGAGACCTGCTGGAAATGCCTTGTGCCTGCCTGGAAGAATATTTCCTTAACTGCTCTTTGCATTGAGATGAGCTAAAGAGTTCATAATATGAAGTGTCAAGTTTGAAATATTACAGGGCATTTTCATTGCAAAGACCTTAATTATGTTTCTTCTTGGAGGCATGAATTAGTCTAAATCACTATCTTTTTTCCAATTTATTTTCTTTTATTCTGTAGCATGTAGATAAACCTGACATAATAATTCTTGTAGAGATTTGAAATAAGACATAAGGTACAAGAAAGGCACATTTAATTGTAGGTGTAGTGAACACAAAAATTCGAACCATCAGATTATATCTGGGGACCAAAAAAAGCATCATATAAATCTCCAGATAAATAAGGGGCAACGAATAGAGTAGAAAATAACACAGTTTATGAAAGCAGTTGGAGCACTAAAATAAATAAGGCAATAAAATTATTGGGAGGACAAGTTAGCTTAGAGACAATTCTCTCTTGCTGCAAACCATTTACAAGAAAGTTAAAGCTAGGCAAGGTGAAGTAAAAGACAGAACAAGATCAATTTCATTTCACTTCCACAAACTAAAGCAGCATTTCAAATTGTCATAAACCACTTGTTGTTAATTGCCATTATTGATCACTTTAGCTGTATGGCTGTGTTCCAGAGAGTCTCTGCTACTCAGCGGTGCTGTAACGTGAGACATGCTTTGATTCATGCATTCTTAAATTGAAACTGAGCCCCACAGTTTCAATGTCTATGTACTATACCTATTGCAGTTAAGGTCTTCTTACCCCAGCTATTTATCTTCTTTTCACTCATCCTGAACAAATGTTGCCTTCTCTATTTAGAATAACCCACCAGTGCAAACAAAAAAAATCCATGTTCAGTTCTCCTTTTCTCAGGGACATTCTGAAACACCCTGAAGACTGATGTCTACAGCAAAACAAACTGACAAGTCAGTAATGACATTCATTTAAGAATGTTTTTCTTCATGGAAAGTTGTTTTGAATTTTTTAAATTATTTCACTTATTATTATAGGTGGTAAAACTCAAAGGCTGTAATACATCTCTTCCTACTTGATTTCTAGAAGCAAAATAGACTTGGAGATGTCAGAAATGCTGCACACTTTCATGGTCTTTCTGAATACATTAACACAAAACTGAGGCAAAGCCCAAGTTTCAAGATCTTTAAGAAATCATTCTGACAAAAAAGAACTTGCTGAGTTGAAAGTTAAGTATGCATTTAAAGCTAAAACCTCTAACAAACACCTGATAAAGTAAACAGAACATACAAGATTCTTAGGCTTGAAGTAAAATGCAAGCATGCTATCATTATACAGAACATGCCTGTGCAAACAGAGCACATTACAGTGCCAGTTATGGGGGTATTCAAATATATGCTGAGATACTTGGACAGAAACCCTGTCTTGGATTGCAGACAAAAAGCAGAACAAAACCTATAAAAAGAGGCACTGACACATGAGTAAAGGAACAGTTCCTAGGTGAGGTACACATGCAGTGTTAACCTTTTGTGGTTACAAAGAAAACACATTACACTTAGATCCAATGCTGCAAAACAAGAAAATGTCACTTGAGCTAGCACTCAAGACAATACAAATGACTGAAATGTTTTTCCTATGCAAAAGTTAAAAATGAGTGTAATTCTTGGTGATAAGACTGAAACTACAAAGAAAAGAGGAAAAAAATCATATATTTCACAAAAAAATACTAAGAATGCTCTCCAATTCTAACATTCCAGAGTATCTGAGAAGCAAAATACAAATTTTGGGTTGAGGACTTATAACCATTTTTAACAGTGAAAAAAATTTAATTTTCAAATATTTGTGTAAAAAATTGTTTTGTATTTTTTCAAAGTACAGGGACACATGCACCTGACACGTAAATCTAAGTGTGCAAGACATTTTTATTTTGGGATGGATTGACTTCATGGCAAAGTCAGGTATGTTTTGGTACAACTTTCCAGGAGAGTTAAAAACATTACTAACCCTAACAACATCATCTCACTTAAAATTTCTCACCAACAGAGTCACCTGGGTGTTGCCTACTAGCAGGTGAAGAAAGATTACAGATTAGCACTGATGTGCTGGTGTACAAGAATAGCTTCTACTTTGTGTGTCTACTGAATGGCAAACAGCTCACCAAGCTGAGACAGAGATAAATTTAAGCTGGATATTTTGTACTAAAATCACCAAAGTTGTTTTTGCCATGAGTATCTTCTCATACTTATGAGCCCAGTGCCTCATCTCCAGCCTAATCTGTAACATACGATAAATGCAGAAATTCAGCTCATGCTTCCAGAAATAACCAGAAATGCTAGGCTCTGTGAAGCATGAAACCTGACAAAATAGAACGACATCTCTTCAGTAAAGTTAGGATTTCATGCAGAGGACTTCATCAGGACTAGATTAACCTAACCATTCTTTGTTCAATTATCCTTCAGTCATGCATAGAAAGAATACTGTTCCATAAAGGTTATTAGTCTTCATCAGTTTTACCTGAGCATCCAAAACCCCTGAAAATCAAGTTTGGGCTTTAAACTTTAAATGTAAATGAATAAAGAGTTGCTTACAAAGACGTGAGTCCCAATTTATATGAATAATTCTAAACAAGTCACACATGGAGCATTTCTTCCTCACCTTTGTGTCTGTAACATCAAAGACAGTGTGAGTATGTGTTCAGATTGTGTTCATCAGAAATCAGAACAAATATACCTTCTTCAACCACATTCTTTGTTATTTAATAACTTGACCTCAGGCTGGCATTTCCTCTTCTGCTTTCACTGTGTGCAGTGCACCAGCACACAGCAAATCCAGCATCTTTAAAACAGTATGTTATTTTAATTCAGAAATATACTCTGTAGACTGAATTGACTACAGGTGTCTCCTCAATGTCTTCACTTTTTTTGATGTCCAATCCACAGATACTTAATTTATTTTTTTATAGAAATAGGAACAAAATGTCATCACTACATTTGCTTTTTCAACGTAAAGGGAAATGTTGGCATACTACCAGTATATATGGGTACATATATTTAGGACTTTCAAATAGGTGCAGAGATAAGAGAACTCATTGCAGCACCACTATGAGGACAGCATTTACATTCAAGGGAAAATGCAGTTTTCAAGTTAGTCAGTGTCAAACTGTCTTTTAAATTTAGTCTTCTAAATCCAGTGTTCTTCTAGTTTATGGGGATGTAAGAAATGTGTCTTTTACTGGTAGCAGTGAAATTCAAAGCTTGTTTTGCAGGGTTTGGGTTTTCTTTTAACACATAAATGTATCTCATTTTAAGAGGAAAATTAATTTTAATTCATGCTTCGTGTATAAAAATATTTTTTAAAGTTTTTAACAGGACATATCAATTACTAGACATAGAGCTGTAATCCATGTACTGAACTGATTTCTTTCTTTTCAAAAGAATAAAAAATATAATTTTTTCTCCTAGTTTCCTGCTGTATTGCAAGTTCTCTTAAGAGCTATTCCATAACAGGGAAGAACAAGGTTAAATTTCTCATTAAACATTAATTCAAGATTTAGCTCCTGAATAAAATAATTCTTGATTCTTTAGCAAATTTGTACAGTGCCCCTGAGGTATCACAGCCCGTTTAAACTAGAACTAGCACTACTAGCTTTATGTGTATATCTGCATATCTATATTAATACATTCAGGTCAAATTACAGTATATCAAGTGCTGCTAGTAATTAAGTGTGGTCCTGATTCAGCTCCTCTGAAGTAAATGCAAGTATTTACTCATTTAAACAGGAAGTTGAGTGAAATAGAAACTTTAAGATAGATGTGCACCAAACAAACAAAAATAAAAATCATTTTGCTTGAATGGATATAGAGAAAGATTATCAGAGTAGTTACTTTACAGATACTGTATGAGTTTTCCTAAAATGTATATTTATTCAAATTCAAAAAAGTCTGCTTTTTGTTTTCAAATTAAGAATCAGAACTATCATACCAGAGCTATCAATGATACTATAAGTCCCTATTTCAGTTTATAGCTGTTTACTCAACCTTGGATGCAAAACACAACATAAAACTACTCTTTATACACATCCTTATTTAAACTACCTTGTTCTCTGGGGACCATTCAATTTATGTGACCCATATGGTACATTGCAAAACTTCTATGTTTACTTTGTATTTAAAAGATAAAGATGGAAATGGAGAGAAGTGGAAGAATAATGTATGTATACATCTGTTTCCTGTCTACAGACAGAACTGGTGACATTTACATATACTTTTTTCAATCACGGTGACCTTAAATGTCCTGAAATTGTGCTATGCCCCCCTGTATGAACCCACAGGAAAAAAATACCATTTTGATTTTACAAATAACCTCAAGTGAGAATAAGGAGAAAACATTGTTAATAGTAGGCTGAAGAAAATAAAAGTTTACATTGATAAGGCACAGGAAAAACCTTGTTATGCACACAAAAATAAATAAATTTCAACCATATACATGGTTTTCCCTTGTCTTCCAACTCTGTCAAACAGATACATTATCTCTTCAGAGAGGAGAGGAAGAGAGCAATGCACTTGTGACTCCTACAACACAGCATATGACCCTACTGTTTAACATACATAACTTCAAGACAATGATTTCTCACCTATTACAACGTAAACAGGCCACAGTAAATTCCATCAATACCTTTGCATAAATATCACTCACTACCACTTTAGCAGTCATACGTTCTAACCCCTAGCAAACTCTCTCTTGTGAATTTCATTATATTCATTCAGCCTGTGAGCATACTAAATCCAGTAGGTGTGCTGTAAATGTACTAATCACTGTCTCACTAAATCACAAATGATAGCAGACAAGTGTGAATGCAGCCAGGTGCTAATTCTGACCTTATATCAACAATTCCCACCTTTATTTAGACACTGATGCTAGTGAGCTAAAATAATACCTGAATCCATCATCCAGGTGCCTTACAAAATTAGTGTTCTGATTCACTCAAACGTTGTTTCACAATTACTCTTGCTGCCTATTCTCCTTTTGCGTCTCTGGGAACACAATTCCATAGCAACACACAAAGTGGGGAATCATGTCAAGCATGCTGCCTCACAGGCATCCCAGAAAAAGCACAGTTAGCACTCTTAGCCTGCTTTTCCATGTTCCAAGAGCATCCCAGGTCTTCAATGACTTGGAATGAATTCAACCTCTGTAGCAGTTTCAAGACTTTGCATTGTATTTTCATTATTAGCCACACTGAGCAATTGTACTTTCATTACTTACACATTTAAAGAACTGTACAGATCCAGGTTCTTAAAATAGAAAATACTCAAACTCAATTACTATTTTTATTGTGTTTAGCTTAAACGCACTACATTTTGAGGTCGTTCTGAGATGTTTGATGAAGATGGAGAATATGAGCTTTCTAGCCCCAAAACTTTTTCCAGAAGACCCTAATGTTGTGGGGTTTTTGGTTTAGATTGTTTTTTTTGGTTTTTTTTGTTTGGTTGGTTGGTTGGTTTTGGTTTCTTTTGTGATACAAGACAGTTTAAAAAACAAAACAAAACAAAACAAAATAAAACAAAAAGAAATGGACAAAAAGAAGAAAAAAAGAAATAAATATCATATTCTACCCCATATTCTGTTTTGAAGTGTTTGTGAGTTATGAGCACCTTTGGTTGTGTGTTGTGCAAATTAAGAACTTATTGAAGTGTGTTGTATATATTTAAGGGCTTGCTAGCCAACACCTTGTTAGTCTAAAGCAGTGGCCTGGCTGGTGGGGTTATGGAGACTCTAAAATAA
Source organism: Petroica traversi (assembly GCA_025920805.1). Taxonomy (NCBI): domain Eukaryota; kingdom Metazoa; phylum Chordata; class Aves; order Passeriformes; family Petroicidae; genus Petroica; species Petroica traversi. The sequence goes on along the minus strand of JAHLSL010000006.1, from coordinate 18,379,508 downwards.
AAGCCTGACACATGTCTGGTATCTTTGCTCAGCCTGAGGAGACTTCATAGCAAACATCATATCCTCTAGCAGTGAACTGGGACAAATATTAATGAATCACATAGACTTCCTTATTTCCTTAAAAGGAACCAAATTTATGTCTCAGACTAGTATGCTCTAACCAATTTATTACAAGTAATTTCAGGATCATCAGATTAAAAGTTTTCATATGGAAACTCTTCTTACTTGGTATTATATCTTTTATATACCATAAGGGAAGATTATAAAGGTATTTGTGTATTTGCAGATGCAAAAAGCATAAAAACAGGCTACAGGAAACACTACCATTTTGTAGCTCAGATTGTGTGCAATGTCACATGCAGGGAGAGAGAGATGACCAAATCTTAGATTCTCCAGACCAGTGGCTGTGAGGTGCAGGTCTGATTCCAACCCCTTTTCTTTATCCTAAGGGATCATCACAGAACAAGCATCTTAGTTAGAGGTTGTCCTGGTTTAGGGCAAATATTTAGGAGGTAGCAAGTTGGTTGTGAATTTAAAGTCCATTAGGGAGAAAAAATAAACTACTTTTCACCATTTACTGAGATTCTAAATCCTAAAATTAAATTAAAAGCAACGAAAGGAAAATAACCACAACCAACCAACCAACCAACCAAAACAACAAGCCAAAACCACTTCCTCCCCAGTCTCATAGGTAGTATACAAACATAACTCTTAATCCTGTTTTCTTTCAATAAAACTCCTAAATTAGGAACGGAAAAAATTGGTTCAGCTTGTTTTTGCTTCAATTCAGTAAACATGACAAACAAGAACAGCTGGCTTGCACTGAGTTGAAACTTATTTTATTCTTAAAATAGACCTAGTTATTACTCATATTGAGCAAAGAAATACAATTAAGCTCATGTTAATACAGGAGGCTAAAATTAATTAATTATATGCTATGGAACAAATCTTTCTTTTTATCTGCTAGAAAACTATCTACAGTCATAATTTTTGTTAGTCCTTCTTTCTGCAATAATTCCTTGACTAAAACTAATTTTGAACACTGATTTTGTAATTCAAGAGGTTTTTGTCTGGATAGAAATCCACATGGGAGGTCTGTTCTCTGAACGAACGACAGTAGCTCTGAGAATTGTAATCCCAGTGTGACTATGCCAATTTAGAAATGAGAAAATAATTTGTGAGAAAAAGCTGAATAATTTTTCTATGTTCACTGTGTTTAAAAACAACCCAAACAAAACAAAACAAAAAATCCAAAACAAACAAAAAAGCAAACCCAAAATAAGTTAATGGGCCTGGCATATTATTTTAGAATAGGTATCTGGAATATACACTCTTTCTATTTCTTTAGTTTTTCCTGTTGTCTGCAGCTTCAGAATACCTTGGGAAAAATTCAGTTGGATGTACACAGTCAATAATTTATTAAGGTACCTCAGCTGTACACTGTGAGTGCTTCAAATCCAAAGCAGTGCAAAAAAAACAAAAACAAAAAAAAACAAAACCAACAAACTAAAACCAACCCTAAGACTCTTGGAAAAATGACTATTTTGCTGCCCATCAAATGTCTGCATAAAGACTATATTTTTTAGCATATATATTTCACTCCTGCATTACATGTTGCTCTAAAAATATAGTTCAAGTTCACACTAAACTTTGTGCATCACCCACATTTGTATAGCCTTTTAAATACAGCGCTGAAATGATGCTACAAAATATCCTTTGCTAACAAAAAGCTAATGTGTTGAAATAATCTAATAAGGTAAAAGCAGGCAGAGAGGCACCATGAAAGAAAAAGGAATTAATGCAGTTTTACGGCAAGAGAATATGCCTGCCCCGCAGCCAACTGTGGTAGCTGGGAGCTTCCCCCATGTCTGCCAGGGCCAATGCCAGCCAGCTCCAAGATGGGCCTGCCACTGGCCAAGGCATCATCAAGACAGTGGGACTGGGATTTAAGAAGGGGAAGGAAGTTACTGGGCAGTAGCACTAGCAGGCAGGGAAGAGAGAAGTGGGAACAAGTGAGAGAAGCAACTCTGTAGACAGCAGGGTCAGTAGGGAATGAGGGGGAGGAGATGCTCCTGGTGTTGGAGCAGACAACTCTGAGATTTGTGGTGAAGACTGTGGTGAGACAGACTGTCATCCTGCAGCCCATACAGGTCCACAGTGGAGCAGAGATCCCCCTAGAGACCTGGAGGATCCACACTGGTGCAGATGGTGCCTAAAGCAGGTTGTGACTCTGTGAGCAACCAGTGTTAGAGCAGGGTCCTGGCAGGACCTGCAGACCAATGGAAAGAGGACCCCACGCTGAAGAAGCTTTGCTGGCAAGACTTCTTCATGGTGTCCCATGCAGAAATAGTCTCTTCCTGAAGGACTGTACCTTGTGGAAGAGACACATGCTGGAACAGTTTGGAAGAGCAGCAGCTCCTGGGAAGGACCCCTGTTGGAGAAGTTAATAGAGGACTGTCTCCCATAGGAGGGACCCCATAATGGAATTGTTGATTGATGAATTTTTGATTTCCTTGTCTTCTCCTTCTTTCTCCAGGAAAGAAAAATCCAAAAAAGTAGCATTTTTTTTGATTGCTCCTGTACTGTTGAACTTTATCAGAATTGTTTTTACTGTCAGCTGTTCACATGATAGTGTAACCTACACACTAACTTTTCAGCTTCTTTAGCTACTAACCAAACTCATATAAAATACATTTTCCTCAGGATATTACTCAGGAAAAATAAAAGCATTGGCCTGATGTAATACCAGCTAAACTTTTCTTCGTAATTAGAGTTAAAATTGGCCTATGCTGTGTAATGTAATACAACAGAAAATTTTACCAACAAATTATTTGATCATGAAATCACAGTGAAAAGAAGAAATCTTCTCTTAAATTTGTAAGAGTACGTGTGTAAACAAATTGGAGACATTTCCATATGATAAAATTTGCTTACATACTAAATGTACTGAGCTATATATAGCCAAAGGTAGGCAACCTCCTGAAAACCATTAACATGAGAAGGAATAAACTACTGTAGTGAATATAGGGTAGTTAGGATTCTGAGTTAAGAACCTCATAAATTACTGCAGTAGTGATGGTGATCTCCATAGTAGCACCAGCTTTGGCAGTGACGTAGATTTAAACTGGCACAAAATCCAGTAAATTAGAGTGTTCCTTAAGTAACTTTGACACCAGTGGCTGAAAAAAATTAGCTACTGCTGGCCTTAGGATAGAGGAGATGGATATGACCCTATCTGTTTCCTTAATGGACAAATCTTTTTCCTCTGAAGGAAAATGCTGGTTTTAGGTCATTCTATAATATACAAGATGGCTGCAGTAATTGAATATAGTATGCAATTTTTGTAAAATAGAGTTTAATTTGAAAATGTGTTGCCTTTTGGGGTTTTTTTTAAGTGTTATTTTTTTTCTGTTTGCAAATATGTTTGTTCCTGCAATTTGGAACAAAATGACCTGGTAATGTTTGCTGAAAGGTTTTTAAAATTTTAAAAATGTTGTATCTGCTTTTTTTTTTTTTTTTTTTTTTTTTTTTTAAGCAGAGATAACTTTGAAAGCAGTTCTGCTTAGCTGAGACTTTGCAATCAGACCAAGTAATCAATATTGAAAAATGAGACTGGCATGAGGATGCTTTGATAATCATTATCGTATGTATGATATGATGGTCAGTAATGGACAGTAATTTCCCTGTGATAGGTTACAGGACAATGATACCATGTTATTTAATATAAGTACTTGTACAAAAGAACTGGAAACCTATTGTACATATACTAATATTCTGCAATTTAATAGAGAAAAGAGAACATACTGGACAAAGGAACAGTTGAATAAAGACTTGAACACATATTACCATTATCAGTGTTTCTTGGAGAGATATCAGGCTGGTGTTTTTAAGGAATGGAACCCAAGGGGAAATTTTATTTTGCCCCTCTTAGTGTACCTTTCACTGTGTTTAATTACATTTGTATGTAGTGCTTTATTATTCATGATAATCACAGTCATAATGTAGCATAAACACTTACTAGTAAAAGTATGATTAGAGATCTAATGAAGTGCCAGTGGTCAGGTAAAGGAAAAATACTGTAAAATAACCTTTGAAAAGAATAAGTAGCTGTAGTAGAAAAAGGCTTCATTTGTGTAAAAGCCCTATGAATAGATTCCTGGGTACTTAGATGGAAAAACCTTCCTAGGAAAAATATATTCTGAAAAGGTAATTGACCAATGACTGATAAAATCTGCAGGGTAGCAGCAGGAAAGAAACACTGCAAAAAGGGACCTGGGGGTCCTGGTCAATGGCAAGTTGAATGTGAGCCAGCAGTGCCCTGGAAGCCAGAAGGGACAGCCCTGTCTTACGGAACATCAGGAACAGCATCACCAGCCAGGCAAGGGAGGGGATTGTCCCGCTTTGATCTCAACAGGTGCTGCCCCACCTTGAGTGTTTTGTGTAGTTTTGGGTCCTGGAATGTAAGAAAAACATTAAACTATAAAAGAGTGTCCAAAGGAGGGTAATGAGGATGGTTAATGGCCTTGAGGGGAAGCTGTCTGAGGAATAGCTGAGGCCATTAGGTCTGTTCAGCCTGGAGAAGAGGAGACTGAGCACAGACCTCATTGCAGTCAACAATATTCCTCATGAGTGGAAGAGGACAGGCAGGCATTGATCTCTGTGGTGACTGGTGACAGGACCTGTGGGAATGAAGTTGTGTCAAAGAAGGAAAGGGTTCTTCACCCAGAGGGTGGTTGGGCACTAGAACAGGCTCCCAGAGAAGTGATCATAGCACCGAGCGTGACAGAGTTCACCAAGTATTTGGACAATGCTCTCAGGCACATGGTGGGACTCTTGGATCTGTCTTGTGCAGGGACAAGAGTTAGACACAATGATCCTTGTGGGGTCCTTCCACGTCAGCATATTCTGGGATTCTGTAACTTGATTCTAAATATAACAATAATCTGGTACAGATAACCTGCAGAATCCCAGAGGGCCACAGCACACCCTGTACCCAGCACAGGTTGAGTACCTCAGACCATATTCAGGAGGGTATTATTTTTCATATGCATACAAAGACTATAGGATTCTATATTTTTGATGAAATAAAGGACTGATTAAGGGCCATTATGAATATCTATCCCAGAAGACATCAGTGGCTACTAGATCCAATCTAGCCTGCTTCAGTCCAACAGCTTTCTTCAGAGTATGCAGCTGGGGCGCTTCTTCCACTTGTTGCCCCATTAATTAGTGTGAGCAAACTTTTTAGTGTGACTGCAGTGTGACTAGTTATTTTATTTATGACAGCTTGACTCCACTGATAGAAGCAGCTTTGCAAATAAAAAACGTTCATAGAACTATCATTTGCAATCTCACCTTCCTCAACTCCTACTCCCTACACTGTTGGGGAAGATGAAATAGGAAAGCCTTATAGATATGATTACTTTGTAAAAGATGTTGGAAATATGGAAAGTATAATTAAAATTGAGATGAAGACAAGGTTTGAGTTAAAGAGTAACTAAGAAATAATGGTATAGTTGGCTGAAGGTAATCTTCCTTCTTGATAGAACAATACCCTCTGCCTAAGCAGGTCCAAAGGTTAGAACAAACCATACCTGCCTGGTAGGAGATTCCTAAAAGTAGTTTTTTTAAGGTTTAAAATATAACCCCATATGGTAATGTAATGATTCTTATAGGTTGCATGTAAATATTGTAGAGTTTGTAGCTTGTTTCAGATTGGTTAAAGAGAATTAGAATATTCAACAGAGAAGATGATTTATTGTACTGTAAATGGCAAATCGCTCTCTTTTTACTCTCTCCTTTTGCCTCTTTCTCTCTCTTTCTCTGGCCTGCTTTGAGCTGCGTCTTGCAGCCCAGCAAGCCTGTCACACCCACGCTCTTTCACAATAAACTCCCATGCTCTAAACCCATCTTTAGAGATCTCTCGCTTCTATTTTACCCCATAACCAAATTCCACAGAGTTAAATCCTACACTACACCATTAAGGAAACATAGAAATAACACCTACTATTATATACATATGTATGTGTGTTTATGTACCTTATAAATTCTGCAAAGAACTACCCGTGCCTGTCCTATCTTACAGCTTATTTCATCCACATGTACAGTGTTCAGAGCGAACACTCAGTCTTGATGTCACTGCTCCTTTGATACAGTGTTGCTCCCACCACCTGCTGTTGGAATAGTTAAGCAGTTTTAGAGAACAGGAGATGTTACTTTTAACTCCACACTGGGGCTTAACTATCTGCCACAATAATTAACAACACAAACCTATTTGAACAGGAATTATTCATTGACTGTGGTTTGGGGAATAAAGTCTAGGTTAATCTCAGGAACACAGAGTTGATAATCTTATTATTTTTACTCATGGCTTCAGGCGCTATCCTCTTCTTTAAATTTCTAGGATATTTTAATTTTCTTTTTATTTAATAATAACCTGACATGCCAAGTTCCACATACAACCTACAATTGGATTGTTTCAAACTTTTTTTTTTTTTTGTCATCCATATGTGTAAAGAGAAAGTTATTCCCTGTCAGACTAGTTAAAACATGGGAAGACAGCACTGACTCACTCAGAATCATAGAACATGCTGAGCTGGAAAGGAACCACAAGGATCATCAAAGTACAACTCCTGTCTCTGCACAGGACAACCCAAAAATCCCATCATGTGCCTGAGTATTGTCCAAATGCTTCTTCACCTCTGTCAGGCTTGGTGCTGTGACCACTCCTCTGGGGAACCTGTTCTGGTGCCTGTCCCTCTAGGTGAAGAATCCTTTCTTAATACTTACCTAAACTTCCCCTGACAACTTCAGGCTATTCCCTCATGTCTTTTCACCAGTCAGCACAGAGAAGAGACCAATGTCTGCCCATCCTCTTCCCCTCTCATAAGAAAATTGTTGACTGCAATGAGGTCTCCCCTCAGTCTCCTCCAGGCTGAACAGATCAAATTACCTCAGCTTCTCCTCATCAGGCTTCCCCTCAATGCACTTCACCATCTTTGATACCTTCCTTGAAACACTCTCTAATAGTTTATTGCTTTTATACATTGCAGCACCCAAAACTGCACGCAACACTCAAGGTGGGGCAGCACCAGTTGAGATCAAAGTGGGACAATCCCCTCCCTTTTCTGGCTGGCGATGCTGTGCCTGATGCCCCCCAGGACAGGGTTGTCCCTTCTGGCTGCCAGGGCACTGCTGGCTCACATTCAACTTGCCATTGACCATGGTCCCAAGGTCTTTCCATGACACTGCTTTCCAGCCTCTCATTCCATAGTCTGTTATCCCAGTGGTTACTTCATTCTGTGTTGAGAATCCATCATTTTCCCTAGTTGAAGTGTCTCACTGATGGCAAGTGAGAGGTGGAGATCAGGGTGAGAGGGAAGCAGGGAGAAGAAAAAGTTAGTAGCTTTGCTTCATTTTCCAGTTAGCCACAGGCTAAATAAAATTAATAGGAGCAATATGTTCAAAAAAAGAAGCTGAAGAAAGATACTCATTCTCTGTACTAAGGGATAAACTAGACACTGAATGAGATCAAATATCTTTGTTGTCAAGTTTATTTCTGCCCTTTAATCAGGATTATCTGGTTTTATGTATTTTAGCTATTTACATGACCTCTTCTTCTTTGGGACTTAAGCATCTCACAGCAATAATAAGCTTTTACACAATGTGGCAGCATTAATAACTGTATTTCACAATTTGAAAATTGTGTTTTGTGCAATTTCCTACAGAGTCTATGCAAGCAGAAAGGAGAATTGACCTCCAAATTCCACATAATAGGCTGATCAGCAGGTAACTCTTCCTGTGTATATTGTTAGAGACGCACCTCTAAATGAATAAATATTTAAAAGCTACTCTAAAGTGTCAATGAACTGAAGTCACTGTCAATCTGAACCCATGCTTCTCATGTACTTGAAAAAGCCTTAACACAGTCACAGCCCCCTGAGATATCCTGATACCCTTCATTCCAGCTGGGGTACAGGTTAGCCACATCTATAAACTTTTATCAAGCCAACACAGTGCAACCCTTCAAGCATGGAACAATGGCATGTGTATTTCACCCACAGACAATTTAATTGTATTACCTTCATTTAAACAACTTTTTCCTTCTAATTAGACATAAAGGAAATTGCATCAAGAATAAAAATATCCACAACATTTCACTAGATCTGAAAGGGTTGCTAACCTCCATCAAGCACGTCAGAGACACTTTCCATTTATCTTTTATGCAAAATGACTTGCAGGTAATTGCACTCTCTTCAACTAATATAAAAGTATTTTCACTAGAACTACTGATTGTGACAAGGACATCATTCTGAAAAATTATATTTGACAGCAATTCAACATCACTTTGAAAAAGCAAATTTAAAATGATCCAGAGGTACTGGTAGAAAGACAGAGAAAGACAGAAATACCTAATATAAAGCAGTCTAACATTCAACTATGAAGTATATGCTCAGGAAAGATAAACATGGAACAGATACACATTTATTGTTTAAAGCTAGTGACAATTTCTTATTGACTTCAGTGAAAGAAAAGCCAGATCAAAACCTGAGTCTTCAGCAGCAATTAATTTGTATTGCATAGAAACAAGTTCCACAAAATCAGAAGCTCATGCAGAACCAGAAAGAAAGCAACATTTCAAGCACTTTTGAGAAAGAGATGCTAAAACATTCTGATCATGAACCAATAGATTCTGATACAAAAATTCACCCTTCTTGAGGGTACTTCCAGTAGGACCCTAGGATACAAGAGATTACTTTAGAATCAGTGTTGAGACCTCAGTCTTGGCTTCATTTTTCAGAAGGTAGACAGTATGTCATCACTGCATATCAGTAAATTTCAAGACTGGCCAAAAATATTTAACAAATATTTAACAAATCCATCCTCTAGTTTTTTTTAAGATCAGTGAAGCTATGTCTAGTTTGAAATCCTCTCCAGGTACTGAGAAACAGTGAAAAAGAAAGGGAGATAACTTCCACATACTTATTCTGCATTGGTTCTGCCCCTATCATCCTGCTAAAAATTATTATTAACTTATATTCTCAAGTGTTTTCTGGCCAATGTTTCCCAACTGAAACTACTCTGCTTAATAATCCTCACTCTCCACTTCATACAAGAGCATGGAAATGATGCATATTTTTTTCTGGTGACTCTGAGAAGGAGGTGCATCACATAATGGAAATGAAAAAAGGGTTCATCTGGATTGGGAGAGACAGAATTGGCAAACACTCCTTGTTTTTTAAAAACAGGACCAATGCTGGATTTCACAAAAACTAAATTATAGCTTTTATTAGACATTTAATAAATCACTAGGTAAGGGTTACTCTTGCAAGAAGACTGAATTTTAAAATATCTATTAGCCCAATTAAGTTACAGTGAAATCCAGCTGAGGTCAATAGAAATATTCTTATGGATTCTAGTGGCCTTTGGCTCAGATCCACAGCATTTTTCTACTTTCTGAACTATATACTATTGTTTGTTTAAAATAATTAGTTAAAGAAATCTTAGTGGAAAATGGCACATTTTTCCTCTTTTTACAAAAAGTTTCTTTCTCAAATTTGGTTTCACTGTTAACATATAAAAAACATGATTCATGTAAAAACAATCAATACTGACTTTTAGAAGAAGCCACAAAGTACAACCACTTACCATGTAATTGCGTGGTTTCAGACTAACAATTCACGTACAAAGATACAGTGCAAAGCAAATTAAATGGTGAAGCAAAATATAGTTTAATACTAGGAAAATATTTTTCCAGTTCATCCAAATAACCACTGAATAACTTTAAAATATTTTCCCTGTTTCACCTGAAGACTCCTTTATTGGCTTTGAGTCAAGATACTTTGACATTGTGTATGACCACTACCTCATTAAAGTGTAGTGGAAGCAGCAAGGCTTCTGTTTCACTCTTCTCAATTGATCCCTCAAATGACTTTTCTTCCACTTATTTCAAATCTAACACTGAAATTTTACAGGTAAACTTCAAATCAGAAGACCCTACTTTTTCAATCCAATGTACTCAGCTGTTTATTGTTCTTATCACACATGGTTCTTTCCACTCTGGTCACATTAGAAAGGTTTTAGGGACTTTTTGGTAGATTTTTTGGTTTGCAACGATTTGTTTTGTCTAATCTGTGGTGATGCAATCACAATTTTGCAGTTCTTAAAATTGTTCAATAATCATAATTTTTTTGAAAAATCACCTTCTTATGTGTTTCTAAGATGTAAGCCTATTCATCAGTTTCTCTTGAAATTTATGAGAGTGAAAACTTGTTAACATTTTCCTGCAAATAAGAAAAATTGACAGGAGTTGACACCTGTCTAAGCATTTAGGAGATTTTCTAGATAAAATGACCCTTCATTCTTATTGTATGCATTTTCCTCTTTATTTCACCCTAGAATCAATAATTTTTTGTTGCATTTTATCTGTCCTTAAAGTATGTGATGTCTTTCAGGGTGAAGAAATGAAGATATAACAAAGACCACAGTATATTTCAGTGTGCCTTCATTTTATACTGCACAGAAATTTCTCAGTAGGCGTATTCCTGTCTTATTAGAAGAAGTACTAGATTCATTTAACAGTACATACTAGTACTAATAAATTCGATGAGGCAAACCTTGCCTAGCCATAGCTTGTACATCCATATTTAATCTGATTTTCAGGAGGGTTAAATTTAAGCTCTTTTATACTCTTCTTGGAAGAATATCATGAAAACAGACCCTGCATGGAAGAGATTCAAGAAAGCTGGTTGGTATTCAAGGACCACTTCCTCCAGACTCAAGTATGATGCATCCCGATGATCTCAATACATGAGAGACATGGAGCTCCTGTAATGGGTCCAGTGGAGAATGACAAAGATGTTTAAGGGACTGGAACATCTCTCATGGAGGAAAGGTTGAGGGAGCTGGGCCTGTTCAGCCTTGGAGACAACATAGAGAGGAGCTCACCAAAGTCTATAAGAATCTGAAGGGCAGTGTCCAGAGGATGGAGTCAGCCTATTCTTGGTGCAGCCAAGCAATATCATGAGAAGCAATAGGCAGAAATGGATGCAGAGGAGATTCCACTGGAATAAAATAAAGAACTTCTTTACTGTGCAAAACTTACCTGTGCACTGGAATAGGTTGCCCAGAGAGGTTGTGGAGTTCCTTCACTGGAGATATTGAAGAACCATCTGAACAAAACCCTGGGCATGTGCTCTAGAATGACCTTGCTGGAGCGGGGCAGTTTGTCCAGATGACACATTGGAGTGCCTTCCAACCTTATTCTCAACCTAGTCTCAACAGCAATTTTTTCCAGAAACCAAATTTTGCAAACACATGGAAAAGTACTTCTTTGACGTAGTTTGCATTCCAGATCTAGATGTACATTGTGATTATTCATTTATAATGTACAAAATTCAAAACTAAATGAAGACATTCCACAACATAAAATTTTGCTTACTTTTTGCCAAGAAACAAACAAAACCCAAAAAATATTATTACAGCTTCCAGACTTTTTGGAAGGTTGGATTTTTTGCCCAGATCAGTATTAACTCTGGGTATAAAATATGACAAAACACTATGATATTTACTTTTGGAGTTGATGGGAATGGCCACAATTTATCTTCAACAAGAAAATCAATGTTAACTTTTTCATAGTAAAGGGAAATCAGATAGAAAAAAAAATTAGAGGAGAAGAGAATTTTCCCTTCAGGCAGTTCAGAGTTGAACCATCTACTAATCTCTTACTGTGACAGAAGAAACACAATTCACTTTTCAGGCTCTTCTTGGATTTTATATCAAGTACTAAATTTACACCTGGTATATACTTGAATTGAAGGCAAAAATAACAGTGCTTTAAGTTTGTATTTTTTTAACCTCCTGTCCATAAAACTGGACCAGTTAACTGTTCTATGGTATTACCTGAGAGAGAATAAACTCACATAAATATCCAACAGAAATCTTCTTTATTTCTGCTCAAAATTTCAAGGGTTCTTAGACGTGGGTTTTAAATGTGCTATCAGATTGAAGGTTGAATGAATGCCAATTCCTTGTATTCTCCTTCATTGCATAGTAATGATATCAAACTTGTATTTAGTACGATCTACCAGCACTGTATTTTACAAATTTCTGTCCTAAGAAGGGCTATTTTCTGTTATGAAAAAATTTGCAGACTTAACCTGTTAAAGCCAAACATTTCATCAAGGTTCAGTATCAATAACTGTGACTTGTGACACTGAATTCACTATGGAGAAATGTGCTACTTTTTGTAATTTCCACCCTTGTAACAAGTGAAACAGTTTTAGGAAGTATTTGCTAACCTTAAGTATCAATGATGCTTAAAGGAGCACAGATTAAAAATGGGCTATGTTGCCATTTGTAAAACATTATAACATCCATTCTGTTCTTCCTCAATACTCACATGAAAAGTCCAACCACATTGAAAAACATAAACTCCATTATTTCTACTTTATCTTTTTCAGACCTCTTTTTATTTATATGAATCAGGGTTTCCCCTATAGAGCAGTGTTATTGACTTTAAAATTTTATTTTTGGGAAAAAGAGCCCTCAATTATATTTTCCTCCTCTGACAACAAGTAAAAAACTAAAAAGTCATAAATCAAACCAAACCAAAAGAAAACAAATAAACAAACAAACAAACAAACACCAATTTTAAAAAATCAACCAAGCAAAACACCAAACAAAACATCAAAAAGTCCTTCTCTTTGAAGATAACAGTTTAATTTTATGATTGATACTTTGCATACAGTGGTTTTATCTCAGTCTGAATATTTTTTAAGTTCATATATGCTGAAGGACTGTAAAGATTTGTATAAGTATTTAAAAAAGCTGCCTGTTCCTTTTAATCCAAAAAACACTTGCAACTTTGAGAATACCCATGCTGCTCATAAGTCAATATCACTTATAAGGTACATGGACATTGTCAGTAAAATATTAATACAATGAAAATTTAACTTTGGAATCCTGCTGAATTAATCTCTTTTGTAATAGACTTCTTGAACTGAGTCAGCAGAACTCACTTAATTGTAATAATTAACAAGCTGTGACCCTTCAGTTCACAGCATAGACTTAGCTGGGTCTCCAGAGAGGGTAAAGAATGAGGGAAAAAAAGAAATCAGATAACTATCAGTCTGACCTTTTATTCCTGACAATTGTGCTTGTTCAGAAGTCATTTTTTGCTGAAACACCACTATATGGCAACAGTGAATTGTAAGATTGATTACTTTTATCTGTCAACAAATATAAGTGTCTTTAGAATTTTGATATGAAATCTGAAACTACTGATTCAAGTCTACTTCATTATTAATTTAGATTGTTCTCCTAATTTTTTTAAAACTGCCTAAAACAGATAATTTGGGATAGCACTCAAAAAAGAACCATTGTGTTATTTTATAACCAGATTATTTTATATTTTATCTGTTTTAGTTATCTTTATCTAGACAGGGTTGTGGAGAAGAAAGCTCATTTTGTTATTTATTACATTAATAGTGCCTTCTTGCTCCCCAAGGACCACAGCTTCTGGGTTAGTGGGAAAGCTGCAATCAACCCGAGCATCTTTTTTTGAGCAGCACAGTAACCACGACTGGAAGATCATTGCACACCAAGGAGTGGTGATCAAGGTACCATTTGAGTCATCCCTGGCTCATGCTGTGCTACATGCACAGCCTGGCATTGAGGCCATATCCCATGGGCTTCAGCTTTGTTGATAACAGGGGAACCTGTTCACAGCTCCCTGTTAGTGACAGTGATTCCATTTCCTGATGGGAACAGCTTTTGAAGGGTCCTAATATTATTGATACTATTCTTTCTTTATAGTTCTTTCTCTATAGTTCTCTAACAAATGGAATTTTAAGCAACGCTTTATAGAGCTTGAATGTCTTTCTCACTTGGATGATCTCTGGAGATTATCTAGTTCAATTCCCTTGCCATGCCAGAATGGCTATTAGCAGATTACACAGAGGAGCATCCAGGTGGGTTTTCAATGTCTCCAGAAAGGGAGATCACATCAAATGTCTGTGTGTTAATGGTATTAGACGAGGAGGGGAAAAAAGGGCTTACATCTCTTTTTATTCCTTCTTTTAGTACAAGAAAACCCTAAATATAAGAGTTTCATGTATGGACCAGTTTGTTTCTATTTTATCTGGGGAAAAAAGTCACATGAGAGAAGTCAGAACCGTAAAAGATTTACTCATACAGTATAATGAAGCTTAAATTAAAAAAAAAATCAAAAAAGGAAAAAGAAATCACACATTATCATGAAACTAATGATCACTAAGGATGGGACAGTAAAGACAAGTATGACTGGAGGTTCAGACTCTTTAACAACAACAGCAACAAGGGGGAAATATGAACCAACAAACCCCTCCCCCTTGAAATTTGAAATAAAAGATTGCTCTTGTCAGCAAAATTCCCATCGTTTATGTTACACAAACTCCCTCTTCCATCCTCTGAACACAGTATCACAGTATCTCATTACCATTTTTCAAGCAGAAAGCTTAGTCCAAGTGCCTTTCCTGTGGGCTAGAATGAGCACTGCTCCTTTCTCTGCCATGTAGTTTGACATAAGGTTGTTGCAGGCAGCCCTGGAGAGCAGACCTCGTTGGCCCCAGGCTTTCACCTTGTAACCTGGCTGCTCAGAATTGATTTTTAGTGACTAACAACTATAACCTCTGATACATATTCATATGTCTCAAACACTACAGTTCATAAACTGAATGAAAAATTAGGATTAAAATACAAAACAACCCCAAAAACTCAACATGAACATCTGCTAAGTAAGTGCTATCAAAAAGACTCCTATCTGTGTTTTCAACATTAGTGTTAAAAGGGATTTACTAGCTATTATATTATTACAAAATATTATAAATTATAAAAGGTTTTTGTTTTTTTTTTTCCCCTGGCATTTCATATAGCTGACAAAATTTTATCATCGGTTTTGAAAAAAATACATACTTTTCTCTCTTACAAAACCCAGCAAACATTTGCAAACAAGTTAATTGCAAGTACAAAACCTCAAGTAAATTATTCTTTTTATTCAAGAGTTGAAATATAAATTAATTCTTCCAAATATATTTAAGTTCAAGATGACTGTAAACATCTACATCAAAGTCCTTTTACATATTTTCACCTCACAAGCACAGTGATATTCATAGACCCACTAAATATTAAAATGTCCTAAGTTAATCAGATATTTTTGTCAGGATCCTACATATCTTATCCGTTCACCAGTTCAGAGCTTCATCTTTGAAGATGCCATCCTGCCCTCTCCCTCCCTAACTAGCCTGGCTTGAAATTTGTTAGCAGGTCCTATCTCTGCTAGATACAGAATGGAGAACAAAGTCATATACAAAACAGATAGGAAAAAATTAGTAAGATGGGAGGACAGACTACTGTAGTCAGACAGGACTTAGCCCCACAAGCAGACTGATCAGTAGTTTATATGCAGCTGGAACTTATCTCTCCTTTTTATGATCCTTTGTGCTCCAGCTCAGTTCCTACCTTTCCCTGCCTTTGGCCATTCTCCTAAAGATCCTGTAATAGCTGTTCACATGTACACAGTGCCGCCAGAATATCCCTAGAAGTTTCATAAAATCCCAAAAACTTAAAAAAATTCTCATAAAAACTCTTTTCCAGGAGGCCAAATAATTACCTCATTTCCCTAGTTTCTTCTCAACTACAAAGTTCTGGTTGAACTTCTTGAAAGCTCAAAGTGGTTCCTTCAGTTTTCCCTTAACCAGTGACCAGAGATATGATATTTGTGACTTTCTCTGTTATCTACTCTGCCCTCTCCCTTCTGGTTTACCTGTCTGGGTATCTCATTTATTACTTGTCCTGTCTCTTGTCCTTGCCTCTTACACTGATGAGCTATCAACTCTGTATTCTCACATACCCCGTATCCTTATGTTATCTTCAGCAGACTAAGTTTGTCAGCTTCATAGAGCCAGACTTGCAGTATAAATGTCACTACAAGATTGTGTATTACAAAGTTTTTCTGACCTCCCCCCCCCCCGCAAAAGAAAAAGTTAATGATATACACATCAGTAAAGTGCAAATCTGTAGGAATCAATTAAGTAAGTTTCACTTATGTGAGCATAACATAACTCTTCTGCTTCACACCAAGCAATCAAATGAAAAGTGCAGTCTACTGGTTTGTCGAACCTTGCTTTACTGAAATGAAAAATTACTGTCAATGCCAGGATAAGTGTAATTAAAGATGAAAAAAATCTGACTGTTATTTCTATTGTGCAGCAGTGTGAGAAGGCAGAATGTTGTCTTGCTCTTAGTCTAGATTCTCAAGGAAAAGAAATATACAGGATTTTAAAGTTACTCAGTAGCTTTTGATCCTTCAGATGATTATCCATCAGCTTTAAGGGTGGGCAGATAATTCAAGTCTCAGAATGTGTTTGAAAAATGCTTAGTAATTAAATATGGAAGAGAGATGGAAATCACTGTCCTTACTGAGGAAAGGTAAAGAAACCTTTACCTTTCCTCAGTAAGGAACATTTATAAGTGTTTTATACTCTTAGTGTCTAGCTAATGAGTTAGCCTCTGGCTAACAGTCAGGCTGTCATAAAATACCTGCTTAGCTCCCCAAAAGGCTCATTCTTGTATCTTTTCCCTTGTGAGAACATCTAAAGACACGTGGGCAGTTTTGGAGTTGATATAGCAGAGATTAGAGATGAAATGAAGACAATTTGTACCAAAATAATTTCCATTGGTTTTGAGGATCGCAGAATTCATCTTCAGATAATAGTCATGCTGACAAAAAGACCAAATAAACAAAAAACAAACAAACAAACAAACAAAACAACAACAACGAAAACTACTACAGATGCAACCAATTGAACAAACAAACAAAAAACCCAACAAAACCTCCCTACAAAAAATCCAAAACAACAAAGAACAAAACAAACAGGCAACAAAAAACCCCAACCAAAAACCCCCAACAAACCAACCACAAAGCAAAACAAAAACACAACCTCCCCATCCCTTCCCCCAAAGTACTTCTTTGCACATTTATCTCTACGGTTTGCTTGCTTTAGCTTTGGAGATAGGAGGGGATTTGTTTGTAAATGGTTAAATCACTCAGTGTAAGTTATCAAGTAGTTGTCAACCAAAAATTAATAAAGACAACATAAGATCCATTTCCATCAACTTCATTATCACTCAGCCTCCAACATTCTGAGAGACAAATCCAACCATATAACCCATCTGTGTACATCTACAGAGGCCTTTTTTCTGTTGTAACATTACTGCCTCCTTACCTTCAACTACAGAAGGGATAGACGATCATAAAATAACAATAATTTCTCACCATTACGAATACAGTTGTTTCTTCTCTGTATTTGTACCAAGATATGAAAAAGATGACACAAAAATTCACTTATTATGTAGCTGGCACAATAAGGAATGCATTGTCTGGAATGTCTAAGCACTAAAGGAATCAAACTTTAATTTTCCTTTTATCACCTGGAAAACGAAAAAAGGGCCTGCTGTCAAGAAGTATAAAATTCATTGTCTGATATGATCTAGGTTTTAAAAAACCAACAACATTTTTCACATTAGAGCATTTGGTTTATTCAGGAAAATCAGAATTAGAATATGTAATATTTGTTTGAGTGCATGCCCTGTCTCTTTTCCTTAGAGTGATGAAATGAGATCTAGATCTTTTCAGCAAATTTCCTTTTCTTGTTTAAACTGACAATCTATAATGAAATGTAGAAGGATTGAGCACAAAGTAAAGTTTGTTGTAAAGAAACAAATCAATGTAATTTCTCTAAGTACACCAAGTTGAGACACTCTAGGGTAAATCACGACCCCACACTGAATTTTTCAGGAAAACAAAGACATTTAAAATAATACAATTTATTACAGTTCTGCAGTGACATGTCCTGAAGATATATTAGACCAAGTTGTGTTTTTAAAAAGTGCTGGCTTAAGCAGCATTTGAGGATGTTTTGAGGATCATATTTCGCAAGATCTTGGGATACTTAATAAGGCATCTTCTTCTAGATAGTGAGAATTTTTTGGTAAGGCTTCTATATTTTGGGAATAGGACTTGGAAGCATTTTGTAGAGTTTTATGGAGTATACACATACTGAAATATCATTCAGTGCAGAAATAAAAATAATTTGCGGATTTTTCAGCAGACATTTACTAGGTGATGTATTTAAATTGCTTTCAGCTGTTGTGGCACTGAGTGCAGCAGACCTACATGAACTCCAAATCACCTCACGAGTTACTTTGCTCTATGTGGATTTATAGTACTCAACTGTAGCAATGCAATTTTTAGTTTTATGACATTTCTCTCACCATGTTATCCCCTCTCTCAAGAGGCCTGAGACATGATCCACACTATGTCTTACATATTATATTTCCCTAGCTGTCCTTTTCTAGAAAAGCCCTTACTACTAATGATGCCTGTTCACCTGAATGACACACTACACATCACGACACACCACAAGCCAGGGGTATCTGCTCTATTTATTGGCACAAACTTACACACATTATGCTCTTTTGTAATTAATCACAGATGTTGAATGTGCAGAAAGCTGAACTGAAAGTGCACAAGAGAAGAATATAATGTTGCTTAGCAATTCGCAGCATTAAAGAGAAAAGCAAACCAGGCAATATAGAAAAGTTTCAGTCAAAGCTGCAGGTTACTGTAAAGCTCAGAATGGAAGGCACAAATTATCCTTACACAGCCAACAATGTGTAAGTTACACCTTTCATCATATCAAATGATCAGCTTCTGAAAATATTAACATTTCATCATGAAACATACAATAACAGAAAGGGTAACATGTCCTAAAACTGCTATATTTATAAGTTGGAGGAAGTCCCAGATTTTGTAAGAAAACATTCTTAATTAAATTTCAATTTCATAGGACTTCCACCTGCACATTGCTTTTTGGTCCTGTCTAGGCCCCTTGGAACCTCTTTATAATCCAAAATTGTTTCATGAACATTCAGCTAAAGAATGGGGCCTATTGCCACCACAGTAATTCATAGGGTAGTACAGCAACTTGGTTCTGCTCTTCATCTTTCCAAGGGACCTCTCCCAGAAGTGAAAAAAAAAAGTCACCTTTTATTTCCTATATTTTTTCTAAATGAAACAGATTTACATGAGGTTGGACTGATCTTGCCAGTTACCTGTATGCAGGCTTAGGACTGCCTATTATGCTGTATTGTTGTGATGGGTGTTGTAGCACAGAGAGACAACAAAACAATTACAAAGCAGTACCAAAGAAATCCATTACAGTTCACAGAGAGGGACACAGGCAGCATAACTGAAGTTAAATTTGTAAAGCAACTGCAAGCCTGAACACCATGTCTTGGGCACAACACTCCCAGAGCAGACTGAGAAGACCTCCTGAAAAACACAGCATCTTTGCAGGAACATACTGGAAATCAGATCCTGGAGCAGCAAGGGGAGATGAGCAGCTCAGGCCCAGCCATATGTGGGCGCTGCAGGCAGCAAGGGAGGAGGATGTCTGTGCATAAGGAAGAGAAAAGCTGCACAGTAACCTGAAGCAGAGCATTTTGGCAAATGTCAAGGTGAAGTTTCAGCAAGGCAGCACACGATTGGGCTCAGCAAGGAGGAAAAGATACGTAGCAGGTGGAAGGGCACAAACAAGGCACCCTGTCAAGTGTTGGTATGCTATGCTCAGATGAGTACAGTAAGCAGCAGATCATACTCTGTAAAGAAGACTGATGTTTCTACCATATTTGTAAGAGAATCTTGCTTAATTTCCAGACACAGCTGTTTCACACACTTCAACAAACGCATATAAAGGACATATCTTACACAGGATAAATCTGGAGAGAAGAGAGGGAGAATTTTTTCTCATTTTGTCTCTCTTTCTCCAGATACCTATAAAACTGACAAAGCACCTTCTACTGTGTAATTATTTCATATTTTGTTGATTGATATATATGAGATTAAAGAACCATATGTGCAAATGTGCAGATAGAAATGTTCCAGCTGATCAAGATGAACTGTAAAAATGGTCTTTGGAAATCTGTACTGGTTTGGAATAAATCCTAAATATTTAGAAAATAAAAAACAGTGAGTAAAATTTTCTTGCTATTGAAAGCCTACTGTATATAATGCATCTTGCTATACTCCCAGTGCCAATGCTTCATTGAATGTCCTGTGTTTTCTGGCCCTCCCCATCTTCAACTGTTATTACAGAAAATAAATTACATTCTCTATATTATATTTCACTCTCTGTATTACAGTCATCGTCTCCAGTGGTTTTGAAGTTCTTTTGCATAATATGTACTATAATTCATATCCAATTCACAAATCCAGCCATCTGCAGTCTGTTTTTCAAGGCACTACAAATATTTTTAAACATATGCGCCAGCATTACTGTACTTATGAAACTGATAGATACACTGCATTCAAAATAAAATTTTAAAAAAGCCTAACAAAACCCAAAAAGTACAAGCATATATGCTTTCAAGTTCTAAAAATTAGCTGTAGGATGTATTCAAGTAGATTCTGCTCTTAATTCCTCTTTTTATCAGCTATTAAACAGAAGCTAAACTGTTATCAGTTACTAATTAAAGTACAAGTGTACATCTAAAAAATTATACTTAATGTATTGTAAATGCATTTTATATCTAAAAGTTCAGATACTTAAACTGCATTTAAATATGAATTTTTATAAAAATAAAGCAGTTTTTGACACTCAGTGACACCCACTGAATTTACCTCATGGTGCAGCTATTGAATGTACAATAAATCAGTCAGCCTAAAGAAGTTTGTATGTTTTATGCAGAGACAAAATTCTGTGAGGAGCACGCATGACCTGTTGCTGAGGAATACCTGCAGTTCAGAGAGCTCGGGGTGCAGCTCTAGTGGGAATAGCAGGCTGAGCTCCAGGTGGGAGCCCCAGGCAAGAAGCCAAGAAGGGCTGTGCAGAACAAAGGTCCTGGATCCATGGCTCAGCCAGGGCACCGGACACTGAGTCATGGCAGGAGCCAAAGACCCAAAGAATTTCCCACCCTTGGACTGTGAGGGTATAAAATCCCAAGGGTTCCTTTGTTCTGAGTGTCTCCTCAGAGGCACCAGATCAAGCTATTATTTTGTTATTTTGTTATTTAGTTTCTCAACCAAGATTAAATCGTGTGAAGGGTCTGGACATCTGAGACTCTGGTGTTGGAAGTCTGGTCTGTAGTCATTAAGGAGACCTGGAGTGCCTCTGAGTGTGGGGTGAGCAGCTGTGAAGGGACCTCGGTCCCAGCTCAGGTGATGTCAGTGTGTCTGCCAGAGAGGCTCCTGGATGGTCAGACAGGGAAATTTCCTTGACATGTTAGTATATCCTGGAGCCAGCATTTTATGGTTGCAATGTTTTTTTTAACCCAGGAAAAGCTACCTGATTGGAGTCACACTATTTTTAACGTGGTCATAAATAGAAGTTCAAGGATATTCCATATTTTTTGTGTAACAATAAAGGTGTAAACTTTGCTTGAGAATTTCAGAAAAAAAAAAGGTTTTATATGTGGAGAAAACCCAACAAAAAACCCAAAAGGCGTGCTGATTATTATTAAATTGAAATTGAAAGAACAGTGTTTTACTCAATAAAAATGCATTCATTTCAAGGCCAGTAAATTTCATCTAGTAATTCAGTCTCAAGTGTAGATACCTGTCTGACTACACAGAGACAATTATGTCAAAGAGAGAGCAGAGACTATTCTGCTGTAATCACTTTAGTCCCCCACAGCAGTGTGATTTTTACAGACTGCACGGACTGAATACCAAGTGAGCCCTGATGCTCTAGATACCATCAGCGTGGAACAAGAAATGGATTAGAATAACAAAGTAAAACCTTCTGGCATTCAGTACAAAATTTATTTTGCCCATGTGGCCACATATGTCTCTGTCACTGAATTAGAAAGAGAAGTCAATTCAAAAATTATGTTAAAATTACTGTCATGCATGCTACTGATTAGGTAAGAATAATACATCCATTCTAAACTTCTGGTGTTTCCTGACCAAATTACTCCTCTTAGCATTTTAGGAACAGTGAAATAATGGGCATAAATATGTGGCAAACACTGCTAGACATAGCACCCATTCTGAGCAGCAGATGCACTACATTGCCTACAACATGGAAGCCTTACTAGGTGTGGTATGAGCCCACTAAAAGTGAGTGATTCACTAGATTTGTGCTCAGTACACTGAAATATGTCCTTCACAATAGCTTGAAAAAATTAAATCCTAGAACTGTAAAATTGTACTGCCAGACTTCACTTTGGGTGAAATTCCTGCTGGGAAGAAAACATTATAAATAATTTCAGTAGATTATTAAACTCCTTCTCAACCCTTGTTTAAGATAATGGGAAAAAAGCATTATCAGTAGGTGAAGGGGGGGATATTTTAAATTACCATTTAGTAATATAATACCCATAAAAATTTGTAACTAAATGTATTGTTTTGGAAGAATAAGGAAATATATTTTAAGTACATTTTGTTTATGAATATGATTTTTGGTTGGCAGAGGTAAAATAAAATGTAAGAAACAATTTCAGTTAAAATTACTCTAAAGTCATTACAGTGGCACAAGGGCATGAGATGTTGAAACAGTAATGCCAACAATGTTTTAAAGTATTCCAGTGATGAGCTGAGGTTGCTCCAGGACTAAACACTATGACAGTGTGTATCCTCTGAAATTTAGAGATGTAGCAACTTTGAAATATATCAAGATAAGATAAGGTTAAAACATAATGTCATGGGATTTTTTACCAGCTGGATCATGTTTGAGCAAATTCATCTGTTTCAGATTTTTCCCTTGCTATTACTGAGATATGGCAGCTATTCCTGCAGATAAACACATTATGAAAGATGAGTCCTCCAGAAATGATTGCTAATTTTCGGAAGAGTTCTCCAACTCTCAAGACTAAGTACTTCTTAAAATACAAAATATTGTGAAATGCCTCTTTTCCTGTTTCAGAGATATTTTTAAAAATGTTAACTAAAAACTGGAGACGACAGAAGTGGGACACATAAGGAGATTAGTGAGATAAATCCCTGTTAGACTTTGCACAGCCTTTAAGAAAGTCCACCAAATAATCCCCTCCTGGTCCAAAATATTCCTTTGGAGACTTTTCACCTGAGAGGACATCTTGCTCAGTCAAAACTAGAGGCTTCCACTGACCACTCCTGGGAGACATCTAGCCATTAATGAAGTTCTTACCAAAGGCTAAATAATTTTTAAGGAAGATTATGACCACTTTTTTTTTTTAATTTAAAATTTTTATCAAGTTAAACTTTTCCACCTGCTTTGAGCCCTGCACCAAATGAGGTGGTTTATACAAATCATAATCTATTTTGAATTAAAAAGTAAATGAGACTTGCAAAGGGGTTTCAGACTCTTAAATTAACAAAGGGAATTATCTTAAAAGCACAATTCTGCCCTTTGTTAACTTTGTAGTACATTACTTAAATACTTGTAATATAAGTGAAGTACTAATTAATGTGTTTCAATTCTGAAGTAAACAATTGGTTTGATACAAATAATCTTTTATTATTCCAGATGGAAAAAAAGCAAAAATGTTACATTGTATTTTGAGTTTTCTTTCAACTAAACATGCACGTCCTGATTTCACATTGGATAATTCCTTTCAATTCATATTTTACCAGCTGAGAAACAGCTGCACGGGGAAAGATATTTTCTAAATTTACAAATATCCAAACAGAGAAAAATTAAGTATGTAGAAGGGGAACAACTTTTAAGACTGAGTCGTTTTTCAACATACTTTTAAAATGAAGAGCAAAGAAAATTAAGAAAACTGTGCAGTGACCATAAAGTAAAGAGCCTATCTTCCTAAAAAAATCTTGGGATAATGAACAAGTCAATGGAAAAATTGTACTACTCAATAAAATGGTGTCAGAAAGAGTAAAGAGCACTCTCTGAAGAAAACTGGTCTAACATATAAATTAACACTACTTTTGTTTCACTGATTAAATGTATATTTCCTCCTGACTTCAGCCACATTTATCTTAGAAAAGATCCTTGAAGAAAGATAAATATTGACCATGTAGCCATAGGTATTGCTGATTTTTGATATCTGCTGCAAATACAGCCTTTATTTGAGATTTATTCTTGCTTAATTTTGAAAAATATATCTAGTTGAATTCACACAGTAATGATTTAATAGATTCCTATTTTCAGCTGTTATTATCCTGTTAAGTTTTGCTGTACATCTATGTATCATTATTGCTTGGAAATAATTTCATTCAATTAAGCATAAAGGTTCAAAACATTCTCATCCAAACTAACAGTTTTAGTCAAAATTGCAGAAGCTCTACTTCCTGCTGTTCTCTCTCTTGTTTGCAAATGAGTATGAAAGAAAAACTAATATTCCCTAAGAAAGCTTGCTACTTTTATTGAGCCTTTATATTGTATTTTCTTTAATATCGGTGACCTGCATGAATCACAATGTAGCAGAGAAGACACGAAGTAAACAAGTTACTTTAGATGCCCTTGAGAAAATACATGTCCTGTCTGCAATGAGCCCTGGCCTTCTATGACACTCTCCATTTATTATGCTCAAAATTTTTCCAAAGGGAGATGGTAGGGAATGGGGGCAGGAGACGAATGCTTTTCAGCTCTTTTCCCGACATACTGGGACAAAGTCAAATTCAGCAACAGGAGAGTATTCCGAGTTTGAGAGTCGAGATATTGACACAATCTAGGACCATAACACTGAAAGTTGCTTATGACTTCTGGAAAACCATCATGTGGCCTTCTTCTACAAACTGATCTGAAAAATCAGTGTCATTTTTCGTGTGGTAACTGTAAGGTTTGTGAGGTATTAATTATATATTTATAGGAAAGAAGTGCAATCATCGAACAGCATACCTAAACCTTTCAGAATTTTTTCGTTATTGTGTTGATGATAATTTACTAAGGGCTTGGATGAAGCAAAAACACTCCTAATAATTTTTCTGAGGTCTCCAAATGATATAAACATCATGTGTATACAGAGTACACTTTCTCTAAGTAATTATCTTTCATTCAGGATCAGACAATGGGCCAAGAGGGAACGCACATAGACAGTACCTAAGCACAAGAGTGTATTCTGCTTGCAAGGAGTGCAATCATCTTTCATTTACAAGTGACATGGCTACTCCTTGTCTAACCATATAACAGGTATTTCTTCCATGTAGTTTATTGCAGATGAGCGATTAAAGAGCAAAAATTGTGATTTTTTTATATCTGTGTTGGCGAACTTGGGTTTTGTTGATGGTCTGAAATTTCTTTGCTATTTCAAAGTTTTTCAAACACAATTTTTTGAATGATGAGCTATAGATATTCTAAACAGCAGCTGTGGTATTTAGCTGCAATTGGTTTACTGAGTCACGTGGCATTGGCCCTCTTTCCTAATTCATCAAGGCACTTAGAGTTCTCACTTCAATGGCAGGACTCATTTGCTCAAAGTAGTCAAGCTGTTAGTTGCTAAATATTCAGCTTTCCATGTAATATAAAGTACATAAGTGAATATTTTTTTATATTGATATATAGTATACTGGTATGAATAAAAGGAAGATCTCCAAAAGCTGGTCCTGTTACTGAAGGAGGGTAACCACATGGAAAAGACTGAGGTACTCACTGCTTTCTTTGCCTCAGTTTTCAATGCTGCACTTTCCTCATGTCCCCCAGGTTACACCAGGACACTAAGTCACAAGTGTAAAATAAAAGTTGAGCATGCTAGGTAGCCTTTTGATGTTCCCTCCTACCTATATTATTCTGTGATTGGAAACTTAATTCACAGGGTTCTAAAGTATACGTGTGAACTGTGAAATGAAATCCAAAACAGCAGTGGTAACTGTATCCACATCTTCTGTTATAAATTACCATGGTATAAATTGTAGTATTTATTATGAATTAGGAGAGCATCCTTAGTGAAAGAGCCGAGCTTTCATTAATGTCGGTCTGACATTTGCAAAATTGATTTGTTTTGACATTTAGAGCACTTCTGTTGAAGTGTGGGCTCATGTCTGACATTAAGCAAACTAAATTACAGTGGTTTTGCTTAAAAGCTTCCCATAAAACACTCTTATTTTACAATGCAGATGACATCTGTTCTAGCAAAAGCAGTCATGTTTTACAAAAACATAACAGGTATACTGACTTATATGGAAACAAAATCCTTAAATGACGAATATTCAAAGTATTAAATGCTGGCCACCAAAAATAAATGAATACTCACACAACTTGTAGGTTTAGTCACAAAACTTGGAATCCAATTAAAAGTTTGAGGTAATACATTAGAAACCTTACCTGCATTTTTATCTTAATATTAAAAAATTGTTTTCTTTTTAAGAAGAAATAAGAATAACCTGAGAAGTCACGGAATAGACTAGTTCAGATATTGGAACTGTTATTTTAGCAGTATGAAGGTCTTTTATATACATTGGTTTATATTTGCAATGCATAAACAGATCAAGTTACAAAGAGGTGGCTGATTTTCTTCTGAGTTAATCACATATAAATGCTCACTGATTATTAAATATAATTCTTTTTTTCTGGTGCATTATATTAATTCAAATATTTTGGATTTATTTTTCTACCACATAAGCACAGACTATAACAAATCACTGTGTTCTTCTGGGATTTATGTATGAAAGGTACACAAGACAGGAAAAATAAATTGGCAATCCAGAGTGTTATATGGCTTTTTGGTTTGTTTTTTTTTTTAACAGATTAAAACTCCATAAACTAAATTCAAGTAATCTTTATCATTAATCATATATGCATGGTATGTTCCAACAAAGAAGAACTGTTTTAGCATACCTTTTTTACCCATTTTTATCCTCCCAGGGTAAAGGTGGAGGATAGCAGAGAAGCACAATTGGGTTATTATTTTCCTAATAGTAACCACTTGGGACACCCCTACTCCTACTGAACACAGCTGGTTTCTGTTCACTGGATACCTCAGCAGGGCACACTCTCTATCCATGAAGCAACACACACCATCCAACCTTTCTGTCACCTCAGGAGTGACCACAAAGACAGATGGAGCCTCTCACCTTTGCTTTCCCATATTATGGCACTTGGCTTGTTTGTCAGTCACCTGGGATTTCCAGATGGTCTCCCAGATGGTCTCCCATGGAAATCTGCTAGACAGATCCAAAATTTCACGATTTCCAAGATCAGTTGAAATCAAACCAATGTGGCCAGTATAGATAGTGCACGTGCAGCCTGTTCTCTTTCCTGGATCGTCTTTTCCCCTAATCTTTTCCAAACTTGGTGAAATCCGTGCACTTGTTTAAGAGTTATGAGTTCTTCCCTTTTAGCCTATTGTCTTTTTGTTTGCAACCTCATAAAAGGATATTTAATATTAAACTTGAGAGAACACAAATATAATTATTTTATTCTGATTGAAATTTCTGGAACCTACATTATCTATAGCCTTGCATCATTAATACTCTTGGTAAATGAAGCAGAAACATCCTAACAGTATATCCTCATCTAGCAGACTCACCTTATTTTTATGTCAGTTCATTTGCAGGAATGTACATGTATTTTAAAAGTGCATGTAGAAAAAGACAGAATTTAAAAAAAGGAAAGACCTGTCTTATTAAAATTCAGATTTAAGACCACAATTAAATTATTTTTCCTATTACCTTTACTTAAATAAAACCATGTTCTAAGCTTTAAAATATGCATGAAACAAATTACATTTTAAGCACTGTTAAACTTGAAAATCAAACAAGCTCAATCAGATTATTCTTAGAAGACTGAATATTGGTTTTAATACTGGGTAGACTATTAAGAGTCTATTTATTTATTTATTTGTTTGTTTGTTTGTTTGTTTATTTATTGTAGGGATGGAATGAAACAGCTCAAGGTCTGAAATACATGAATTTGCATTTTAATGCATTTCTGCAGATTGATATATCAAGCCAAGGACATGGTATGTTTACTCAGGCAGAGTGAACCAACATTTTTTATGAAATTTCAGTTTTAGAGGGAATGGAGTTCTATCAAAGCTGTTTTATGTACTGCTCTTAGTTGATATTTTTCACTACTAGTGACATGACAATAACTGAAGTTCAGGGATAGTCAAAAACTCAAAACAACATTATTAAATATCATTAGAAAACTCTATTAAATTTACAATTAACTGTGTCATCAGTAGCTTAATAGAAGACTTTGTTGGGTTTTTTTGTTTTAACCTGCAGTTTCCATCATACACTAATAAAGATATAAGGAATCAGTAGTCTCAGAATAATTTGCAACAGTGTTAAATCATTGTCCTTGAGAAGGCAATTCTTGTAGTAATTAATATGTGCCTCTACTGTTTTGAAAGAGTAATACCATTTGTATTTTCCAATCATGCTAAGAAATCCATAAACATTAAAATGTTCCAGATATCACTATTGGTGTCCTTGCCATTTTCACTTCCAGTGACTAATGAACATAAAAAGCAAAGCAATAATTTGAAAGTCCACAGGTAATTACTGGAAAGTAAACTGAAATATTAGTCTATGACTTTTACACTTTTACACCACTCAGTATATGTTTGCCATTGTTATTCAACAACTGTAGTTGCTTTTTCACACAATCAATAAGTATATGCAGTCTATCAAAGTGAGAAAATTTTAGTACTGTGATACCATATAAAATGTATATCAGTAATCTAGAAATTACATATAATTTTGCCTAGTGAAGTACCACAATTACATATTGTATAATAAATGCACAATATCATCAGATTACTGAAACTATCATGCTAGACTGTAACCTTATTTCAGTGTCTATTGTTAATAGAAGAATTTTCACTTTTTTCTTAAAATTTTTGTTAACAATGAAATGTAATGCCTCTAGATCCTTAAAAAAACAACAAAAAAACCTGCCCAAAAACCAAACTAAGACCCAAAAACCAAACCAAAACGCCCTCAAAACCAAACGAAAACCCAAATCCAAACAAAACAAACCAAATCCAAACAAAAAACAAACAACCAAGAACAAAGGATCTTTTAAATATTTGCCACTCCCTAAATCCAAACACTTCTAGGAAGTGTCCCAAATCTAGTAGTGCAGATATATGTGAAGTGAACTTCATATCAGCCAAATTTATAGCAAACAGCTTCCCATAAATGTATATCTGTGGTGGTTCCAGTAATTAAGCAAAAAAGCTGAGTTTAGCCTTTGCTTATATTTGCTATCATACTGATCCTGCCTCATAACGCAATCCTCAACAACAGAAAAGCCTTTTTCAAGTGTGTGTATGCACTTTCTACATGAAAACATTGATTTAGACTCATGGACTGTGTATCTATAAGGACTAAGTGTGAGAAAGAAGTAGTGGTATTATAGTGTGTACCAAAGTCAGCTGATCAACACCATAAGCTAGAGCACGGTTTTGTATCCACCATGGGTATTGTATTAACTGTAGACATCTCTGCCAAGTTGCTTGAGACCAAAGGATCTCCACAAGCTCAAAGAAGCAGAAAGCAGCAGCAACAGGCTGAGGAACCTCAGTAACCCTGCAACTGCACACAGATGCCACTCACCTGGTTCCTTCAGGGCTATCAGAGAAGGATCAATTGGCTGATTGTCCTGCAGCAACACCACTCGCAATGGAAGAGGTTCTTCTCAGACCAAGTACTCTTCCTGCCTCCTACTTTTCAAATAAAATACAGCTTTGTTTGTAATTTTTTTTCTTTGCTTTTCTTTTCTTTTTCCCACCCCAGATTTTAGAAATGCCAGTATTACTTAATTTCAGAAAACCTGCAAATCAACTGACGGGATGGATGCTCATGATAAAATTCCACCTGAAAATATGTTTCTGTTGAAAAGCAGAATTTTGACAAAATAAATTTACCAAAGTCAGAATGTGGGGAAATTTCAATTAGCTTTGAAACAAAGAAAAATTTGTTATTCTTCCATATCATATGACCATGATATTAAAGTATTGTATTTTCATTTCTTTATTTTCCCATTGTCCTTGCTAAAAGGTATACTCTGTTGTAATAGGATAACTTCCAAACTTCTAGAGCTGCTAATTTTTCAGCTAAAACACCTCTGTAACCGGATGTCATACTAATTATTGTCTTAGAGGGATTACCACAAGTTAGTAATCTCTGAATGCACAGAACAGAGGCACACATGGATAACACAGGATCCACACATTTATGCTGCTTGAGTTCCTGGACTCTTTTTCAATTTGTTTAGAAAAGGGAAAGTAAATTGAAGAATCTGCAAGTGAAGAATCTGATAAGAAAACAAGCCCCCTAAATCACTACCAATGGTACTAGTCACAATATTTTCTCTGGAAAATGTTAATACGTCTCTCAGCTCTCCACATCCACTGGCAGGGTTCATGCTAAGTTACTCCTCATCAAATCATAGCTTACTCAGAAAATGACAGCTTGTTATCTAAAAGATCATACAGTCAATAGATCAAATTTAATATCAAAAATATGTTTCAAAATTTTTATATAAATTACTCCAAACCCACACACATAGAATGGATGAAAAAAAGACAGACAAGCTCACATTCTCATCATATGAGCAGGTCATCCACTAAATATATGTATAGGTAAAGCAAGAATTTTCAGTTTTATAAAAGCTGAATACAAATTATGATAGAATTCAGAAGGATTAGTACTCTCACGTCACACAGTTTCAAAAATAACAATTTTTCTTCATGATTCTTCTAAATGCATAAGCTGTAACATCTTATGTACCATGGGAAAAGTTAACTACAAAATGGTAAGAAGATAAGAGGAGACATGAGGAATCAATAACCAGATGTAGTTCGCAATGATTTATTTTGTTCTGTAGTATGAAACCTAGATTCAGGGACCACAAATTCCAGTAGAAGAAAAAAAAGTGCTAAAAAAAACTAATTAAAATCCATTTTGGAACAAAATTATATTCTATTTCATTGTGATTATTTCTTAATAGAAACAAAGACAATGTATTTTATTTACAAAAAAAGTTATAATTAAACCACAGCTCTTGATTTTCATGTACTTTCCTTTGACAGCTATGTGAACCACTAAAACTGTCACTCAAAATCTTGCAAGAAAAGCTGCCGATTCTGGTTACTGGGCTTTATACAAATACCAGGCATGTATAAATGAAGCTGCATGGAAAAAAAAAATTAGACAGAAAAAGATGTTCTGGGTTGTCCAAATGAAAAGCAGTGGCAGCAGCTATTTCCAAGAGGGTAGATAATACAAAATATAACAAGTCCTTCAATAATAGGAATGGAGAAGCCATATTTGGCACCTTTCTGACAGCTAGAGGGTTTGGATTCATTGTCAGCTTTGCAGGACACGCAGTCCTAATAGAGTTCAGGTATTAGGTGAAAATTAGGTGAAAACAGCTTCTTTTTTCATTGGTGGGCTTCAGTAGCTTAGAAAAGAAGCAAACAAAAAAACCCTGCAAAACCAAACAAAAAAGGTAAAAAAAGAAACAAAAAACCACAAAAAAACCCATCACCCTGCACATTACACTATTAGTACATTTCTAGGAACAAGCCAAAATTATTCTTCTGCATTTTGACCCCATCAGATAATTCCTGATTCCTTCTTGGTGCAAGAATGGCAATCAAAACAAAATAATCCTCTCAACTCCATATGACCAACGTTATCCTATTCTGATGGTGAACTTCTGTGTCAGCACAGTCAAGACAATGAAATTTAATTCCGGTATCAATTTCATGCTTGTTTTCTTGCCTGAAAATTTCTGCTAAGATGACAATTAATGAGTATCTCATACTGAATTTTATCATAAAGGCCCCTTTGTTCTAGAGGGTGTCTTAACATAACAGAGAGGTTATTTTTTACTTGATGGAGACGTATGGAGGGTAAAGCAATTTTTTTCCCAAGAGAAAGAGAGTAGTATAAATCAATATTACAATAGATGAAACTATTATAATAAATTATAAAACTTTGATATTTTGTACAATTCAGTATAAGAACTGAGAATTAAATTTTCTACTAAAAAGGATATGCTGGTATGTACATAATGTGCTGGGGGAGAATCTTGACGTATATTTAAAATGTGCACATTCAGTTTCTAGGAGTTTGGAAAACCAAGTGAAGTGAAAGGTTTTCACGTCACTCTGTATTTGCAGAATCAAGACCTTTAGAATAAGTTTATCTGATCTAAGCCAATGGATTTTTTCATCCTACTCTAAAACAATTCATACAAATGCATTTAATGCATGATATTAGAAGTGCACTAAAAATGCAGGTTACTCTGTCAGAAAAACAATGACTAAAACCAAGGAATTTATTTTAATGGCTTACTATGCACTGACATCGAAATAAAATTAAGAAAAAGTGTGGAAAAAATAATACATACACATAGGGGCAGGACTGATTCAAAGCACATGGAAAAAGAAAAATTACTATAATGGGAAGTTTGTCCTGTAAGAAATCCGCTCTAAGTGCAAATTTTTTTCAAGTACATTTCCTGAATAAATCCACCTTCTGAAAATCAGCTTTGGACTACTGCCACAATCTCACTTATTTCCCGACTTTTCGTACTCAGCACTTCACTACAACAAAATACCTATTTACATTTCAGGAACTTTAAAAGATGGACAGATATTTAAAATGACATCCAAGAAAATAGTATAGTCTTTAAAGAAAAGTGAGGTTACTTGAGAGTCAATGCAAAATGACTGACACTAGGGGCCAGATTTGAAGTCCACAGCTGCCAAAGCAAAGGTCAGTCTTGATAATATTGTTTTTAGTCTCTTTAAAGCTCAAAATAAAGATATCTCATAGTATCTGACTGGATACATAAGATTTAATCCACTTAGCAAAATTAAAAAGAGACATTTTGAAGAAGTTAATTAAACAGCAGGAAAAAAAATAACTTTCTTAAGATTTTTATGTAAATAAATTTTAGAAAACAGTAATATAAACAGCTGAAGCATGGTTTTCTAGAGACACAGGAATGGTTGTAAGAAGCTCTAGTCTTGCCCCATTTTAGCAAGTGAAAATATGAGTGACCACTGAGTAAGAAAACAACCAAGAAAAAACCCTGAATCTAGCAGCCCTTTTAGGCACTTCAGGGAGGGCTACAGAGCTGTCTTCTCAGACTCCTAGGAAGGTTTGTTTGTTTTTCTCTATTCTTGTTCCAAGCTAGCAGGAAGGACACCAGCCAGCCCTCTTCTAAAAACCATGTACACAAAGCTACTAAGATATCAAGGCACAGAAAATATAGATTCTCTTTCAAGTGCAATGGCATAGCCCCAGTAATCTTTCAGATCAGATAAATCTAAGAAAACATGATAGCTGCCTCCATTAAGCCAATAGGCACAAATTCCAAGTATATATGAACAGACTGTGATGTAGCTGATATCTCATTATGTATCCCTTTCCTAAGGCAGCCCAAATTCTTTATTGCTAAGCGTATGTCAAACTGGGATTTTGAAAACTCATTTGATTATAAAGTGAAAATTTCTCATCACCAAAGGCAAGCATGCCCTACTCAAAAGGAAACTTCATGCTCTTCTAATAGCTAAACACAAATCTGCTGAACTTTTCATCATGTAAGGAAGTCTTATGATGCTTCTGAAGCTCATTAAATTGAAACTCCTACAGAGAACAACCTCTGGGTGTGTTGGCTAAGCTGCACAGGTTTTAACTGTGTTTCTTCTTGAAGTGTCAAAAGTTACTTGTATAACACTCCTATTATTTAAAAGAAACCCGCAAAACAAATTATCAAAAATCACAACCTCAAAAAAACAAACAAAAAATAAAAGCCAAAACACAAATAAAGCAGAAAGCCATTGTAGCCTCAGCAGAACAGCTAGTTTTCTTTGCTTTTCCTGCATGCGTCATGCATCCTCACAGAATAATGGATGTACTCAGAGCTGCTGGTGTTAGGACACATTGTTAACCACTGCCAATTATCTTCATTTCCACTAGAGGGAATGGGAGTTGAAAGCAGCTGACACTGCAAAAGACTGGAACTTTAAATTAGGCATAAATTGCAATGCAGTAGACAGAAATTGCCGTCCTAACAGTCTTAATAAATACTGGCATGTATTGAAGTGAGTGCTACCCACTGCCTTCCTCATCGCAAACAGCCTGGCACTCCCTGGTTGCCATGGAAACCACAGGATGCTCCCATTTTAAATTCTGCTGCAGTGCTGAGGCATCATTTCCACCGCACAGTGACACATGTTTATTATCGAAGAATTCTGCTACCACATCATCATACTGCAAGGTCACAAAAATAAGGAAATTTACAGCACACAAAAATTCTGCTCAATTTTCAAGTGTCTGCTTTACAGATACTAATGTTAGACACAGAGTCCTATGAATAGGAAGAGTGCCACCAACATTCTAGATGAAAAAATCGCCACATAACATTACTTCTTTGCTTTTCTGTGTGGTAAGAAAAGTTTTTTTCAGTTGTTTAATAAATAAGATTTTATGAACTGAAATGTTCCATACTGCCTGTACAGTGTCATTCTTGCACACTTGGAAGAAAACCAACCAGCCAATTCACAAAATACTTTGCAGAAAGTTATTTAAAGTGGCATTGCAAGAAAAGAAACATAGGCTGACTCTATCACACCCATGAAACCCAGATATCCAATAGCCAGCTTGTCACACATTCCATGATCATGAACTGCTGTGCCTGTGACTGCTTTAACAGAAAGGTTGAGTTGCAAGCATACTATCATCTTAGAATGACAAAATATCTATGGTCAGCCTACACCTTACCATAATATGTACACAATCTTCCAAGTGTACACTATTCATCAGCCATCTCGGAATTTATATGATTTTCTATAGCAAATTCAGGCCACATCCAATTGCAATAATGATTTTGCATGACCCAAAAAGGCCTGTCTCTGGAAGCATTTTGAAAGTGTCATGCACTGGTGTTTCTAGTCTTACATAACTATAACATCTACTTCTGCTTCTGAGGGTAAAATCTCCCTTGTTCTTTCAAACAAAAATATAAATATGTGTGAGGATGTGATTATGGCTTTATGAGGGCTTAAATTACTTGAATGAATAGACTGCGATTCATAGCATGAATACAACCTTGGATAAAAAAACATTGCAACTATTCTTAGTCTTCCTCAACAACTTTATTTTTCAATATTTCAACACACAGGTTAGATGCATAAAATGCTTATTTACGAACTACTTCCAATCTATCCCTCCACCCTAGTGGGACTTTAATTCCCCAAAACAACATAATTGAGCTCAAAATGTCATACATTACTAATTTTTACTAATTTGAAATGTGTTATCATCCATGCAACTTCTAGGATACCTCAGGTGCTCTCTGCTTCTGTTAAGTTCATGTGATGCCCATGTTAGAAGGCACTTTACATAATAACTCTGATGATGTTCCTCAGAGATAAGGAAAAAATCCCAAGACACTGACTATTTAAACAACCTCAATGAAAAACCCAACACTGATCTTCTATACCAAAAATTTGGCATGATTAAAAATAAACGAAAATTTGACTACTTTTGATTATCTTTTTGGTCCATGAAAAAAATATTATTCCTGAGAACAGCAATCCAAAAAACAAACTAATCAAAAATGAAAAAAAAAAAAGGGGATGTTACTTTCACATTTTTAGTAAAGCATGAAATAATCAGATATGAATCCTAAAACAACCCCATCTTCAGAAGCTTGTTGCCTCCAAATGAAGATATATCCACCTTTCTGAAAGGACATTTTAAAATTCATTCAGAAGCTGTTACACACAGGCTCAGAACTCAAATGGTAGATGTTCTGGATTCAGATCCATTCTTCAAAGAGATTTTAACAAAGTAGATATTCTACCCCCACATCTAAGGGAAGAGTTTTAATTTGGACGTGATATTTGCTATGGTGAGTGTTCTTTTTATTTTGTGATGCATTTCTTTGTGACAGATGAATTTCTATTTTTTGAGCAGTACTGACTAAACAGAGGTTTTCCAGTACTGTTACTGTTCATCTGCATAGAATTAGCTGAAAATTACAGCATAATCCATAGACCATTTTTACACAACCAATGATTCAAAGGAATTTTTTTAGAAAGTTCAGTCTTATCTATCCTAATTTCTAAAAAGGCATAAAAGCACAAGCAAAGAAATAAAATCTCCCATCTCCTGTGGAAGATACTGATAGAAGAGAACACTCTATCACAAGTTCAAATATTGGATTTGCTACTAATCCCTGCAATATACAAGGACTGCCCCAGCTCAATCAAATGCAGTTTGAAATGTCTTTGAAAGTGCTCACCCATCAGAGAATGACCCACCAGATGCCAAGGCTCTGAAAAGCAATCTGCAATCAGCCAAAAATTAAGTACAAAGATTCACCTGTTACATGTATAAGGGAGAGAGAAGGATCTCCCAAGATAATGGCTCGATCTCTCCTCACTATCCTCTTGCCAACACACTACCTCACACCAAAGCTCTCTGGCCATTTGTCAGGTAAGTGTTAAGAAAAGCTGGTTTTCAGAGAAGAAAAACCTCACTTGTTTCTTCAATGTCGAAGGTTGAAAATTATGGTACAAAATTGTCCATTCCTATCACTGTAAGACTAAATACTGAATGATAAAAAATAAGGGTAATTTCTAGTAAAAAGTAACTTAAATAAACATGGAATAGATGTTAGCTTCCTAATGTCCTCTAATGAATTCCTTTTTTTGAATAATTATTATATCCCTAGTCTATTGCATCATTTTTCATTATTAAAAAACATGCTAGAACCTGAAAAGTTGTTCTAACAATTGTTGTGTTTTGACACCCAAGACAAAGTATTTTCCCTTTCATTCTCTAAAGCAAACAACAGTAAGAGTAATTCTGTAGTCATTGCTCATGGGATAATTTCTATAAAAGAACTAGTAAAAGATTATGTTCTTCTATGACTGTAAATGTATTTGGTTATGTATGTTCTATTTATTTTTAAAATGCTGCCTAGGAATGTGATGTTCACAGATTTAAATAGGGAAAAACACTCAAAACTTATTATGCATTCAGTGTTGTCTGTTCACTAAAATGTGTCCCTGTTAATCTCAAGTTTTGACTCAAAACTTTCAGAATGATCTCTGACATGCTATGTAAAACACTCACTGGTACAAAAGTAACGTTTCAATTTATGACCCAATTGATAGCAGATTTTATTGTGACATTTCAAGTGTAAATAATTAACTTAAATGCTAACTGTAGGTTTCCATTTCCCACATGCTTTTGTCTGTAAGAATAAAATTCAAACAAGTTGAAGAAAGAATTTATTTCAGAGTGCCTTCTGAAGGCCTTTTTCTTCAATTATTAAAAGGTGATGCAAAGGCAAAGAAAAAGAACATATCTGTGCAAGTGAAAATGTCCCACTGAACTAATCCTCCAATGTATATATGGCTCCAAGAGTTAGGAACTAGTTATCTCATTAGGCAATCACCAATGCAGCAGTTAATCTTAAGGTGTCTTAATTTAAAGATGCTCTTTTTCAGCCTCTTAATTTTATGTACCTTTAAGAACTTTCACATATAAAGCATATCATACTATAAGAGACTCTTCAAGTAGCTGCCCACTTGCAAGACATCAATAAGAACAATGTGTTTCACACTACTTGAGAAACAGCAAAACTATTTCAAAAGTTTAGGAATGTCAGAAAATATATATATATAGTATTTTTAGCTGAGACAATAGGCCTTGTCAAGAATTTGTAGGTTTTATTACTTTCTTTCAAAAATACTCATCCTCACACTAGGGTTTCTATAGCACCGTTACCACATAATAGAGAGTAAGTATAGTCTGCTCCCTTAAGTCATTGCTCCATATATTCTTCGATAAGTCAGTGTGAAGGAAGCAGACAAACTGTAGCTGTTTAGTTTATCCTCAGCTTCCATTTCAAAGGAAGAGTGTGTTTCCCTTAAGGTGCCAGATACACAGAAAACTGGTGCACAGCACCAAACTTGCTATGATTGTGGGCCACTGTGGAAGATATCAAGCAGAACAGACCAAAACAGCTTTCACCTACCCTGACTGTACCCCCTCAGAACTGTATCAAACTCGACAGGCAGGTTCACGGACAGAGAGTTAATCTGAAGTAAACTTTAATACCTTCAAATTCTCAATTTTAATTCACCTGGCCATTCAGCAAAACCCTGCATAAGCTTCCAAAATCCAGGGCATAGAGTTGGGCTGCAACTGGTCAGCTTCACGGACCCCTTCTACCTCCAGAACCTGGGCACACTCTCCATCTCAGTGAAATATTGGCTAACTACACCTCCCTGTTACTACGTCTGCTTTCCTCAACCTCAATATCCTATCTCTATAGTCCAGAAAGAGGGAAAATCAAAAAAAACCCCTCACTTTCTAGAAGATCTTTGACTCCCAGAACTAACAGATGGAGATGGAAATCTAGATGTGAGCTGAGATTATGATAATTGTAGCAAAGTGTTAAAGTTCCATTATGCAGAATCCTGCACAGAATTTACAAGTCTCTATAGATCAAATGGTTTTATAGGAGCTGTACGCATCTTTTCTCTCACAAAGAAAAGTATCTCCTGCTCCTCAGAAAAAAGATTTCTTCCCTCTGCAGTGTGGATGACCTCAAAGCCAACAACACAGGCCAAAGAGTACCATAAGGTCTCAACTGTGCAGTCACCTCCCACCTGAAGAACTAGCTTAATTTATCCAACAGAGCAAAAGTAAGTAATCAATTTTCAAATGAGACTTAGAGGTTATGTGCATGTATTGTACATTAACAAGCAGTAGTGTGCCCAAGATAAATATTTAAACATCTTTTGGTGAAAATTATTCCATGGAATCAATGGTATATTATAATCCTTTGGAAGAAGCTGGTACTAGTTCATTGCCCTATGCAACTTATTAAATCATGTCCCATCAAAACGCCAAAATCGTTTTTCAGATTTGGGCTAGTATGAATCTGGAGGTCACTCAAGCCAAAATTATACAAAAAGAATCCATTTCCTT
The DNA here is from genome assembly GCA_025920805.1 of Petroica traversi. NCBI lineage: Eukaryota > Metazoa > Chordata > Aves > Passeriformes > Petroicidae > Petroica > Petroica traversi. The sequence goes on along the minus strand of JAHLSL010000006.1, from coordinate 18,340,564 downwards.
ACTCTTCTTCCTCCATCTAAAACAATATTTAATTATGTTTTATACATTGTACAAAAAATTGCCAAATGTGTATGTAAATGTCCTGCATTCTTTTCTAAAAATCACTGGGGAGTAAAATCCTATTTAAGAGACCTGAACGATTTGCTTTCTATAAATAAAACAAACATCCTGTTCTTCCACAGGTCTGCATGCAGAGTTATATATGATTATTAAATAATGACAGACAATTTTTTCTATTACAATATATGCAATGACTGAAAAATCCCATGAAATAATAAGATAAGTGAGTTTGGATGGCATTGTAATAAAAGTTGCAATATTTATAGGAGAAATAATCCATATAGTTCATAAATATTTTAAGCATTCCTAATGACTTTCAAGTAAATAAGAAACAATGAAATAATTGTTAATTAAATTATAAGAAGATTAATTTCACAAAATTTGATTTCATTCATAGCAAACAGTAGTTATTTACTAAGCTATTAAAACAATAATATTAAGATCTGTGCATTGAAATAATAACAGTGTGAATTTTTGAAGAATTAAGATTTTAAGATGTCAGTATAATAGCTACATTAAAATATATATACATATATATATATATATATATAATGTAGGCTCTGTAACTCCAAATAGCAGACTGATGATGAAACTGGTTTTGCATGTTGTCAACAACAAACTACATTTATCTTTGAAAATTGCTTCCATGTTGTATTCATACACCGCATAGTAATGGGCTGAGTTTTAGGTGAGAATGCAGAGATGCAAAACAGCTTGAAGTTCTATTCGTAACAAAAGAAATAGTGATTACTGTTACTATGGAAGATAACAAAAGACTGGCAGAATAAAAGGCATGTTGCACTGTAAAACTGTTGCATGGTGTACAATCATTCATATATAGTTACCTATTGTTCAGAATATTTAAAAATACATATGCCAAGGAAAAATTTAAATATTTAGTAACTTTTTAAAAATGCAACTATTGTCTCAGTCCTATTGTTTTGCATCTATGCTCAGTAAAAATTGAGAGAAATTTTGACTTGCAATTCTGCATATGATTAATTTTGTCCAAAAGTAGCTTATGGGGAAATGATCAATAAATTTCATAAATGCAGTTATGGTGCAATTTTTAGTATAACTAGAATAATATTTTAAGTGTACTACAAAGGGCTGACATTATATATTCAAGAAGCAAACAAAACCACTGACACACTCGATAGCTAAAAACCAGCATCAGGTTCCAGCAGTGCTGCAGAAATATTAGAGAATTCTGATGTAGTTAATTTTTTATAAGGTGGTAAAAAATGTGCTTCTGTGCTTGTTATGATTTACTCTGCCCTCCTACTGTTGTCTCCTCTTATAAATTTCTCTCACATCTTCTTTACAACTTTTGCTCCTTTCCTTCTCCTATGGCTTATTTCAAGCTAATAGTGTGTCCTACTCCTCCTGTACCACCACCAACAGCTCTTGTTCATCTTCATTTATTACATTATTTTTAAAAGTCTGAAATAAATTAACCATAATTTTGATTTTCCTGCTTTAATTATTTCTCTGTGAAAAATAAAAAAAATAATGCAAGACATTATACTTTAAGAATAAAAAAACCTTCTATGCAGTACATGTCTTATTTGGAGATAAAACTGATCTTAAGAAGCCCCTTTTTACTTCTACCCATAGTGACGTAAAAGTCACTAGAGATATGACTTCCAAAATTAGAAATGAATGAATGTCTGATGAACATATAAGTTCAAAATTGGGAGGCTGTTTTGATCTCTTTCAGGCAGCAGCAAAAGGCATCAACATTCTGGAAGGTGAACAGAGTTGCTAAAGACATTTCAGTATTACAACATCTGATTTCAGTCTTTCTGAACACTAACTTGGCCATCGGGTATTAAAAAACCCAACCAAATATAAAAACAGCAATTAATGAAAAAGGCAAGGAGGAAAAAAAATTATCCAAAAAATCAAACTTAGGAAAACACCTTATGTGCTGGTTTTGCCTGGGGTTGAGTTAATTTTTCTTCAGGGTAGCTTGTATAGGATCTTGTTGTGGTATTGTGCTGAACACAGTGTTGATACTCCAGAGGTGCTTTTGCTATTTCTGAGCAGAGCTTGCACAAAGCCAAGGTCTCTTCTGTGCCTCACACCATTCCACCAGCAAGGAGACTGGGGGAACACAAGAACTTGGTGGAGGGACACAGCCCAGTCAGCTGATGCCAGGAATATTCCCGACCACATGGTGCCATGCTGAGTAAGGAAAGCTGGGGCAAAGAAGGAGGAAGGGGGGCCATTTGGAGTGATTCTGTCTGTCTTGCCAAGTGGCTGCTACATGTGATGGGGCCCTGATCCCCTGGAAATGGCTGGACGCCTGCCTGCCATGGGAAGTGGTGAACAAATTCCTTGTTTTGTTTTGCTTGTGTTCACGGCTTTTGTTTTACTTCAACTGTCTATAGAAATGGAAAACCGTGTGGGTTAAGTTACTCTTTTGATTCTCTCCCTGATCCTGCTGGTGGGGGAGTGAGTGAGCAAGCAGCTTTGTGGCACTTGGTTGCTGTCTGGGCTTAAACCCTGACACCTGATCAAGTGCCTCATTATCTATTAAAGCTCCCAGCAGATCTCAGTACAATATTTACCTTGAGTTGAACAGGGCTGCCTTTCCCCTGAAAGTCACATACAAAATTTAACACATATAAAATTTGAGAATAGGAAATATAAATCCATTTAATCTATTAAGCTATGGCCCCACATTTTTGTAGCTAACCTTTTTTGTACCCTTGTAGCTCTGCACAAAAATAGGCCATTTCTTGCCCAGGGAAGCCTCAACTAACTTAAACAAGCAAACAAACAAACAACCCCCCCTCCCAAAACGAACAAACACAAACCAACCCAAAAGATGCAAAACTTTTGTATTTATCAGACTCTTGTAACAGAAAACAGCATAATGATAAACTACATCATTATTTATCATAACATGGTGAAAAGTACCATATCCTTTTGGTAATTATTCACAAACCTACAATACCAAAAAAAAGACAGGTTTTCTGCAGTAAAACAATGGAACATATCCTAATGTACTTAATCCTTTATCTTGATAAAGATCCTTCTAACTGTTTTGGGTTACAAAATACCAACATATTAAAAAACAAACATCTCTGGGCATACATCAAACACAGTATATGACATCCATACAGCATCTTCCATGTGAAGCCCTCATTACTGATGCCCGTGTGAAACAGGCAATTTTTGTTATTCCCATCTCATTACTTTATACATACAAAATCCAAGATCATCTGAGTGATGGGAGAGAATCCAGAAGCCCTGGCCACCACTTGTGGAAGTTAATCAAAAGACATTCTTCTCTCAAGTCAAATTATTCTTTAAGTAGTTTCTCGCATTATTTATATGTCAAGTAATAAAGTTTTTTCATTTCAAAAATAAATTATTATTTAAAAAACATAAGTGGAAAAGAAATATTTACATTTCTGGGTTTTAACCTATGAATTTAAGTTTCAAACATCTTTCCAACTTTTTTCTCAGACAAAAGAAAAACTAGTTTTTACCTAATTTCACTTCAGCTATTTAAAAGAAAAAAAAAAACCAACCTGCAAACATAAAAATATACATTTTATTGTTAGTTTAAAAAAACTAAAAAAACAAACACCAAAACCTGTAAGTTTGAATTGCTCAAAGATTTTATGTTATACTGACAGGCCTAATGTCACATTGTGGTGGCAGAAGACCAAGAGTCTAATACATCTTCAGATTCACTAACTTAAAAAAGTTAAGCTGATTTCTTTTCATTCCCTTGAAATTTTTCATCTAATTTGTGAAATCTTGTACTGAGACAATTCAAGAGATTGGAGGAAGAAAAGGCTGCTCCAGCTTTTATGCCAAGTATAAAACATATTTTTAATTAGATAACAGATTTCCATATTCTGACATTCCAAAGGGCCCCATTTACAGAAAATAAAACAAAACCAAAAAATACAAAAAAAATGGGACAAAACCTTATTTGTACAGAAGGCTTATGAAATGTCTTTCACATAGCTTCCTCCAGTCATCTTTAAATCACCACTGAGGGGCCTAATATGTCAAAACATGCAACCTCACAAAAAAAGTGTGATGGGGACTACTTGACATATCCCATGACATTATCACACAGTTTAATGTAGGACACAACCAAATAAGATATAAATCATCTGCAGATCTAGAGAATTTCCACACTAGGAAATTGAGCATCTTAGATAGAATCACTTCTTTTTTCAGCTGGGAGGGGAGTTTAATAAACTGGAAAGCTATTGACTTTTAAATGATCTCGTGTTCTTCATTAATTTCAGGTTTTCAATTTCTTGAACATGACTTCCAGAAATCTGAGGTTTTATCTGGCATTGCCTCTAGCTGTGAAACATCTTAAAATGCTCTTATTGTTACAATTACTAATTGTATTTGGAACAATTAAGTTGTGTACTTTAGAGATAGATTTATGGTAAAAGTGTGATGTAGTTCACAAGTTTCACAGTTCTATGTCATTATGACGTAAATATGGTATAGTAATTGTCCCTTCTGTCTAAAATATTACCAGCTTTTTACAGTCTGTACTGAGGAAAAGATTATTCACTTGAACTCTGGACTATATTATTTGCAGTTAAAACTTCAGTTTTACAAACAGTCACAGTGGTTCTCACATAGCTGTACACATAAATATTCAATTATGCCTCTAGAGTGGATACAATTAGAAGTAAAGCCTTTACAGACCTTCCGCCCTTCAGCTAAATCTTCCAGGTTTAGAATAGATATATATATAGCATATATACTTCATCTATTTCTAGTTATGCAGAGTCTTCACTTGAAAACATTTAGGGAAAAAAGTCACACAATGATGACTTGATATGTCTAAACCTTTCTCTCCATTCAGAGAATTCATACTTGACAACATTAGTGAAACCTTTAAATAAAAACAAGCAAACCCTAATCCTTGTGCTGAATCAGTGGCTATTAATGGTTTCCAAAGCCATTAGAAGACATTATGATATTTTTATGCAGCAGGGGCTGAAGTAAGCCTTCCCTGAATTGCTTTCACTGGGTAATGCTGCACTTGACCTTTTGTTTCTTACCATATAAAAATTTTATTTTTATTCCTTCATATTTTACAGAAAATTGTTCATGTTCACATTATTAGAACATTATTAAAATCTTTTTATAGTGAACTTGAGAATTTATCCTTTATGGTCATTAAAAATAGAGACATTCTTAAAGCACGCATCTACATATGCAAGGAGTGATACTTCTCCCTTCTAGTATAGTGACTTAGAAAGTCACCCCAAGAAGTAGAGAATGTTTTTTTTATTATGCAGAAACTTGTACTGCACATCCAATTGTATAAGTAATTTCTTTTGAATTGGCATTTCATTATCAAATCTTAATTTTTCAACAGTTCCAAAAGTCTTTGAAGTTATCAGTATTGGAATACCCAATCTATTCTGAAAACAGGAAAGTTGAGAAAAAACAGATGTTCAAATTCCAAGTGAACTGGAAGAAGACAGCTTGTTGTACAACATCTTCAGAATTCTGAAAGATCATGACATATAGGTTTCTGTCATACACAATATCAAGAACTGATAACAGGTTATGAAGTAGTTTGATCTATGTAGAAGACACCTATTTGTCATTTGTCTACATCTCTAAGCCACCATAATTCAGTTAATGCCAACAAATATATATCCAATATCAAACACCTAAAAAAAATCTACTTTTTTAATATTTGCATAATGGATATTTTCTTGATTAAAGGCATTCTGTAATATATTACGCTCTGAAAATGTGATGTTCTTCTGAAACAGGTGTTTAAGAAGGAAACAAGCAACTAGTGAATTATAGAGCCTACAATACTGAGCTTACAAGAGTTAAACACTTCTGAACATTATTTTAAATTCTGATACAGAGAGTACTTAAGTATGACAAGAACAAAAGGCTGTCAGTATATTTAAAAGAAACAAATTTCTGGCACTTACAGAGCTTCATGTATCTGAGTAGATGTTCTTCACTCCTTCCTCTTTCAATCTATCTGCTTATATTTATTTGTGCCTTGACTGACATGGAAAGGAATGGAAAATTAGTTCTCCTTTTTATAAAACAGTTTGAATTGAAGAACAGCTTCCAAGACTCCTTTGGACTAACATTGTTACAGACATTATGCTAAAAGCTGACCAATGTCTCTAAAGGATTTTCCACCTTCTTACCAAGAGATGATACCACTTTCCTTGAAATCACACAGAAATTCTTTTCTTTCCCAATATAAAGTTTATTAGATTCAAATTACGACACCATTTTTCACCCTCACTCTTCACTCTTAGGCTACACAACCAGACTGCTGTGTCTCTAAATAAACACCTGGATACAGTGAACTGTAATACCTGGGTTTGGTGAGCCAGAGAAGAAAGGGTGTGCACAGTGACCTAAGACCTGTGCTACGCTTGGATTAGATCAATATGTGTCAAGCTACCATTTTGGGTTTCATGTTAGATGGCAGCTTCTGCTGCTGCACTCTAAATATAACACACCTGGTATCAAAAGAGAATGACGTGTAGCATTCTTGAAATATATAAAATAGAAGAACTTAAAGCACAACATCATTCTCTGATTCATTCTAATACCTAGCCTACTTCACCATCAAAAGAGTTGATACGTGATACGGATATTGCTGCCAATTTTTGCAATAAGCAGGACCAATTTTATCAATATATTTATTTTATACTGCTGTTCACTGTTTCTTATTCTCATAAGTAAATGTACTATGATTTAGAAACAAAATATTTATACATTTATTAAATTTTGTAAAGACAAGAAGAGATGCCTTGAAACCCAAAATACACCAAAATATTTTTTATACTGGGAAGACTCCAAATGTGCAAAATTAAGCAGTATTAGATCAGAGTTTAACACATGCCTAACAAGTATAGTTGTTTTACAATCCAAACCTCCTTCTTCAGTTACCTCCCTGATGAATAAGTTGATAAAACTATCCTTAGTAAGCAAGCATCAGCCTAATTGGAAACCTACAAGGTTAATGAATGGCTTCCTTGGGTTATCATATCATGAACACATCTAAATTAATTTTTTCGTCCTGACAGACCAATGGAGAGCTGTTGGTGTGGGGTTTGAGGAACTGTAAAAAAAGTGGAGAGGGATGGGGCATAATTCCAGTTGAGGCAAATTGCAAAAGTTTTCCAATCAGTAAAAGAAAACCAAATCCACAAAGAGCACACAAACAAAAGCCCCACATCTCCTGATGATTAGTGGATATTCAATGAGCTTCAAAAGCACCATACTGCAATATACTTCCAGTACTCACAATGTGCAACACCACTACCTTGAAGCAAATGTGAATTTGTTTTCATTAAGTTCCTACAATTTTCTATGGTGTAATGAAATCACATAAAAAACCAACTAAGAATTCCTCCAGAAAATTTCAGGCATAAATAAAGGAAGCATTCCACCACCTAGAGACCACAATGAATACCAAATACTTCAACATTTCTTCAATTTTATAAGAAATATTAACAGGATGGACACAGATCTTTTACTGGAGAGTTCTGAAACAGAACAATATATGCCAAAGTTCTTTTTCACTAGCAGAAGATTGCTAGGGCTTCCAAAACAGTTCCATACAGAAATAGTATTTGATCTTTACCAGGGAAAAAAAAAAATACTGAGTCTTCCATTTTTTTGCCTGTGAAAGGACAGGAAGATGGTCAACGGGGAAAAAGGGTTGGGAGAAGGCAAATTCACTCAGAGAAAAACAGGTGCAAACCAGGGTGAAGTTCATGTTTGCCGCCTACCTCTAATTAGAGCAACATTTCTCTGAAGACTTTTCTTTCTTCCTAGAACTAAACCTTTGGAAAGGGACATCAGCTTTGTGCTGGACTGTTATTACAGACTTGTGGTCTCATTGCCAGCAAATATTAAATTGAGATCCAACTCCCAGTAATTCCATCTTAATTTTGGAGCTGTGCCCCACCTCATATGGTAAACTAATTGCTTGGTTTGTAATTATTCAAGGCAGGGTCTTGGATTTCAAAGGATTCACCTTCCTGGAAAATAATCTGGGGAAATAATTCAATTTTATTTCAAATGATGAAAAGTTGATAGGGAGAGAATTATCATTTTGTTGCTTTTCTTCCTATAAGAAAGTATAATAACACAAAAAAAAGGGTGGATTCTTTCAGCATGATATAGGCTTAATTTCTCTCATCTCTTCTTTCATTTTATTGCTGCTGCTTACAATGAAAATTACTGTAATGGGACAGTGCCTGGAAACTGAAGGATGCACAAACAATTGCAATCAGTTTTCTACAAGTCAAGGTTTTTACAACTTTCATGGCACTTACTATGGAAAACAAGATGCAGAGGAACAAACCATATGGAAGAGTAAAAATATGATGAAATAACTGGAGAAATTAGCTTTCCATAATTTATAAAGATGTCAGACATGCTTTACCTCAGAAGAACGCTAGTTTGCTTGTTTCATATAATTTGAAAATACTTCACAACCATTTTGAGAATAGACAACTAACTATATGTAAAACATTATATCTGTTGCTGCTTAAGAAGGAAAGAGAGATGGTCCATCAGACAGAAATATGTTTATTAGCAGTAAAGACAAAAATAACATCTTTGAGCAGAATGATTGGGCAGGAGATTATTTTTTCCATTTTGGCATATGTATTAATATGCTGTTAAAAATATAACAATGAAACAAATAAATGGATTACTTTGTTCTCCAAAATAGTGCTGGCCAGCTGTATCACAGAAAACAACTCACAGATACATTAGAAACCAAAGACAGCCTTACAATTAAGCATTAAATTAGCTGCCATTGTAAGAAAGTAGAGAAAACAGTGAGAAGGCTCTAACATTGACAAATTGTCCTTGAGATATTTGCTGACAAGCTTCAACAGCAAAAAAGGTTCATTGGTTCTTGCAAAAATGCTTACTATATTTGAATACTTCCTGCCTCCCACCCAATTAACAGAACCACCTCTGACTTTCTTCTGTGGGAGTAAACTCAGCCCAAAGGTTTAATTTTCTTTGTTGTGGGACTCTGTTCTGTTTTTAAAGGATTTTCAGCTGGGCGTAAAAGGGTTTTTGGTTGGAGGGGAGAGAGGGTGTTGGGGTAGTGGTTATCAAATACCATTACCAGCACAACAGTTTTTAGCATTTCCATGTATATTTAAGGACATATACATATTTAATGACCTATATCTTTTTCCCTCTTATATGCAGAAAATTGCTGCTTCTAAAAGTTCTACTCATTGATGTAAGTTCCACATAACAAAATAACTCTTATGTCAAAGCTTAATTCAGTTATGTAAAGCAAATTAAAAAATAAGAACTGCAGTCTTTCCAAATGAATGAATAACAAGAGCAGAATGGCTTCTGTCATCTAGACAAAAGTATAAAATTCTATTTGCCTTCAAACTTACACATTACATACAAAGAATAATTTATGCAACTTAATAATTTACAGTATAATAATGATTTGTAAAACTGAATCATTGATGAAAGAATGCTAGTCTTTAAAAGAATGTTAGATGAGAACATTCCCTCCTGCATACAGCATTTTCACCTTATTTACAGAATTATTACTAGAATCAAAGCTCCTTCTTAGAACAGTAATTACCCCAGGAGAAGGTTCTTCTCAATAAATAAGGGGCTGTAGCTGCCTGTAAAATACTTACACAAAAAAATATAAAATACAGAATCTCTGTTTTCTTTCTCCTACTCCCCAGTGTTCACCTCCTTCCATTGTTACGATTGATGTTTTTTGTTCAGATTTGCTCTTTACACTTCACTCCCTGCATTTATACACTCCCTAATGAAAGTATAATTTACCCTACTTTAGCAAAATAAAAGTTTTCCTACAGATTCAATGACTCAGTTCGCTACAATATCATATATATCAGAAGTAGCAGAATACAAAAATCACTTGGGATCATGGACAAAAATGTACATGATGGCATATAAAGTCATGGCATCATGGCCTTTATCTTTGATAAACAGACAAAATATTAGAAAATATGCTCTCTTCTGGAATCACCACCCCCGAGTGTGTTCAGAAAAATTGTGTATGCGGCATTTGGAGATATGGTTTAGTGGTGAACAAGACTGTGCTGGGCTAGTGGTTGGACTAAATAATCTTAGAGGTCTTTTCCAACCTTAAGAAATCTGTGGTTCTATGATTCAAAACTAATTTATTGGTTTGGAAATTTCTCTCATCTGTTACTATGTATTCATTTATATGGATGAGGAAATGGTAACGCAAGCATCAGCTGATACATGTCTCCATATCCAAGGAATGGAAAGACATAAACAATCAAAAACTCTTTCAGACTAGGATGTCTGGGTGTTTCATCAATCCTGTCCATTCTGTTTGGTTATATTTGTTCAGTTGAGGGAAGACTACAAAGGTAAACAAAGGCAATGTTCACAGATTTCCCAATTCTGTCAAGTCACAAAAATATAAGTACAGGATATATCCATGATGCTACATCTTCTGCATATGCAAGCTTTCTTGATCCCAACTGGCTGGGCTCACCCCATGCTTACAGAACTACATTAAAGTAAGGTTTTTAAGGGAAGTATCTATGTGCTAATGAAAAGTGAAATGAGGGAGTGTGGTAGAATCTGGTTAAAACAACACATAACAAATATAAAACTACATACTGAATCTTGAACATGGTTGTAGCAGAAAAGGTTTCTGAGGTCAAGATGTGCTAATTAAAGCATTTAATTAAAAATATTCATTAGTTAGATGGAAACAAAAAAAGAGCATTTACTTCCCTCCCCACATGCTATAATATGGTGCCCAAACATAGTATCTAAAAATAAACCAGATTGCTGAATTCTATTTTTTGACAGCACAGAAGTTTAATTGCATCCTTTCACCATTCTTATTGAGAAAAGATAGTCCATCTAAAGAAAATATATGAAAAAATTATCCTAATGTAATCAAAACTTATAGTTCCCTACAAGAGTCATTGTGAAATGTTTTATATTTATATAACTCCTCCATTTCTGCTTGTAAAGAAATGCATTAATTTTATCCTTAATACAGCTGAATGAGCATGTTTTCTCCAAATAATTCCTGATTTAATTTTTTTCTCTCCCAGAGTGAAAATCCTTGGTGACTGGGCCAGTGGAACATAAACTATTGTTCAGCTCCCCAGTAGATTATTTGAGTATCCAGAAAATGCACAGCATAGCCCATTGAAAATCAGACTGCTTTAAAACTGGCATCAATCAGGCTCCAAAATGAAAAAAAATCCTTCAGGAAGCTTTCATTTGGAGTAGTTTGTTCCTCACCATTTCTGTTACCCAGTTCCTACCTAGGATTGAAGAACTGAATAGGAGTGAAACAGAATTTAAACTTGAAAGAACAGCTGATATAATAATTACATTCATCAAAAATATCATCCCAAAATGTTGATGATAAACCATATCTGACAAGTCTGTACTTTCAAATGCATTTTTTTGTCCAAATATTTTCCCCAAAAAATTCTTGAACCAGTCATAGTCAGCCCTAAAAAGGGTGAAAATACAGCCTTCCTTTATGCTCTCACAACATAGTTTCCCCCTGAAGCATACATCCCTGAGTGCATCAAATCCAGGGAAGCAGCACCACACAGCAGTCTATTATATCATGCAAACGTAAGAAAGCTAATGATTAAACAGCAGGCCCTCTTACAATACAAAAACATGAAAGAGTAGAGTAAGCAAAATATTTTCTCTGCCTGAATGATTTATAATTGGAAGCAAAAGAAAGAGAAACTTCATTTTGTAATCATTATTTGGTAGTTTACAGAAATAACCCACTACACTGGCAAAATTAATCTGCAATTTTCTATGAAAAGATGTCTTCCCAAGTGGTTCAGAACAAGGTGATAATATGCAGTATAATGAGGAACAAATTATTTCATGTAGTTCTGGAGGGGCAAGAACTCTTCTCCCCTTTCCTAAGTCAGTTTTTACCATTTAAATATATTCAAACCAAAATGGTATAAGAACCCTTTTAGCTACTGGTTTCATCTTGGAGATTGAGGGTATAACTAGAAGATACTGGTGAATATTAACACATTGATCTGTAACACATTTTTTTAAAAAAGTGTAGTACTTATGAGAACAAACATTGTGAGCAACATGTGTCAACTCTTCAACACAAATTCAAAAGTAAAAGGAACTGACCTATACTGAATACAGTTGCAGATTTCACAGCTTTGAAGTATCATAGAAAGGCTTGGGTTGGAAGGGATCTTAAAGACTGTCTTGTTCCAACCCCACTGCCATGGGAAAGGATGCCACCATCTATAGAAGTTAGTTCAGGGTGGCATCTCTGCTGGATGGTGTAATTTAGAAAGAAAATGAAGACACAAAAGAGGTGCAGACAGAGCTGACACCTCCGATTGCATTATCTGCTATAATACATGTACTTAGAGTGTAATTTAATAGCTTATCATTTACATACAGAATTAGATTATGGGTATTCTTGGGAAAGATAATAAACTACAGCTACACAGAAAACCATTTGGTAAAGCACATAGTTTACAATTCTGACATTTTATAATCTATTTAAACACCCTTTTCTTAAAATTAACACATCAAAATCTGCTCAAGCTGACCGACCAAAAAACAGATAAAGAAGTTAAGCATTACGAATTTGGAGACCTGAATCTGACATATTAAAACTATTCTGTCAATTCAACTGCAACCAGGCTTTTTATTTAAGCAATCTTTATAATCTGCACACAATAATATCTATAATTTTCTTAACAGCATTTCCAACATACTAATGAAGGCTCCCAAGAATTTCCAACTGGTTGTTAATAGCACAAAACTGAGAGTTGTGACTGATGGGCCAGAGGTTGGCTTGCTATACAAGCGACCTGGACAGGCTAGAGAACTGGGCAGACAGGAACTAAATGAAGTTCAACAAAAGAAAGTTCAACAAGGTATTCATCTGGAGAAGAACCTTATATACCAGCATAAGCTGGGGGACATCCAATTGGAAAGTAACTCAGCAGAAAGAAGGACCTGAAGATGCTTTTGGACATACAAGTTGAACAAGAGCGATCTGTTCACAGATGACAAAGGGACTGGAACGTCTCTCTTATTAAAAAGATAAGCTGAAATGACTTCCCAAGATCTTAACTTCAAATGTTAACTGGTACTGAGAGTAAACAGCAAATATATTCTACACGACTTTCCAATTCAGAATCAGTGTCATGGAAGAAGAAGAGGACTTCTGCCCTGAGATGCCAAGACTGATATTCTCCAGGGACATCAAAACTATCAAACACTCCCCAGAGATTTTTTTTTTTAAATCACCCTATCTTTTCAGTGGCCAGGCAGCCTTCTGCCCAGTTTCTAGCCTCCTCACTCAATAGAAATGTTAGGTGTCTTCTTCATTCGTTACACATACCCATACGTCCTCTTCAAAAATTTGGAAGGAGGTTTGGACAATATGTAGGGATACATTAATAATTAAAAGTAAAATAAATATTAACTACATAAATAAATATGTGTAATAGATGTTCATACAATTGCAGATATTTACGTCTTGATAATACACTCAAAACTTGTATTAAATGCCAGTTTATCTTCAAATGTTGCATAAACTGTCAAAAAATGGAAAGAAACAGTGGTATAGATCTTGTTTCTAACTTCAAGTGACTTGCTATTTTGCTCAAAATAGCTTGTCTTGTCTAAAAACACAACAGGTACTGCAGATGCAGACAGCAAGACTGAGTTGATACATTTTGAGGATACATTCTTATTACAGTCCTTAATCTTGAGAAAAAGTGCTGTCATTTTGCAATCTTTGACTAGCCAAGAGCTTCAATGTCTGCAGCAGAAAAAAGACCCTCCTAGTGCTTTATAGACAATTGTCTAAAATCATTGTTTTCACATTTCATCCTTTTCCTTTAAGATTTGAAATATGAAAAACAATTGATCATGGCATGCAACTTACATAAGTAATTTGAAGTATTCTTAATAGATGCAATGGTGCTCCTGATGCTTGTTAAACAAAGTCACAGACTCACAAGACTTCTTTCCCTAAGAGATTACATCACAATTCAGGATGTACTTAGGCAAATTTTACTCTGACCAACTACCACAAATTTCAGTATCATAAAGGTGCAATGAAAATCAGAATTTATGAGCACTCTTTTTTTTTTTTTTTCTCCCTTCAGGGGGCAGCCATACAACTATGGAATTCATGTGTGGCCTTTGATGAAAAGATAACAGAAACTGCATACAGTGTTAAGGAAATACATCAGTAAGAACCAGTGTGCTGTTTCCTCCAGTTCTTTGATAATTTTGATAGATTTCAGAATTAAAAAAAAAAATATGTTTGGAAAAAGTCACTGCTAACTCCAAACATATTTAACTGACTTCATTAGCCAAATAATGACTTTTTAAGAAAACCCATTAGAAACATTAATAGCATCAAACAAGAAAGAAAATTTCTTACAAAAAAAGTTATAAAGCCTAGGAAAGACAAAAGATAAATCCTGTAATCCTGTTTGCATGGGTTTTGAAGTTTGGGGTTTTTTTCTTTTTGGTGTTGTTTCATCAGGTTTTTTGCACTTAGTCTATGATTTAATATCTTTATCACCTAAGAGTATTGCAATTCATTATTTCTGTTTGTGGTTAAGTTTAATGAATAAAATATACTGCTGTACAAGAAGAAACAAGATTTAACACTAAACTAGTCATCCTTAAGAATTTTTCTTAAGAATTGTTGTTCTTTACAAGTTTTCTGTTATCCATTTCAAATAGAAAGACAAACAAAAATAAACCAAGATCATGTATGTTCCTTTCTTCAATGCCAGTATTATAAGGATCCTATTTTTCACATATCCTATCCTAAAACTTATCAGGTCCCAATATATGAGTAACTTGTAATTAATTAATCCAAATAATTGTTTCATTGAACCTATACTTTGAGAAAACAGATTATTTCATCAGAGACATACATGCACATGCACACACACACACATAAGCAAAATATCAAAAAGGTCTCACTGGATATATATGCTTTAAACACAGAAATATGCACTGTTGCCATTTCTGAAAGCAGCAACTTATTTCTAGGTATGTTCACAGTCAACATCTTCATGCAATTCCCTAAATATTTTATCAAAAACTCTTTTGCTATTACCTTTACCTGCCTGAGTGACTTCTGAGCTTTTTCTTTCTCAGCTTCTCGATTATGGATGAGCTCAAAGAAACAGATTGGTATTCATGCTCTAGATAAGGTCCAGGTATGGTTCAAGTGTTTACATAATGCACACAACCTTGTGAAAGGCAGCTTTTTTTCTTTTATGTAGTATTTTTTACTGTTTTCTAAAGGCATTGCTATTTCTGGGGCATAATGTACAGTACTTACAGGAGCCGTATTTCAGATGCTACTGAAGAAAATACCTGTTCTAATATTTCCCATATTCAAATTAGCGTTCACAGCATTTAAACCATTTATTTGAGATTCATTGGAGCCTTTGTATTGAAGAACTGCACCTTTCATTTCACTGACCTGAAACATGAAAAATTCTAATTTGTAGGATGAGTTAAGGATATCTTTTTACATAGAAATACCTAAGTGAATGACTTATAAAAGAGTTTAGTACAAGTTCATATTTCTAGTCATATTTACTGACAATTCATTTTCACCAACACTATTTAGACTTTATACCTTTCCTGCTTGCATCTCCCAACAGCTTGGGAAGTCACTGAAACAATCATGTATATATAACCTTAGGTACCATCACATTTCCTTCTGAGTACAGGGCATTGTATTTTCTCTACTCTATGTTCACCCCATAACTACATGTACTAATACAATAGCCTTTGATTCCTTACTTGCTTTCTAGTAAGGTGTCAGCTGGCATTCCTGGATTTGGTGTTTCTCTTTTCAGCAATAGGAAAACCTGTTCCTTTGCCTTATGCCAGGAGTGTAGGTGACTGTCCTCGTTTGAGAGACAGGTAACTGCTAGGGAAGACAGGAACCTCCCTTGGAAGGTAAATTGTAAAACCCTTTCCCTCTGAATTGTTGCAAATTTTAAATCAAGGGGCTCTCAGACAGAGATATGAGGATAGGAATAAAAATTCTTTACTAACACGCAAAACAAAACTAACAAACAACAAAAAAAAACCCAAAAAAACTAAGGCGTAACACCACAAACAGAAGCAGACACCCAGTACCTGCCTGCTCGGCCTCAGGCACTTTTCCCTGTTGTGCAGTTCCAGTCACAGTCGGCAGGGGCGCTGGTGGCTCCCTGTGGGCAGGGTGGGTGCGATGATTCCCCCGCGGCTGCAGGGGGCGCTCCGGCGCCAGCCCAGGGGACGCGAGGTGATGGTGGCTGAGCTCAGGGCAGGGAGGGGTGGAAGAGAGGCTTTGCTTCACAGGCCTTCAGGGCAGTGATGTCGGTGCTGCAGCAGGATCCCCAGGGACAGTGAGATGGGACAGCAGGAGGTCCCGCAGGCGGGGGGGGGGGGGGGCGGCTTGAGGCTACAACGTAGCAAAGTCTCACAGAGGGGAGCAGGGCAGGATGAGCAGGGAAGGACCAGGCAGCTTCTTAGCAGGGCAGGAGGAAGGGAGAAAAACTCACAGCAGAGAGGAGAGCAGGTCTGTGCTGGCGGTGTGTCCCTGTAGCAATCAGCAGCTCTGCCGTGCTCCGAGACCCCCAGGAAGTGAGAGGGCAACAGCTGTCTCATCTTGCCTTTTTACCAGCCCCAAATCTCGTGTTATCTCTGCCCCCCTGAGAAGAAGCTTGCCTCTCTCTGGCTTGGCTACCTTCTTTTGTTTTCTTATGTACTGAACCATTAGTTCCTTAGAAATTTATGGGAGGAAAAGCTTCCTTGAGAAAAACAAAGGGAAGAAATCCAAACCCCAACAGCGACCTGTAATTTTTGATATTTCTCATCTGAGCAAATTTGCTGTTGGATAAAACAGAAATTAACTCAGACTCTGAAGTAAAATTCTACAGTGCAAACATTGAATTGCTTAATGTTCTGAAGAAGTAATCTAGTGTTTCCACACTAATCGTTCTTTTAATTCCCCTAGGAAGATATCTGTAATATAATAAAGTTAAACTTCAGTTCTGTTTTAATATCAGCTCCTATAACATTTGCCACAAAATTTAGATGTTGGAAAAACAAAGAAAAGATAACTGTCTTTTACTAAAGGCTTTTTACTTCCCCAATTACATTTATTCAATTAGTTGTAATAGGGAAAAACATCTCTTTCAACTAAAACAAAAAAACCTCTAGAATCAGTTACAGAGTTCTTGCACTGAGCTGCAACACTGTAACAAAGACCTGGACTAGTAAATTAGGCAATTTGTGGCATCACAATTCTGACTGCATGTCACATTTCTTTAACAATAAATAACTACAGCTTGATAACATATGAAATTCATTATTTTTAGTCAATTTCACAGCCTATTCTAGCCACCATAGATGGGCCATCACAAGATGGGCTTAAGGTAGCCCAGACAGACAGAAGTGTGGGAGGTGAAGGAAACGAAAGTTGAAGTTTGGCAAAGAAAAAAACAAAATAGGATCAGGAAGGAGAAGGGGAAAAAACAGTGTGGGGGAGATTAAGAAATATGGCTTTGTAATTTCCATTCTTATACTTCAGCTTTTAAACTTTTAGTTGCTTAATTTTATAAAAAATAGGTAGGTTGGATCTATTTGCTCCATCTATTACATGTTAGGTAATCTGGTGTAAACCTCAAATTTGGTTGTTCTATGGGGTTTTTTGGGTTTAGTTTGTTTATTTTTTTTGGCTTTCCCCTCCACCTCTTTTTTTTTTTTCTTTTTTTTTTTTTTGGCACAACATGCGGGTTTCAGGAAAAGTTTTGATACAATTAACGTAAGTTCAAGAAGAACAAAGCACGAGAAATACTTCAGCAAATAGCCACACGCAAAGTATCCAGGGTATTCACAAACTTGACAGAACTGATGTTGTCTCAAGCCAAAATTAGAATAGGTCAGCTGCCAATTAATAATGGACTAGGAAATTAAAGCCATGATTTTACCACTATTTTCTCTTTGCTGTCATGTCTGCTGATATTCACTATGTCTTTTAGTGAACAGTTTATCAAACAAAACCAAATTTAGAAAAAAAAATAAAAAAGAAGATCAAACTACTTTCACTGATAGCCATTGACTTTGAGTAGTCTATAGGCTTTGAGGGGTTAAATGATAGCATAGTTTAACTTCATTTCAGAGTAAGAGCAGATTGATAGTATTACAATTCAAAACTGGAAAATTCTACACTATCAATTTTTTTCTTCATATTAAATACTTTATCTTTTCTGTCACGCTTAATATGTGGGGTGTTGCAAATATGAAACCTTTTCCAATCAGCACTGAAAATCCTGGCTCATCTGCTTTTTTTAGTCATAAATAATGAGCCAGTTTGCATGATTAATACAGGAAGAAGACTTTGTACAAGTTGTATCGTTTAATTGAAGCATAAATCATGCAGCTGGTTATAACTTAGAACTATTATAATAATAAATGATTATATTTTCTCTACTTGCTTTGCATGCTTAATACAAATTAATGCTCTTCTGGTAGCCACTACATAACAGTGGTTGTAATCAGCTGCCAAGATGCCATTAATCTAGCTGACAGGTGGTTCAGAAAGTTGAAGTACCTATGCTTTTCAGAAATAATTATTAGTGAAAATCCATAGAGAATCCCATGCTCAGTGAATAATTTCAAGTCTGTGGTTAATTCTAAACACAAAGGTACTCCTACTGTTTCAACATTGACCCAGACACACAGAAAACTCCCTCTCTCCATATGCTTAGTACCGTTATTTAATGATCTGGCAAAAAAACCCCACAAACCACAAACAAACCCGTACCAAATTGTCTCTGCTGGGAATTGTTAGAGAAAATTCTTGAAATTCACCCACTGTAGTGCCCAGTCACAAGCAACTTTTCTTCTAAATGCAGACATCTTAAGCAGAGGTAAAATCACTACATTTACAGAATGATAAGTCTCCTTCCTACCACAGATAAGCTTCCATAACCATGGAAAAATCTTGCTTAGAAAAATCTTAAAAACAATTTTTATTTTTTTTAATAAGTACATTCACATGTTTCACACTAAAAACCCCAAACCAACAAAATTTTTTCTTCAAAGCATTTCAAATTTTTATACATGCCTTTTAGTGTGCTTACTCCTGCTACCTTATTTTCTGTAAGACTCCTGCAGCCAATGTTCCAAGTTTATTTTTTGCTTTCAGCAAAGTAACACCAAAAATCTTGGGCATGAAAAACCCAAGAATTTTAGAAGAATTCCCCAAATTTTCCTCCTAAGAGGACAGGTAAGTGAAATAATGACTGTGGTTGGTATGTTGACCTTGGCCAAGCCACTCTATCTCTCACCTGGGAAGCACAGCTTTAGATTATGTTGGTCTAGAAAGCAAATATTGTAAATATTGAATGCCCCACTTCCTCTTCATTTTTCTTAACTTCTGTATTTGAGCTAACATAATTGCTATGGAATATCACCTCTGCTCTGACAGGGTCAGCTGACCTGGTCGTGTCCTTTCCCAAGGTCTTGTCCACGCCCCAGACTACTGGTGAAGAGACAGCGCTAGTGCTGTGCCAGCACTGCTCAGCAGAAGCCAAAACAGTGGCATTCATCAAAACATTTCTAGCTGTTAACACACAGCATTGTGAGGGATCCCACATAACTGTGCTAGTAACAATACCCAATTGAATTTAAAGCCTGAAGTCCTATTTAAATGGTACAGGAACAAATTTGAAAAAATACAGCTACTAAAACACAGAAACATTAATTTTGCACACACTCTAAATTAATTTTGAGGACTTGCTCTCCTTTCTTAAGATTCAAGTTAGGCTGGACTACAAAGGTTAAGTAAGACAAGTTCAAACTTAAACACCATCAGTTATTAATTGCTTTACAATACCACAATAACATCTGTCTTGATCAGCTTGGCAATATTTTGCATGATTTCTGCAAAGCCCATTCCTCAGTTCTTGTCTAGTGCCCATCAAAATAAGCTGAGAAAGATTGGGTGGCCACCCCTACTTTCTAGCTTTTTGATTATGGTAATTTAGACAAAAATCTGAAATATTTAAGGATGCTTTAAAGAGAGCAACCTTTTGGTTCAAGAAGCATTAAGAAATGTCAGGAGTTCACTTTAGGATTTCTTGCAAGGATACCACTGTTAGCTAGAACTGAGTTGTCAAATAATTTGCTGCAGATACCCCTCCGTTAAAGGAAAAGAAAACAAAAATTAAGCCCCAAAACATTAAAAATCTAGAGTATATCTATTTCACCACACAAATCTTATTAAGTCAGAGATGAGAAAGATTTTCCTTCCAATTTTAGCATCAAACTTAAGCTTCCCAGTGACATTTCTCACATTCCTGTCAAGGATGAGAGCTTCTCTTACTATCCATTTTACAGGATCACTAAGGACCATTCATAGGGTAGCTGCCTATAAGGAGCAAGCAAACCTTATAACTCTCACTTGTAGACTTCTTTCCTCATAAGCTTAATGCACATAAATCTTAAATAAAACAGATTTCATTCATCTTCTCAAGTCCTTTCTAACCTTATCTCCAGGTTATTATTACATGAGAAGGGCTATTGGGTAAAAGAACTTCCTAACTTTAGCAGCAATAAAAACACAAACAAACAAACAAGAAAACAAAGAAAGAAAGAAAGATGTTTTCCAAACCTTCCTATGACTACAGTTCTTTTTATGAAAGTTTCTTTGGTGAACTATAATAACTTCATTCTGTTGATATTTATTTTTTTTTTATCAAAGCTGAATAAAATAGTAACATGAAATTACTAAAGTAAACTAAGATTCAGGCATGGGACAAAAAACATTCTACACACAGGTCAGAAACATCTTTTAAATGATAACAGAGCACTTGGATAGAACTAAAATTAGTTTGTTAAAGTCACATTTTTCAGATATCAGGATTATAGTGTTGCCTACAATGCACTTCCTAGATTATTACATCTTTTAAATATGAGAGACATAAAGGAATATTTGATGAGTGGATTGTAATATTAATAGAAACACTATGGACTTATTTATGTACTAATAAAGTAGAGCCAACAAAAGGGATGATTTCACAAAAGAAGTCAGTATCATGACTAACTTATTAACTTCTAGAAGCACTGAAAGACTACCATAATTGATGAATGTGGGAAGTTCCCAGAACATATTTTCAGAATATATTACTTTCTACAACTATCTTCAGCTATAGTGGCAAAAAAATCTAGTATTATCATTTTCAACTTTCATCAAATTTTGTCCAAACTTTCTCATGTCGATATATCTATTGACTGAAAACCTAAATTGCAATTATAAATTTTCAGCTTTCAGTAGTAATATGTATATATAGATAGATAGATAGATAGATAAATAGATACACGTATTTAACCATACTTTCTTCAAAAAGCTAAACAATGTCTGCAAGCTTTTAAAATTATCTGTGACTAGAACAAACTTATTTCCAGTTTATGTACATGGAGTTGTCGACTGCGCATAATAAACAATGTGCCCATGTTCTCAAAGCCTAATTTATTGTGCTATGGATAAAATTTGTTGAAGCTGCAACATTCACTTAATATCAGAGTTTTTGTGCATGAACTTTTGCATTTATTGTCACTTGATAAATCTTTCTTAAACATCATTCACAAGGAATATGCAACATTTTTATTGTACTTATCCTCTGATCAACTTGCATATATATTACAGAGAAGTAAGATTTCTCCAAATTAGCATTGAACAAGTTGTGATATATCTAGAATATCCCCTCAGAAAGTAATTAATTTGGTTTTACTGTTTCCAGAGTCACAGCATTTACTGTAAGTAGTCCCAGTGTCGATTGACTCAGTCCAGATGAAATCCTGGGGCACTGCATTCTATATTGAAAACTACCAAGTGCATTAAATAGAACCACTGTTCAACACAGTTCAGATTATATTCTAATCCTCACAGCAATGTGAAACACATTAATTATGCTACTCATCAAGTTATATTGATTGTCTAATCACTTAACATTGTAAACCTGTGCCGAATGCATGTTAACAAATTATTGTCAAAAAGGTCAGTCTTGTATAGCAAATTAGGTGATATTCCCTGTAAGTGGCACTACTTAACCAAATTCACTTGGATGGATACATATTTACAGACTCCTCTATTAGGAAACTAAGCGGTCTAATTTTTATTGAGAGTCTCTAGAAGATGATGACTGTGCAATCAGATGCCTTCTTTAGGCAATTAAACTTCAGCTTGGACATGAACTTTTGGAATTTCACTTTGGAACACCCTGTTTGGCTTACTCAAATTGACAGGGCACCAGGAAGAAATGGAATTCTTTGCCTTTTCTAAAGTTGATCAGTACTCCCAGATCTTTTTCTGAGAACTCCAGTAACAATATCTTTTTCTTCTGGGTAACAAAGCCTGAATAATTTTCTGCCAAGTAAGGCTCTGCAAACACTGAATGGTGTTCCTAACTTCCAAGAAGAAAAAATGGGGAGCCAGAATTGCTCAAAAAGTATTTGCAAAATCTTAGCTAAATGTGCTAAAATTTATTAACATTAAATAGCTGGAGTGACGTAGGGGGAGAAAAAAAGGTTTCTCTTATACTATAGAGAAAAAGGAAGCAATAAAAAAATAAAAAAAAAAATACAAAAAAAAGCTTTTTCTTCCTTATAAAAATTAAGTTTCCCTGAAGCATATTACATAGAAATAATGGCGATTAATGAAAGCTCTGAATCTCTAGGGACATATTCGGAAAACAAATTTCTGCTGGAGAATTAAATCTGCATTCACTGATACAATAGTTTTTATAAAAAGTCTTCTGAAAGTGAGTGTATTAAAAAAGTAGGAATTATAATGATCATTCTACAGTTGGATATTACCTTTGTTCCATTCATTTAAATACTAGAAGTGTTTATCATTACTACATGAAGAGAAATATAATTTCAAAAACATCACCTTTAGTTTAAGAGACAAGGCTGTACCAAAACATTATCACTCCTCAACCTTGTTTTCTTCTGAAAAATGGTGGTGGCAATATGTTGGAAATAAGGATAGTTCAAGGAATACTGGAAGAGTTTCATAACCTGATTAAAAGTACATGAGATATCTTTTTTAAGTGCAGAAATCAATGCTTGCTTTTCAAAGAAAGAGTCTACTTCAGCATAAATCCAAATTTTGTGAAGCAGTTGCTGTAATAGACAATACTTTTTTAATGGAATTGTAAATTGTTTATTTCACAAAATTTATCTAAGTACTTAAATAGTTATTATTTTTATAATTAAAAACGCTCTTTGTTTTGTCATAAAAGCTGAAATAAACCCAGGGTATTAATAAAATACAATAATGTAATAATTGTAATAACATCGTGAAGAAAGACAAGAATAAATATTCCCCATAATTTGGTTGTGTAAGTAGATTTAATTAGCATATAAAATGTACTTGCAGGCAGAGCAATTCTATACCAAAGAAACCAAGGTATTTGGTTGTTGGCTGGAGCAATCCTTCTATGAATAAAGGCTGAGAGAGGTGGAAAGTTCAGTTTGGAGAAGACCTCAGGAAGACCTTACGGTGACCTTTCAGTACTTGTAAGTGGGGCTTATGACAAAGATACAGACACTTTTTATCAAGGCCTGTAGGGACAGTACAAAAGACAACAATTCTAATCCATTTATATTGAACATGAGGAAGTAAATCTTTTAGGATAAAGGTGGTAATAAGCCAGGGTGAGTTGCTGAGAGAAACAGAGTTCAAGACCAGGGTGGATGGGGCTTTGAGCAAATTGGTATATTAGAAGGTATCCTTGCCCATGGCAGGGAGTTGGAATGGAGTGTTCTTTACAGAACTCCATTCTCACTCAAAGCATTCAACCATTCTATGACTTCTTGTAGTAAAGAAGTGATTTATTTGATTTTCAAAGCTAAATACTGAAAGAGTATGAAAAATGAGCTTTCTTAAACAGAGTAACTTAAACAAATAGTCTTTTAATGAGTTCCAAGTTAAGGAAGCACCAAATAAATTTGTAACATATATAGGGTTATACACGAGACTTCAGAATTTGTAAGAATTGTTTCCTTCTTTAGTACTAAAGCATGATTAATTAAAAAAAAATTCATAATCATTCTCTAGACATATTCTGTGGTAATTGGTATGTCTATCACAGCTCTGTTTTTCCTGTTGACATACAGTCTAATTGATTTTTAAAAATTAGAAATGTAATAAGCCGTAATCAAGCGAAAAGGTTTATTTCTATTTATGTCTGTGGTGGATTGGCTTTGGCAGGCCACCAGCCCAACCCAACTACTCTCTTATTCTTCCAACTCAACAGAGGAGGGGAGAAAATAAAACCAAAAAGCTTGTGGTTCACAACAAAAACAGAAAAATCACTTACTGATTACCATAACACCCAAAACCAAAGAAACTTGAGGAAAATTAATTTAATTTACTGGAAAATAAAAATAAATCAGGATGATGAGAAACAATAGAAAAAATAAACCACATTTTCTCCCCTTTCCCCAAAGCAGCACAAGGGGATGTTGGAGCTTGGAAGGGACCTCCTGAGATCATCTGGTACAGCCATACTCTGCTCAGACAGGGACACCTATAGTGTTGAATACGTTCAGTGACTGACACTGCTCAGCCTCCCTAGGAAACCTGATCTCAGTCATCCTCACAGCAAAAACTGTTTCCTGATGTTCAGAGAAAACCTGCTGTGTTGTATATTGTGCACATGGCCTCTGGTCCCCACTGAAGAGAGAACCAGTCTCCGCTGCCTTTGTAGACACACATTAGGTATTTTATGCACATTGATGAGACCTCATGTAGTCTTCTCTTCCTCAGCATCAACAGTCTCAGCTCTCTCAACCTTTCGTTGTAGGCAAGATGCTCCAGTCCTTTTGTCTACCTTGTGATCCTTTGCTGTGACTCTTTCCAATTAGTTCATGTCCTTGCTGTTTTTGGGAGCACTGGAGTGAACAAAGAGCTCCAGGAGCAGTCCCACCAGCCCCACTAGAGGGGAAAGATCACCTCCTTTAACCCAGGAACAACACTCCTCTTACGGCAGCCCAGGATGCACAAGTTACACACTCAGCATTTAAAGTGCATTTGTAAAAAACATAAAGTTAAAGGTCAACTTCTAGGATTTTAGCCAGCTGTATGGATAAAGGCATATGTGCTTAATGTAGCATCTTATCCAGAGTAATGACAGAAGAATCATTGAGGCATGAAGCCATAACCTGTAGAGAGTTAATCACAATCATTAATCACTGCACTTTTTTTTTTTTTAGTCTTTCCAAGATGGAAGTGCTGACAGAAACAGTTTTCATTGTTTGTTTACTGCATAAATTAAGTTCAAAACACAATTTCACCAAGTTGGTGATGGGGGAAGAAAAGCTAAATAGTTGATTTTACTTGAAGAGTGAATGTGTCACAAATCTGTGTGCTTCACAAGATAAAAGTGCATCTCAACTCAAGGCTGCTGATTGACAGCCGGATTAGACCAGCTAGCACCCAAATTTATCATTATTCTATATTTCTAAAGTAAGACTGGTGATGAATATCCAGGTCATAACAGAAGGATGTTCTAGTTGACAAACACATTTTTTAACTTGCTTAGTATTCATACAATCAGCAGCAGAGGACAAAGAAGAATAAAAATGGAAGCCTCAACAGTCTCCTTGACAAGGGTGAACTGACTGTACAGAGACACTAAATTGTCATTACTCTTGCCATCCTGTTTTGTGAATAACAAAAGGAATAAACTGCATGTTATCTTTGCATGGCAAAAAACCAAAACCGAAAACAACCCAAATTTGCAATTTCTCATCTCTATTTCTTAAAACAAAAAAATACTTAAAAAAAAGAAATTATGCGTAATTCTAAGTATTATAAGTAAGAAGATCAGTCTTTATATAACTAAAAAAATGAGATAATGTAATATTATTATAATCGTGCAGTTTTAAAAATACCTTCCCTTTTAATTTCAACTTTAAAAGTTTTTATTCCATGCAGCATGCAGTGGAACTTATAAAAGATGATAAGGGAAGATTTATTTTATTTTATAGATAAAGATAACTTAATAGCATTGTATGAATGGTTGCATTTGCAAGCCTCAAATGTGCCCTGAACACCTTCAGAAAAGGGGTGTGGGATTATGTAGGCAGGAATTATGAGTTTATCATTGGGTTTGTAGGGTTTTTTTCCAACCAAAGCACAGAGCTAAATAACCAAATAACTATCCCGATACATTTTATTATCTAAGAATATATGTTCAGATAATGGCTTTGCCTAGAATTATGCTCTCAGTCCACCAGTGTGCCTGTGTTTCAGATAAACAAAGGAACTTCAGGTCAAGCTATGAATCAACAGCACTGCTCTTTTTAAGGGAAGAATGAGATAGTGCAGTACCAGTTAAAACACTTTTCCTCCTCTCAAAATGTCTCAAATCTCTTACTCCCAAATTCTACTTGTCTTGATAGAGCCTTCTCTCTCTATGTTCCTAAAGTTACAGCACACTTTCTTAGAAGATCAATTTGGTCTAATTATTGTTTTCTTACTAAGGAGCACCCTTAAGACAACAGTGGCAGAAGGATTCAAAAATAATTTTCCAAGGAAAATTTAAGCATTAGTGCTTCTGTTGATAACTATCTAGGAAGTGAAAACTCCAGTGTTCAGATGATCAAAAGTGGACTTTTTTTTTTTTTTTTGCCTTATATGAAAGTAAACAGCAGATGTTCAGCACTACTTTTTTAATATGGCTTAGTAGCCTTTTAGCACTGGACAGCACTTTTTACTGCTGGTACACAGCAGTCTTTCATGAATTTGCTGAAGACACTACAAGTATAAGATGAATGCAGCCCTCTTCTCTTTGTTAGACCTTTCTTAAAGGTCAACTATAAACAGTGAAAGGACAAAACACTTCTAGGATCTATAGTTTCTATGGAGTTCAAGCCATCATACAAATCAATAAAGATTTACACTGTTTAGTATCAAAAGTCATGCATTAATTATGATATCTTTAATATATTTAGCTTTTTGCAATGTTTATATGAGGTCTGGAGAGAAATTACAATTGTGCAAACATATCACATCTATGGCTAATTTGTCACTAAATACTTAGAATAAAATGCAGATGATTTCCATTTGTTTCCTTAAGTTCCTTAATTGTTATTTCAGTTCCTATAATTTAATTTTTTTCTAAATTTTAAAAAAATTTAACATCTTTTCTCAACACTGAGTTGTACTGCTCCATTTTGATACTGTTTCAGTCTCAGCTGGGGGGTGGGGAAGGGAAGCCACATGAGGGGGTAAAAAAACAAAGAAAAATTCAGAATTCCTGCTACATCACTGAAATCTTAGTCTAATTATTGTGTAAAGCGTATACAGAGGATAAAAAAGGACATACATAATTAAAGGCAGATTAAATGCAGGCTGTTTGAGATGCCTCTGATGTCTGTTTCCAGTTCTGAAGGACTTTCACAGAAAGAGGAAATTTGATACTATTTCAGAATGTATATTTGAGTTTTCCACATGGAAATGTTTATGTCAGTTGAACATTCTACTGAGCAACAAGTAAATATGAGCTTAACAGAATTGTTTTGCACTTTATTTCAAATTTATAAGTGACAGCTCTGATATCAAAACATCACCTACTCTCCAAACAAAGAATTCTGCAGTGAATTACTAAGGACTTTCCATTAACTGCATGTGTCACAAAGCACAGACATTCCAGAAAACCAACATCTAAATTTGCAAGACAAGGCTCAAGTGACAGGTATCAAAATATCTTGATTATTAAGGATGTTCTTTCTCAAAGGACTCAAAATTGAAATGACTTGCTGTTTCTTTGAAATTATCTTAAACATACGTGGTACCATTGGACATTTGGAAAGGTAGGGCATGGATGTGGTTTTTCCAACACACAGTACATCAATAATTTGAGCTCTCAGTGCTTTTCCAAACCATTTTCCCAACATTTTCAAGATTACAGTTGCTAGAGATCAGATGAGGACAATGTAAGAGCATGATATTGCAAAAAAAATATTAAACTCTTGCCTAAGTTCATATATAAACTTCAGATAATCCAATAAATGTTTATGATTAGAGTTGTCATCAGATTTATCATTAGGAAGAAATACTCTCCCAAAATAAAACAGTGTGTTCTAAGCATTTTTAGTTTTCATCTTTACCAAAGATTTCCTGCAAATATCTAAGATTTTTATCCAAGACAGGCACATGCTATGTTTGAGCTCTGCCACAAAGTACTACAGCTGTCCTTTACAGTATCTTTCTTTTGATCTCTACTTTGCTACAGAGCATTCCAAAATATTTAATGATCATCTGACTCTGTTAGATGGCGCATGTCTTGCATTCTTGCTCGTGGTACTGCAGGACAGGATGAGGCAGCAAGATCCATATGACAGCTAAGATGTGATTAGAAGTTCCAGAGGACAAGTTCATAATAAAGGAAACAAGCCATCTGAGGATTTCCCAGTTTTCTATTCTCTGTATCCTCCTATGTCAGATCTATGTCAAGCTCTAAGTGATAGATTTTAGAGAGAAATTGAAACAGTATCTTGTAATGATTCATGTTTATGTGTTAATTAGGGCAGAAGCGCAAACAAGAAATTATCGCAGATCTCCTTGTCGCTAAGAACAATATTAATGTATATTAATAACCTTTTAACCCTCCAGGCACCATCCATAGGATTCACAGTGACTCGATTTGAAAAATAAAACCGCAGCACCTCAATACTGATTTTACAAAGAAAATAGTTTCAGCAAATTTGTTAAATAAGCACAAATAGGAAATTTCATTCAGTTCCAGGAAGTAACTTTTTTTTTTTAGAGTCCATCTTCTGCTTTCCTTACTATGTACAATGAGAGGAAGTAACTGCACAGAGTCTGCAAGTGAAAGTTGAAAAAGTAGATTATAAGGTACAGATCTACAGCTGTTTTCAGACCCCCTCCCTTTTATTCTCATCTCTTAGCTGTGCTTGTCCCTTTCCACACTGTTGCCCTGACACCACAAGTAACCTTTCCATACATGTACATGTGTATGAAGCAAATATCAAGCTCTTCCTAGAAAAAATTCCACTTTTAACAAGAGAGGTCAAGACTCACAAACATGGGAGTAGAGAAACAACTATTGCAGATGGTCCTCTGCAGCAATAGGACTCTATTTATTTTTTTGTCTTCCAATTTCATTTTGTCACCTTGGGCCAACTTTCCTCTAATAATTTTCTGCATTTCCAGAATTCTGATATCTCAAGACT
Organism: Petroica traversi; assembly: GCA_025920805.1. NCBI lineage: Eukaryota > Metazoa > Chordata > Aves > Passeriformes > Petroicidae > Petroica > Petroica traversi. Next base: position 18,311,188 of record JAHLSL010000006.1, on the reverse strand, counting down.
TGTCCCTATGAAAAGAAAACTGTCCAGGGAATATGTAATCCCAGACTTGTAAAAGCTGCAACTGTTACTTTATGGTGTAGACACAATTTGCTGTACAAAAGTGGTAAAATATCTTTGAAATGGAAGCAAATAAAACCCGTGCAATGAGCCAGGGATCATAAACACAGGGACAGCTTTACTCACCCACAGTGTGTGATTCATTTTGTTGAGAACTGATATCATAACCTGAAAAGAAACCTTTTCCCTTGCAACAGTTGCTGAGGCATACCTGTTGCATTCCTAAGATATAAAAATGCTTGGTTATACAGTTACAGTAGTTACAGCACCAAGCCCTGAAGATAATTTTAAACTTTAATTTCTTTGTGCACTGCTCTTTTGTTTGCTCTTAATTTGTTCTGATGGGGCAAGTGTCCACAACCTTAAAAAATATTAGGCACAATTTCACATTTAAGAATAGGCTGCTGTACTCTAATGCATCTTGCAAGTTTTCCTCCATATGTTGTCGTTTCTGGTGGCATAAACACACCTGAGAGGGAGAAGTGCTTCAAAGAATGCCTGAATTTACAAAGGGCATCCAGCACAACTAGTGTTCTTCTTCACCCTAATGATTAATAGATGGCATCATCCTGTGTTCCTTCTATATAATTATAAATATATTTTTTGCCTGCTTCTTAACAATGACCTTAAATTTGCCACAATATTCAGGTAAAAATCATGTCTAGCTTAATAGCAGAAAACCCCCATATTTTCTTACAGAAAACATATATAAACCAGCTACTTCAAAAACTCCTGGAAGACAAAGCAGCTCAATACATTTTTTTCAGGCAAAATATTATTTTTCCCATGGCAAAAATATGTAATATTTCCTGTCAAATACTTTATGTCTGCTAATGTTAAACTGTAAAACAGTATCTTTTTAAATTACAATTTTCACAAGAAGTTCTTCAAACACCAAGACACAATATTTAACAAATATTCTCATTATTTGGAAGAAAATCTGAATAAAAATTTTGCAAACTACGTCAAACAATCCCTTAAAAGCACAAACAAGACTAATTTCAGAAAGGACTCGGTGATCCTTGTGAGAACCTTCAAACTCAGAATATTCTGTGATTCTGTGAAGGTACCTTTGCACATGTCCTCAATTCTCTCCACCTTCAAGAAAAAGGTATGACATAATATTGCAAGTACATTGCATTACCTGTCTTCTATGAAAACAGAATTCATGGTGAACTGAGGAGTAACAGTTAAGTTTTTTCCTTTCTACAGAGATATTCTAGAAAAGTGTTTTAAGACTTAACTAAGCTAGAATATTTATCTTCATATCCTATACCCCAACATTTTTGAGTGTTAAATGCACAGTGTAGACACAGTGTTTATTTTCCTCACAGAGACAAACAGATTCGATTTTAAAAAAAAATCAACATTTGACAAAGATTCTGAGCTGCCTATCAATTTGGAACCCCCAGTCAAGCATCCTGATTTTGAAATATGTACTTCATTTGTTGATAATATATCTTGTTCTTTTCTTCCAGCTGTAAAGCACTGATACAAGCAACTGAACAGTATTAAAATATCTGTGAAAATTTTATCTGATCAATGATACTTTAAAAAAAATCCTGACTGACACAGGGCTGAGATAAAAACACTATGGCATAAGAAAAAGCATTAAAGAAATCACAGGATTTTATCTATGAAAGCATGAGAATCTATTTTTTCCTCCTAAAATTAGTGAGTTAAGATCATCATGATTAACTTGACTGATTATCTTGCATAGCCTAGAACCAAAACCCCAAACCAACCAACCCGCCAAACAAACAAACAAAAAAATCAGAGGACTTCATTTATTCTTTCTGCACACATCACCGAATAATTATTAAACTGTAATATTGAACTTGAAAAGTATTCAATCTTTATACAAAATTGTCATGTGTATAAAATCCTTCACCATAGAAAAGTGGTTTAATTTTAATTAATAGTAATTAGTGTTATAGTATCAATGCATGTTTCTATATTTGCATTCCACCCACAACTCAGACAAGGTTTGTCCCTAAGGAGTAATGTACATGTCATTAATGCTGATACCAGTGACACAACAGTGCAGTTTTGCCTCAGAATTAATGTTAATTTGTCAAATTTTCTATCCTCTCTGATAAAGGGAAATTTTTCAATGCAAACTGGCAAATGTTAAAAGCTTACCATATCAATATTAATTTAAAAAAATGGCATCTACTCAAGATCCCTTAATTCATGTAGCATAACTCATGAATTGTATTATACTCTGATATAGATTAGAATTTAAATACTAGATCTGTACCATCTCAGAGTTTGTATATATCAGAATAGCTCCACTAGTTGTAGGAAATTGTAGGCTATTATCTGGCAGATGCACAATAGACGGTTCCACAAGCACAGACAGAAAGTTTTAAGACCATATATATATATATTTAAATCAGATTCACTGAGGGATTTTTTTTATAAATAGCAACTGTTCTTCCTTATACACGTTCATATTTCCTACTAACTTGCAAAGAAATCCTTTTTTCATCTTCCAGAAAGATTTCTATGCCTTCAGTTCAGGATTCTCTCTTGTTGGCTGCCATGTGTATCCCAGACAGGAAAACAATCCATGAGGTGCAGTGTTACCAAAATATGCTGATATTTAGCTGGAAGTAAGAAGGAAATATTCTACAACAAGACAAATGTATGGGCAAAACTTCAGGCCACAACAAAATTATAACAACAGGCAGTTGTATAAAATAAGACATAATACAAATAAGTGACCATGCCCACTTGCAATTTTGATGACAGACGTCTACATATTTCACCGGCATTTGGAAATAATTCACAAGGTAATTTAAAAAAATATCATTTGAGTGCTTGGTTATTATATTAAAATCCAGTAGGAAAATTAAATGCTCTTTAGAATAAAGTCCTTTATCATTTGTCTCACAGAAGTCTCCAAGACTATTTGCTTTTTGAATTCAGTGAATGGCTGTATATAATAGCAGTTGTTAGTGAAAAAATACCAAATCCATGCAAATATTTTGAAAGCCTGTAAACAACACCACAATGAGTAAAAGCTCTTCTCTCACTTGTCAAAAAAAACCCCAAGAGTCGCAATTTGTTTTTAAGTTATAGAGTCTTTGCTGTATGAAGTTGAACTTAAGAAGCATCTTCAGATAACAGACTTTTCATTTGGCTTAAGGTAAGAGATGACACACGCTCTGAAATTTCAGTTGGTTGTTGGTTTTGGGTATTGTTTCTTTGATTAGATTTGGATTTTTTATCTTTAGAACAAAGAAAGGATTTTATCTTATTTGATTTACTTAAATATGCTGCTTTCTACTAATTTTGAGTCCATCTGAAATGCAACAATTATAGAAAGTTAAATATTTCCATGTATACTTGAAGAAACCTACAAAACATACATTTGAATGGCAGATGAGAGAGGAGATTGTGCTTTTTTCTAGAAATCACCTATATTTTCTTTCATTGCATCATCACAGATACATTTTTTCTTTTATTTTTTAACAGATTGTTTTATAAGGCCTTTCTGGAAAAGAATTAAGAATTTCATTGAGCCAGAAAAAAATTGGAGATTTTAAATCTTACATATATTTATTGGTGACTCAATAAAGACAGAGAGCAAGGAGAACCAGAATATATTTTGTGCACATTTTAAGTGGTTTAATCACCAGCCCATAAATCTCCAGTTAGAGGGAAATAAGAAAAAACTGTATTTTCCCAATGAAATAATCCTAAATTCCACTGAGAAATAGCCCTGGCTATTTCTTTTTCAGTTTAACATTTCATAAAGAAGAGGGTAGAATTTGTAAGATATGTGAAAACTTAGGTCTGATACAGTTTAGGTTTCTTTCCAGTTATCACAGTTTAGCTGATATCACTCAGTATTATTAAGCAATCATTTGAATATAATACAGAAGCTAACTAATCACTTAAATGTGAGTCTTAGGCACCAGATTTAGGCAGTGAGAACATAAAGAATGTAGTTTTCATTCCCATTATACAATTTAGGAAACAGTATTTTCACAATAGTTGAAATCACATCAGTTATGAGTCCATCAATTCATTATCAGCCTTCCTGGATCCTTCCCCCCGAACCTGGGAATTGCAGGAAAGCTCTTTCTCCAGCACAGTATAACCTTTTTTGTGAACAGCATGACATATTGTGCTTGAGAGATAGGGAAAATTAAGCTCTGAATGTGAGCCCATGCCATAAAGTTACTGTCATTTCATGAACTGCTCATAATTTTCCTACATTTTTGTAAGAGATTGACAGCTTGAATAGAAAACAATTTTGGGAAACCAAAGACCTCTGAAACAAGAAGGTCATGGATAGTTACTGGCAGGTCTGGCAGCAATGAGGAACGACAGCTTGTTCAAGGGCTACTCTGGCCACTGTCAATGGGATGACAAGATTAAGTAAGGCAAAGGCCAGAGACTCCCTTCACCTGCCAGCAGCCTGGCTGAATTAACTCAGCACATGAGTCTGTAAACATGTGCCACCCACACATCTCTCCGAGGCTCTCTTGATGTTGTTTCATTTGGATTTGCACACTGAACAAATAGCACTCCAAGTCTGTAACACTCAGATTAGACTGGTTTACCAGCAGCACAGGAGAGTGTCATTCAACATGGTTTAGTATTTTGGTAAAAAAGAGGTAAGTGAAACTAAACAAAACCCACACAATCCCAGTCTTCAGAGCTGAATACATTTTACTTCCTTATCTTACCACCATCTGAAAATGTCCAAGGTACAATACAGCCTTCAAGCCAAGGATCTACACCATGGCCCTATTTTGCAAACAGTAGTGCCACATACAACTCTTATACAAGTCTGATCACCTAGAACTCCTGCATTCACCACCTCCAGAGTCTGTCCTTACCTCTTCTCCTTTTCTCCTAAACCACTTCTTATCGAAAAGAATTTAGCCTTACTGACTGGCATCTCATCCACCAAACACAGATCTTGTTTGCAGTTCCTCAGGTGAGTTTCCCTGAGATTTAACTCCCTAGATCAGCAGAAAACTCCTTCTTGGCCCCTCCAAGACTGGCTTCCCCCTCAGCAGATGCAACCAGGACCACCAAAATACTCCTCCTACAACAAATCCAGCAGCAAACCATGCCCACCCTGGCACCAGGGCAGGTGATACAAACGACAAGGTACATGTCAGGATGTTACTTGCCCCACAAAGGGAACCTTGACAGCAGGCTGAAATGAAGCAAACCTTCTCACACCTGCAAGGGCCATTCAGCTACCATCAGCAGAAGCATGTGAGATAAGTCTGTATTTTGCTGTCTGCTTCAGTGGAATGATGGCCATCAGTTTGTGCATTGCTTCCAACACATTTAAGTGAAGTAATTTTCCCTGACTTGAAGCCACCTTAACAGCAGCTTCTTGTATCATTAAACCAATTATGTTATTGATGAACACATTTATCAGAGTCTTGTAGGTTAAAAAGTGATGCTTCTTGTTATTAAGGTGTATCCACGCGCAATCAGTTTCAACTACAGCCTCTCACTTCTCTTTAAGAAGGAAATGTTAGAGAGACTAGTGGATTTTTTGTTTGTTTGGTGAATATTTATCAACAGGGGAACAGATTTCCTCAGCTAGAAGAAAACAGTAATGACTATTTCATGCCCTAGCTTGCCCAGAAGTGTGATCATTATAAATTACTTTATTGACTGATGGCTGTGCACGGCACCCTGTGCTTCAGTGATCTGAGTAATCAACACGTTAAATGCAGGTAAGGGGTTCATTATTGCTGGACAGGCAAACTGTTTTGTACTGATGCACTTGGTGGATAAATTTTATGTTTTAGAGTCCTGGGGCATTGGGACTTTTCAATTTTCAAACAGAAGCTTCTGACATGTGTTTATATGGAAACTGATATCTACAACTGTAATATCTATATGCATTTTTGTGATTACTCGTAAATAAATTATAGCTGTAACTCCCATGGAGGTCATATCTTTCCATGCCAAATACAATTCTTGGGCTAGATAATGCATAGGAAAATAGGCAAAGTTTAAATTAAGGTATTTAGGAAACTTAGTTGAATTTGATTAAGATTTTTATTCTCACAATACATTAAGGGGACTAATACTAGGTAATTTTAAAACTACCCTTGAATCATTTATTCTGCAGTTGGCAAAATCACCAATATTCAAAGGAAATTTAAAACAAATCTTCAGGTTTTACTCTCAGTAATTTTTAATATAAGTCACTGAGTTGTGAAACTAATGCTGTATGATCAAAGAGGAACACAGTTATCCCTACATTATTCCAAAGTTCAAATTTAGGCCTTGAATATTTTGTTGGTGGATTTAGTCCATTTAGTATGAACTAAATCTTGCGTCTCTGATGACATCGATATATTAAATATTATTTCACATCTTGAAAGTTTTATGCTGTTGTAGAGCATTTTCAACAGTGTTTCAGGGCTTCCTGAACTTTATGAATTATATCTAAAAGAATTATATTTACACCTATTCTCTAAGAACACAACACTTCTAGGACTATTTTGTTCTAGAGAAGAGAATGGGAAAAAGGGGGTGGAAATGTCCATAGATACAAAGGAATAACATGTCAATTTGTCAGAATATGTAACAGGGATGGTGGCATTATATTTCTTTGGTCCTTGTCAAGATTAACAATCCTATGTTTATAGTTTGTGTTAAAGAATTGATTTATTATTTTAGAAAGAATTGTAAAATCAAGCAATAATAAAAGTTAGGGCCTTCTAATGTTAGGTACAAGAAACGGAACCTGTGTTCGTGAAGATAAAAAGACAGTGCAAACACCTCAGTGTGGAACAAAATCACAAAATTAAATTACTGTTGGCTTCAATTCTTTAAAATATAAAAAACTAAGAATAATTAAAAGTCATGTAAATTATCATGAAAACATATTAGTCAAAATTTCTATGTTACTTTATGGCACAAAAGTTTTTCTAGTTCAGAGGAATTAGCCATCGTGATTCTTGGAACATTGGAAGCAAGTTATATTTAGGATCTGATTTCAAGAGAAGTAGACTGCCTATGAGAATTAGGGACTTACTTAAGTAATTTAATCAATTACTTTGATTATTCATGTTATATTTTTGGAGGATAGGAATGAAATTGCCAGCATACTCTGCATTTTGTCTGAAATAACCTCTCCAAATACCATGCAGGCTGAAATAGTTAATATTGGCAGGGTCAGGTAGGGTTTTACTTTCAGATATATACAGATTTGCTACATGCAAAATTTCCACATACTGTACAACATTTCTCTCTGAATTTTAGCATAAATCTAAAACATCTGCAGCTATCTCATGGAAGTGAAGATGCTGAATAGTTATAGAAGTAGGAAAGGCTGTAATATTCCCCAGGTATATTTAGATAGTAAGATTGGTCTACGAATCACTGTCTGAAAAAGGTTCATGGCTAAAGTATTCTTTCATTCCTTTTGAGAATGTTAATCTATGACAGAGTCAAAGAAAACACATGATGGTAAAGCAGAATGGAGATTCACAGTATATAATTTATTTCTTGGTAAATGTTTATATGCATACTCTTATGCCAAGGCTTATACAAGTAATGAAAGATAACTCTCCTCAATGAAAGGCATTTAAACTGTTTTGCATGATAAAAGCTTGAGGATGAGTTAACCTTGACATTCTGTAAATCTTGAAATTCACTCCTCCAGCACTCTAGTATCTATCAACCACACAAAGTGACAGCAGTTTTTCCAGTAGAATTTCTCCAAAATTTTTAGACAGGAACACTTAGTTATAAAAACAGGTGAAGAAGTTAATGAGTTTCAGATACATGTGTATATATATATGAGCAAAAAGAAAAAATTATAGAGATCTAGATGTCTAAGAGAATTATAGAATCATCAGAGAGAGGATTTTGGTTTAGATTGATATGTAATACAGTTCGACAGGTTTTATGCATATTTTTCTCTCTGTGTTATGTAATTTCATTTAATTATTTAAAGTTATTGAGACGTTTGATATGTCTCAGGCACATTGCATTTGCTTGTTCAAGACATTGGAAAGATGAGCTAGAGTGAGGAGGAGATTTCACCTCGTGTTGGAGGCAGCCACTGGAAATCAAAGACACTAAACAGCGCCATTTTAGAGTGAGTTACAGTTCCAACTCGAACAATTTTCCTAAAGAGTACAAAAATTGTGACAAGAACTACTAACTGTACATCTGAATCATTTCTCTGATGTTGTCTTCCTGATCCCATGTATCTGAGAATTAGTCAGATCAAAGAGCTTTAAGCTTTTTACCAACGTCTTAGAGATTTTGTGGCAGCCAAATATTATATGGATACAGACTGCAAAAGAAACATCTTTTCCCAGAGACTTCTCCCTGATCTTCAGAATAATGCCTGTATGACACATCTGCTTGATCATGCTCCTGGTCATGCAATTCAGGAATGATTTTCCACTGTAGAGCTTTCACACTTGGCTTCAGCTTTGCTGGTGATAAACCACCGCATAACAGCTGTAATCCTGGGCACTGACATTTGTTTTATTGGCATGAGGTAATAAAGAGCACGTGCTGATGACATTGCTGTAATTTTGCTAGTTAGATTTTGTATATATATTTATATATACATATATATATGTATATATATACTGGTGTATGACAGTGCCTTGAATTAATGGACAAACACCGAAGACTGAGTCCCTTGAATATCATCCAAGCTTACCTGATCTGCATTGAATTTCTGTCTCAAAATAGGGCAGGGAACATGAATGTATGTTTCCCCATCAGAAGTTACTCATGATTTCATTTAAGAAGATAGGTTCAAACTCTGATTCCACATACAGTATTAAGAAGGCATAGTCTGTTATAAGTTAATTTTTTTTAAAAAAATGAAGGATAAGTTTATATTATTTAATCCAGTTCAATAAAATGCACCAGTAGCAGGAATTTTCAAATGAGTTTGTTCTTATTTATGCTTGAAATTTGCAACATTAATTTCAGAACTGCCCTTACACATATTAGTACAGCTGTGATGCATAGAATTAAGAACTATTAATGCATCTTAAGATCAAAACACTGCAATGTACTTAAAGTAGTTTTTAGAAGTTGGTGAAGTCTATGCACCCCTATGAAAAACACACTTCTAGGACTAAAATTAATAGAATTTAAAGGAATGTTATATATTTTTATTTTCTGGTACACATAATTTCCGTATGCTACAAAATATTTGTGCTGTCATTGTTAAGTATTATGGGCCACAAAGAGCATCTACCTTCTAATAATTATGTACTACTAAGAACAAAACTGTTGTTTCACTATGTTCAAGGAAAAAATTTATCATCATTTACTAATTTCTGACAGTTAATTTTGTTTACTTTAACAGCTTGCCCAAAGGTGAATTTGAAAGGTGTTTGGTGTGGGATATTTTTGGTGTGGTTTTTTTTTGGTGGTGGTGGTGGTAGTGTTTTTTTGTTTTGTTTTGTTTTGTTTTGTTGGTTTTTTTTTGTTTCGGTTTGTGTTTTTCTTGTTGGTGTTATTTGGTTTGGTTTGATTTGGTTGGTTGGTTGGGTTTGGGTTGGGTTGGGTTGGTTTTGATTTTCTGTTTAATATCTGATAACTGGAGGGAAGGGAAAAAATCTTCAGTCACATATCATAAATCAGTCACAAAAAAGTATTGAGGGAAAAAAGAAGGTGTGTAAATACTCAAGGTGTTCCCATAGCTTTGTCACTGCTGTAAGCACATTTATCCTCAGCGTTACAGATCTGCCAGAGGACAATGAATTACTTCTCACTATCAGCTGCTCTGCAGAACTTTGTTCACTCACTTTATACTCAACAAACCAGTCTTAATAGTCATTGATCAGAGAAGAATTTATCCATGTTTTTTCTCCAGAGCCAAACATAATCCATGTTTTGCAAAGCAGCAACACTTTTGGCTCATTTCAAATATTTTGAAATCCAAGCAAACCCAAAAATTTAAAGAGCCTTTTTCAAAATGGTACAGTGTGTTTTAAAGGTAGCTTGTTACATGCTGCTCAGCTAAGCCTTCCTGCTATCACATCACAGCATTAAAGTAGATTATGTGAACCAAGTGTCTTCAATATCAGGGACAACAGTATTTTGTTAGGATCCTGGCATCTGATGATCAGTATTCCTTGGTGGCACCTGTCTTAGAACTTGTACCCTTGTGTGGCTTCACAACCAAAAAACTATTTTCTTTCATGGTACTCAGGGAATATGTTTGGGTTCTACATGGCTGTATTCCTAAAAATTGCAAATTTTCTTTAACAGGGGTATATACTTCTGTGTGGAATACAGACAGCAAAGGATAATCTTAAATATAGGTACACGTACACATATATGCACTTATATAATATATTGATGTCATAGAATGGCTTGGGTTGGAAGCAATGCTACAGATTTTATAGTTCTAGCACCCTTGCCATGGGCAGGGATGACACCTTATATATATGTAGGATTGTATATATATTTGAAGAAGCTGCAGGGGCTGTTTCAATGCAATTTCATTTGCTTTGTCATTTTCTTCCAGTAAAAATTAAAAAAAAAATTAAATAAATGAGCATAAGATTATTCTTTTCATTTATTATGATGTGTATTTTAGATTACATTACTACTTCTCTTTTAAATATTTTGACAGCATATATAATTGCTTTTGCAAACTTTTCTACTTCTAAAATCTAATCATAGATTAGAAAACATGAAATAAGAAAAAAAAAGTATTTCTTATTTGAATACATGTGTGAAGAACTGTTTTTTCAGTCTTTCAGCATTCATCAGAGATTAATTATTTGTTCATGCTTAATAAAGCACCCCAGACTCTTTCAGTTTTCATAAGCTGAAGTGACTTCTGTCAACTTTGAGTGACTTCTGTTTGCCATAATAATATTTTACATTTACACAACAGTTTTCATTCAAAAGTATTTCAAAGTGCTTTGCATAGTGTGTTTATATAAGGGATAAATTAACTAACCAGTAAATTAGAACTACCTCTGGAGTGAAGCTCTGCAGAAACTTTGTGCCAGAATCTTATATGGGTTTAATTTTTATCTTTTACATAAAATTTCATTGATATCAATGAAGCAAAGCACAGAATTAAATTAAACTCTGTTTTATAGAGGAGAAAAGAGTGTTACTGCTTGGGTACTTGATTCCAACCAAGAAGTGGTCTCTGTTCCTTGCTTCTGCAACACACTTCCTGTCATTCTTCAAGCAATTTGATTGGTCTGATTTGGGCCTTAAAGAAAGTCATAGGATTATAGAATATCCTGAGTTGGAAAGGAACAAAAAAGATCATCAAAGTCCAACTCCTTGCCCTGCACAGGACAACCTAAGAATCATACCATGTGTCTGAGACCATTGTCCTTCTTCAACTCTGTCAGGCTTGGTGCTGTGCCACTTCCCTGGGGAGCCTGTTCCAGTGCCCAATAACCCTCTGGGTGAAGAACCCTTTCCTAATATCCAACCTAAATCTCCTTTGACCCCACTTCAGGTCCTGTCACTGGTCACACAGAGAAGAGATAAATGTCTGCCCTTCCTCTTCCCCTCATGAGGAAGTTTAAACTGTAATGAGGTGTCCCCTCTGTCTCCTCCCAGCTGAACAGTCCAAGTGGCATCGGCCCCTCCTTGTCTGCCCTCCCCACCCGTCCACCTTTCACCATATTTGTTGCTCTCCTTTGGGTGGTCCCTAATGACTTCATACCTTTTTTATATTGTGGTACCCAAAAATGCACACAGGACTCCAGGTAAGACCACCCCAGTGCAGAAGAGAGAGGAGCAATCACCTCCTTTGACTGTCTGGCAATGCTGTGCCTGAAGAATTACTAATCACAATGCCATCTCAGCTTTGATGACTGTTCATGTGTACATAATTAATTGCTTGAAATGCAAGCAAGTCATAGTTAACTTTAGCCACCTTTTAGTAATGAAAAAGCCCTCTTCTACTATCAGAAAGATAATTTGTATGACCCTGAATTTGCAATGTGCTAATAATATATCTAATGAAGATCATCTATGAGTTTGAAGCACCAGTTATCTAGCTCCGATATAATACTTGATTTATTCCATATTTTTAACAATTTCATTATATTGTATGAACCTCTGTCTATGCAGAGCAGTAAACAAAGTGTCTTGAGATCCTGGTTGAAATTTCTAAATGCTGTTTAGGAGAACAAAGTTCTTCATATGTCATAGGATAGTTGCTATAAGAGGATGCAAAAATAGAGAGATTATGCAGACGTGCAGTAAAACCAAGAAAGAACATACTTTTATATCTTGAATTATTTTTTCAATTCCAACTTGACTAGATTATACTTCTTTGTAAATGTCAAGCATCCTAAAGTGGGTCTTTTTTTTCTTGAATGGAGTTGGTAGTATTGGAATCTCTCCAAGTTAAACAATATAAAGTAGTGAATTGGTTCAGAGTGGGTAAAACCATTTACCAATTTTTTTTTTTTTTCTTTTAAGGATGGCAGGAATAGAATATTCTTCAAAACTGGAAAAGGGGGACAAATATTTTTTTGTCTTTTGATGTTCATGTTTCTCCTGGCCTCAGCTCAGCATGATACTGCAATATTTGCAACGACCTTGCTGTGCTTTACAACAAATCAAATTCTTTTCCTTAGTCTGTGTGAGACTATTCCATACTTCTTTCCAAGGAATCCCATGAGTAACCATACTAAGTTTACAACCCCACAAGTATAAATTTCACACCTGATTTCAGGTACATTAGTGCAATGAATTTACAGAAACTAAAGGGTAATAGGCAGAACAAAGTTGTTGGAATTTGGTCCACAGTAACTTCAGTGTAGCAGCTCATATGAGTAAATGTTTTCAGAATTGAAACTTTCTCATTTTGTGAAATAAAGAGTGATGCAAAAATCCTGGTTACATACTTAACCCTTCTGAAAGCAAGCTGTGTAAGGGAACAGTATGTCACTTCTAGGTACGCTAGATACTCTAGGTTATTTTCAATTGAATATAACAATATTCAACTGATTTTTTTTTTTTTTTTTTGGTGCTAGATGCACCATTGTTCACAGTTATTGGAATAAATAAACTTTAGCTTCTTGGACATAAGTGGTCCTTCATATTGAAGCTGTTAATAAGATTTAGTAATCCCAGGGATTATTTCAAAGTTTTTGCTGAATGTGTTCCATACTTCTTCATTACGGGACATAAAATAACCTTTAGATGTAATCATTGACTGGCAGTAAAAGTTTTTAGTTATGTGCAATAAAAAAAAAAAACAAAAAAAACCCAAAAAACACAGAACCCTCTCCAAAAACAAACAAACAAAAAATAGAGATTGTGAACCACTCTGTATTATTGAAATGGTCTATACCAAAAATAAATAATTTCAAGTATAATTTTTCTGGTAACAAATCTAGGAACTAGCTATATCTTTGTATTGCAGCTTGCTGTGTATTATATCATAGGAGGAAAGAGCCCCCTAATGGCTTTAAGTTAGCTGGGAAAATAAAAATAAATTTCACATTCTGTGACTTCAAGCTGGAAAAGAATGCAAAATTAATTTCAAAAAGGTCAAATTAATCTTTTGAGGAAAAGGTGACATAACTGAATCAGTTAAAAGTGTTGCAAAAAGTCCAGATTAGCATTAAGAACATCAAAGACATGAAAGAAAATGCAGTTTGTACTCTTTCTGATTTGAGTTTTCTTGTCTTTTTTTTCTGGATGTTAAAAAAGAAGATTCTTCCAATATTTAATGTGGAAATTACTAACATATGAGTGGAAAAATACCTCATGATTGTAAGCTTAACTAACTGTTTGGGCTTCTGATTCTCTTTTGTGCTTAAAAAAACAAAATTAAGGTTCAAATGAAATATTCTCATAACAAAAATAAACACTTTTTTTTGTTATTTGAAGTTTCTTGGCTTTGATGTAACCTGACTAGTAATGGACACAAATCTGGAGGGAGCAATATTGCCCTCTTACCAGAGAATTATCAGAAAATGATAAGTTATATTTAAAGAGCATGGGTAGAGTGAACAAGTTTTTTCAGAAAGAAAAGAGAAATATTAATAATAGCTGTAGGAGATGCATACATAAAGGATTTTTTTTTGCTAGTCAAACTGCACATGAAATATTCTGAGGCAGGCCTTAAGCTTTGTAAGAATACAAAGTGAATTAGACATTCAATTATCTTAGCTCCTTATAAAATACTGTATATGCTTGGTAAATCTCACTCTCAGTATACATGTTGTTGCCTTAGTGTTAAGATTTTCAGTCAGGTAATTAAAATGTAAAGAGTTTCTTTCCATTATTTATAGTCAGATTCTGCTCTCTGACTCCATAGTCAATGTATATAGTGTTCCCTTGGCAGTATTTCATGGAGTAAAATATCACTCAATAAAGCTATGGTGGCAAAATGTGCCCCTAAGAGAATTTCTGGCTACTTGGAAAGAGTTTCAGAAGGAAACAGTGAAATTGCTGTCATTTGGGTTTAAAAGGATCAGCATAAACACGATTCATAGAGAAGATACAAGGCATTAAAATAGCACAGATGCTGTAATTTAAGTAAGCCTTTAGTTTGGGGTCATCAGTTTAGTTCCTGTTTTTCCAGTGCCAAATCATGATACACTATAGAAGACAAAGCTTTTTCTTAAGCATTGCATATTTTCTCCATGTGGTCACTTAGATACATCCCTAAAATTATTGTTAGTTTTTAAAAAGATGTCTATATGCTCAATGTCCTTAATTCTTATGTGTCTTTTATAAATTATAAATAATAATTTTGGGTAACTCCGCTTCTCGTTTGGGTTTTCGAGAAGTCATTAATTATTTAAGTATGGTGTTTTACAGAAAATTATTAAAAATTTCTTGGTAAAGGAATATAAGAAAATGCATTTCTGTAGCTGTGATTCTTTAGTCGTTGGATAAATTGGATTATAGGTCCACCTCCTAGCAGCAAGACCTTGATATAGACAGTTTCTTAACTGGCCAAAACATTGGAACTCTGCACTTGGCTGGGTCAAAGTCTACTTAAAAGCTTGCATTAGTAGATTGATGCCACTACTTCACCCAGAGGGAATAATCACAAAGGCTGGCATATTAAAAACTCTGCAGTGTGCAGCAAGGAGCAGAGTGCACAAACTGATGAGGAAGGTGGTGCATGTTGTCACAGCTGGAAGGGATGTGCTGCTAATGAAGGAGCTGTCTTAGCATTATGCTCCTGTAAACCCCCAGTCAATCAATGTCCTGACTTACTTTAAATCCAAAAGCTGGGTTATTTCAGATATACTCTATCACCTTCAAAATCACAGCAATCTATCACAACCTATCACCTATCACAGCAAAACCACTTACAACACGGCTGAAGGAAATACGTAGAAACTTTATGTAGAGCTCTGCAGTTAGGAGACAGCAGTGTCAATGTCATATCCAAACAGGCAATCAGTCCATGGGGTGGCTGCTTCAAACATAGAGCACAGTGTAACAGAACATCCCAGGTTTCGTATTTCAAGTCATAAGCCTTGATCTTGGCTTTGCAGACAGAATGCTAGCAATAACTGCTATATCTATAAAAAATGGCAGTCTAATGATATATTATTTAAGGCTGACCATATTTGCTCAGCAGTGTTAAGCTTGCAGTCAAAAGACAAGATACTATTTCAAACTACTGACAAGCACTGAGAAATCCTTCAGGTAAATATTCTCTCTACCTATTCTCTCTTCACAATATGTGCACTGATGAATTAATAATATGGTAGAGCTTGTGTGCCGTTATGACTCCAGGCTGTTTAGCATGTGTGGAACAAGTTACATTAAAACACCATCCAAGTAGTTAGAAATAATCTTTTCTAGTCTTTTCATTCCATTCACCTAAAGAGTTAAGCATGATAAATGCAATGTACAAACCATGTTCTGCTAATTGTCTTTAGGTGTACATAATAATTTATACATATAATCTGTGAGTGAAAGGAATACAAGTGCAAAAAATGCATTCTAAAAACAAATGCCAAAGCTTGTATTTAATATGCAAGATACAAATGGAATAATTCCTTTTTTAGCTGCACAGAAAAGCAAATGATAATTTCCTTACCTGGAAGATCAAACTCTGATTATCATCAATACTATGTGAGGTAAGGGGAGAGAATGAATTTTTGTCTTCCGTAATAAGCCTTTCTTCAGAGAAGCAGAACATGAGAGATGAAATTGTAAGTGAAACGAACTATTCCAAGATCCAGTCTGTCATCAGTTGCACTGCCTCAGAGCTGGCATCCTCTTTCAAATGAAAAAAAAAGGGCAGCTCAGCAAGTTCTCCAGTGAAGGAGCTCAATATCAGTGTTATCAGGCACCAGCTGTCACACAGGGATGCTACAGTGGGTACAGTCTCCCTCTATTGCGCGCCTTCTCTCGCTTGCTCTCCCTCTCTCTCTCACCCTGACGTTCACTCAGCTCTGAATCTGAGCTCCTTCTGCTGCTGTATAATCAATCTAGCCTGTCTCAATCTAATAGGCCTCTCTTTAACCAGCCAATCAATAGCACAGATTCCGCTGCTGCTCCCCAGGGTCTTTTCCAGGAGTAGTACAAACAGTAGGAGTTCGGCCAGCAGCTTAACTAAGTATTTTTCATTATTTTATCTCTGTTAAAGAAAAATTGTTTAGGAGAGCCCAGGTTCAGAGCTCTCTTTCTCCGTGTTTTTTGTGATAGTTATATAAATGTGCACGTTGCACTGCAGTAGCATTCGAAACACCTTAAAAATTTTACCCATTTTATTTATTTTAGAATATATATTTTAAAATAAAGAAAAGAAAATAAACACACACTTCTTCCATGCCCCAGTCTAGAAACGAACCTGCATGTCAAGCCTCAGGCTTTGTGTTCTGAAAAATCCAGTGATGTATTTTGTAACTGGAATTGTTTACAGCAATTGAGGAAATTAGGCATAAACCAAGAATCAGAAGAATTGTGCTTCACAGACTGCTCCTAATCTGTCAGCTTGAAATAACTTCTTTTCTACATTATCTATGTTTCACCTTGTGTGTCTTGAGAGAAGTTATGTGGGCTTTTTTTCTTTGTGTGTTTGGGGTTTTTGTTAATTTCTTTGTTCACTTGGAGGTTTGTTGTTGTTGGGTTGTTTTTTTTAAGAATTTGTATGGAAGCATCATAAATCCAGATACAAGATACAATATCTATTCAATATATTCAGCAGATTCACATGGGACAGTGGAATAGTGGTGAGAACTAACTGATATCAACAAATATCTGCAGTGTGCTACAAGCACACCTTATCTTACTCTGCACTTCACTCCCCACATATGCAAGAAATAGACTTGTCCTTTAGTAAGTAAAAACAAAATTTCAAAAGGATATTGTACAAAATAAGTATTGTTACTGCAACTGACTGTCACTCTTTTTCCATTTTCAAAATCTGAATGTTATTTTATAATTCAGGGACACTAAATCATAAGGATTTGCTCATTCAGGTTGCTGGTGAAAATTATGAACTAAATCTCATGCTCATGCAAACTGTGTAAAAGTACTTACCATCCTCCTAAATCCTGAAAAAGTTATCAGTCACAGGTGTTTCTACTTGGCAGGGTATCGACAAGATTGTATTTCCGTTCTTGATTCATAACAGCAACTGCAACTAAAAACCATCATGAGTTCAATGCTTTTGGTGGTTTTCTAGAGAACGTACTGTCCTATTCTTGCTGGTTCCTTCATATATAATACTTGCAGAAATCTGAATCCAGAAACAAAATGAGGGTTTTGATTTTCTACCCCTTCAGTGTTCAGACAATCCATCAGTCTAAGGATCTCTCAGTAGTTTTGTTGCATTAATACCTTGTGTCTGAGGTCATGAGGACTGAAATTTGCAGTTCAGCTTTTTATTCCATGGTCAAGATCACCTCCTTAGAGAGCTAGTGTTGGTCAACCCTTTTACCAAAGGATGAGCCTAATATCAGAGTCTGGCATAAGCATAAGCAAGTAAATGTACTGATAATTAAATAAGATTTTTTGTGACAACCTGATTGATAAGGATTTCTACTTGACTAATTTTATAGGGATTTCTTATGTAGTCTCTTAGGAGTGGTCAAAAGGGTTGCTCCTTTCCAGACCATTTATCATAAAATCTCCAACTAAATACATTTACGGACTCATATCAGATAGTTTCTGCCTCATATACCTACCTAGCAATCCAAACGTTTTGGATAAACAGAAGATAGTGCTACTAATTCATCAATTTTATGTCTTGAATTACTATCCTGAATATTCTAGTAAAATACTGAAAAGGAAAGATAGCAAGAAGAAAGAGACCAGCTATTAAATAGGAGTTTGTAATACAAGAAGGAAATATACAGAGTTCATAAACAATAAGAGATACCTCTAAGCCTATTCAGAGAAACAGAGCTATCAGGAAAATATTCTGTGTACTCTGAGGGTTTATACAAGTGTATGTGTAAGGTCATGTGAGGGCAGAAAATAACAATACATTTATGCACTTGAATATCTTTCAATGCATATTCAAAAAAAAAAAAAGGGAAACAACCAATGAAGTTGTGTTATTCACAGCAAGTTCAACTCTTCCATTCTTCATGTGAAATATCACAGTATCAACTAACAATCTCTGATTTCCCAGATGCATATGGAATACCTCATTAATTGCAATCTTCAAAACACGTTTAACAGATGTCTCAAGTGTTTTGAGTACTCTGGATCAACTAAGTGATTTTAATGGATAGAGAAAAAGATTAACATGAGAAAATAAAAGTGAAGATCAATAGAATTATGGTTACATTACTGTATGAATGTAGATTTGGTGGTGAAAGTGTGAGAGCCTGAATAGGCCTGCAGGATGGAAAAAAGGCAATTAGGGTGTTCTGCCCTTGAGGGGAGGGTGGGAGCAGGGAGATGTAGGACAGTGCAAAAATTTTTGTGGATCTGTAGGGGGTTTATCCATGACAGGATCTCAGTGAAGAAGGCCAAATAACACATGGAGTAATTAAATAGCTGCTTGTATTGGAGATTATAAAGAGTACTATAGACAGAGAGTACATTTTGCATCCCTTGTATCCTGGCATCCCTTCTTTCGTGCAGCACAGACCAAGGGTAGACTTTCCTACAGCACTCTGTGCAGATCCCTTTCATGGAGAGGTCCTTTACTCCCTCCCATGCTGTTGCACCCCTTATTTTGCATAACTAAGAGAACCACATACCATTTCCTGACATTTTGTTATGTTTGTCATAACACCCAGCAGCAGAGCAGAGACAAGCCAAGAGTTTTCCTTAAAGCAGCTGCTCACAAGAAATTTGGGTTGCTCGAGTCCTAAGCCTAGGGCACAACAGAGCAGGCACAGATTATTCAGAGCCACTGTGCAGAATACAGTGTTATCCACAGGGCTCCCCATATAGATGGGAGGAGGACTGTTGCATATATTGGAGTAGGAGCTCACTTTCCAAGTACCCTTTTTATCCTGACTGTTTCTCCATCTAATTTAATCTACCCCATGCAAACAAAACTATTTATATGTGAGGTACTATCACAAAATTGTGCACTGGGCAGATTGATATTTGAGTGTCTGGTTTTTGCTTTCCAGGCAAAGGCAGGATTGTCTGGATCATGTTTTTAGAAAGAGGATAACTGGGAATCTCAGCAACTGGAATTTTTTGTGATCACTAAATTAATTACTTAAAAACTGTTTACTGAAATATTAATTGTATTTTAAGAATATAAATGTTATCACACAGATATTTAAAGGAAGCTTTAGATTCTATATATGCTCTGTGGAACTATCATTTGTATTGAATGCATGTGGAAATATCTCTTTGGCCTTCATGTCTATAATAAGTATGATAAATTGCTTCAAGAATGTATTGATGCAACATATCACAGCAAGATGATTTAGAACTGCACTTCTTTATTTTCAGTGGACAAAATAATAGTTGTTATCTGGTAAAATACATGTTTAATACTGAAGGGATTAATGTTGAGATCAGTTTAGACTTCAAACACTAAGCTAAACAATGTCAAAGTAGCCTCAAATAAAAGGCACACTGTATAACCACTTAAGAAGCTCTGGGCATCTTTTCTGTTTTTGATTTTATTTTGCTTGGTTTGGGGAGAATTAAGAAGCAATTTTATCATAAGACACTTCTCTTTGCAAGCACTATGCTTTTTATATGTTATCAAATGTAAGTCTCTATGAGAAACTGTTTTTTCATTATTTCAGATTTAATTAACAAAGAGGAAATATATGTGGTTCCTACATCATGATTCCAAAAATAATCAAGGTAGTTTTTCTGTATCCAATGCTCAAAGGAAAGTCAGAATATGGAACATGCAGCTCTGCGAGATTAAATCTTGTGAACATCTAATAATGAATAGCAGATTTGCCTATTCATAGAGATGCCTTTGATAGATCCCCTCAAAGAAAATAAAAAGTCAGGATTCAACATTTTGCAACTTTCCTGAGAAAGAATTAATTAAATGGACTTTCTACATTGCACCGAAACACTGATTCTATTAATTGTACTGCTGCTGAGTGCATCATTCAGGTTTCAAGTTCTGCCAAGTTCTTAACATATTTTTGAAATGCTCAGGCTAGTCACAGGCTTGAAATTAGGCACTACATATTCAGCTATCAGTATAGAAACCTAAAATATTATTTAGTTTTAAGTGTTGTGTATAAACCTAAAATTTAATCAGTTTAAGAAGAGTCTTTTTAGACAGATGGGGGAAAAAACTGTATATAAAACTTGCTTTAAATTCTCAAATGTAAATACAAGATATATTTTGTCAATTTTATTTCATATTTCCTTAGAAAAATTCCCTTTCATATTTGGAAGGGCATGCTTAGGAAAGAAGCCAAGGTACAAGCTCTGAGAGACAGAAAAGGTGATACATAATTCCTTGTGTTCTATATAGTATTTGCCATTATTCCTTGGTAGTGCTAAGCAATAGCACAAGAGACAGTGGAAAAAAATTCAAGAACAGGAAGTTGCATCTGAACATGAGGAAAAACTTTTTTATTGTGAGGGTAATCAAGCCCTGGAACAGATTGTCCAGAGATGTTAGAGAGTATCTCTAACTGGAGATATTCAAGAATTTTCTGGACACAATCCTGTGCCATGTGCTCTAAGACACCCTGCCTGAGCAAGGGTGTTGGACCAGATGACTCACAAGGGATCCAGTGGTCCCTTTCTTCATGGAATAGGAAACTTCTTTACAATTTAATTAGATTTTTTTTTCTATTTCAAAATATAGAAGATAGTATTTAATTTTTGGAGATACTTGTTTCAGTTTTGGTAAACATGCTGAAGAATAAGAGAAGGTAAATATCCATTTATTAAAGACCTAGATTTTAGCCATGAAAGTTATGTATATGAACATGATATAATGGAATACATGTCCATATAGCTTATTTTCTCTCTGAATGCTTTAGTGAACTTCAGGGTGAGCATTGTTATAAAAGTGCAAACCAACAAAAATGAAATTATCCATTGTCATCACTGTTAATATTTATAATATTATTGTTTTCTAGGTCAGACAAATAATTCAGGAGAAAATGTTGCAAAAGTAAATATGCAGCATTTCTAAGACTAAACTTGTCTTCTTTGTACAACGATCATCCACTCCAAATTTATAAACATTTCTCTTGGAATTTATCAGATCTACTTTAAATTTATGTCACTCTATGATCTATTTAAGACAAAAGGAATTGGTCTTTTTAACAGAATTCAGGACCTTCAAAGGGCCACACTGATGTTAGTGAATGAAATGGGCTGTGCTATTCTTAAAGCCTACTGAAATGGAAAAGCTCATATGCAAACACCTAGATATTTTTCTTCCTCAGAACATCATGGCCACATCTATTCTACTTCTTGGAATGTTTGTTATAATTTCTGAATGTTGCATAAGCATTGTTTGGGAGAGTTAGCCTAGGTCAAGACTTTCTTAGATGTTTGAAAATACAGTCTATTATTGAATTAATCTATGTAAAAATTCCCGAGTCCCAGTACAATAGAATTAAGTTTCTCTGAGCTTTTCAGTAAAACACTGAAAAAGTAATGACTGTGTTTAAAATAAAAGGGTCTTCATGAAAATTCACAGTTGCCTTAGGGCCTGTAGCTTCAGAAATTAAATATCTATATGGAGACCCAATACTCATTGGAAGTAGTTTCTATTCCCTTAAACACTGATAATAGTGAAGTCTGAAACTGACTTATATAACCTATATACATCACTAAGATACATTTAATATACCAGTATAACCTTCAGCCACTGTCAGCATTTCAGCTGTTTTTTCTTTGTTTCTTTGTTACATTTTTTCAAGTTGGGAAGGACATGAGTTAAATGCTGTCTCTTCATGTCACTCCTTGACCTAACTCTTGTCATCCCATGCCTGTATTTTGGAGCTTTCTAGGTGCCCACTTCTCTAGGCTCTCTTGAGCTATCTTACATCATCCTGGCATGGTCAAAAATACCTAAGTCTAAACAACATAACTATTTGAGGTTAATATGCCAATAAAACTAGGCTAGCCCTATAAAAAGGTAAGTCAAAGAAATGAGTTGGGAAAAAAAAATCTGCAGTAGTTAACCTAATTAAAACACAGCTGAGGTTCAAAGTCACACAAACCTCAGTTCTGAGGAACAGAATTTTGATACAAAATCTGAGACCTGCCTCTAGAAACAGTCACAGTGTGTGACAGAACTGTCAGTTACAGAATTTTTCTCACCACCCATATTCTTTAGTTTTATTGTTCTTGACACTTAAGTCTTGCAAAATATAGGTAAATTAAATGTGCTGTTACTGTCTCCAACACCAGCTTCTCCATTGCAAGAGACACATAGTGAAAGACCTTTTTCTAACACAAAATGTAGTGCAGCGGCCTCAGAAAATTGTAAACATCTGGTGAGGAGTAAAGTGCATTTTCATAATGGATCAAAAGATGGAGGGTCCTTCGGTGGCACTATGCTGAGGAACATTGTCTTGCAAGTTATAGAAGGACCAAACTGGGAACAACCTTGAAAGGAGAAACGCATAGTCCAAATGTTGAATTTGCCGGGAATTTTGAAAGTTGCTTTTCCTGCAGTAGTATTCACTGTTAGACTGTGTCCTACATCATCTGGAGCCACTGATGATGTTTGCTGCACACATGCAATTCTCCCCTTTTATAAGTTTTGTTGTCCAAGAAAGTTTATGTATTTTGATTGAATTGTTATTTTGAGTTTGGTAAGAAAATATTAGTTTGTTTTAAGCAGTGTATTATGTATATTTTCATACCTTTTCACAGCAAATTCTTAATAACAATGCATTTATAGACGCATGGCTGTCAGTGTTCAACTTCTATTGCTTTATAAGTAGATATTATAGTTTCTTCTGAGTAATGTATAAAGATAAAATTTCAGATTAAAATCTATAAAGAGGAAAATATGGCTTTAAATTTCTTTATCTTTTTTTATTAGCAGTAGCGTCAGTGCAGTAATGTTATACACTGTACAATGTTTACTTACAATACTCAGTACAGTCTAAATGATGGTTTTAAGCTGAAAATGTGCTTACAGCACAATGAGGAGCAAAATGTAATTAGTGTTATAGCACAAATAATTTCTCTCCCTATGCTTCTGTGAAATATTTATTGCAATTTTTATTTGAATTAAGCCTGTAGAATTTTGACTATGTGCATTGAAAAAACAGATACCCTAGAATTTTTTTTGTTGGCACTTCAAATTCTGGCAAACAGGCCTATGAAAAAGATTTAGCTTTATCCTGTAAGATTACTGTCATCCAATATTTAAACTCACTATTTCCAAATATTTTTCTACTGAACAATAGAAGATGGACAATAGGAGACAATAGAAAATGCTCCAGGCACAAATGCCAGAGAAGCTGATAAAACACAGTTAATACTCAGAATTGAGGTCCATATTGGGTCATCAGTTTGAATAGGATATAGGATTTTTCTGGTGTATGCCCCCCAAAAAAATAAAGCCCCTAAAGAGAAAATATAAACCAATGTCATTCTTTAAAATAGATTTTGAGTTTATTTCTCTAGTTTGCACAGAGAAAGCCCAAGGAAACATTACCCTGAATTGCTAATGGATGGCAGAGTTACACTACTGTTGAAGGCAGGGTTTAACATGTGAATGCTACATTTGTAGTGAAGCAAAGCATAATGTGCACTGTGTCCCAGTGTATTTCCTACTGCAGGAAATTATGTGTCCTGTGGAGCAGAGAAGGCTGTAACCAAATGACACAGGAGAAACTCATCCTTAGTCATGCTTCATTGCAAGTACTCATTGACTTTTTTACTTCTTGGAGTCATAGTCATAATATTTCTAATTTAAGGCAATTTTAAGTTTTCCTTGGAAGTTTAATGTCAAAAACACCCCAAAACTAAAACAAATAAAAAATGTACAAACCAACCAAACCAAAGCAAAAAAACAGGAAAAAAGCCCCATACAAATGTAACATGCTAGTCATCTTTTAAATAGAACCGTCTGCCAAATAGAGTAGAAATTACCTGACAAACATTTCAGATGAAAATATATTCAATATATTCTCAGATACTTATTTTAAATGTACTTAATACTGAGAAACTTACAAATGTAATGTTACAAATATTTTTGAACTGCATCCAGTGACAGCCATCACTGAACCTGAAATACAATTAATAATAGTGAGAATAAGGTTAACAGGATTTTGATTAACAGACTAATTTTCAATCTTTATTAATCACCATGCATATTTATTTTCAAAATACCTATTTTTACACAATCAGAATATGCAGCACCAGATTAACAACTGCCCATCAAGAGAATTGATTGAAACTTGGTAGTGTTTTAGGCTGCCTAGAAGTGTCTCCAGGATCTAAAACCTAATCAGTTATGATGGATTTAGATTTTGGTGTAATCAGAAACAAAAATGCTTCTTCTTGTGCAGTGAAGGGCAGACTAGTAATTAACCCACAAGAGTAATAAACAAGAATAACAAGAGAAATGCAAAATATGTGAATTTTTCTATTTCTTCCTTGGAGACAAAGAAAATAACTGAACTTGCTTTTATTTTATTTTGAGTCTGTCTCTCAAAATTCTGCTCAGCTGTCTATATTTTGGCCTCAGAAGGTTATGATATGTTTCCTAGAATAATATTTTCCTTGACTGAAGAATCATTATCTTAATGGGAATTCTTATGTGAGTTCGCTTCCCTCCTTCTAGGAGTTTAGCCAACTGCCAGGTTGTCAAGCAGAAATAGCTGCTGTGAAGAGCTGGAAGAAGCCTGAGCAGATGTTCCCTTCCACCACCTTTGCTTGGGATGTGCCTGCAGGGCATCCTGTGAGCTGCACTGTGCCTGCTCTGGCACTTCAGACGCTATTACACCTCTCTGATCCTATCCTGTAGGCTTGACTTGCTTTTCAATCATGACTTTGTCTTCTTGTTTGATCTTACTGAGTGATTGCTGATCCTGCACATGATCTCAGAACCATTCTCCTTGCTTGGGATCTGTGGTCTGTGTCCATGTTGGTGAGGTCAATGTCCTGCTAGCTGTGAGGTGTTCTCTGCACCTGGCTCACCTTGCTTTGCACATCAGCCCCTTCTTATTGCTCTGTGACAGATAGTTCAGGTGGGACCCAGGGACAAAGATATCAACTAAAAAACTACTCCTAAAAAGAGCAAAGATGAGCCCCCATTGAGTTTGTTCTGGATTTTTGCAACAACTTTAATCAGCAAACCGACCCTGAGCCCAGCAAGGTAATCTTGTGGAAGGGGAAAGTGCAATTCTGGACCTGGCAGTATGTGTTATCTCATCATCTCACTGGAGATAGTACCAAAAAAATATTTTGTTTTCCAAAATTATTTTAAAGTTTTGTTTTGATTTTTCATTTTCAGCTTTCCTTACATTTTCAAAGGGCACGTTGTTTATAGTTTGATCTTTTAATTTATTTTCCTTAACAGAGATTGGCAAAAGGTTTCTTTTGTTCTTCTATTCAGGAACACCTTAAAGGTACTAAGGTGCCATCCTTGGTGTGTTTTTTTGGTTGTTTGTTACTTTGGGTTTTTTGGTTTGAGTTTTGGGTTATATTCCCAAAATGAGGAAAACAGAAAACAAAGGAAGAAAATTACTGCAATGGCTTTATCTGCTCTTCATTTCCTTTTTCTTCCTCCCCAGTCTCCAAGGCTCATCTTCTGCAGGCAGGGCAGGCCCATCTCTTTCAGCCTCTCACAAGACAGATTCTGCAGCCCTTTAACAATTTTTATGGTCTCTTACCAGACACACTCCACCATGTCCATGTCTTTTTTCATAATGAAATGTACAGGAATGGACCCACTCCTCTAGGTATGACCTCAGCAGTAATGCGGAATGGCTACCTCCCTTTGATCTGCTGACAGTACTCCTGTAATATGGCTCCAAATGCTGTAACCTTCTTGCTACCGGAAACATCACTGGAAAATGTTAAATTTGTAGTCTTCCAGGATCCCGATGTCATTTTATTCAAGGCTGGTTTCCAGCCTATTGTCCTCCAGCATGAACTGCTGCAGGGACTGAATTGCCCATCTGAAGGGCAGCACAACCATGGTGTATGAACAGCTCCCTGAAGTTTTCAGTCTTCTGCAGACTTGAGCAACACCCAGGTCATAAATAAAGATCATAAATGGTATTGTCCCCCTTATTAGTTCCTGAGCCACACTGCCTCTTCTAACCTAATCCCTGCAGGCTTTGACAATGTCTTTATCCTAACTTAAGTCCCTGCTTCCATTGCTTGTATGCTTTATTTTTACATTTGTATTTAATTGAGAGCTCCTTATTTATCCATGTAGGCATATAGTTTACATAACTATAGGTAAAATCTTGGCCTTCCAATCATGTCTTGTGGGTTTTTTTGCATCTCTTCTGATGGAGATGGTACTGGTAGGAAGGGGGCATTTGACAGTGCTAAAGTGCATTTTATCCTAGGGTGAAGCAGTTGATCCCTGGCCAAAAGGCAATGTAGTAATTTGAAATTCATTGAGGAGGATATAGTGCAAAACACGAATTTACTACTTGGCCTGGACTTTGGAGATAAAAAGTCAGTTAATGTCTTAACACTAAAAAAGTCTTAGCAAGCTTCAGGGAGGATGGGGGAAAGAGTGCTTGAGGTACACTTGCAAGAGCATCTCCTTTTGCTAAATTGTGATTCTGCAGAATTCCATAAAAACAGGCTGTTAAGTCACTCTGACTGATAACCTGGTTTGTTGTGGAGGGAAAGGGCATGCCTTTGTCTGATATATGCCCAATCTCACAGAATAGTTCCTTTTCTTTATTGACAATGGTAACTTAATGATTTCCCTTTTTCTTGTCTCGCTGTAAAAATTAAACAACACATTTTTTGCCCTTCTTCCAGCTCTCTACTTAGATTTCAGGATGATACACAAAAGCAGGGTTAAATGTCTCGTATGGGAGGTCCATAAAAGTACACTTTTGTTTCAAAAGGGACATCTTTCTTCACTGTATTTCAATAAAATATGAAGCATTGTTAAAAGAAAGTAAATAAGACACTTAAACACTAACTTCCTTTTTCTTTTAGATAAAACAGTGATATTCTGCAGTTACTAATATGGTTTAATGCAGATATAATTGTGAAGTTCAAAAATTGTCAATAGGCCTGCACTGTAAAGAATTATCAGTCACAGTAGGTCTGTGTTGTTCTCTAATTCTGTCCTGGTTCTCCTTGCATATGTTTCTGTGAAACATTTCCCTATCTTATATCAGGTCATATAATACTGAACCTCAAAATCAGAGAACAATGTCTCAGTTTAGAGACAAATTTAGAAGACAAGCAGGAATGAGTCGTCTCCTCGTTCCAACAGTCCCTTTCCACCAATAGGAAATGAATACTAATGGAAATGAAAATAAACCAACAGTTTATTAACAAACAGAATGCCCACAAGGCAAGGGGGAAAAAAAGAAAATAAATGCTAAATATTTAAATGTCAGATATTAAATCTTACTCCCCCCATTCATACTGGAACAAAACCCCAAAATTCCAGGAAAAAATACAGGCTCATGTCACGTGGTGGAAGATGGCACCATTATCTGTCTCAGGGGGGAAAAAAAACCCCAGAACTTCACACAGCATTTTGGGCAACAAATGAAAATCTGGTGAGTCTCTGGCATCAATGTCCTCTCCACAACAGGTGAACCAGCTGGGCTAGAGCCTCCAGGTGTGCTTTCTCTCCCTGGCTCAGCTTTCAAAAGATCTGGAATCAAAATGGACCAATCCCTCTCCCACTGGTCTTCTCTGATCTCAGACTAAAAAGCTGTCACCTCAAAAAGTTGTCAAAACATTGCTGCTGTAGCTTCTCCATGGTCAGGGAAAAGAAAAAACTTCTTTCTAGGGCTAATAAAGCCAAGCTAGCCAAGAAAAACCCAGACCTCATGTCACCCTGGACTCCTGGGGAGTGAGGTTTTGGAGAAGCCACCAAAGAGCCGCTAAATCTCCCCACTCCCACAGCCACACCTTAAAGATATAGCAGCCATTTTTGGGCATAAAGCAGAGGATCAGGGAACAGACTAATCATCATCCATCAGGCCAAGACAAACACCTAGACGAACTTGGCATCCACCAGTCCATAGGCCTTGAGGTGATGCATCCATGGCTGCAGAGAGAGCTGGTGGACATCACAGAGGAGTGGCAGTGACCTTGGAATGTCACCAGCCAACTTCCTCCAGGCTCATAGCTGCATCACATCAGGGCACATGGACCAATGTCTGCCGAATTTGCCTAACTATTCCCTGACATGATCTTCCAGCAAGGGTACGTGGGTGAGAGAGATGTATTCTTTTTACTTTTTTTATATTTCAGTATTTATGGCATCTATTTTTTTTTGTTTGTTTGTTTGGATACATGTCAGATAAAGAAATTCTACCTGCAGCTTCATGTAAGTATTGGATGCAATATGCACGCTTACTAACTTTCAAAATTACCTCCAGAATACTGAAAATTATTTAGAGTATGGCAATGTTTTGATCTCTTAAGGAAAATGCCTATTTACTTGAGCCCCTTTGAAGATCAGGGTCAAAACTTCAATTTTATAGAATATATATCACTGCTTCTCTTGGGTGCATCTCTTGAAAGAGCGCTGCATCTTTCAAGATAATTTCTTAAAGTATTTCCACTATTTATTTTAAAAAACTTGTTAGAGAAAGGATCCTGTTGCTGTTTACCATTAATGAAGATATAGCAAGAGGTATTTATTGTATTATTCACAATTTATGGTACTATCTCTCTATGCATTTGACAAAAATAACATCACAGTATCATTAAAAATCTTTCACTTGCTTTCAGGCTCCAGTGCTCATACAACTATTTTTCTGCTGGTGTCATTCGATCAGCTTTTTCTCAGCTCAGTTTAGGCAAGTCAAAACTTGTCTTCCTTATTGTCCTTTACTGCAGTAATTACTTCCCCTTTGGGTCATTTACTTTAGAGACATGTCATATTGCTGATGACATAAAGCATGCATTAAACAACATCCCAAATGTTGTTCCTTTATTTATTTATTGCATTGCCTTCATTAACACTGTGTTGTAATTGCTGTAGAGTATATTTTAGAAAATAAACAGGATTCTTTTTCCCAGGTTCTTCTATGCATTGCCACTACCGTCTGTATTTTGCAAACACATGCAAACACTTCATGTGTGAAGATTTATGTTCTCTAGTCTACAGTATTAAAAAAAAATTCCTATTTCTAAATTCAAAGGAAACAAAAAACGTATGAAGTGTCTAAACATATTAGAAGAGAGGAGAAAAAACCTGTGATTTTGTTTTGCTTAGAAAAATCCAGAATACTTTTTTTTTCCACAGACTGTCTTTTAAGGACTATTGAAAATATCAAAACTTGTTAAAAATAAAGGTTAGGAATTTTTTTTTTAATCTAAAATAACCTTTACACATTTGAAAGATACCAGTTCTTTACTGGAACAAGAGACTAGGTGAGGAGGAGGGAGGGAGAGAGCAGTTAATTTAAGAACAATGAAAGAATTCACTGCCTTAAGTTTTTACAATGAAGAGGAAAAGTAATCAGAAAGAAAGTTAAAGTTTGTGTCATTGAGATTATGAGAATTTTTTATAGTATTACACTAACGATAGCTTCCAATCATTTGATTATGGTTACACAGATGGTGCTTCAAGTGTCATATGAAAAATTCACATGCTGTTCAGGTTTGGAAGGTTAGAAATAATAATGTACTTCTAAGAATATTTGAACTATTTCTGTGGCTGTGTATCTTTGAAATTACTTAATATTTCCCCAGGAAAAAAAGATAATAATTCTGTAGAGAGTTCATCTTAAAATTGGGTCAGAAAAGCAGCCTTAGAACTGAGCCCTGTTAAATGTTTGTCCAGTGCTTTACAATAAAGCAATAATATTGTGCCAGTTTTCAGTGGATACAGAGATGAGACAGTGGCAATGCACAAACCCACACTACGGAATTCTACTCTTCTAGAAAAAAGGTTAATGCATTTTAATGTGCTTCTCTGGCAAATGTAGCAAAAGTAGTGATAGGAATCTATCTTTTTTTTTTTTTTCTGAAGAATGTGTGACATGTCAATATTGTCAAGAACTCTTGAAAAGAATGTGTCTACATGAGTGGTATGAGGAAAGAAGGAAAAGTGGAAAAACACAGAAGGGAAAGTTACTCTGAAAACTGAAAATAATTTTGCAGACTCCCCCCAAGGTGTGGTTAAGATAGTGAGAGTAACTAAGGCTTTTTAAGTTTCTTGAGGAGTTATAGGAAGAGCATAGTTCATGTATTTTTATCAGGCAATTTTTTTGCACTACCTACTTCAGGAAGATGGAATTGCAGAGAGTCTGTAATGAAAAGATCTTGAGGATATCAAGGATTCTCTCTTAAAATAATAGACTTAGAAGGCAGAGTGCTGCTGACATTCCTCACTGGAGTACCTTATCAAAGGACCAGGCACTGTAGAACTTGTACATATTCTCAAAGGTAACAGTAGCATCAGGATCCACAACTGGAGAGTCAGAAATGTTCACAGATTTTTAAGAAAAAGAATGTGAATGGTTTTTGTTGTGCCTGTTGTTGTTGCTTAAGAAAAACTTCAGCATGTTGAAGTTTTCCTAATGGCTTCTCTGAGAGAATGATGAACACTACAGCAATGCTGACGTACTCCAGCCTGAAAAGGAAGAGGCACTTGATATTTGAAAAGAGCATTCTTCTGTATCAAGGGGAATTAAGAAATCCTCCTTCACTCTTCCAAGAGAAAAAAAGAAAATAAAAAAAAGGGGGGGGGGGGGGAAGAAAAGTACAATTTCTCAGTCCAAAGTGAATGTTTGCAAGAATTACCATATAAACACATTTACAATTCTGTTGCTATACAGTCACTCTGTGTTTCTAGTGATTCTGGATTCTGTGCTAAATTCAACTTCTCCCTCAGGAACATATTGTCATAACTTCCCAGAAAATGTGAGATACATAGGTCCAGAACTCTAAGTCACCTAGCAGGGTGGATTTATTTAATTTATCTATTCTGGACCACATAAGGCTTTTATTTCCTGAACTATCATATCTTCATTAAAATGAGGTTTTTTTGTTCAGCTTTTCCTGGCCCTCATATGAAATATTAACTGTTAGAAACAAAACACACTTTCGTGATCTATCTTGTAGACATCCTCTCATACACAAGACCCCTCCAGGTTACTGAATTGTGGAAATTGTGGACTCCACAAATTCAGGAGTTATTACTTCATCAAGCTCTTTCCAGTAAACAAAAAGTATCTCAATTATAGAAGTGAGCTTGTTACAGCTTGTGCAGCAAAGACCATTCAATTAAAATCTGACATATATTTTATTAACATTGCGTGTTCTGGAGGTAATATTAAATGTAAGCTTATATGAACTATGCAGTATAAATTGCTTTAATGTGGCAGTGGAACTTACCAACTCTCTCAGAATTACAGTGATGGTTGAACATTTTTACTTTTGAATTAATTCTTTTAGTGACTGTGAACACAGGAAACATCTTTCAGTTCATACTGTCTCATAGAACTTGCTTCAGGAGCATAGAAAATCAGAGGGATTTTCAAAGCCTTTTGAATATATTGCATAGTTTCTAAATATAGTGTATCCTTTTCTTGACTCACTTCAATTCGATTAGATCTTTCATAGTATTCCTGTTCTTTGATGGGACAGTACTGACACAAGAATTTATTGGTAAATATTTTGATGGTGATTGATCAAACAGTAGAGCTGAAGAGAGACGCAATAACTTATTTTCATAAACAGACACTGAAAAAGTTTCTCACATTATTTGTTCAAGTGTTGTAGAAAAGTATATGAAGCAGGAAATGAGGGCAACACAAGTTTTAAGAATTCATATCATATTGGTCCCTGAAAGGAGCCAGGCTGAGGTTCTGCAGTATAAAGCTGGCTGAACCCTAGGGTACAGCTGCTGCACTGCAGTGAGAGGAGTGCAGCAACGGCAGAGCCTGTAAAAATAAACACATATGAAGCCCAAACTGCTGAGTGCTCTAGAGATGACAGCAAGTTTTATGTGGCAGATATAACCTTTGCCTTGAAGCTCTTCAAAAGAGGAATGTCTAGTAACATCAAATGCAAGTTATTTGGAAGGCCAGAAATGGAAATACAAACAGCAGTTTAGATAAATTCCTTCCTAGCTCAAATGAATGGGGGTAAAATGCATAATTAGTACATCCTCCTGAGACAAAATGTGATCAGAACCCATTGAGAAAACTAAAAGATCTTTTCCTGTCAAATGAAAAATATTGATATTGATTACAACTGTTATTTTCATATTTGTGTACTAAGTCATTAGCACTATTTAGCATTTTTTACTATTTGCTTTTTTTTTTGATTCTTAAGCACTCGAATAAAAGAATGGCCCTGGAATCCATTTTTCTTGATAAAACCACTGAGTGATTATGTGTACTCGCTTGATCTGTTGTGATTCAAATTTCTGATAGAACAGTGGAAAGACATATGCTTTCAAGAAGATACCAATTAAAAAGACACGCATTTTGTTTTTCTCCAATCATTATAAATTCTTTTTTTTAAGTTACTTTGTAGTATTTATGTAGATTTAGTTTGTGATTTATCAGGGGTTTTTTACAAGACCAGAAAAGAAAGGTAGAAATTTAAATTTGACAAATTAAATGACAATAGTACTCTAATTTTTTACTACTTAACTTTCTAGCTGTCCAGATTTCAAAGTAGCACACCCCACACAAATCAGAGTAGTATGTATTTTAAAGAAAATTTCTTTGAAAGAGCAACTAATTTGTACATCAGACTATTTTACACATACAAATACATTTTAAAGATGCTTTTATATTGTTTTTTGAGGATTTTATTCAACTGTGAAACAATTTTACAATTAGTCACAATTCTTCATTTTAATCAGAAAAACTTTAATCAGGTGCAAGAATTTGGCATCTATATGACTAAATATAGCCATATCACTTAGTCTATAAAGACTTTTAGGAATAAGAGCAAAGGCATTTATTTGCATGGATAGAAATCCTGATTGTTCTTTCTGTCTTCTAGAGGAACAGAATTTAAATATTGTTGATAATCTATTCACCAAAATGGGATGACTGTAAAAGACATGGCTTTAAGAGGAAAAGGGACCAAAAAAAAGTAATCACTTATATTTATTGTAAGGGACTTACAAGGGGTTTGTTACAAAATACAGATCAAAGCAGAAGCATTTAAAATTCAAATAGTCTTCTAAGTTTACAACTTGACAAATCTGAGTTTAATATTTTCTGTAGTGATGCAAATCTAAGTAGACTATTTACTTTTTTAGACTTTCAGTTCAGAGTAGAATCCTTACTACTCTCAGTAGCTTTCTCAATGTGAATTTTTCTGCTTAATAGTGAACATGTTCTTGAAGGATAGCATAAATTCATTGTGAATTTGTCTCTGCGTTTTCTGTTTCTGATAATTGAATGAACATTTTGTGAATTTTAATGAATGTCAGAATATCAAGACAATAACCAAAGTGACTAATAAAAACTACTTTTAAGTAGGTTTTACAGAAGTCCCCAAGCTTATGAATATCTCCAAATTTATGACTATAAAATCATATCTATCAAGAGGAGCATCATAGGATTGGAAATGAGTCATGTTTTTAACAGAGAGAAAGAAATACCAATCATCCATTTTCTAGTTACAATCTGAAACTCTATAGCAATTTTTTAGACAGAGGAAGACATACTAAAAGTTAAGAATATATTTTCAGATTTGAGGACTATATTTTGAAATTTCTGGCAGTCATTTTTGATCAATAGCCTTTTCTACAAAAATTATAATGGATTAAATTACCGTTTAAATTTAAAAGAAGACAGCAAAGCTAACATTTGTGAACAATGTTTATAAGACATTAATTTCACTAAAAATAGAATAAAAATCTAGTCCTCTAGTGGAGTATCATGCTTTGGGTTTAAGTTCACAGAGTTATTTCATTGTAGGTGAAATAGAATTGTTTTCTTGCTTTTGTTGTTGTTATCAACCATTATTGGGAAAAAAAAGTCTTGAAAACATGACTATTACAAAACCCAGGCATTCTACTTGCAGATAAACTAAGAAATTTTTGTCCCCATGTTGAAGGCAGCCAAAAGTGTGCTGAGCAGCCTCTAGGAGAGAATCTGACAGGTTGGTGCTCTGACCACTTCCCTGGGGACCATCTTCCAGTGCCCAGTCACCATATAGGTGGAAAACCTTTTCCTGATACCAAACCTAAGCCTCCCCTGACACAACTTCAGGCCATTCCCTTGGGTCCTTTCACTGGTAACCACAAAGAGATCGGTACCTGCCTTTCCTCTTCTCATGACAAAGTTGCAGTCTGTGATGAGGTCTCCCCTCAGTCTCCTCTTCTCCAGGTTGAACAGAACAAGTGCCCTCAGTTGCTCTGCATATGGCTTCTGCTCAAGGTTCTTCACCATCCTCACTGCCTTCCTTTGAACACTCTTTAATACTTTAATGTCATTTTTATACTGCCCCCAGCACTCGAGGTGGGGCTGCCCTAGTGCAAGCAGAGCAGGACAATCCTCTCCCTTGCCTGGCTGGCGATGCTGTGCCTGACGTCCCCCAGGACAGGGTTGCCCCTCCTGGCTGCCAGGGCACTGCTGACTCACATTCAACAAGGGTCCCCCAGGTCCCTTTCCTTGACACTTCTTTCTCCAGTATCATTCCCCAGTCTGTAAATACAGAGTTGCACCACCCCAGGTGTTTTTATTAAACTTCCTGTGGTTGGTGATTGCTCAGTTGCCCAGTTTGTCCAGGTATCTCTGCACAGCCTCTCGACCTACAAGGGAGTTAACAGCTCCTCTCAATTTTAATATGAAACTTAGTATAATTACTTATTATATAAATTCTGTTTTTCTCTTTTAGTTTCTCTTCCTCTTGCACAGCAGTTATTCTGCTCTTAATATAGCAGAATAGTGACTGAAGAGTGACATAGTACAAATTCCATTAAATGATGTTCATACTTTCTCATGGTATCTTTTGGAGGATAAGTATGTCCAAGTGTCCTTTTTTTTTCAGCTCCTTTTTTATGCTTGCTAATTTGGAAGTC
Organism: Petroica traversi; assembly: GCA_025920805.1. Taxonomy (NCBI): domain Eukaryota; kingdom Metazoa; phylum Chordata; class Aves; order Passeriformes; family Petroicidae; genus Petroica; species Petroica traversi. The sequence continues at coordinate 18,275,601 of JAHLSL010000006.1, read as the reverse complement.
ATGTTCCTGCTCCTGGCCCAAAATACCTTTTCCTTAGTTACACACATCATTAAATTTATTTCCTTCTCCTCTCCACAGATCTCTTTCTCTCTGCCTACCATTCAGTTTCTCATGGGTGAAAGCCAATTACTTTATGCTGAGTATTGGCAAGATAAAAACTGTTTTCATGCCCTCTGATTCCTTGTCTTTAGTACTGGCTTTTGAGTTCAAGAACACATGGTCTTTTTTCATGTTTAGAGTGTCAACTGAAATCCTAACTGCATTAAAATCTATGTCAAATCCCACTACAATTTAAAACATGGCAATATTTCTCCAATATGTTGCAGAAGGTTATGCCTTGTGAAATGCTGCTGCATTATCCTTTACTGCCCTGGGCATTACTCGTTACTCCATCTGCTCCCAAGCAGTACTGCAATCTCTTAAATTCTATTCCCAAGTAAAGGTAAGAGGTACAGTGTGCTATAGGATTTTAAATACATGTTTATGGTGTTTAATAACCTTATTTCCAGTCAAAAACAAGACAACACAATGATTTACACAGTACTTCAGACACACTCATGGTTTTATTGGACCTTATCTAATTATTTTTATCCTCAAATATTCAGCCAGTATCAATGTTTCCAATGGCAAGAAAATATTGTGGAAAAATTCCCATGATACCATTCATTATTGAGGTAAGGAAATAAGGGAGAACCTGCAGGTTTGCAATTCTACAGTTGTCCTTGAGTCACTAAAGAGCCTCAAAACTCTAAGAAAGTTTCAGTATCTTTTCACATCAAAATATTATACAAAAACATTTTTAACACGTTAAACAATCCAAAGAAATTGATTCTGCGGTTACTTTTGAGCACTCAGTCAGTGACTACAGACTGATAAAGAAAGTACATGTTAAATGTCAACTATTCAAATGAAAGGCTGTGTGTTTTTGTTTGGTATGATGCCTAACTAAATAGAAGGTTTATATTCAGCTGGTTTTTTGTGTTTTTTGGGGCAGCTGTTTTATAGTCTGTGATGATATGTGGAAACATCATGAACACAGAAAACTGAATTAAATACCAAAGTCAAATTAAAAGCAAAAGAAATGCTAAGGAAATTTAAAAGGAAAGGGAAAATACATTCTAAATAATATCAAATGATACTAATTTTCCCACACGCACATAAAATGCAAGTTAAAATTTATCCTATTTGTTTGGGATTTTCTGTTTTGTTTTGTTGTTTTGGGGTTTTTTTTCTTTCTTTTTTTTTCACTTGCCCTCCAAGAAGAGTCAAGAGCTAAGGACAAAAGTTGAAAGCAGTTGACATAATTTTTCTGCTCTGTACCTTTTGATATTTAAGCTTCATATTTTTAATTACATGTACAGGTTCTCCTTGCTGCAAATATATATTTTCTGTAGAACTAAGTAAAGATGCACATAAGCATCTAAAAACAATCATGTCTCACAAATCAAATAAGAAATAGAACTATGTGGAAGACATGTTTGCTAGATCTAGTTCCCATCAGACTTTATTTTTGCAGGTGTCACTGCAACAACTGATTATCTACTAGATGGGAAATCATTAATATCTCATTTTCTAATTAATTTCGTGATTTGGATAATTTCTTTCATTTTCGTCCACCTCCTGCTTATCTTCCTTGCACTCAGAATGTTAATTTCTGTTTGAAATCAACTTCCTTTGAAGTCAGCACATTTATAAATAAATATAATTTTTTTAACAATTGTCTTCCCTCTGGAATCAATACTGATTTTCCTGAAACACTGAGACAGTAAATTTCTTCATCCATGTGTTTTCTAATGCATTTTAAGACTTTTGCTTCAATATTTCAGCAGTATGGTAGAGTCATTGCTATCCAAAAAAAAAAAAAAAGAGAAAATTGTTCCTGTAGCTACTGATGAATATTTTCCCTTTCAGATTTTCAAAGCTGTTCAAGAGAACCTAAACTAGAATGATGTTTTAATTATTATTTTGTTTTTCTTTTCTTTGCAAAAAAGACTGCTAGCATAATACTAATTTCTTTTTCCTACACAAAAGTCATAATTCAAACTCACTTTGTAATGAAGACAGGAAATGTGCCTAAATTAACTTTTTATTGATACAATGCTGTTTTTCATTAAATTGCTAGAATACATTCTTAGCTCAATTTAGGATCCCAAAAACACATGAACATGTCCTTCATAATGGTATTAGTCAGCAAAATTCTATTTATGGCAAACTTAGATTTTGATAAACAAAAATTACGTTTAGTGGATGTTTAAGATTCCAGGCTTGATTCTTATTTGTTTCCTCTTTTTCTTTTTCTCATCATTAATAATGACATGTGAAATTAAGCCTCATGGAAGGCTTAATTTCAGATGTGTCTGGATGTTTTTCCGTTTGCTTTTTGGTGCTTATTTAAAATGCGCATCACACTGCAGCGAAGTTGCAAAAGGAGACTTTTGTTCCTCAAAGCTTTATGTTCTGCTAAAAAGAAAAATGAATCTGCTTTTTTTCTTTTTTCAGCATTCTGATAGCAGCTTTATAGAAGGAAGGTCATGCAAAACCAGATTTTAAGATTAATCCCTATAGATCCACAGTGCTGAAACACCATACCCTAAAATTAAATGGCAGGCTCTCAGATCTGTGGTTCACCATTTTTGACATTCTGGCATATAACATAACATTCCAAAATAAGGTTTGCATATACAAAAATCTTGTATTTGTCTTCAGCTGCCAATAGCTATTGCTCCTCAAATTTACCCTCATCATTTTTGGCATGCTGTTAATTTTGAAGTCTTTAAGATGATCGCTGTACTGTGTTACTTTGAGAAATAATTTCAGTGCCTGTAGCTTTTTGTACGTATCTCAAGTAGGTTTTTATTTTCCAGGTGTTCCAGTTTCTATAAATGATAAGTGAACATTCACACATTGTGTTCTTATTAGGACAAACAGCTGTCATTTTCAAAACCTCTTAATGCTACTTTCTCACAGTCTTTTTTTTTACTTTTTGCATTGCGGCTGTTGTCTGGAGTGTCTTGTAATATTTCACAGGGCAAATATAGGTTAACTGGAATAGCTGAAAAGCATATATATTTGTAGCTTATGCTTGGTTTTCTGGATAAAAAATTAATTTTTCTTTTTTTTTAAATTTTTTTTAATTAGACCTTTGTTTTCCTTGTTTTCTTTGTTTCTCTGTAGCAAGGCAATATGTCTTTGATTCATTGTGGCCTTCTCATCTTCCTTCTCAGTCTGAAATGAAATAAATGTAAAGCAGTCATAGTAATTTAAAGGAGAACAATATGTATGTTTATGACAGTTCTAGCATGCTTTAAATTAATACCAAGAAAATTTAAATAATTACATATTTTTCCTTTTTCACATTTCCAAAATGCATGTCAAATTTACCATGAGAAATTTAATCTTTCTTCAAACCACCCCCAAAATTTCTTTTTTATTCAATCAAGCTTTTTTTCCCCTTTTTTTTGGTCATCATGGCTATTCAGTAAATCCAAGTCAAATTCTTGAGAAAGTGTTGAAACAACAGCAATGGGTGAAGATAAACTCTGGGGTTTTGTTCATGATCAAGGAAAAAGGAGAGAAAAAAATAGAAAGAGCAACAAAGCTAGTAGAAAGGGTATACACGGAAGATTGTTCTTCACATGTGAAATCAGGCTGAGGCCTGAACTGCACTGCTTGCAGATAGATTGGTATTATATCAAATGGTGTTGAAAGTTAGATCTGCACTGGTATGTGAATTTCTAGTTTTATAATGCATTTTATTTAGACACATTATCTTGGGATTTTTAGCATTCAAATTATTTGAACAACAGAAAATATTTAAAAGGTAAATATTTCAGTGAATAGTTGTATTTTCTCTAGTCTAACAAAGAATTTAGTTGGCTTTTTAAAAATAACTGCTTACAAGTTATCTAAATCTACTTCCTCTGCTTGAATTTTTTAGACAAAAACGAATAGCATGACACATAATTCAGCTTTTCACACTCACTGCATGCAGTGCTAATGCTAAAGATGTTTAGCAGAGGAAGACAGTTTCAGGCTTTTTTCCTGAACCCACAGAACTGTCAAAGCCAATGATGTACATAATAGGATTGTCCTGCAGTACTTCAAGGCACTACTGCTTCCTCCTGGTAGCCTGACATTGATTTTTAAGACATATACTATAATTTCATCACTTAAGGCAGTGGCAGTAATGGGCTACCAACCAAGGCACTGCCAATTTAAGGACAAGATTCATTAATGAGGTTGTACAAGTCTCTAATCCTTTTAGATATTTATACTGCTCCCATTTCATTCCACTTCAATGTATTTGCAGTATTAATGAAATAATTCTCAAAATATCCACAATGCTAAGAAATAAGTTTCAGCAATATGGAGCAAAAGAGGATACAAGATGGAAAAAATGAAAACTTTGGAAAGTTTTCAGACCTAAATAAAGAGCTAAATCTTTACTGGATTTTCCTTTTTTCTTTTTCTTTCTTTTTCTTTTTCTTTTTCTTTTTCTTTTTCT
>JAHLSL010000006.1:18239270-18271087 GCA_025920805.1 Petroica traversi | reverse complement strand
TTTCTTTTTCTTTTTCTTTTTCTTTTTCTTTTTCTTTTTCTTTTTCTTTTTCTTTTTCTTTTTCTTTTTCTTTTTCTTTTTCTTTTTCTTTTTCTTTTTCTTTTTCTTTTTCTTTTTCTTTCCTCCCTCATTGAATCAAAGCTGGATAGGGACCTAAATATACTTCCAATCTGATTTGTACCTTCATGTCCTCCATAATCACAAGACAATTAACATCACTGACTTGGATGCTCACTGCAAACTCACAGTGCATATTTTCTTGATATTAAGAAGTCCTGTGATGGAGTCTTTAAAAATTAATCTGTTGACTGCTAAGAAGGAAAAAAATATTTTTCAAGTCTGGCTGAGAAATAAGTGAATGTGAGCAAGAGTACAGGTCTTAAACCTGTTCAACTAACGCTGAGTATTTGTAATTACGCATCATAATTTTCTATCTAAAAAGTAGGTATTCCATAAATGATAATATCTAGCTCAGACAGTATGCTAAACTTGGCAAAATATATCTAAGCACACTTCACCTGAAAGGAACCCAAATCATAGCTATTAGTATAAAAAGGAGGCTAAAGCCATAGATTCTATGACTGCAAGGGCAGAAGAGATGAGCCATTAAAAAAATCCCACAAAACAGGATAGAGGATTATGTTTTCTGTGCTGTTTTCTGTTACTAAAACCCAAAAGTAAAAGTAATCCTAGTTATTAGCAGCTAGTGATTAGTGGTGATTATGCAGAGCAGGTAGTGGAGCAGAAGTAGCCATTCTTCCTGCAACATAGCAAGATTTGCTGCTGGGCAAGATTCAGGACAGAGCATAGCAGTATTTAAATTTTTTTTTAATCAATTCTAAGTAAATTTTGCTGTTATACATTATGGAATGAGTAATTATGTGTTGGTCTGCTCACTTCCCTTTTTATCTTTTTCTTTTCTTCAGTGAAGTTCTGATTCAATCATGCCTGCAAAGACCAGTCTTTGTGATTTATGAGTTGAATTAGTAATGTGCTAGGTAGCATTACTGTATGCAATAGTGTATTGTGGTGTTGCTGTGATGACTGTGCTACACCTTATTTGTTTGCTGTCCTGATCAGCCCTGTTCCTAGAACTTAAAGCATACACTCAGCACAAGCATGTCAATGTTGATATGGAGCCTTTCTTAAATTTAGCTGCAACCATTGATTTCTCACAGCAGTTGGCCAACACTTAATATTTGTCTGCAACGCAAATGAATTCCTGCAGTTTCATCCAGTAAGTAACTTCATTTGGTTCACAACTCAAGGCCTCTATGCTAAAGAATGCAGCATGAGGTACAAGTAAAACAAGGTAGAGATGTGCACACACCTACAGGGCTATGATCTTATTAGCATCACAGAGACATGGTTGGGTGGCTCCTGTTACGGGAGAGCTGGAATGGAAGAACACCAGCTTTTTAGGAAGGGCAGGCTGCAAATATGAGGAATTAGTGTTGCCCTCTCTGTCAATGACCAGCCAGAATGCAGGGAGCTCCACAAGGAGGTGGATAAGAAGCCAGCCTAGGTCTTATGGGTCAGGATTAAAGCAAGAGCAGGGACAGGTGGCATTATGGTGGGGAAGCACTCGAGCTCCATGTTAGGATGGCTAAGTGGGTGAGGGCCTCTATAGAGAGCAGCCTCACATTCAAATGTGGCCCCCCTGGTCCACATGGGGGACTGACACTACCCAAATTATGTGTTGGAGGGGCAACACTGCAGGGCATAAGCAATCGGGGAGCTTCCTGGAATGCGTTGAGGATACATTCTTTCTCCAGATGATAAAGAAACCAATGAGGAGAGGTGCTGAAACTCCAGGAGAGACTGGTGAGGAATACAAAGCTCAAGGGCAGACTGCGTTGCAGTGATCATGCGATGGTGCCATCTAAGATCCTTAGGGCAGCTGGGAGGGCTCACAGTGAGTTCATTATGCTCACGGGAGCATAGACTGTGGCCTCTTCAGGACTCTGCTTGCTAGAGAAACCTGGGGGAGGAAGAGCACAAGAAAGATGCTTAATATTAAAGGACTATCTCCTCCAAGTTCATGATGAAGAAGTTAAGCTAACCATCAATATGCCAGCATGGATGTGTAAGGAGATCCTAGACAACCACACAGAAAAAAAGCCTACAAGGTATAGAAGCAAGGACAAGTAGCCAGCCAGGGATCTCATTAGGAAGTCTGAAGTCCTGCTAGAATTGAATCTGTCCAAGGACATTAAAAACAACATGGAAAACTTCTACAGATACATTGGTGATTAAAAAAAAATAAAAAAAATAAAAAGACCAGGCAAATATGGCCCCTCTCCTGAAGGAAGCAGGCTTGATTGCCTGAGACATGAAGTCTGAAGTAATCAAGAGCTTTTCTGTTTCTGTATTACTTGGCAAGTGCTCCAGCCACACCATCCAAGTCACCAGAACAGACTGAGAGAATAAAGAATCACCTGTTGTAGGAGACCATCTAACGAATCACCTGTTTTGGGACCATCTAACGAAACGGAAGGTACACAAGTCCATGGAACCCCATGAGATGTACTCACAGGTTGTGAGGGAACTAGTGGAGAAAGTAGCTAAGCTACTATTTGAAGCTACATATTTGAAAAGTTGTGGCAGACAAGTGAAGTTTCCACCTTCTCTTGGAAAAGAAAAACATAACCCCAGTTTTTAAAAAGGGAAAGGATAAAGAGCCATGGAACTACAAGCCTATAAGTCTCATCTCTGTTCCTGGCAAGAAAATGGAGCATATCCTCCTGTAAATTATGCTCAGACATATGTAAAATAACCAACTTTATCCTGGGCTGCATTGAAAGAAGTGTGACCAGGAAGTCGAGGGAGATGATTCTCCCCTTCTACTATACTCTTGTGAGATCCCACCTAGAATTGAATTCTGGTGGTCCCAGCAAAGGAAGGATGTGGACCTGTTGGAGTGCATGCAAAGGTGGGCCACAAAGATGATCAAATGGCTGAAGCACCTCTCCTGTGAGGACACACTGAGAGAGTTGGGGGTTTTTAGCCTGGAGAAGGAAGCTCCAAGAAGACCTTATAGCAGCTTTCCATTATCTGAACAGGGCCTACAAGAAAGCTGGAGATGGGCTATTTATAAGGGCATGTAGTCATATGACAAGGGGGAATGGCTTTAAACTGAAAGAGGATCAGTTTAGATTAGATATTAGGAAGAAATTTTTCACTGTGAGGGTGATGAGGCACTGGAAGAAGTTTCCCAGGGAATCTGTGGATGCCCTACCACGGAAGTTTTCAAGGCCAGGTTGGATGGGCCTCACAGAAACCTGGTGCAGTGAAAGGTGCCCCTTCCCAGAGGGGTTGAAAGCACATAATCTTTAAAGTCCCCTCCAATTCAAGCCATTCTGTGATTCTATGAACTTCTGATTTGGTCTAGGCATAGAGAAGGAATTCATCCGCAGCAAATTTAACTGGTTTTGCAACCAGAATTTCTGCCCTAGATAATATTGCTTTTCTGCTTGCAACTTGTTAAGAAACAAGTTCTTTCAATTAATAATTTTATGTGTCAGCAGCTATAGAGGGAGAAAGCTGCCACACATGTGCAACAAATTGTTTCATTTTCAATTAGCTTTGATCAAAAGCTCTGAGATATACTTTTCTTAGTTCACAAGTATGAAGTTTCCATCTGCTTAATAACAATATGGAGTAAATGACAGGCACAGAAGAAGTCACCATCTACTAAGTGTGTCACCATCATCCCAGTTATTTAATGTACAATAGATTCATTTTAGTCTACCAGATTTGCAATCAGCATTTATTTGTATTCAGTTTTACAGAAATCTGTACCTGAATGCTGCATTTTAAGTTAAAGAAGAGTATCCAGGGGAATAATATTCCTCATGGGTTCCTTATCAGTCTGCTAACAAATCTTAAATCATATTTGCAAATTATTTATGGCCACTTCCAGTCTGAGTTGATATCAGAAGTGTTTGGATTCTTTTGTTTTGTTTTTTTCCCCCCTCCATCATTCTGAATTCCATTCTGAAATTCTATCTCATATAATGCCAACACATTATGGTATTATGTATAAGGGTTGTAACCCGAAGCTTGAGGTGGCAGTGGCAAAATACTTAATATCTGAAACTCAATCTGTTGTGACTGAACATGAGTACCTGCATTGAAAATATACCATATTTTAAAACTATGCCTAACCTGGTTCATATGCTTAAATTCTAGCTAAGAAATATGGGAGTCATGTAGGCATGATTAACAGAGTGGTAGTTTTTACTGGACAGCAAGGAGTTCCTCTAGGGAGTTTCTTGTTTTAAAAAACCGCAAAACATCAAATTATGATATTTCACATAAAACAATGTTATGTAGCAATTCCTGGAAATTTTGCCATGGACAAAATATATGTCATGATTCTCAATACATTTGCTAAACTATGTGGACAAAGATTTGCAGGCAATGAGTTTTCAGAGGCAACACAGTATACCTCAAGCATATCTCAGCACACACTGGCAACATGAAAACACTTATTACTCAATTTTTTTCTGAAAAAATGTAAAAATACTATACACTCCCAGTGATCTGTCAGAGACAAATACCTGTGTAGGCATCCTTTATTTTCTTGCTTTGTGTTTTTAGATCTTGTGATTATGTTTGAGGATGACTGACATAACAACTAATGCACAGTGAGGTATATATAATCTTTTACATGACAACTATTCCACATGTCAGTTCTCAGCATTTCCAGTTGGAACACCACACTTATCTGTTGGTCTTCATGGATTTATGAGTCATAGGTCTTGACAAAACAAAATCCATTATTATATATAAAAAACCCCCATGGTCAGAATGATACAGTTAATCATTTAAATGTCTTGAACCTATGTATTCTATCAGCTGTAGCAGAGCTTTACCAACAAACACCATTTAATAGCTGGTTTATACAAATATCAATAGTGTTTATTTGTGGATATTTTTTATTATTATTATTTTGGATTTGCTAGGAAATAGAAGAAAAAGTGTATGGAAAAAGACATCACACTCATGGGCAGAGTAAGTAAGAAAAGATAACTATCAGGTGAAAGCACTGTATCAACATTTATCAATAAGATGTAAGCTGGAGGCTTATTTCTTGAACTTGATATACAATGAATCACTTTCTTGAAAATAGTTACTTACATGGCCTCAAATCTTGTTATAATACATGCCACATCTTGCCAGTAACATAACAGCTAAACCCGCAGAATAATGCAAAGCCTTCTGAATTCACAATGTTTGGCTGTACAGTGAAGCTGAAATACCACAGGAGAAAGGTATGAAGGGAAGACTAAATGCAGCCTGGCAAACACATTCCTCAACCCATAAAGGATTCTAGTATTAGCCTTTCAGAATCCTCCCAAGTGCCTTGCCTGCATTATGTACAAAAAAATTCCACTAAACCCAAATAATGTCTGTAGACTACTACTAATTTAGTAATAAAAAAGAGATGACAGATTTCCTCCTAGATTACCATTACTATGTTTCAGGTGACTACGTCACTGTTTTGATTATGTTAAATGCCTTGGGAGTTAACTATTATTCATGGAATCATAGAATGTTTTGGTTTGGAAGGATCTTAAATATAATCCAGTTGCAACTACCTTGCTATGGGCAGGGACACCTTTCAGTAGACAGGTTGCTCAGACTCCCATTCAATCCGGCCTTGGACACTTGGGGGTGGGGCATCCATAACTTCTCTGGGACAATACCACCCTCACAGTAAAGAATTTCTTCCTAATAACCAATCTAAACCTACCACCTTTCAGTTTAAAGACCCCTTGTTCTATCACTAAATGCTCTTTTAAATAGTTCATCTCTATCATTCTTGCTGGCCCCATTCAGGAGCTGAAAGGCTGGTATAATGTCAGAGTATTCTCTTCCCCAGGCTAAAATATCCCAGTTCTCTCAGATTTTCCTCATAGGAAAGCTGCTCAAACTCTCTGATCATCTTCATGGCCCTCCTCTGAACTCACCCCAGCTGGTCCCTGCACTTATTCTGGGGGCTCAAGTCCTGAGTGCAGCACTCCAGCTGGAGCCTCATTAGAGCAGAGGGACGGAATCACCTCCCTTTTGGTCACACCTCTTTTGATGCAGTTCAAGATACAATTAGCTTTCTAGGATGCAACCACACACTGATTGCTCATGTCCAAGGCAAGGTAATATTAATTACATTATGCTTAGTAAGTTTCTAGTTCACAGGTGCAATAGATCTATGCATTGTCTATAATTTACACACAATATCTCTGTCTTCTGTTCCAAAAGCACTTATTGTTTCCCTAAAATTCTGATGAGTAAAGATTTTTCTGAAGTGCTTCTCTTTAAAGACTTTTCTAATGATCCTAGCAGTTCAGAAAAGCATGTTTTTCCTCTGCAAAATCCAGCTTTCTCTCTATATATATATATGGCATGATTTTATACTGTAACTGCAGCTCCTTTTGAAATAACAGTGTCTCCAGTACTTAGTATTTCAGTATAATGATTTTACTAAAGGCCTGAGTGCCAATTATGAATTATTGAAATTTTTTTTAAAACGTATAGGTAATCTTCACAATTATTCTATTAATTTCAACAGGTAGTTAATTTTACTGTCATAAACTATTTGTGATAATTCAAGATATCATCTTACACTTCTACGAATCAAAAGCATTATACCAATGCCCAGCTTGCTTACTATAAGTCAGACTCCAGCCTCCCTCACAGAATTTGTTTTACCTGGGGAACCAGACCTGGCTCATAAACTTGGAACTCATAGTGCTGCAGTTCCCTCGTGCTATTCTGTATAATTTTTTTAAAACTTTTTGTTAATACATAGTTTTTAAACCAGTGATAACGCTAGTTACAGTTTGATGGATTAGGCTTTGAGGCCACATTCATTAAATGACTGCTAAGCGCTAATTAAAGTCTAACTAAGGTTTTTTCCCACAACACGAGGGATTTGTTGATGTTTTTCCATCTCTCTCTTGTATATGAATAATTTTTAAAGCAAATAGGTTTATACCACTAGTGTTTGAAGAGTGGCTTACTGAATACTAATTGCTAATTCTGGTACATAACTAAAATATTTCTTAAAAACTCCAGCAGCAGAGAATATTTCTGAACATCTGGCTTCCTCTCAATTGGCAAATAATTTACTACTAAGGCCCTCAGTAGAAAAAACTTGAAGTCAAATATCTTTTCAAATGCTGAGTATTTCAAAGATATTTGTAACAAGTTGCTTTCAGAAAGATTATTTATTTTAACCAGCTCAATAGAAAATTACAAATGTTCAAATTTGCCTTTTCTGAATCTACATAAATGAAAACCTTACTAGGAAAATAAAAATAATATTTTACTTCATATGCATTTTGCTATAAATGTTCAGCAATAAAAGTAGCATGATGACAAAATATACTTTAAAGGATAAAAAATTAATGGAAAATTTCCCCTCTTCTTAACATACGTATAAGCAGAGAAATAAATGCCAATTCTTTTTGTAGTGGCCTCTAAATATCTCAAATCAAATTAAATTCTCACTGTATCAGATACATAAAATCAGGACAAAGAAAAATCTATGGCCAGAAACAGATTTTCAGTGTAAACATGTAAGAGAGAGCTTTTCATAGATCTCAGAATGAGGAAAGACATTGTATTCCAACAAGTTTCATAGATGATTATATATCTTTTTAATCCTGTATAGAAACATACTGCAGGCAATAATTTCAGTTGAACATAGCAGGCCAGAAGCATTTCACTATCTTGGAACTGATGAGGACATCATTTAAATAATTTGTCTAAGTTTACACAGTAAAAAAACCAATGAATGAGCACAGATGTCCTGAACGTTTCATCATTTAAATAATTCTTCTCTAAATATGTAACTTGTGCCTAACTGTATATTGTAGATGTAAGTTCTGAAATCAAATTCTTTTTTGTGCAAATCAAGCAGACGTTGCTTTCTTTTCTTCTTCAGCATCTTAGAAATATGTGCAATGCCTTGGACAGTGTCCACACAAAAATGAAAGCCTTGCTCTCTTACAGACAAATTTACTGAGCCTGAAATTCAAAACATTTAAGAAGTATGTTTTACGTGTAATATTTTACACCTAAGTTCTTTGGAATTGGTTTCTTGTGCAATATAGGAAGAAGTCCACCGTTGCTAAGATTGATTCTTACCCCTCTCATATCATAATGACTCATCAATACTTGAAGGATTATAGGGGAGTTAAGTGCTTTAATGTTGAATTCTTTGTGAGATGATCCTTTACTTCCAGGTTTTTCTTTAGTCAGCTCAGTGACTTCTTAAATTTCATTTAAACCTGTAGAATCTTCCCTGGTGCCTAGGAGGAATTTTAGCCAAGCCTGTCCATCTGCTGCCCTTAGAAGACTGTGCCTGCAGAAGACTGTGCTTGAATGGAAACTCTCAGATCTTCTGAGACTTTTGTCTCTTACCAGATATCTGGCCAAGTGCCTTTGACTGAGTTTGAGACATCTGACTCCCTTCTTTTAACTGCCAGACTCTGGGACTCCTAGAAATTTCTCTGCCTGGAATAGATAAATTTCACAGCAGGGAATGATGTATTTTCCTCTCCTTTCAGGAATACCACATGACCCAGCATTTCCTCAACAGGTTATGACATACACATAGAAAAAATACCTAAAAATATTTTGTTTACAGACTTGATTATTTTTTTACTTAGAAATGAAAGAACTGTGTTAGTTTATTTTCCAAAAGACAATAGATAAAATGTTGTAATTTCAAAGTTAAATGAAATCACAGTAAAAAAGGTGGCAGATTGTGAAAAATACTACACGTGCTTCTTTTGCCTCCCTATAAGAAATACATTTTCTGTTTTGACATTTGAATGAACTACATGGTAGAGTTAGTATGGACAGTATCTATTTCATGTTTGTTCTTTTTTGATTTTGGTGTAGATATTTCTAGTATCATTATGAAAAACAACTGAGTGAACCAAAATGTTGTGGGCTTTTTGTTTGTTCGGTGGGTTTTTTTGTGGTTGTTCCTATGTGGATGATTCCAAGAAAGATGTTCCAATGTTCTATGTCTTCTCATGGTAATACAACTTTTGAGGGAAACAGATTGCTTGTGTAAGGCAAGTGGGCTCTTGGACTTCTCCAGAATGATTCTAACCTGTATGGGTTACTGAAAGGCTCTGCAGATCTTAGGATAAATCCAATTTTCAGAGGTCAAATGTCTCTTTCCTGTGGGATTTTTGTGGAAAAAAATAATTTATTAATGGTATTGTATAGAGAGAAACCCCAAGAATCTCGGGCTAGTACCATCTAAGATATGCGAGCTACTTCTAAATACACAAATTTGGGTGTAAGAAGAAGAACAGCTAAAATGGTTCCTAAATTAAATTTGTTTTTCCAAGAAACAAGACAAGAAGGTACTTTCTGAGTACAAGAGAGGAAGGCTTCATGTCTCTGTGGCCATTAACTCATGATGAGACTAAATTCTCTTGTGAACACAGATAAATGCCTTAAATACAGGTTTTGCCTCTGATCTTTCCCTAATATATTTGTGCAATCTCATTTTGACCCTATTAGTAGTAGTAGTATTTCTTCCCATATTTTCATATGAGATTTCAGAGATTCAAAAAATTACACAGTTCTCAGTCTTATTGATGGTCAACACATGGTTTTACTGTGATTTTGCTTTAAACTCATGGCCCAATTCTAACTTAAAAACATTACGTTGTTGCTGTGTTTGTTGTTTTGTTTTCTCTTCCCTTCTGAAAATCAGTATTTTATTCCATATTTATGTTTCAATTATGATTTTTTTATTTGATCTGATGATTGAATGATGATTTCTTATTTGCTGATACACTACATCAGAAACTCTCTTTTATTTACCCAAGATCCTGGTTATAACATTTAGAAATTTCCTTTTTTCCGTAATCACTGCATCTTAATTTTGTGAGGGTTTGAAAGACCATTTCATTACCAATTATATCACCTACCTGAGTACTAAGTACATTGAAATGACACATTTGTTCATCTTCATTACCTCTGAGGTACATTTTTAGAGAATGGTTCTGCTTAATGTGAATTCAGACCCTTCTATGACTGCCTTTCACAGTGTTGAATTTCACACTTGATCACTTCTATTGGCAATCTTATAGTGAAGTTTGCTGTAACATGCTGAAAAGTCGGTGGATTATTTTCTATTATTTTGGGTTTTTGTAGGTTTTTTCCATTTTCCCTTTCAGCTTGGACTTCCTAATATCATCAGCTATGCCTTCATATATCTCTAGTGATACAGGGCTCAAAGTGTTTTCAGTGATTCATGCTATAAAATAGTATAGCTGCTAGCAAATTTTGAGGAACACAGAGATCTTCAACAGCTTTTCAGAAGGTAGCAGGCTTGGGTATTCATGTAGATTCTGCAAGAACAGTGTCTACTATAGTTATTTTAGGTGGAATTTGGCTGCAGGCTTCATGTAAAAGACATTCTAAACAGGAAAAAAAAATATTTTTCCCTAAAGATATACCAGCATAAGTAATACAATTGGTTTTTAACATTTTTCAGTGTTTTTTTATTTGTTTTCTTTTGTTTTCATTTGGTTTTTGCTTTGTTGAATGAGTCCAAGTAGAACGCCAACTTCTGCAAGCTGTTAAAGAGAGTTATGCTCTGGCAAACATACTTCTATAATCCTGTTGTTAGCTGATGTTTGTTTTATTTAGGGCTGAAGACTTTTTTAACAGTTTGTTTCAAGAATAGTTGGTATTTCTCAAATTTTCTAAACTAATAGATAGATTTAAAGGTCTGTGATCCAATCCTGATTCTTTGGCAGGCCTGAGAACAGTAGATACCATGAATTTCCATAAAATATTTACATTGAAACTTGATGTTCAATTGCCTTCTATAGTTTCTGCTAATAAAAATTTTTCCTTTTGCAGTGTCCCAAATTCTTGAAAATTGGACTCTTAAATCTGGTAATATTTCTGGTTTCATCAATAACTTGCCTGTTTTTTTCTCTGAATGAGTCATCATTCTATAGTTTTATATAATATTTCTTTGCATTTGTATTTTTTTGTTATATAATCATCACATATATAAGTTTCCTAAATAGTATTATAGAAAAAGAATTTTCCATGTCACACGGGGTTTGTAAGGTTCTTTGGGGTTTTTCGTGTAATTTGGCTGTTAAGTAAATTCTTCCTATTTGTTGTCATAAAATTCTGACCTAATTGCATTGGGTACCTTGAATTCCTATGACTTCCCTACTAATACATTGGGTCAACAGGGTTCAATCAAGACTTTGCAGAGTGTACATTACACAGTCCAGTTTTGTGCATATAGAAGCCATGATATTGCTAAAGAAGGGCCTTCAGAAAAAATCAGAGAAATGCACCAAAATAATATTTTTCCCAAATTATGCAATTAGGTTCCAGTTCTTTTCATCCCCTCTACTAAAACAGAACACTATGGGATATTCTGAAGTTATGCTTCTGTTGACCAAAAGTTCTGTTCCAAGAAATTTATAGTTTGAACTAGATATTTGATTTCAAAGTTAAAACTTTAAATATAATTTGAAAGCAGCATGTTAGCTTAAAGTGGACCTCCCAATTTCAAGTTGTTGACATAGATAATACAATTTTTGTTTACAAATATGTTAATTCACTTTTTTCCCCTGGTGTAAAAGGACAGTATTTGTCTTTTGATCCTGAATAATGGTCAAAACAGATGTTGAAATACCTGAATATTTTGGGATTATATATGTAATTTCCTGAAGTTTTTCACACAGTATTTTGGGAACCTTTTTTTTTCTATTTGAAAGAAACAAACAAAAACAACCAAGCAGGTATGATGGACAGATACAGGGTAAACAAGCATTACCCAATCAAAATGAGTGACCAGGTCAAACTTGATTTCAATTATAGCAGTGAAGGAGCTGAGTATTTCCCATTATGCAATGAGAAACATCTGTTCTGAAACATCTACGGCCTAGATATAATGAGTAGGCATGTGAATTGACACATTCAAGTAGCCAGTACAACCACCAATCCACAGCTGAAATGCAAAGAGCAGATTTCTTTCATTACCTTGCTAACAACATTGGGCATCAGAGACACATGGGGTCACAGGCTTCATCAGGCTTAGTTCATCCTAGAAGTTGGGGCAGAGAAGTTCACTGCTTGCCCCAGTATAACAAAAGGCATGCCCAGTTTGACCCAAGGCTGTGCTTTAGTGATTTCTCTCTCCCAGCAGAAGGCTCATGCGTGTCTGAGAGAGTGTGATGTCTCTACACAGGAATTCTACCTCTCAAAATAGGCAGAGGATGAACAACACTGACTATAATAAATGGAATTTTCCCACACCAGTATTGTTAGCATTCCCAGCTACAAGGTCACTATAAGTAGAACTATTCCATCCTCTTCATCAAATCTTCTGGTTTGAACCCTTTCCTCCCAACAACAGAGAAACAGAGAAAATTGTGTGTTTCCTTGGAAAGAAGTGCTGAACTGTGGAGGCATTATAGAGAGACAGATGCAATGAAGAAGACAATTTGTCCTAGAAAGTAAGAACCATCCCTTGTAACTGGGTGAGAGTCTGTAGATGCAGGCTTTGTTTTTGAATAAGAAGACATCACTGAAACCCAAAGGGAAAGCTGCAGCTATATTTTTCTGCCTTGCTTTTCCCTGCAGAAGTAAAAATCAGAGCTCTTCAAGGAAGGGGTTAAGAGCACATTAACCTACACATGGCAAATGCTTCCTAATAGCACACAAGCTCCTAAACCTTGAGCTTTGCTTAAGCTCTGTTGTGTATGAAGTTGGAGACCTAAACTGACAACAATGACAAAAAATGAGCAAGGATGATGGAATATGAAGCCTAGAGAAACTGAATGCTCTCTGATGCCATTATAAACTGAAACAAATCCTTTGTAGCTGTTTGTGTTTTCCAGCGTCTAGGGACTGCAGGGCATCCATAGGTCAAAGTAGCAGTCCACTGCTTTTCAAAGCATTTTACATTGAAAACTGTTTTATCTGCACTAGAAAGGGAAACTGAAGACAACTGACAGGGGTAGTGTTTCCACAGAGAGTACATGTCAACTATAAAATGCACCACTGGTTTAAAATGAAAGCCTATATTGTTCTATATCAATAAATTGATATGTTTATCAGGGACTCAATTCATCACAGATGGGGCAAAAATGATAAAGTGTCTCTCAAACTGTTAGAATTCAGGGATAGAACAAAAGCAAGCACAAAAGGTAATGGCAGAAGAGGTGTAAAAAATAGAAGCTCAGAAAAGAACATTAAAGTGACTCAGACAATAAAAAGAAAAAGGCCCACTAAGACTTCTGGAAGGTAAAAAAAGAAAGTCAGTGAACATCAATTAATGACTAAAGCATGTGAAATCAGAGCACTGTAAGAAAACAATAGAAGTAGTTTCTCTGACCACTGGTAACACTATTTTTTTTATAGTATTATGTAAAAAAAAGTAAGAAGTGCAAAGGGTTTAGAGTTGATGTAGCCTGAGGGACAAGATATATTCCTGCCTTTAAAACAGCAAAAACCTTCAAATTCAACTGCTTTACATTCACTGTAAATCTACAAGTTTTCATAAGTTTAGGAAGTTTTCTTTAATTTTAATGGATAAAATGATATCTATATGTGAAAAATAATTATATCTTTATAATTTAGTCAAAGAGAAAAGCGAAAGTTAATTAAAAATATTTCCAAAATATGTGTTTTGACAAAAAGAGAAATAATTCTCTTCTGTATAGAAAGATCGAGCTTAAAAGGTAGAACAATGTAGTACATAGAACACATACTAAGAATTTGAAATATCCAGGTTTGATGAAGAAACTTGGAACCAGGAACATAACTTTCCTGCATGCACACAATTTAACCATCAGAACAATGACTGTGAAGGAAAAAAATCCACCCTTGTTCTCTGTTTCAGCAGAAAGCAAGCTGCAAGCTTCCAAATTAATGAAGAACTACCGATGTCATGCTTTAAAATTCACTTTGACTAGAAAGGAATTAGCTGATACAGTCCATGTATCAAAAAATGAAACACGTATTTCACTTTAACAGAGCTTTATATGAGTTTAAAAAAATAGCAAGAATGTAAGACTCATGTTCACTTCTAAAAACAATAAAACATTCTGTCATGAGTTCTCTCTATTATTCAGGCAAAATGAAAAGCTAAAAATTGTAAGCAATTCATTCATGCCTCTGGGGAAATAAAAGAAACTAATGTAAATAGGGGTTTTAAATGAGTCTATGTCCTGCCTGACCTGTGCAAAAAAACTCTTACTTGGTAATACCAACAGAGATGATTATCAAATAAATTAAATTTGTCCAAACACAGTTGCACAATTTTGAGTTCCATGTAATTACGAATATAAGATTCATTGTTAGTAGTCACTGGTAGTAGTAATGCTTAGCCTAAATCAAATTCTCTACCTTAGGCAAATATACCCCTTTTCAAGAGAGCATTCTTGCCTTGATATCTTTGCAGTCTAAGACCAGAAACACTTATGTGGGAGACCAGCTGCGTGTGTCTGTGTGGTCCCATTGTTCTTCTGATTTTGCACTCGTTGGCATCGTAGTCAGATATATTGACACTTACAAGATATGTGTCCACATAGACAGATAAAAAGCAAGGGGAAAAATGTATTTTTGTCCTTATGTAAAGAAGTAGCTGAGAAACCACTCAAGGAATTAGGTTAGGCCTGGCTGTAATCATATTTCCAGCAAATTATTGGAAATCATAAGTGGAAGCCAAATGAAATTAGTGCATGTAACACCCTGCATCTGTTTTGTGTAGTCAGGTTCCTTTTTTAGGCCTGAAGCAAAAAAATCACTGTGTTGTGTCTGCTGCAGAGAGGGGAGCAAGCTCCTGGATTCATGGGCTCACAGAAAACTTCTGGGTATGGTAATTCAAATATATCCTGTAATAGCTGAAGAAAGAATATGAGTCACAGTCTCACCAAAATGCTCTGTATTCTGGTCTTTGACTCTGGGAATTCAGAAGCTGGATTTAATTGTGGAATTCTACAAACAGTAAAATATACACAGTACAATAATTCTTTCCTGCAATTTTTTGGATTGGATTTGGGGGTTTTGTAGTTTTCTAGGGTTTGTTTTGGTATTTTTTGTTTCGGTTGGGGTTTTTTCGTGGTTTTTTTTTGCTGTTGTTGTTTGTTTGTTTGTTTGTTTGTTTGGTTGGTTGGTTTGTTTGTTTTAATCTTTACAAATGTTGCACAAAAAGAAATATCAACTTAATAACTCTGGAGCTGAGAGGAATTTGAGGGTTCCAATTCAGCTAGAGGAAATCAAATGCTGAAAGCTTTGAAAATAATGGAATTTTTACCTAAGACAAACTTTCTTCTTTGATATAATTAAATATACTTTCCATTCTATCACACACAAGGGGGACCAGGTTAAAATGAAAAAAAAAAAAAAAGAAAGTCAACTTTATGTTTGTTTTAATTGTCTCTAGTAAAAGTAGAAGGCAGACTGTGCTGCATATTGGATGGAGTGTTTTGCCTTGGAAAAATCCTCCTCTGAAAATATACTTTAGAGTAGGAGCTGTGCTGTTGGTGGGTTCAGGTTCCTTGAAATTGCTTCATAGGAACTGTGGGTGCAATGATGTTAACACAGCTTTGAACAAAATCAAATAGAAATCAAGTCTCTAAGCAAAAGTGCACTGATGTCCAAATTCCACTCCAGCTACAATGCCCTTCTATTGACTTGCTTCAGACTTTTAGAAACACTAAACCAGAAGAAGACTGCTATAAAAATCCCCAGGTGGAAATTAGGCCATCTGAGTCTGCACCACAGACTGCAGATGACTGTGTCACAGCTGGTGATTAATTCACTGTCAAAACCCAGTGGCAAACAGACAGAAAGCAAGAGCTTACTGGCAAAGGAGAAAGTGAATGGAAAGAGTACTAAAGATGAAATATTTTATCTTACCGTATGTGTGTAAGGCATATCACTTGCTGAGGAAATATTATTTGGAATATTATTTCCGGGCATTATGTCCATAATGAACTTTGTTATTCTTTCCATCATAATGGATTTATATTTGGCCCTTTTCTCTCCATCTCATCAGGTACATACTCAGTGAGTAGAAGAAAGAGAGAGAAATATTTTTATCTTTTTTCCTGGGTTTTTGATATTTCTGTGGTGCACTCACAATGAGACCTGAGGAACTCCAATGAGAGAAATTGTGACACATTGAATGCTAAGGATTAAAACATGCACTTGTGACTAATTCATATAATTTGCCCATAACCAAACTTCAATGTTATTTGTATCTTTTTTTTCCCTTCCTTTTTCAACATAGTTCTTAACTCTTTGAAAGAATGTGAGTCATTTCTAAAATATTTAAAACAGAATTAGGAAATCATAGCTCATAGAATTAAAGGGATTGGAAAATGCTTCCAGAGGTCATTTGTTGTGAATAAAACTGGGCCAATACAGAGAAGCTTTCTCAGAGTCAGCTGAGCTTTCTTTAATTTTTTTTTCCCCCCAAAATACCACCACATATATTTCCTTCTGTCAGAGAGTTTATGGTCTCAGTATACCAGAAGAAATGCTAACTGGATATTAATATCAGGAAAAAACGATAGACTGTCTTACCCAAATGGAATACAAAGCTGTGAATCATCAATATGCAAAGGAATATTCTAACTCATATCTGTGTTTCTGAGGCTTGAACAGGGTCTCTGTCCTTTCTGAGATGAAATGTGGGACAGTGAGAACACAATTCAATAAAATTTAAACAAACAATAAGACCCGCTAGATTAAACCAGTAATTTTCCTGTAATTATAGGATTATTCTTTCTTTCTAATTTTGTGTTTTAAATTAAGAAATTATTTATAATGTACTGGGGAAAGAGGTGTGGGGAAACAATTTTGTTTCCCTTTTAGACACACCACTGACTCATAGATTTTTAAAAATCTTTTGTGTTATGGAATATTAAAATCAGATGCCTACTTCTTCAGATGAATTGAAACCTTCAGCATGAAGATGTGTTTGAATGCAGCAATACCATGGCTTTTGCTGGCTGCCTGCTATGCACATGGAAAAAGAACTGTTTCAAAAGTAAAATATTTTTAGAGAAAATTTGCATTTTGAATGGAAGCTAGTGAGGCATGTCACTGCTAAAATGCTGGGTATCTTGTTACCCATGTATTTCAGTTCCAGCATCAAGGAGGTTATAACAGAGAAACAAATATCTTTGCTACAGAGGAGTATCAGGTAATATGTATGATAAGGGTATTAGGGAGGAGCTGAAAAAATAAGATGAATAGACTATCTCCAGATTGATCCCTTAAATGTAAATTAAGACAACTCGCAGGTTTCCTGTGATCCCAGTGAGCTACCATAGCAGCTGGTAGATAATAAGAGACTGTTTAAGTTTTATGTCCCCTACTTCTCACAGTAGAATAAACAGTATTTCCTAACTTGCCATAGTCTATAAGCTTGTTGTTTATAGTCTTTGAGGCAGGGATCACTTTGGTCTGGAAGTTACTCTTTTTCTCTACTGTTTCAGCCAGATTTGTCCAGATTGGTATCTGCATTCAGCTATGTCTGCTGGAGGGCTATTATGAAGTAGTGGTGCAGTGTTAAATTGAAGCCTACAGCCAAACAGCAGTGACAAAAATATACCAGATAATAGACTGTCTCTACATTCTTAAAAAAAAACCCAAATAAATTAAAAAAAACAGTGGAAAGGTAAATATATTTGACAAGAAATTAAAGTTTGTTCTCAGCTTCCATACAAATTTTTCCTTTTTCCCTGTTTGGTGTCACCTCTTTACACTGCTCTCTGAAAAAAACAAGGGATTGCAAACTGTTTATTTATCAAGACATTGGTATATTCTCTATCTGTAAACTGTAGGACGGATAGAAACAGATCCTTACACAAATATTTATCAATAATTTACAAACACACTTTAGGAACACCTTGAGTGTTGGTTACATGTTATCCTCCGGAGGTAAATTATTTTATTTATTTTAAAAGCCTTTTCAGCTGGAGAAGCAAGATTAACTATTCACCAACACATGGTAATAATTTAGATCTCTCAAACATCACAAATTGTTTTGGGACCTAATTAAACTACCATTATCCTACAGAAATCTTCTAAGGAGAGTCCTCTTTGGCCCTGGTTGGATGTCATGTGCCCACCAAAGACACTCAGTTGATGTTGGGTGGCTGAGTTCCCCACCTTGGGAACTACCAAGGAGCCCAGGGGTCCCAAATCAGCAGAGGCACACTGGTGGGACTGCTCTTTGAAATACCCCTAAGAATTAAGTGGTTTCTCCCTAGCCTATCTCACCTTGATATGTTAATCCACCTCTGTTCATTGGCCTTGACCTGTTCTCTCACTCCATCCCACCCCTCTCCCCATTAGTGGTCACTGAGTCCCCCTGCCCTCTCTCCACCCGTGTGCCCTGTGACCATTGGCCGAGTGTCCCTATAACAAGGGAAGCTCAGGGTTATTCAACCTCTTTCTCCCATGGAACCCTCTGGAATATATGTTTCTGGAACTCTGCATCTTGGGACTCTGTGGTTCTGAATCCTGGGTAACTCCTGAGCTCTCCAGCAGTGGGTGAGTGTGTGCAATGCTGGCCACCGGCAGGGTTAGGAAAGGGCTGCTTGCACAGAACCCTGTGGTTCTGGCCAGAGTGACCTCTCAGACCCATGGAGACACTTCTGGTAAATGCAGAGGCCTCATCCACCCCACACCACCGACAGCATTGACTCCTCTTCTAAATTCCACAAGGGAGAGCAAATAAAATGGAAAGCTCAGTGGTTGAGACAAGGGAGAGATCACTCAGCAGTTACTGCCATGGGCAAAACAAACTCAGGTAAATTTAATTTAGGTATTATTAAGCAAATCAAAGCAGAGCAATAAGGGGTAGAATCAAATCTTAAAGCATTTTCCTCCCATCCTTCTCTTCTTCCTGAACTCAGCTTCATTCCTGACTTGTCTACCATTATCCCTCTAAGTGACATATGAGAATGGGAAATTGAGGTTGTGGTCAGTTCATTATGTGCTGCCTCATAATCTTCCCATGCTCCAGCATGAGGACCCTCTTGTGGGAGACATTTCTACCTGAGCTTCTCTAATGTGTTGCAGTTCTTCACAAACTAATCCAATGTGGGTTCCTCACAGGGTCACAAGCCCAGGTGGCAAATTTGCTCCAGTGCAAGATCTTATCACTCCACCAGGCACAGATCCTGTCAGGAAGCTGCTCTGTCATGGACTTCCCATGATGTCCTTCATTCATACAGCTGCTCCCACATGGGGTCTTTCAGGAGTTGCAGCTGGATTCCTGCTCCACCATTAAGCTCCACGGGCTGCACGGGACAGCCCAGCTCACCGTGGTCTTCTGTGTTTGGCAGTTTTGTAACTGATTTTTGTAGCTGCAGCAGCTTCTTAAATAGTCAAGATATAAAATGCTTCCACAAAGACCCTTGTTGCAAAATGAAGGAAGGAGAAATTAAAGACTAGTATTGCCCTTAGTTTGAAGAAAAAAAAAAAAGGGATAACTAATCTTGTGCTCATCTATTTAACTTATTGTGAATTCAGCTGTAAAAAGAATTTGGAAGTGTTCGTATCTATGCCATATGGTCAGAACAGAAAAGTCTCACTAAAGTGTTTTGAAACACTAAGAGAAATCAAACTAGATATTTTTTATCATTTTGAGAAAGACTGGAAAGATCGCTTCGAAATATTTAAATTAAGAAAAGAAAAATTTAATTAGAATGAAAATATCTGTAGTGGAAGAAGCAGACTTTTTTTTTTTATTCCTGTAAATGAAACTACAGTCTATTTTGATATTTCATATTTGGAACCCTTAAAAAAGCTTTTTTCAGTTTTATTGTACCTAATCATATGCACTAATAGAGTGTCAAGTTAGCTCATCATGTTTTGCTTTCCAACAGAGGAGATATTCTATTTACTTTAGAATTATTGTAGTGGTTTCAAAGAGTGTGTATCCCACAGATCCCTTTCTTTCTCTTTCTTTTAGATTTTTTATTCATGCTAATATTTCAACTTTTGAAATGGCAATTTGGAAATATTTTCTGTACATATAGACACTTTGAGATATTTATACTCAGACATATTTCTATATTCTACTCAGCTTAGAAGAATAGACTTTTTCTTTAATTAAAATATTTTTATTAAACAACATTTAATATTAGCTTATATAATATAGTTTAAGCAGTTTTCCTCAATATTACAGAATAAATTTCTTCTAAAGATGTTGACTTTTGAACAAAGGTAAGCTTACTCATTGTTCTGTTTTGCTTAGAGACAAAAAAATAATGGGTGTAAAACATCACTAAATATGTTGGGATTTTTGGCTTACTGTAGAAGAATTCTATTGCAATGATATTTAATTATGGGCTTTTTTCCCCCTACATTTATATGAAGCTATCTAAAATTGCTAAACTGTTGCAACAGGTGGTAAAATTCTATTATTCCTGAGCAATGTGCTAGGTTCACCCATCAAATAGAAATAAAGGAGGATGTATTAAAGCACATTTTCTCAGAGAAAGAAAAAAAAACCCAACAAAACCAAAACATAGAGGCATAGAAGTTAAAATATCTTAGAATCCTGCAGCATATGTCCGGGTGAGGCCTCAAGGAGGCTGCTGTTGACTTGAGCCAGCAGGAGACATTTTGGCTGGTGTGGCTGGGGCAGGGCCAAGCCCACTATTTTCAGCAGGATTCAAAGACAAAGTTTAAGTGTTATTTACCTCTATCTTACAGACACAAATTTGCTGATTTAATCTTACAGCTAGGAAGAATAAGAGTTACTTGTACTTGGTCTAAGCAAACTTTCAGAAATTGTAATGGGTTACTGCACCTCTTAAAGTCTTAAAAATACTAAAGTAGAATCACTTTAATACTTCCATGCATATCTCCTATGAGGCAAAACTTTGCACACACCAGGTGTACACATTAGTCATATTTAAGCCTAGTTCAGATTCAAGGAAAGTGGTTTTGGAATGTTACCTAATGCAATATACAGAATGACAAGAAAATGAGAACAGTAAATTTAAAAGGTAATTATAGAGCAGAGAAGCTTTAAGAAACATGGTGGTCACTGCAGCCCATTATTTGATCCTTTCATCAAAGACCTACAACTTTCCATCTGAGTAGCTGTGTGCATTATTTTTTCTTGAAATTAGATGACAAGATGGCACAAAATGTGATTTTCCTAGAAGCAGATCCAGGTTTTCTAATTTGTAGGCCAGCAGGCATCTGTCACTTTTGAGAGCCCCTTAAAGAATTCAAAACAACATCACCTCAGGGCTGTTTCATCTTGAGTAATTTGCCTGAATTGGAACTACTTGGCTGTTTTTGCTGGCTTCAACCCCTCTTTTCCTATCTGTATTCAAGTTGTATAATACCTGAAGTAGGAGCTAAATATCTGTGTGCTTCCATGTTAAATATAAACCAGATGAGAAACCCCACAAAGAAGCTAACCTTATAAAACCAGTAAATAGATTAATATTACTGAAAATTAGATTAACGTGTAGATTTATTGGAAGAAGGCGTACTACTTTCACCATATATAACTTGGCTGATAGAATTTTAAATTTCTAGGAGATTCTTCAATTCAATGAAGGTACTGGAAATACTAAAGTGAATTTCTTGTATGTATTATGTTCAATACATTTGCAAAAGGACTTCCATAATTTGTACCAGCCTAAATATCTTTTAAGTGTAGTATGTACCTTTCCCAGCCTTGCAGCAAGGGAAAAAATTGCAAACCAGAGTAAGAGGTTCAGAAACATAATATAATCCAAGGTGGCCCAAATTGCCCTTCAGACATAACAGCCAAGTGCTAAGCATTCCTTAGAGCTACAGTTCCTTTCTGTGAAATAAACAACCATAAAAATAATTACTTTTTTGGATTGTCCTGTATTAAAAATCTCTGGAATTCAATATGTATATTTGCCTAAAAATTGTAAATAATAATCTAATTTTATTATTACGGATTTATGTTTCTGTTTCAAACTTTAATTTTAAATAAAATTACTCCCTTTTTATAGTTTAATTGAACTTTACTTATCCCTACATATTCCCAAATGAGAGTTTCTCATTTGTTGGTATTGAATTGGTGCCATAGCTCTTAGAGCATTGCTGACTTGAGACCTTAACCTTTACATGAAGAAACAATACACTTTATTTCCAGAAATGTAGTCATTGCTAAAATGATAAAATAGAATATATGGTGCTGAAAACGTTTCAGAGTAATATGAATCCTGCTTCATTCATGATATCAAAATGAAATACCTATGTGATGACTTGATGGAACATAATATATTGTAATAATAAGGATGAATAACTTCATTCTTTAGAGGTCATGCTGTTTCAAAATAAGCAAAATACATGCTAGTGCTACATAGTTAGAATTCTAAAACAGTTTTTTCTTTGGAAGTAATTCAACAATGCTCTGAAAATACTCCCAAGCATAAAATAGTGCACTTGAATAGTGCACCTGGGAAATGGTGCTCAACAACTGGTCAGTGAATATGCTGAGATGAATGCCTTTTTAAAATCAACCTGTGAATAAATTATGATACTTTTATCTAGGTCCATATATTGTATGGACCTAGACTAAATATAAAGAAAAAACCTATAAAGAATTGAAAATAACTTTCACACTTGTATTTGCAATTTGGTCTTTTAATTGCCTTAATTGTTTTGAGCATCACATTACATCTTTCCTTCCTGTCTCTGAACCTAATTCAGATGTCTGATATCCCAGCTGTGTTTGTATTGTTAAATGTAGCCGGTGGTGTGGGCTGGACAGCTGACCACCAGGGATGGTCAGCGGCTCAGCAGCGTTGTCTGTGAGCGTCCTTGAATATCCAAGTCCACTACAGTTGAGGACTTTTTTCCCCTTGCCACGAGCTGCGCCTCCCTAGGATGGCAGCCACGCTGTCCCAAAAACCGGAGTGCTGCAGAGAGAGTGTTCCCTATCCCGGATCCCAAGTCAGACCCGCTCACACAGCGGTCAGCTGCTGCTTGGGTTAGGGGCAAGAGACCCCGGCTCAGGCGAGGCACCAGACTTTTATTCGGAGGGTTACAACCAATGTCGGAATGGCACGGGGGAGGAACCAGGGAGGGAAAAAGGGCCAGGGACCAATCGGGAAGGAGGAAGGGAGGAGAGAGGGAGATACGAAACATCATTGTGAGCTGAGGGACAGGGGGAGGCCGACCCCCTTCCAGGGCAAACCACTTTCAACTCCACCCCAGGGGGGCTTCATTCTCCAGATCTCCCCAGATTCCTCAGGGGGAAGAAACTGTGGGCTTGAACCACTATTACTGCTAAAGTTATGTTTATCTAAAGGCAGTTGTTGCATCTCCTTGATCTTCAGAATTATTTAAGCAGATACTAGAAGATTAATAACAAGTATGAGCTTAAATGAAATTATCAAGAAGGGTCAACACAAGAAAGACTTGGACTTGCTGGAACAAATCCAGAGGACCACTAAGTTGATCCTAGGGCTGCAGCATTTATCCTATAAAGACTGGATGAAAGAATTGGGGTTCTCAGGACAAGAGACGGCTTCAGAGTGATTTTATAGCAGCCTTCCTGTACCTGAAGGGGGCCCACAAGAAATGTGGAGAGGGAATTTTTCACGAGGGCATGTAATCATAGAACAGGGGGTAACGACTTTAAGACGGAGCAGGATAGGTTTGGATTAGATTATTATTAATTCATTTTTCACTGTAAGGGTGGAGATGCACTGAAATAGATTGCACAGAGAGGTTGTGGACCTCTCATCCCTGGAGGCATTCAAGACCAGGCTAGATGGGGCTCTGAGTAATGTGGACGAGTGGAAGGCTATATGTCTATGGCAGGGGGTTTGGAACTAGATGATTTTTAAGGTCCCTTCCAACACAGGCCATTCTATGATTCCATGATTGATTCTATGATTCTATGATTCTATGATTCTATGATATATAATTAAGGTTCAAATTTAGCCTGTTAGAAGACAGAAACATATTGAAATCCTCTCCAGATTTTTGTATAAGAATTAAAAGACTTTTTTTAAAAGAAACTTAAAATTTGCAGCATGCTGAAGAGGGTTGGAGATGGGAAAGGGACATATTTCTGAAACGCTATGAACACTTCTTGTTTAATTTTCAATTATGTATTAATATCTATCATCTGAAAAAACCCCCTTAGTTTCGTTACTTCCATCAGTTTGAATTCATAATGCAGAAAGATTGACAGTCAAAACGACTATAAGATGTCTTAATACAGGCTAATTATGGTTTGAACAGGTTTAAATGCATTCAACTCTATTTTGATCAGTGTTTATTTATCTCATGTGAATATTCTAGTTATGTAGAAACCATTTCTCCATGGCACCACGTTTAACTGCTTTCTCTTAATGTAGAAATCAGTCTCCTTCCTACTCACCTAGGAATCATTACCAGCAAGCTGGTAGCTGCTTCAGAAAAATAAGCATTCTCCTAATGAATGTAAACAAGTGAAGAAATTTCCCAATTTGTCTTTTTTAAACATATTTTCAACTTTCCCTGAATATTTTTAATTTTCTCAATAGGTCATTCATTTTTGCTAAAGAATCTCACATACTTATCAGTGATCTTCCTATGCTTAAACAGCAGATGTTTGTCATATTTTTATGTTTCCTCCTGAGCAAGGTCATCTATAATATATTTATTTAATGGTTTGGTTGGAAAGGGCCTTTAAAGATTGTCTGGTTTCAACACCCCTGCTATGGGTAGTGACTCCTTCCACTAGACATGGTTGCTCAAAGCTACATCTAACCTGTTCTTGAATACTTCCATGGATGTGGCATCCACAGCTCCTCCAGGAAACTTGTTCCAGTGCTTCACCACCCTCATAGTGAAGAATTTCTTCCTGGTATCTAATGTAAATCTACCCTCTCTCTGTTTGAAGCCATTCCCCTTTGTCTTATCACTGTATGCCTTTGTGAAAGGTTTCTCTCCAGCTGTCTTGTAGTCTCTCTTAACTTACTGGAAGGTGATATAAGCTTTCTCCAGAACCTTCTATTCTTCAGTCTGAATAACCCCAACTCTCTCAGCCTGTCTTCAAAGGAGAGGTGCTCCATCTTTGTCACCCTCCTCTGGACTCAGTTGAACAGGCCCATGTCCCTCCTATGTTGGGGACAGAGCTGGATACAGCATAACTACAGAGTAGAGGGGCAATCCCCTCCCCTCACCCTACTGGTCCCACTGCTTTTGATGCAGCCCAGGATGCAGCTGGCTCTCTGCAAGTGAGACATTGCTGTGTCATGTTGAGTTTCTCATCCATGAACATCCCAAAGTCTTTCTCCTCAGGGCTGCCGTCCATACACTTTCTGCCCAGCTTGTATTTGTGCTCAAGATTGTTGTGATCCAGGTTCATGGCCTTACACTTGGCCTTGTTGAACTTTCCGAGGTTTTCACAGGCCCACCTCTCAAGCCTGTCAAGATCCCTCTGGATTTTACATTCCTTCTTTCTACCATGTTGACTGTACCACACGATGTCATCAGCAAATTTACTGAGAATGCACTTGATCCCACTCTGCATGTCTCTGACAAAGATGTTAAACGATGCTGATACCAATATCAACACCAAAGGAACACCATTCACTGTTGGTCTCCACTTGGTTATCAATCCATTGACTGCAAATCTTTAAGGGTGATCATGCAGCCAACTTATCTACTGTGTGTTCCACCTGCCAAATCGATGTGTCTTCACTTTAGGGACAAGGATGGCAAGTAGGACAGCATTAAATGCTGTGCACAAGACAACTAAATGAGATCAATTTCTCTTTTCTCATCCACCAATGCTCTAGTCCCATTGTTGAAAGCCACCAAATTTGTCAGACATGACTTTTCCTTGGTGGAGCCACACTGACTGTCCCAAATAATTTCCTTATTTTCCATGTGCCTTCATATTCTGCTGAAATATCTACAAAGCAGCGACAAATCTTCCAAAATACCCATTAACTAACTCTCTATCTGAAACTTTTTTGAAATGGGGGCACTGCAAAACTCTGCAGAACTTGTCAGTGTTGTAGAACTGCAGACATTATTTCAAGACTTTGGAAATTTAGAGTTCTGTCACTGGAAGCCCATTTCCTTTGGTATTTTCAATTAATAGTGAGTGAACTAATTAAGTTTTTGGACAGTCTATGCTTGCTACAAATCTACTTTGATTTAGCAGCACTGACATGAAAGCTAATTTTCAACTTCATATCACAGAGGAAGAGTTATGTTTGCAACATATTTAATGGGGAAACAGTGGCAGTATACTCTATCACAGCAGTATTACAGATATTTTTTCCCCTTTGGGTCTGGCAGAATGTTGTACTTAATCATGGTCTTATCAAATCGAATAAGGAAGGATTTCTCATATATTTCAACAAAATTGCATTTGTGCTCTTTTTCTGTCCTTCCTGTGTTGCTGTATGTAGGAGAGATTTCTTCCCAGCTATATGAACAGTGAGAATTTTTTAGAAGTCTTGATGGGTTGAAAAGTGTGAACTTTCCAGTCAATACAATTTATGATATCATATTTCGACATTTTTTCAATACAAATTACTTTTATTTACGGCAATTTCTTTTAACTGTCTGGGGAGAGTGATAAAAATTTCTCTTTCCAGTCTTTGATGTGACATGCTTAGCATTTTAGCTTTTATTTTCTTTCTTGCATGTTGATTAGGTACAATTGTACCTAATCCACTGTAGATACAATTGTATCATCCACTGGAAAACATTCCTGTGTAAATTATACTTTACATGCTCTTCCGGCAATGAAATAACTATCATTTCATTCCACTATCAGGTATTTTCATGTACTTTGAGTACTTTCCCAATTTACTTGATTAAATCTCTTACTATATGCTTTTTAACTCAAGTCTCTAGTTTGCTGAACTGAGTCACTTGCACAGCTTCTCCATGTCATCAGCACATCATGGCTATAGACCTGTGGATGTCTGTTGACTCTCTTGTTTTCTCAATACAACTGTATGTATGATTCTCAGTCTGGAAACACAACAGACATTTCACCATAATGAAGTAGAAACAATTGGGAAAATAGTACAGTACTTACTATAAAACAGTGGAGTACTTTTGGACAGTACTATTAATGTAAGTAGGATATGAGACCTAATAAACACTGTATTGGTGCTTGATAAAGTTTATTCAACAAAGTACACGCCAGTATATTAACAGAACTAGGGACAAAACTGCAGGTAGAGGGTCGAAATAAAAAATATGACCTACCCAGCCTTCATTTTCTGCTGTAATATGCACAAATCAATGAGTGGTCAACCTTTCAAAATGCCCACTAAGGAACCAACGGCGTATCAATGGTTAAGAAGGAGCTAGATGAAAACCGGTGTATATGAGATGAAGAATTACATTTCAGTCAGAGTAAAGTTCAGAGCAGCTTCTTGGGAGTGAAAGTGCTGTGAAACTGCTTCATACCATGAGTACAATTTCTGTTTCCTCTGCTGGTGCTCCTCACCAGAACAATCCTCCTTACATCTATTGAGGTTCAGATGGAATGTCATTAAATTGCTGTAATTTCCAAACCTGGCAACACTGCTTTGTTTTTCATGGTCTGTTTATTACTGGGTTACTCTCTTATTCTACTGTTTTCAGCTTTAAAGATCAATTTCTGTCAAATACAGCTTAATTTACTCTTGCTTAAGAGTACTTCTATACTTTTTATTTCACAGCTTTTTTTCCTCAAGCTTCTTGAAATCTATAAATATTTTTTTATTCTTGTTCATCTCAGAATATATGCTACATTTGTAGTCGTTCCATGTCTTCTGTTTAAATTCAATACCATGTACTGAAGATGTATTCAGTGGAATTGAAATTATTTTTATTCCTAATAAATACCAGGTTTATGAATTTATGTCATGGAATGGAGAATTGACAATTTTGAGTTTTCTCTGAATGGTCAAGGTGCTGTTTTGGAGTTTTCACAAATGGGAATAAATGGTCTTAAGAAAATGGTCAATGAGTGATGAAAAAAAGAGAACAAGCAAACAAGGAAACAAACAAAAAACAGATACCAGTACCAACAAAAAAGAACTATCTACATGTATAGGATTTTTCCTTCTCTTTTGAAGTGCTCATTTCTCTGAGAAAAAAAAATAGGAAGTGTGCTGAAAGTCAATCACAGTAACTCTTTTTGAAGTATTGAATTATTAAATCTGAAGATTTTTTGAACATTACCACCACTCCAAGGATGTGTGATATTTTCTGTGAAGGTCTAGCTTTTGGACTCCTTTAAGTACATGTAAGTATTAGCTTTACTGAAGAAAAACACAATTTTAAAAAACTTTTTGCTTGCAGACAGAGGCATGACCCAAAGCCTTTGATAGAATGGCAACCTTGTGATCCAGAGTTTCTCTAATAGGGAAAGTTTCTACTGAAAGAACAAACGGTCTGACAGAAAACCTTTTTGATTGCACATTAAGTAAATTTGAATTAAGGTATTTAAAAAAAACTATGTATCAAATCTTCATACAGAGGTGAAATGTCATGCCTGAGAGTGAAAAGCAATAAGCAGGATCACTGCTTTGATTTGTCAAAGTATTTCTGACAGCAATCCAAAACCAGATATTCTAAACCCCCTGTTTTTGTGCTACTCTGGCACTGAATGAAAACCTCAGATACTTTCTTGGGGATATTTGCAGGGTTTGTATGGAGCAAGGATAATTAACTCAGTTTGTTGCATGCACTTTCATTAGTAAGACAGAAAGTGAGTGGAGTCTGAAGAATGTTATATTTATTCAGGTAACAAATCCATTGAAGTAATGAATGCATTACATAGAGACATTCTTCTGAAACATATAGTCTGCCTCTGTTTATCTGTAGAGACTTAATTAATTAGCTTATGGATTTAGCTTCCTTTTGATGTGTTTAGTGACAGTTTGTATATCCTCTCCCTCTTTAGAGATCAGTAGGTTATTGCTTCTTGTTTAACAAACAGCTTTTGTGAATCCTAAGAAGACTCTGAAGGATCATCCTATAGCATGAATAAATAATAAAAGTTTTAAATATGTTGTGTATTAAGGCATTCCAGTTCTGAGTACAAAGCACAAAATTAAAATAATTAAGTGTTCTTTAATGACTTCCCTCTAGCTTTAGTCTGCTTTTGTACACACAATATTAGGGATTTTTCCTAGAATAATCTATAAAGACACCAGGATCCTTGTTTTACTACTTATTGATAATTGCTGTAAGACATACATCTTTAGTTTTGGCCAATCACACTGCCTGCATTGCTTCTCCTGGATAGTACACCATTGTCATTTTACTTTTCTAATAGCTATTACCACTTCCTAATCAAGCAATTGTCCTGGCTGTACTAAAAGTAGTATCTTCTAATCTATCAGAAATAATAGTAAACATGGAAAAATAATACCCATTTAATAGCTGAAGAATGAAGGATAGGGTAGGCATGAGCAAAGGGTAAGGGGCAGAAGTTCTATATGCCAGTATGCAGAGCAAGTTCATCTTCATCATCTGCTTTGCCAGTGCACAAAGGGTAAAATAAGGAAAGGCAAGGAAGAAAGAACATACATAAGAAGATATTCCACATTATCACTTTGAGAAATAACAGATACGTGAAACTTGTCACATTCCCTTACAGAGCAACCTGTAATTATTTTACTGTTCTCAGACTACCATATATTTTAGCAATATGGTCTAATAATCAGCATTTTGTTAACATTGCCACTTTTTACACTGATACTAAACCTCAGAAGGACTTTAATGTGATAATAATTGTGTGCTGAGGCCACAGAGAGGTGTTTTTTTTCAGAGCTGGTACCCATAATTTACAATTTAGGGATTGCATTAAAAAAGTTCATTTTCACATAAAAGCTTCCACTAGGGAAACTGAGACCATTTCCATGAATAGATTGGTCTTGGAAATAACAGAATTTTATCAATTTTACTAACTTGATATTAGATCAAATACAGTCATACAAACTACATTCTATGGATCATTTTGCCATATGAGAAGGTTTGGTACCTTTCAGTTAAGAATCTTAGAGAAAGATTGTATGGTGTGGGCTTTTATTACCAGGTGATATTAGATCTAGAAGTAGAATCATATTGTGTGATCTGCTGCTCTGCACTGAAATTGCCTTCTGGCTGGAGTGAAACCCAAGAGCATCAAAATTTGAAAGGAACTTTGCTGTAATACAACATTTAGATAACAGTATATTCCACAGCAGCTGGAGGCATTTCAAAGTGAATTGTAGTCACAATAGAGGCAATAGTTTTTTAAAGAAAAAAAAATACCTGCTTTTTTTTTAGCAACAGAATGTATTGCTTCTGTTGAAGCTGGTAATGTGCTTGAAATATGTCTGTCCCCACGTGTAAAATAATTTTATTTGCTTGTATATCTCTTTTTATATGGGTATCATTCAGTGGAGCAGAGCCTGGTATTTATATGTCAATCATATATATATATATATATATATATATATATATATATATATATATATTAGTCAAGGGGAAGAAATAAAAGAAACCAACACCAAAACCAAGATCTCTTTCACCAATGGACAGTAGACTGAGAAATAAGTTTTTCATTGTTTGCTTGTTTAGTCTGTGATTGTGCTTTTCATAAGATCTTTCTGAGGCAGAGAATTCTTATTTTCTTAAAGCTCCATAGAGGATGTAAATGCTTGATAAGGCCATTCAAGTCTTGGGAGTCAAGACATGTTCTAACGATCAGAGTGAACTGTGAATGTGTAACAGATGGTTCCTTTCTTTATGGAATTTTTACCTTAGTATTTTTTTGTTTCCGGGTTTTTTTCTTTTCTGATTGTCTTTATTTTGTGATGGGGTCAAAAGAAAAAAAGTTATGCAGATTGGGGTGGCGTTTAAATGCCATGGTGAAAACTGGGTGAAAGGAAATGCTATTCATCACTGGATTTTTGGTTTTGTTCTATCTTCGCTTAAAGTGATTTTGTTTTTCTGAAATGCTGAAGGAAAGGAAGTAAATTCTTCTTAAAAAAATGTGTCAGACAAGGACAAAACACAGACATATTTCATGAAATTGTATGTCAGTTTTGTCTGTGATAGAGTTCATTTTCTTCAGAGTGGCTAATATGGATCTACATTTTGGTTACAGTATTGATAATTCAGAGATGTTTTAGATACTGCTTAACAGTGCTTGCACAACCGCAAGTCCTTTTTTCTTTCCCATATTGCCGCTCTGGTGCGGAGGCTGGGGTTGCTTGGAAATGTGGGAGGAGATATCTGGAGTACTGCATGTAGTTCATGGCTCTGACACTTCAGGCAGACGTAAAAGTCTGGAAAAGGAAAACAAAGCTGGTGAAAGGGCTGGAAGGAATGACTTGTGGGGAACAGCTGAGGATTTTGGAATCACTCAGTCCACAGAAAAGGATGGTGAGGCATAACCTTATTGCTCACTAGATCTTACTGAGGACAGGACGTGGAGTTGGATGTGCTGATCCCTTCTCCCTCATATCCAGTGACATCATGTGTGGAAATGGTTCAAAGGTGCACCAGGCAAGGTTTTGACTGAACCTTAGAAAGCATTTTTTCACCAAGAGGGTGGTCAAACACTGGAGAGGCAGTCAATGCCACAAACCTGTCTGTGTTGAGCCAGATTTGGATAATGCCCTTTATAATATGCTCTAGCTTTTGGTCAGCCCTGAAATCTTCAGACAATTGGACTAAATGATCATTTTAGGTCCCTTCCAAATGAAACGTTCATTCCATTCCATTCCGTTCTGTTCCACTCCACTCCACTCCACTCCACTCCACTCCACTCCACTCCACTC
>JAHLSL010000006.1:18210275-18239260 GCA_025920805.1 Petroica traversi | reverse complement strand
TCCACTCCACTCCACTCCACTCCACTCCACTCCACTCCACTCCACTCCACTCCAGTTATACTCTTCTACAGGACTGGAAACAAGTGTCGCTTCTATCTTTTATGTACTTTTCTCAAAATTTTGAGGGAGAAAAAAAATGTACAATTTCAATAATAAATATTTACTTTGCACTTTATTACAGTTCTCTGCATCCTGTCCTAGGATTTGCTTTCAACTTTCCTTGGATTGGAACCAGAGGGAGCTTGTACTAAATAATATCCAGGAGAAAACCAAGTGTAGCTAGGAATGCAAACTGACTGACCTGAAAACCAAACTGAATAGATAACGGTCAGCTCTGAGAATCAAATCCTTTCAAATAAATATACAGCAGCTAAAATAAAAATGGTTCTGCAAGCAAAACACCAGTTATGAAAATGTAGAATATAATTTTTTCTTTCCTCTTAGGAGGTAAAAAATGATGATGCAGGACTTCATAAAATAGCACAAGAATCTGTTTTTACTGGTAACTGAAACTATTTATAGCTAAATCCCTTCTTTTTTTACATGGGTGTGAACCAAAAAGTTACATAGGAGAAAAACTTTCTGTCCATTGAAGTAGCTCCTCTGATTTTTTTCAAATATCTGATTTTTCAAACAAGATAGCAGTACATATTTTCAATTTTTATTTTTGTTCCAGACATAGTATTATCCTGTTTTCACTGCTATAACCTTTGAGTGGTTTTAATCAGTGTTTTAAATGGTAAGACTAAAGACTTCCTATATATGATTTGATTTTTTCTTATTTTATGACGTGGGTTTTTTTTCATACGCTTCACTGATGTTATGTGATGATATCCTTCTCAATTTTTTCGGCATTCTATTTCCCAAGATTCCATAGAAATATAGTAGTTTTAAAGTTAATTTCATATTACTATTTTGCAGGAGAATCCTATTTCCTTTGGGTCTCTCTAAAGCATCATTTAAGAAACATGTCTTTATTTTAATACTATTCTGTAAAATGTTTCAGAAAGTAGCCACTAAAAAAAATTGGGTTTAGTCTTTTGGTTTTCAGTGGTGGGTTTAGGTTGGTTATTAGGGGTTTTTTTGTTGTTTTTTCTTGCCGCAGATTACAGTCACACAGTCATAAAGTCATAAATTGTGCTGATGTCTCTTTTTTTTGTTACAGAAGAATATAGTTTTTGAACATTGAAGAGTAATTATAAATTAATATTAAAATTTGGAAAAATAGCTTTCTGAAGGTATTGTTGAAAATATCCCAATAAAATAGTAAAACAAACTCCATGGAATTAGATAAATCTGAGAAATCTGCATCCTGTCAAGGCCATAGCCTTCTCTGAGTGCACTGGCCCAGGCCTGTAGGAAGTCACCACCTCTATCCTGCATGCCTAGTGTGCAATCATCTCTCCAGGGAAACTTGCAAAGTCGTCCTTTCCCTTAAGGGAAGGTTTGCCCCCAGGTGAGAGCCTGTGAGTGCTCAAGGCATTCTCCTTTTTGAATCCTCCCCTTGATCCACAGTACACTAATGACTGTGAGAATCAAACTGGACAGTCTATGGTGCTCTACATGATACATTGAGTTATTATCTGAGGAAATAAATTTTAAAGCTGAGAAAAATCACTAGATCATTAACCTGTTTTCACAGTGTATCATAAGCATTATGTTTTAACCAGTTAGCCCTCTAATAGATTTCTGAGATTAAACATTGATTAAAGGCAAAGAAGCCCCACTGTTCTAGCTGCAAAGATCTTTTTAATACAGATAGTCTCTGCATGGTCCTATTCAACTTCTCAGTTAGAAAGACTGTTTTTTAAACCATGGATCGAAGTGCTAGTTCACACAGAGCAGGCATCCATAGCTGCTAATTAAAACTTGAAAGGACAATAATAAACTGACATGTTCTTTAAACTATCACTACTTTCCTTATAAAAATATATTCTAACTCAATTAGAAGTTGCAAAAAGTACTACTAGTTGAACATTTTCTCTGTTATCTGGAATACCCTAATAAATTATCATAATAGTTTCTTTGGCTGTAAAAGTAGAAGCAGCTGCAACTTCTGTTATTGTTACTATGAGAAATCAAGATGTAGCTTCTGTTCTCCAGTACAAAAATTTAAATGTAGGCTAAATAAGCTGTAATCATTTTTATCTCCAGCCACTTTGGTAGCAAACTAGTAATGTTAAACCATATGTTCGCAATTAGAATGTTCAGGAAGGGAGCTACCTCTATCAGCAGTTTATACATCAGCTGCACTTGTGCCATGTTTTGCCACCTTTCTGGGTGAAGAGAATGAATGCAAAGAAGAGCCATCTGAAGATAGTGAACAGCTGACTAAGCATCAATTTTAATGAGAACATTGAGAGCTATCAGGAGCAGTTGGAAGAGGAAAATGGCCCAGATGAACTCAACCACTCACCTCCAAACTAAGTGTAACAGTAAATCAGAAAGAAAGTTGGGAAATAGTTAGACTATATACCTAGAAAGAGAAGCAAAAATGAAAAGACTAAATGTTTTCGCCTAAGGAGCTGAAAGCCAAGGTGGATGACTTTACTTTCTGGTATGCCTAACACAGTAAATCAAGAAAAAACATTATAGTTTTGGGGTAGACTTAATAATCTTCATGAAGTTAATGTTAGACAATGTTTCGGATTTGCGCTGGAAACAGTATTTATAATATAGAGATGCTTTTACTACCGCTGAGCAGGGCTTTCATGGAACCACAGCCTTTTTTGCTTCTTCTAGTGCCCTCCCAATGTAGAGGCTGGGGGGAACACAGAAAGATGGGAGAGGACACAGGTGAAACAGCTGACTTCAAAAGGATATTCCATACTGTATGGAATCATGGTCTGCATATAAGCCTAAGAGAAGAAAGAGGAATAGAGGAATTTGGCATGATGGCATTTGTCTTCCCAAGTAACTGTTACCTGTGAAAAAGTCCTGGTTTTGGGTGATGGCTGAATATCTGCCTGCCAGTGGGAAGCAGGGAAATAATCTCTTGTGTTACTTTATATGTGTGCATGGTTTTTGTTTTCCCTATTAAACTATCTCAGTCCATGAGTTCTTCCACTTTTTCTCCTCCAATTTCCTTCCTCACTGAACCAGTAGAGGAGAAGTGAGTAGGCAGCTATGTGGTGATTGATTGATAGCTGGATTTAAAATATGACACGTGGGTTGGTATTTGTGGTTATAATTATAGCTTGCATCTAAAAGTAATAAACTAAGAATTCTAATTTTTTTCATTTATAATGAAGTCTTAAAAAACATTTGGTTTCCAGTTTGTTCTTCCTCCTAATATCCTTCTGTCTATCTTAACCGAGAGTTCCATCATGTGGAACCCTACCCATCAGGTGGACTAACTGCGCAAAATGTTGCCATTTGAATTCCTGAAGTCACAGAGACTTTTAGTTTGTTGACTTTTTGTTTTTTGGGTGGTTTTTTTGGTTTTTGTTTTTGGTTTTTTTAAATTTCAAGTATGAGAAAGAAAATATGTACTAATAAATGCAAGATTCCTCCCATGTTATCCTGATATGCTCTTTTTCCAAATGGTTTCCATCTGGTCTCTTTTCATCTGTAGTTCTTACCCCAGGCTCATCCTCCTTGCCTCAGTAACTTTCAGTTTGGATATCTCATTTTGCTTCCTCCAACTTCTTGTCTGTTTTTTTTATACACATAATTTAGTTAGAGCATATTTGATGTATTTGTCGTCTCCCTCATTCCATACAAACTTCCCTTTAAATTTCTCATGTAATTGTTCATTGATATAGTTTTTATCCTCCTTATTCTAGTTGCATCAAACAAATATTTACTGCATGATTTAATGGTTTTTTGTACAGCCAGTTCTGCTCAGCTCCCAGAACTATCTTTTTCTGCCCCAGTGATGTGTTCTGTTATAGCCTAAGACACTTTAATCAATTTACCCTTGCCCTCTTTTTATTCACAGATATTATTATTATTGCAGATACCTTCTTTGGCATGTTCCTTAATCTTGAGAGAGGAAAGTCTTCTTAATCCTTTTTAAGGTATTTACGCTATTCACAAAATGTATATTTTCAGGGCTTTAAAGAAGACTCTAAGTGATCGTGTCCTTGAGCATGTTCTTGTGCAGTAAGTATATAGGAGGATAGTGTGAAATACAGATAAATTTAGCAAACCATCAGTCTTCCACTATTTTTTTTCCTCTATGCAGTCTGACACTATGTCTTACAATGGGTGGTGGGAGAAAATGTTACATTCTTGTCTGAATCAAAATGAGGCAAAACAGATGTATTGCCATTTCTGTGTAGAACATTTCAATCATATTATATGGGAGTGAAAACTTCAGTTCTGTTTCAAATGTATTTTAATAATGAAATAATCCTATGTTTAAAAAGTTGGTTTATAGGGATGATGTTCCGTAAAATCTAATTGGGGTTTACTTTTTCTTTTCTGTGTTCCCTGTTAATCTTAGTATCACAAACTATATATTTATAATACCCTGACAGCTTTGTGTGTGTTTGTGTGGTAGCGCATACTGGTGACAACTTGTAAGTGATAAGACAAATTCTCACTAAATTTTTTTCAGTTAATCTTCTATCACATATTCTAACTAATAGTTTCTTATAGGGTCTTTATTGTGTTTTATTTCATGACAGGAATGGAATGATCTTTCTTAGGGATTAGAAATTAAGAGCAATATAAGTGATTGCCAAGATTGGCTATCTTAGAAGTGGCTAATGGAAATCAGAGGGCAAAATAACAAAAGGCAAAAGTAATCCCCCAAAGTGAACTAGGCAAATCAGAAGGATCCTTTCATAGCATCCTTGTTGTCCTTGCAGTCCTCGCTTGCCCCTTCTTCCAAAGGTTATAAACTCTTTTTCTACTACTGTGAAACTACTGTGTTCCAGACAAAACTTTCTGTTGGAGCCTGAATGGTTTTCTTCCCTGCCAGCTTGTTTTCCAGCACATGGAGAATACCTGCTCCTGTGACTTTAAGATATCTTCCATGAAGAATATCGAGGTTTTCTGGACTCCTTTGCTCTTCAGGAATGCCGTTCAAAGGACACTGTCTCCTAAACAGTCTACCCTCTAGAAGTCCAAGGTAGCAGTTTTGCTAACCAACATCTAACCCACCATGTTTCTACTTAGGTTTTAATGGTTTTTTTTCTGTTGCATTCCATTAATCCATAGAATTACTTATTTGTTTAAAAAATGTTATTCAACAGTTATGCTGAAATAAAATAAGTAATATATTTACATATATAAAATTTCTGAGAGAACATGATAGATTTAAAAATACACAATATATCCTGATGTGAACCCACATCTCTAACGGCTGTTAAATACATCAAGGGCACAGTAACTTCTTCCTGGCCATTTTTTTTTGTATACTTCACTCATTGTTTTGTGATGGTTGACTATCATACGTACATGTTAATTGCTGTTGCTACTGCTCAATTATTGTAACTACAAAGTCTTTTTAAAAAGAATAATCTTTATTATAAATGAAATTAATTCCTTATATAGAATAAATTCTACTTTGTGTAGAAATTACTTTCAGTACTGAAAAAAAGGCTTACCCAGTTTCTATAAAACATGCCTTAAAAGAATGAACATGCCTGCTTAGACTGCCTAATGCTTAGGGACATTATTGCTTCATGTTTTTCTTTAGAGATAATAAAGAATAAAATAAACTAATATTAAAAATTATTTATTTGAGGGAAAAGCTACAAAGTCACTCTTACTAGCTGTAGACTTAGCCTGTACTTCCTATTAAAAGTAACTTCAAATCATAAAGTTGTTTTTATCTAAAAAAAACCAACAAAATGTTTATTTTAATCTGCTGCTTAGAGAGCAGATACAATATGTCTTGTACCTTACAACATCATATTCTGCTAAATGTCTGTGACTGAGATTTCTCCCTCTTTCTTCACAGTGTTATACTCTGCCAAACATGGCCTAATATTTAAGTTTTTCTTGCAGGTGTGAACAAAGAATGCTGTATTGTTGGGCGAGTTGATGAGGACAGACTGCTTTAACTTTGCATGTGTTTAGTGCAGATTTGGCTGAAAGATCTGATCAATAACCCTCAACATAACTTGGGGGAGTAGGATCTTGGCATAGTCAGGTTATGAAAAGAAAGGACAATATTCAGGAAATTCAGTGGTCCATGATGATAAAACACAGGACATAGCAGGATGATTTTCAATTCCATGATTGTCTTCTGCCTAATAGCACTGGAGATGTACATTTTTTAAAAGGTTGTTTTTCAGTTTTAAGTGATGAACTTAGTTCCGCAAGCTCTGCCATGATTTTTTGGTGTGTTGGCTCACTCACAAAGCTCCAACTTGCTCTAAGTTTATTACTAAACCTAAAATTTTGTAGATGCTGTGTGTTTTACTTTAATCTCATGTTCTGTATTCCTTGTTCCCTAACCTGATGTTGTGTTGTCTGTTGTTATTAATTCCCTGTAAGCTGAAAATTTATTTCCTTTAGTAAAGCAGCAGGTATGGTTTTTCAAGCTGAGTTTCACTTGTGGATCCTAACAGGAAAGCATTTGCCTCTTCATCCACTTTTCTTCAAAATAAAATAATAAAAAACCCCAGTTTTGTTAAAAGCAATGTGAAAATGAAAGGTTTACCATCAATAAATAAAAAGGACCGATGATACCTTTTGTATTTACTAATACTAGCAATGTGAAATTTTTCAGTCTTGTGTGACTCTTCTTTTGTTCCCTCTGGCAAGAGGAAAATATTTGAGCTCTGCATGGATTGGAGTCTGAGCCTCCTCTGTTTTAGTGGGGCTTTGTGCAATACTGAGGATCTGTCTTTATAAAAATTTTTTATAGAACTGAAATCTCAGGTCAAGGAGAAGCTCCCTTCAGCGCCCTTCACAGAAATGTGAAGCTCTTACTGCTATTAGCTGTTTTCAAGTCCTCTTAGATATGAATTCAATATTCTATCACTAATTATATCTAAAAACTGTGTGCTATTATTTAATTAGTTGGTGGACTCAGGTTGTGAGAAATGCCAAGGATAATAAGGCAGATATAATGTGCCTTGCTATGACAAGAAATGTCCTGTTCAGGAGATTGACAGATTTATCACAGAATCACAGAATTTGCTGTCTAAAAGGGTCCCACAAAGATCATTAAGTCCAACTTCTGGACCTTCACAGGATAACCCAAGTGTAACATCATGTGCCAAATGTTCCTTGAGCTCTGTCAGGCTTGGTGCTGTGACCACTTCCCTGGGAGCTGTTTCAGAGCCCAAGCGCCCTCTGAATGAAGAACTTCTTCTTAATATCCAACCTAAGCCTTCCGTGAATCCACTATAGGCCATTCCCTCAGGTCCTTTCACTGGTCAACACTGAGAAAAGTTCAGTGTCTCCCTCTCCTCCTCATGAGAAAGTTGCAGACTGTGATGAGGTCTCTCCTCAGTCTCCACATCT
Source organism: Petroica traversi (assembly GCA_025920805.1). NCBI lineage: Eukaryota > Metazoa > Chordata > Aves > Passeriformes > Petroicidae > Petroica > Petroica traversi. The sequence continues at coordinate 18,231,835 of JAHLSL010000006.1, read as the reverse complement.
CCAGGCTGGACATAACAAGGGACCTCATCTGCTCCTCATCAAGGCCCTTCACCATCCTCACTGCCTTCCTTTGAACACTCTCTAATGCTTTAATGTCATTTTTATACTGCCCCCAGCACTCGAGGTGGGGCTGCCCCAGTGCAGAACAGGGCAGGACAATCCTCTCCCTTGCCTGGCTGGTGATGCTGTGCCTGGCTGCCAGGGCACTGCTGACTCAGATTCGACTTTCTGTCAACCAAAAACCCCAGGTCCCTTTCTACAACACTAATTTCCAGCATCTAGTTCCCCATGTTGGGCAGTGGTTAGTAGTCTCTATCTTCTGTGGTGGACTTAGCTTGTGTCAAAATATGGATTCACAGAACGTGTTTACAAACATCCACAAGTCTGTTAAAAGATAACAAATGAAAATAAAAGTAATATGAACAATTTATTACCAGAAAGCATCAATACAAATAAAGATGTTCTCATAAATACTCATGCTATGCAAACCCTATGCAAACCCTATCCCTGCATCCATTTGATTTTTCCTTAGGGATAAAGATTAGACTTTAAGAGGATGGATTACTAGTATCTTTTTAAAAACAGTAATCCATTCTCTTCATCTCAGTTCAGGCCAGGGTAATCAAGCATGGAGTGAATTATTCTGTGGTTGTGCCAGGATCCAATGCTGTCTCAAGCCCTCCCTGAGCAGTCATTGACCTTTCATGGATTAATCTCAGTCCTGACTTGTTGATCTTGCCTTTGGTTGAAGATCATAGGACTGTCATTGGAACCCATTGCTATTGCAATATGACACTGCTTATCCTGCTCAGGGACTGCAATATAATGCCCTAGCAGTGAGAGCATTGCCTGTGCTGTCATAGTTGGCTCCTTACTTGTCCTTCCTTAAAGTCCAGCCTCACTCTCGCCACCCTCTAATGGAAGTTTCCAAAAGCAGATCCCAAGTACCCACCTCTGCAAAGAAATAGTTAGCTAAAGCTCAAGTAACTCAATACCAGAAGCAGGAAAAGGCATGGGCAACAGTTTGTGATCTATTTGAGCTTTATGATGTGCACACTGCTCCTCATGTGAATAACTTGCTGTTAGAGTGGTACAGCATTGTACATGGCAGATATCCACAAGTTAAGTGAGAGGCAATGTAGCAGTCTAATACCCTCTGATCAGAACCTTTTAGATACTTCATGCATAAGTTAAATATTAAATTATTCAAAATCAATGCTAAACAGTGAATTTTTGAAACTTAGTCCAAAGTGATAGCTAATTTTTTAATAAACACAGAATTTATAGGGTGAAATTTTGATGGAGAATTTTGAAACAGGAAGGAAAGAAGGTAGAGGCAGATAGTGTCCAGGTTTACTGAAATGCTCAAACAGAGGATAGATATATTTCACCTGGTGTTCCTCATAGAAGTTAATTATAGCAGTGTCTCAAGTCTTGGCATCTTATCCTCTCAACCTTCCATGGTAAATGATTGATATTTGAATAACTCTGGAGCCCGCAGTTCTGCCACTACTCTGCACAGGCAGGTTCTGGCCCCACTCTTTCTTGAGTCCTGCTCACAGAACAGTCCAAGAAAGATGGCTGTGAGGAGTTCAGCATCTCTCTCACCTGTGACACCCCTTCTGGTGTGGTATGTTTGATTTTGGACTTCTCAGTGCAAGAAATACAGTGATGCTCTGGAGTGGATCAAGAAGAGGGCCATGAATATGGTTAGTGGGCTGTAGCATTACATGAAATTAAAGAGTGAGAAAAATGGACTTGTCCAGTTTCAAGAACTGAAAATGGAGAGGAGATTTTAAGTCTGACTACAACTCCCTGTTGAGAGGCCATGTTGAATACAGGATCAGACATTCAGAGGTTTAGTTAATGTAAATTACAAACAACATTATTCCTAAAAGGAAGAATTTTGAGGAATTGAAATTAGGAAAGAATTTTTGTATTTGATAAAATGTGTAATTTGTAAAGATTTTTCATGTCAATAATGGAAAAAACACAGTTTTAGGGGAAATGTTCATCTAAGACTAATAAATTGGATATTTAATATACTTAAAACTTGCAATTTTTAGTAACAGTAAGTTGTAATAAAAGCAAGTTACAATGTCTATGTAGGGTAAAAATATGGTTTTCTCCAAGAAGCAGCTATTGTATTAGTCTACACAAGTTCCTCATAATTTTTACATCAGCTGAATTTACTCCTCACTCCTCTACTTACTATATACAAATCTTAGTTTACATGGAATGCTTTTATCTGCTTTGTCAGAAAAAAGTTGTGTGAACAGAGATTTTTTAAGCCTTATACTTTATAAAGAATGATGATGAAAGTAAAGAAGTCTTCATCAGTTACTTGAATAGTGAGAAACAGTCATGTTTCATATCAAATAAATAATTTACTGCAATATAAATATTCTTTTGATCATGTACTTCTGATAATGTACTGCATTTCTCATTTGCATTATAACAAACACAGCTCTCAGGAAATAATTTGTTTTACCATTAAAATCATTTTTGTATGCAATAGTAACTAAGACAGAAATACTATATTTCAGTGAAGAAACTCTTAAACATGAGATCTTAAGAATTCTGTCTCAAGGTACTTTGTAGCATTTTGTGACATTGCTAAAAAAAGGAAACAGTCATTTTTTTGGGAGGGGAAGTGCAGACTAGAAAAAACAATAAAAAAAGTAACAGCTTTTGCACAATTATCTTTGCTGCAATGTCTTGAATGTCTCATTATGTCAAGTGCAGTAATTTACTGAACAAATATTTACATTTTTTTCTAGCTCTTTGCTAACAACAACATATTAAGTTCTGATTAGCTATTCTCTATTGTAACAGCTGAGAGATGTTCTGCTTCCACTATTTTCATGTTTCAATGAGAAAAATTTGGTTAGATTATGTAAGTCAAGGAAAAAAAAGAAAGAATGATTAATTTACGAGTCTTTGCATATTTCTCAGAGAGAAAACTGCAGGCACCTTATGCAGAGTTTTTAATATTTAAGTTTGAAAGATACACAAGAAAAAATGTTCAGGTAGCTGTTCAAAGCAAAAATTATCAATGGAATTTATATTTGTATGGTTGTATTTCCTTTGGAATCATGACTACTCTACTTTAAGCTCCAGTTGTTTACCTACCTACCTTCTAGACTCACTTTTGTAGTCATATACAGGCTTCTAATTCCCTGAATTAGACGAAGTTATTTTGTATTGCACTGTATGTCGAGTCTGACATGCTTTGTTGCAGTGACTATATCCACACTCTCCCAGATTGTTTTAAATAGTCTCCCCCACACTGAACCGTGTCCTAGAGTTCCCCTTTTTCTCAGTATCCCACTGGCTGTTGACCCTCTCTCCCCTCCCTCTCCCATTGACTTTGGCTGCAAAATCTGAGATTCTGGATGTTGTATGCATGTTTATGTTGCATGTAAGCAAGACACAGGACAAGCCTCAATAAATTCAAAGAAGCTGCTCATTTGCTTTGTTTTCAGGTTGAGATTAGAAATGACAAATGTTACATGCAAGTGGTGTTTTGGCTCTTTTCTTTAAATACTACTCCCTAGTCTTGCTGAGATCCTACTGGTTTTGTTGTTCTAGGCTTTTAATTAGACATAAGAAAAATCCTTTCAGTTTATACACAGTACCAGTTTCCAGAGGTTTAATGTGTTACATTTTTTCCCTTGTCCCAGCCATGTAAATGTAAAAAGTTCCAACACAAATGAATGTGATGTTTTCTCACCGCTGGTCTGCTAAATTGAACTTGCCAATCAAGTTTTTGCTAAATGAAACATTTTTGATTGGTTGTAACACAATTTCTTCCACAGTTATCCAGGGTTATGTGTAATTAGAATAGTCCTTTTTGCTTCAAGAGTTAAATTCATTTATGTTCAGTGTCTTCTGTATATAGCCAGAGGCCTTGACACTTCATTAAGAAAAGGTTTCCTACTGTACAACCTACAAAATAACAAGTTTTGTTTTAATTATAGGTTATTCAGTATCTTTCCCAAACCTAATTCTGTTTTCTGAACAGACTTTTGGAAAGGTACCACACACAAAAGCTTAGATTGATCTAATGCACATCAGTTAATTATGAGACCAATTTTAATTATATTCTTAAAACCAAACCATTACAGAAAGACATGAAATGTTGAGAGCATAATATTATCACCACCCAAACACAGACAAGTGAATCTGTGTATGCTAATTCTCTTCTCAATCGTGGTTACTGCTCTTTCAGCAGTTCTTTCTAAACTGTTAATTTAGTGTTTCCTCTAAAAATATCAATGGCTATCTACCCATATATTTAGCAACAGTATCAGTTTAGCTGTCTGTTGCTTTATTCATTGCTCAGCTTTATTCATAAAAGGCATTGTCAAGTCTCTTGATCTTGGAACTGACCAACTCTGTTTCACAGAGAATATTGAATTTTTGGTTATTTTGTGCCTGATTAGATGCAATTTCTTCAAGAAGGTCACATAGTATTTTTCCTATTCCTTGAATAGAGTTTTCTCCTTCATTACATTTGGAAGCCTTGTCAACATTTGGCCTATGAACCTCTGAAGAAGAAATAATTTGAACAGAAGTGATATTTTATGTACTTTTAAGATTTTCCATTCTAAGCCAAAAGGTTGTCTCTCCTAGAGAAAAACAAAGGAATGTGTCAAAGAGAAAGCTGTCAAAATCAGAAGTAGATTTCTATGCCTTTATCTATAGACCATCTGTAGATCATCTCCTTTATTTCAGACAATAGTAGGTCACAATAGCTGCTTCAACCAGCCATGAGGTGGAGGTATAATTGCATGTACTTGATCAAAGTGTGTCAAGAAGTAGGAATATGGATTCTACTCTCACATTTTGTTGCTTCTCTTCTTGGTTTTGAGTACTTTGCCAAATCTGGGATGCACATCTTTTTTTATCTGGACAGCTGTGAAAACTTTGGCAAGTAATGTCAGAATCTTGGTTATTCTACTATGTTAATTGATATCCTCTGCCATACTTGACTTCTGGAGAAAACAAGGGCGTGAGGCCTCAATGCAAATGGGCAACTTTACAATTTTAATAGTTTATGAAAGGTAGTTCAGTAATACAGTCCTGAAAACATTTGGGCTAAGTATTGCCTTCCAAAGAAAACCATGTCCTTCACACGGTCTACAATTAGTTTTTCATGTCTAGGAGAATGAAGTACTTCAACTTTTCTCAAAGACAGCTCCCTTTGCAATTCATATATTCCCTTTTGCCATTGAACAAACATTATTGTTCTTAGTGGAAGTTAAGCAAAGCACTGTGGTTGGTCGCCCAGCTATGAAGAAGTGGCTGTGGAGATATTATATTCACTAGGTGTCTTGCGTCTAAAACTCATGGTGAAGTACTTGGAATACTTTTGGGAGAAAAAAACAGGACATAAAGGATCTCCTATAGGAACAATGATGACAGGTTTTTAAATAGCCATTGAGAGATCAGTGCACAAATCCATCATTTTCTGGACTGAAATTGGATGCAGCCTTTCCATAGTTGTGCACGGTATTAATGTTCTCAGAATAAGGACAAATTACAGATAACCCCAGTCATTTCCTTTGAGGAAAGGAAATTTTGCACTTATTTTTTTCCTGTATTGCTGAAGTGCATATACATGATGCAGTGAAATCTAGCAAATCTTAAGAGAATATTTCTCCATCTGTTTGACATGAGAATGACTTGTTTTGGATACAAGAGAATTTGGGCAAATGGCAGAAAGAATAAAAAGGCTGCATTGTGAATAGAGAAACTGGAAACGGAGACACATTTAATGACAAAATGACTTGGTGCATGGGGTCGAAGGACCAGGGCCTCATCTGTCCCAAGGTGTCCCTCATGAAGCCACTCTGGCGGTGTCTCGCCAACACCTACACAAACACAGAGCCCAACTCTGCAGGTGGGCATAGGAAGCCACTCACACACTCTGGAGCATCGCTGGAATCAGGAGGGGCCATTGGCCTGCGTTTTCAGGACATTTATGACCTCAGAGGGTGGAGAAGCCAAATGAACCAGACAGAAGAAGTAGCCGGGGTTTTATCCCAAGGAGTTAAGGGGCAGGCATCATTGATAAATAATCTGAGGGCTAGGGGTTGGAGACAAGGTTGATTGACATCACAGGAGACAGTGGGGGAGGGGAGGAAAAGGGAGGGGAAACAGGGCCAGGACCTAATGGGATACTGAGAAAAAGGGAACCCTTGGACACGGTTTGGTGGGGAGAGACCATTTAAAACCACATGGGGGTGTGTGGACTGAGTCACTGCAACAACAAAACTTTATGAACTGAAAATAAAGAGGAAAATTCTACTGGCTTCTGATAGCTATATATTGCAGAGGGATCAGTAACATCAGTCAAGCTACTAGAAAAGCTGAGCAGTTTGTGTAGCTTTAAATCTTCTACGCAACTAAAATTTGGTGCATAGGATTGTTGAGATTGAAGTGCAAGACTTGGCACTTCACCTTGTTGAACCTCATACCACTGGCCTTGAACCATTGATCAAGCCTGTCCAGATTCCTCTGTAGAGCCTTCCTACCTTCTAGCAGATGACCACTCTTGCCAAACATAGTGTTGTCTGCAAACTCATCAAGGGTGCACTCAATCCCCTGGTCCAGATGGTTCACAAAGATGTTAAACAGGACTGGAACCAATACTAAGCCTTCGGCTACACAGCTAGTGACCGGCCACCAGCTGGATTCAACCTCTTTCACCAGCCCTCTTTGAGCCTGGCCATGCAGACAGGTTTTTACTCATCAATGAGCAACCTAATCCAAGCCATTAGCAGCCATCTTGTCCAGGAGAATGCTGTGGGATGAAAGCTGAAAAATAGGGCTATACAGCATGAATCAAAAGATAAGTTAAAACTATTCTGTATCTTTATATGTGCAAATGGTAATCTCATTTCATATTTTGGAATGCTTTGGATTCACTCCATTCAGTTGCTCTGTCAACACTAATTTTGGTATTCACCTTTCCTAAAGAACTGAGGTCAAAAAAACTGTAACAGTATTCTTAGATGTATGACCCTCATATCACCTTTGGGAACTTCAGAATCTACAATTTTGCTAATAGTAAGTACATTGCATATACTGTCCTTGTGTGTATTCCTCTGGGTTTTTCTGAGAGAGAGGATGTGCTCTTTATGGTATTTCTTGTTTGCTATTTAAGAAATTTAGTAGCGATAATATTATCCAGGTTTTGTTAAGCACAGAAACACACTTACCCATTATTTTTATCTGCAAAAGGAATTAATCCAAGTCAGGGAGGTAATTTTTTAAAATGCAGTATTACTCTAATAGCTGTATTTATCTCTAATCTCTAAGGATTGAATGTCAAAATTTTTAATGAGTAATTTAATAAAATTGTGAATAAGGTATTTCCAGCAGCAGGTTGAAGGAGGTTATTCTCCCTCTCTTTCAGAACTCATGACACCATCTGGAGTACTGCGTCTAGCTCTGGGACCCCAATATAAGGAGAAGATGGATCTGTTGGAGAAAGTCCAGGAGAGAGACATTAAGTTAATCAGACATCTGGAGCACCCCTCCTAGGTCAACAGGCTGATGGAGAAGAGAAAAATGAGACTTCATAGCAGCCTTAGAGTACCTAAAGGGGGCTATAAGAGAGTTGGAGAGGAACTTTTGACAAGGATATGTAGTGATATAACAAGGGGGAGTGTCTTTAAACTGAAAGATGAGACACTGGGAGAAAATTATTCACTGTGAGGGTGGTGTGGCACTGTCAGAGACTGAAATAGTATAGGTTTTGATGTAAACATTTTCATGAAGGACTTTCAGAACTGTTACAAAAGCTGCAAAGAATACTCCTGCCCCCTGAATAGGCCTTCAGAGAGAGACCATGGACCATTCACTGATGGAGATCAGATAAAGTAACAACTCAGGACTGGGGACATTCACAAGTTTGGCACCTTCGGGGAGGAGAGCACAGCCCCAGGGCTATCAGCTGCCAGGCTCAAACAGACCCTCACACCAAAGGGTGGGGGGAAAAGGCTTTGGATATGTGTTGCCTGGTTAGAGGCAATGAACGTCCATCCTCTGACATGCAGAGCAGCTCAGCTGAGGACCCTTCTCCTGGGGAAAGCTTATCCACAGCAGAGAGAGTGACATGGCCCATCAAAGGATCCCCCAAAGGGGTTCCCAGACCAGTCACCAGAGCACCAGAGATGATGCAATAGAGCCTCAGTGTTGCAAAGGATAGTGTCAACCTGGCCCCCTCTAAGATGGGCACGGGGGCATTCCCACCTGGCCAAAAGTGTATATTAACCCGCGGGATTTTACACTCTCCGGTATGTGGCAGTGTGGCGTACTGTGGCGGTGGTGATGGGGGACCCTCACCACCAAGACCAGATGGACAGGAGCAACAAGACATCACTGGGACCCTCAGATGGGTAATACGGTTTCACCTAACCCCTGTCACTCTCTCCCTGCCCCCATCCCCCATGAACACTTTTCTCTCTTTCTCTCTTTCTTTTCTCCTTCTTTCTCTCAGCCTCTTTAATATTAGATAAAACATACAAATTTTTTGGCAGCAGCATCTAACCTCATTTGGTTTTAATCTCGTTTTTGGGGATATTTAGAACCTTCCACGTTCTTTCTGGTTTGGCTTTCTTTGCTTTTCTGAGTTTAGACTGGATCCAAACAGGTACCAGAACACGTTTCCCAGAGAAGCTGAGGATGCACCATCTGTGGAAGTGTTCAAGACTGGGATGGAAGAAACTTTGAGCAACCTGATTGATTTGACAGCTTGTAAGGTCTCATCTAGACTAAGTTCACAAAAAAGAAGAGTGACTGGCTTTCCTATCTTCCTTCTCTCTCATCTGACACACCTAGCTGAAGAATACAGGAGCACTAGGCTATCAAGTTCTTGTTACAGAAGAGATATGTAAGAGGAAGAGCCTTTTTACATCTGTAGGATGCAAAAAAATAGACAAACAGGCATTGCCATCTCACTGGTGATTCTGTAATGGCTCTGCTAGTGTTGACTCTCTAACAAGGGGTCAGTGAGATATTTCTGGTTTTGCTCTACCCAGTTGCAGCATCTTGTTGCTGGCTGTTACTGATCTGCAAAGGTTAGAGTTAGATGATTTCTCTGCATTGTCACTATTGGTCCTATTAACAGATGTTCTCTGTTCTAGTCCTCCATCTCTTGTTTAATTGAAGTTCCTAGCTGTCTGTCTGTCTGCCTGTTATGTGAACCTTAGGTGTCTTCATCACACTATCTCTCTTATTTGTATGCTTTTTGTGCTTTTGCATGATTTACATATAAAATCTGTGACATTTTTGTACTTCCAACAGTCATAAACCAATGTTACAATAATAGAAAAAAATCTATACTTGTTAAGTGCTGATTTAAGCATACTTTAAAAGTTCTCATAAACCACTGGCGTGCTGATTTGTTGTATTAGGCTGTTGACATATTCAAAACATACAGAAGAGGAAGTGAAGGTGAAAAGAAAGTATTTTTACTTGAACTCAGCATGACAGGCATAATTTTTCTGTTACTCTTTCAGTGAGCTACTGACACAGTTGGTCACTAAATACTTTGAGCCTGAATCCAAATAATAAAAGCATTGACTTTGAAAAGACCTAAACATGCAAATAACTTTCATCTCATGAATACTACTATTGATTTTGATGAGACTACAGAAGTTCATAAAGTCCTGTGGGTACATAAGCTTTAGGATCCAAGCCCCAGGCCAGAGATGATCTCATTATTTTTGTGTTTGAGATTCTATAACACAACAAAGAACATACTCCACAATTCACTTCACATTCATCAATGGTGTTTTCTTTTTATTACTTTTTCTTTTCACATTTAGAGTTTCGGTTTTAGCAGAGATACAATGAAAACTGACGCAGGACTTAATTTTGCCTTTGGTTAAGAAATATAATGAAAAATGGAAAAAGTTCTTAGCCATGTCAATACAAATATGCACATGATGAATATGTCAGAATATTTTGTGTGCTACCTAGAGAATTACTAATGCTATGATCACCACTTGTGGAAAAAGAGATGTGAATATATTTTCAAATCCTAGGGATTTCTGAAGTTGAACTAAGCTGTCTTATGCTATTTCCTAATAATTTAAGTATCTGTGAAGGCAATTGTGTTAAAATCTGGTGAGTTACACCACTTTTTGACCCTGATAAATCATAATCTGAAACATAACCACCTACTGTGTGACTCAGTAATAGCTGTCTAGAGGACTTCATCTTGTTCTTGAGTCATAAAATATAAATGAAAGAGGGAAGGCACAGGGTTCCTTGACCTTAGTCAGGTTTTGTAAAAATCCAAGGGACTGTGTATGTATAACAGCTGTTTGTCACAGTCTCTAAGTCAGACTTAATGGCTGGCAGGTCATATTTATTTATGATACCTAAAAATACTGTACTAGATCAAAAAGAGCACATACCAAAGCATACCTTACAATATGAAACATTGATATTTATTTCTTATTTTTGTCTTTGCTGCATCAATATTGCAGTAGTCTGTACATTTAGACTGTCTAAAATATGGAAGGGGAAAATAGAGGCATTTCTTGTGAATTTCATATGGCTTCCTTGGTGGTTCATTGAGTCAGTTTCCAGTATAAAATCAGATAATGAGGAATCTGATTTGTATCTGGAGAAAACAGCTGAGCAAGTATGCCAGTTGAAAATCTGAAAATATCAGCATGAATTTAAAGTGGCCTTGGCCATGTCAAGGTGAAGGTGATGGAACTTGTTTCTGCTCCAGAGAGCTAAGAAATACTTGAAATGCCTGCCACAAAAAATCTCACATCAAATCTTACACCTTCATGAATGGCAATCAGAAGAGATTCTTTCATCTGAACTCAACTAAAAGAAAGCTCTTTTCCTACAAACCACTCAAATTCTTGATATGCTTGCCTTTTTGGCTGAAATGACTCATTGCGGTTCATATGAAAGCTTTTTATGTAAATGTGCTTCTTTTTTTTTCTTATGAATAGTCTTTCAGGAAAAAAAAAAAAAAACCAACAAAAAAACCACTATAAAAGCTGGCAGAACCATATGACTGAAAGATTTTGAATGTTTCCAAAATCTCTGGTTCTGTTTAATTCTCCATTTGATAAAATTTGGTCTATCACATTCTTAGCATCCATTATATACAAGTCAGAACACAAATTCTTTATATTTCTTCTATAATCTGAATTAAAAATATTAAAGTAGTTGCCAAAATCATATACTTATTCTTCTTGTACTAAAACCTTGGATTCCTATGTATCCTTGTTTTGCTTAGCTTCAATGATTGTAAGAGTTTTCAAGAATCATGATCGAAATCTCTTTTACTACATTGCTTCTTTTTTAAAAAACACTATTATCATTTCACTTGATGAGAATTCCTATTTCCATTTGACCTTGAATAAAACTATTAAGCACATTTGAAATTTGGAAAATTAATACCTTAATCCCATAATTGATAAATAAACTAAAATGCCACAAAAAAGTTGGATACAACCACTGCATTTTTCAATTTGGAGACTTCTCTTTGTCACCTAATATTGGGAATTTAGTCTTAGAGACTGGGGTTTTTTTAAAGTTAGCTTTCAGACACTTTCTGCAGATTTTTACTGATCTGAAAGCTGATTTCAAGTTTCATGGGTAGCATTTAGTCACACTTTTTATTATCACAAACCTTAATGGTGCATTTCAGTGGAGACCATGCCCTTTTGTCAGATGCTCTTTTGTGTTATATTGTTCAAATAGGTTACTTCCAGACTGAATTTGAGTCAATGCAACCATTTGGTGTTTAGTAATGATAGTTTTTACTGGTAGAGATGCACAACTTTCCTAAGAAAATATCTTTTCCACATCACTGGTCACAAAAAGTGATCCATGCAGTCCTTGATTTTAATGCCTCAGGCACCTAGAACTGCCCGAAGAATGCATGTTGAGTGTGTATTGAGTACATGGAGCTAGAGAAAAATCAAAAACATTATTGAAATGAGAAACAAACTTCTGCCATAGAGGCAAAGTAAGAGAAAATATCAAGTTTTATCAAAACAAAGAGGCTTCCTACTGAAAATCGTAAGATTTATAATGAATGCATTATAAATCCTAAAGACGAATCACTAAGATTGTTTTAATGGAATGCAGTATCAAAAGGAATGCTATCGGCGGGCACAGGCACTATACACAGACATGTGCGCCTGCATTAATTGACCACCTCTTTCTGCTGAAGTAGGATCAGGCAATTAAAAGATTAATTACAACAGAGAAGGGTAATGTATTCAAAAATCCTATAATAAGAACTCCACATGGATGCTGAATTCTTTGGACGCAAATTGTTAAGCAACACAAAGAAATGGTTACAATAAGTAGAAGGCAGACTGCTGACCTTGTAGAAGATTAAAAATATATCGCATTTGACAATGATCTATTGTAATATAAAAAAGACTGTGCTTGAATCAGTTTGACTTCATAAAATTATTTTTAAGAGTATTTTGGTGTGTGCTCTTCCACCAGTATCCCTCTCCTTAATGTGGACTTATCAAATTAGTTTTTATAAACTCTCCTTTTAGACTTCAGTTTAATGTACCATATTAAGAAACATTTAGTACCTAGAGAACAACATGAATTTTTCAGTGTAGTTAGTTCAGTTCAGATTGGAGTTGCCTTCTCATAAATTTTACATGTTTTCTTCATTATTTTAATTGTCTAGGTTTTTTTAATATAACTTATATTTTCTTCATAATAGTCGTATTAAGCATTTCTTTTTAGCTTTTTTTTATTATCAATGAAGAACTGCTGGCAAAATCTTCTAAAAATTTTATACAGATGGATTGATTTTAGAACAATGAATGATCCATTTTTAATTTCCTAGGCTCACCTTTCACTTCAGGACCTTTAAAAGGTCTTATACATATCTGCACTAAATTTTAATAAAGTTATTTAATTTACACAATTGGATGGAAATTCAACTCCATTTGTAGTGAAGATGTCTATTGCTTTTGGCTGGGATGAGAACTAATTTTCTTCATAGCAGGTGCTATGGTGCTATGTTTTGAATTTGTGGCCAAATCAGCATTGAGAACACAGGGATGCTTTAATTGTTGCTGAGCTGGGCTTACACAGCATTTCTGCTCTTCACAACACTCACAGGAGACAGAGGAGCTCAAGACCTTCCTAAGTTTAACGACTCAAAACATTTATCCATTTGTGGAGGTGAAGGGTGCTCTGCTGAGGCCAGGTATGTACCTCCCAGGGCGACAAGGTGAGGTTTTGGGTATGCAATGGCCTGTTTGCATAAAGACTGAGGGGGTGAACTGGCACTGCCTGGAAGCTACAAACCAGGCTTTGAGGTGGATGAAAGGCAAATCCTTCAAGTTGAGATGGTGCCTCTTATCATGCTAATTGCCCTTGCTTACACAACTCAGTTATAAAATTCTCCCCCTCCTATCTCCAGGGAAGGTCTGACTGGGCATAACTACCTCAACTGCGCTGACATGAGAGGCAGCTGTCATGTTTTAGAAGGTGTCAAAAGCCATCAAGGACTCCCAAGCACCTCCATACTAATTTCTGAGGCCTTGCTCTAGAGGACTGAAAGCTCTTCCCTCCCAGAGAAGGTACCAGAATGTTCCCAGCTTAACCTGAGTGTATTTTACTTACCAGACTTTGTGTTTTGTGGGCTTCTTACCCCTGTTCTGATGGACCACACTTTGACCAAGAGAAACCAAGCTGCAAAAACCAGGTCTCATCAGACAATCTGTGGGTGGTGATTTTATTTCTTTCTACTTTTATCCTTTCTTTCTCTTCCTTATACATTTTCATAGCTAATATTTTTATGCTTCATATTGCTATATTGCTATAGATAATAATAACCAAAAGGTTATATAACTGCTTTCCATTGCAATCAAATTGATCCAAAATAAGCCCTACATATATATATTTACAAACTCTGATCATTCATTGTCATTTCGCTCTAATCCACCTCTGGGGATCTATTAACAAAAACGTGGGCTGCTCTCACCATTGTGGGAGTGTCTCATAACAGGGGGGATGCTCAAAGTGATGGCATTTATTTCCCAAGTCATTGTTTCATGTGTGATGGATCCTTGCTCTCCTGTGGATGGCTGAAGGCCTGCCTGGTGAGCTAAGTCCTTGCTCTGCTTTACTCGCGTGCTTGGCTTTTACTTTTTGTATCAAACTGTCTCCATCCACGAGTTTTCTCACTGTTACCCATCCACTTCACTTCCTCATCCCACCAGGACTGACTGCATGAGTAGCAATGTGAGGCTGAGCTGCCAGCTGAGGTTGAGACAAGACAAGCTCTAAATGAAGGATGAACATTTCAGCCTTTGACTTCAGTCAGATGAAGTGGATGAGATTAAGAACAAAATTTATTTTCTATTTGCCGCTGTTTCTAATTTTAGATAATTTGAATAATTGCTAGAAAAACTGTATAGAGAACCATCCTTGTCTCTACCACTTGTATCAATACTATTCATTTTTTATGAATTCACTGAATTTTACTTTAAAGAAACATTATAAAAAAAACAAAAACCAAAGCTTTTATATATATTTATTTTTCTTATGAATATGCATAATATGGCAAAGGAACAACCTAAGGGCTTTCACACAACAATTTAGTATGTCTGAGGAGCTTTAGATTGAATACAGCCTCTGCAACTTTATTTGTAGTTGTCATCAAAGGAAGGCACATAGATGTACTATCTTTAACTGTCAGCGGAAGCCAGTAAGTTCATAAACCATGCCTAAATAAGTCCTAAATAGTAAAGAACTGTTACTAAATAGTCCTCTGAACTGTTTAATAAATTACTGTCAGTGAATTGTAGAGGTTTCTTCAGCTTCATAGCACATCAACACATGGTTGTTTGCAGCTGTGGAACAGCTAAATCAAAAAATTAATAGCTTTGCATATTGATGTCATTTCTTATCCCCATTTTTACATAACTGCATTAATTGAAGTTGTTCTTTTAGTCTATGAGAAGATAAATACTAGTTAGTGTTTATTTCAGGTCATGGAAACTTTTAATTACTGGAAAAATTTAAAATAGGGACGTGCACAATTAAGGTCTGCATAAACCTTTTTCAAAATAAGCAGAATAAGCCTAACTAAAACAAAAGCCTAACCAATATTCTCTTAGATTAAGTTGTTCTATTGTCTCCTTTATACACATGTTCAACACATCTAATGATCCCTTACCAACGTGTAGCTGTCTCAAAAAGTTATGCTTATGGATGGAATTATCTTCAGTTCCGTTTATCTTCAGTCCTTCATGTGTTTACATCACAACAAAAAAAATTAAATTAAGTTGAATTCTTTAATGAAAAAAAACCTCAGCTTAGTAGCAAAAAATATCTGGATTAATGCCACCAATATAACACAAGTATATGGTATTAGGTATATGGTATCAGGTAAAACTCCCTTCCTTCAGCCTTGCCACTTATCTTTGCTGATTATTGGTGAGGAAAGTAAACCAAATAATATTTAGTTATATTGTGTACACATGTATATGTGACCACTGCATCTCTTGGCTGTGATGACAATATCTCTTGCCAAGTCACAGTGTTGTTGGAAGCAGCATTTTTTATCTCTAGGAAGATACAGTTGGTGAATTTATACTTCTGGTCTATATTTCTTTCAAATAGGTGGCCTTGGAAGTTACTGCTTCTCTTCTGCCTGTGATTCCAGAAAACACCTGGAGTGCAGCATATCTTGTATTTTTATTAGATATTTTAGTGAAATGTTCTCTTCATTAATGCTTTTATTTTGCCTTAATCTAATAAATGGCATCTAATAAATTTTGTCTAAATCTAATTAAGAAATGGCAAGAGATCTCAAGGGCCCAAAAATGTTTTCACTCTCTAAATTTCACACCTGTATTAAGCAGTTCATAAAAAATAAAAACATGATCTCTTTTTAAAAACAAGCTAAGAGGGAAAAGTTCTCTGCTTTGTTTCTTAATGGCATGTTCAATGGAGAAAATTAGATATGTATTAAAAACAATGCCTCTGAAATTCGGAAATCTTACGCCAGAATCTGATAAATTTAATCACCAAGTCCTTTAGCAGCAGTGTACTTTCACGTGGCAAGCCAAAAAGATGCATTAGAAGCTGCTGAAAAAGGCAAGTTGAGAAAAATGTTATTGCATATTATTGCAGGGAAAATGTATTGCTTAGGTAGAGCAGTTTTGTATCTTAATTTAAGGTTCTTTAGCATCTGGAATACAGTCAAAGACCCTTTAGATATAAAACTTATGTTTTTTTCTATGCAATTTGAACTTTCTGTAGTATTCAGGCTTGCATCCAGATTAGTTTTACCATGGTCCAGACTTTGGCAATATGTCCTGGAATTCTGTACTGAACAAAAATTAAAATTATATCTCAGTTGAAAAGCAAATGTTCTGAAACATACTTCTTTATTTCATTTTGTTCTCTCTCTTTGTATCAGCACAGATCCAAGAAAGAGATCGATTTCAAACCCTCACCCTCCAAAAAAGCTTCCTATGACCCACTTAAGATGACACAATTTAATCATGTGCTATCTGGAGACTTGTTAACGGCTTCTGTACCACAGACATTACTAAAAAACAAGACTATTTTAAAAAATGTTATTTTAAAAAACAAAGTGATTGTTCCTTTTTACCTCTTATATTTAAAGGATGATAATCCTTCATGCACTACTGTTAAGATTGCTACTAGCTGATAGATGTTGGTGTAATTCAAGCCTGACTGAGAAACAATTAGCTGAATGCAGGTTTTATTTAATCTCACCAAGGAATCCGGTTAGAAAATATGTTCAAATTCAAAGAATTTCTCAACACAACCCTCATGGCCACTCATAATATATCTGAAGGAGTCAGAGAAACCAGAGATTCAGTTGCCTGCTCTTTTAATTGCTCTCTCTCTGGTTTTGGAACTGTGGATGCAGCTCAGCTTTCAGGAGCGCAAATGAAGTGTGTCTTCACCCTTCAGGTTGTTTATCTTCCTCTGAGCCAAAATAAAACACCAAAATAACTGTAAGGAAAATATTTTGTCCCAAACTCCCTTTTGTTGCTGAAATGGCAGACAGAAAGTAAAAACCCAAATATGCTCAGTTCTATAAAACAAAATGCATGAAAATGGACTGCAACTTTATTTCCATACTTCTAAGTTCCTTATCTAATAAAGGATAATAACAGTAAGTTCCTGCCTTTTTCAAAACCATGCACTATCTAAAATAATTTAAACTGGTTAATATAAATAATTTACGTTTAAAGATTAGAAATGAAACATCTGTGGATTTAATTCTCTGCTGGACTGGATGCCAAACATAATACAAGAATCATTTTGGTACAGTTTTAAGAGGAATTTGATGAGAGGAGCGTGATATAGCCAGTCTAGACTATTAGATGTCCAGAATAGATCTAAGTAACTATGAAAATTTGTATAAGCTGTGAGAAGGTAATTTAGATCAATAAGTCAATATGTATCTATATTCCTGAAGTACCATCACCTTTTTTTCCTGCCAAATTGATGCTTGCGATTTAAAGGTAACACTTCTTATTGCATATCAAATTCAATAACTATCATTAAAGGTTTCTCTATTTCAAAGTTTTACTAAAATATGTTTTTCCTTATGAGGAGAAAAAATGGTGCAGAGAAAACATTTTTAAACTTCTAAAACTACAAGTTTCAAAATTACATGTGATCTCTGCAAGAACTTGCATGAAGGAGCAGAACACTTCATTGTGGGCAGTATTTCTTCTTCTTGAAGTCACTCTTCTTCCTATTTCTTGTTCCTGTTTTATAGAAAACTAGTAAGAGATAAAGTAAAAGAATGTGAGTTCCTGGGCTTTCTGTACAGATGGCATTCCTATTTGTCCCTTAGACCATGTGTAGGTATATCTTAGCCCAGTTTTCACAAACTCATACTAGAATCTGCAGTTTCCCTGAAACTGAATGGAGGGGAGGGTGAAAATCATGGTATTTGAAGGGAAGAAGAAATTTGATGCAAGATCACTACGTCAAAACCCTCCTGTTTCTATATGATGATTATAAGATGCTTGTCTGGACTGCACAATGTCGGTTTGGTTTTTTTTTTATATCTGTTCTTAATATATTTTAGACTGTGGTCATATAGATTGTTGTTTGATTTGGTGGCTGAAATAAAAACGTAACATTTTTTTCCCTTTTCTTTAACTCACACAGATAATCTGAACTGATCCTAATGAAATGTATCATTTGCAGATATTTTACATTTGTATTTCTTCTGTAAGTAAATCATTCTCTCAAAAACAGCACAAATTACTTTCATTATGGGCAAAGAAATTATTAATCTGAAAATATTCTCCCAATCCTGACTAGCATTGCACAAAATTAGACTCCTGAAGTCAAAATATACTAAGTTTGATTTCATTGATTCATACCTATTAAAACATATACATTCCTGGGAAACTGCTGGGTACAAAGCAGCACATCCCCAGTTTTTAACAAGTAGGGTTACTATGGTGGCAGAAGTTCTTTTTACTATGCTTTGGTGTCTTTCGGGGACCCTGGGGAGAATTCTCCCTTTAATATTCAAAACCCGTTATAAGACTAGACTGTGCCATTTCAGACTGGATAACATTTTCTTTTCCTCAGGTTAATCCTGATTATTGGTGTGACCTGATGATAGACGGGTAGAGAAATGAAGAAATATTGTGATGAATGTTAATTTTGGCCTTTCTTCTCTACTGCAATAGTCTGTCGGTTTTATTAAGCAGGACTTGTGAAGGTTATACTGTTTTTAGTGGTTGCAAAGAATAAATGCATGTTATTTGTTTGATTCTGCTTATGATATGCAGGTAATGCTCACAATATCTCTGACAAGCATAAGATTTTGACAACAATTTGTCATAATATTAGGGGTAAGAAGGTAGTACAATATTTTAAGCTTGTACTACTTAGGTATCCATACATGTTGTCTGGAAATCCAAGCAAGGATTCAGTAATTTTGTCTTCGCTGGAATATCAGATCTATTAGAAAACAATAGGAGTCAGCTGTATTCCCTGAGGCTTCTCACACATCCGATTTCCCTCTCAGTAACCTTTCAAAATCAGTCACAGATGGTCTTATTCTAGATTATACTGGCATCTAACCTTTGTAAACTTGGACACTGGAGAGAATTAAAAAAGCAAAGTGTAAAAAGAGATACAATCTTCCATTGCTAAATGTTATCATTTCTGAAAGCAGCAAAGATTTCATGACCTATAAAGTTCAAAGTAGTGCTAGCTAACTTTACCCTTCACTTCTCTAATCTTTTAACCTTGATCCTTGTTTATGTTTGTGCATATTAGTTCTTAACTTCTCACTTTTTAAATATTTTTTTAAATGCACAGTAAATATTTATACTTAACTTGAGATGTTATGCTTTAATGGACAAAGAATTCCACTACATTTGTCAGGGATATAAAGTCCTGGGTCCTCTGTTGACATGCATTGAACTACTCTGTTAACTGCAATGACCCCTTACTACAGAGTTTAACTTAAATCTGGTAGATTTTGTCACCATAAGGGTGATTCCTTTTTTGGGCTTACCTAAAAACAGAGGCCAGCTAAAATTAAGAGAATAAAGGCAAGTATATTTATTGAAGGGCCTTCAGGTACATTTCAGGCATCTCCAGGTGCTACACTCAAAGCAGATGACCAGTCATGGTTTTTCACACTTTTAAAAGTTTGGTTCATTTGCATATTGGGGGTTAATCTTCCAATTGCAGCTTCAGGAAATGAAGTAATTTCACCCCCAATTTTCTCTCCCCCCTCCAACTCTTGTTTACAGTTCTTGGGGCCTGAGATAACAATGTGTCCTTGATTCCCAGGCCTAGAGATGAATTGTTGTGTCTGACCAAAATGGGAAAGCAGTAGCTAGCACTCTATATGGAGTTTAGAGTTATACACTAAAGAATTGCAGGATTACAAATATGAAAAATATAAAAGCTAAAATCCTAAGGCATCAACAGAGTTCAATCTCTGATTCTAAAATCACTGACTTCTTTAAGCAAAGAGTCATAATAGCATACCATATTTAGCAGATAACCAAAAAGAGAAAACTTAGGAAAACCTTCTGTGTATTCTTAAGGCTGCTTTACCTATTAAATTGTGTTTATCTCAAGTTGTGAGTTTTCCCACTTTTCCTATTATCTTTCCCAGCCCGCTGAGAGGCAGTGAGTGAGCAGCTGGGTGGGGCTGAGGTGCCTACATTTGAAGAGTAGTTCACAACACAAGCCAGAGCTGCCACCATAACTACTAAAAGGATAGCATGCCCAACACATTGTCTAGATGTGTTGGGCATGCTATCAACCCTCAAAACCCCAAACCAACAAAAACCTGCTATAATTTTTAGGTAAGCATCTCAAAGACCAGTATGTACAAGCGTCTAATAAAAGAAAATATGCCTTCAGAATTCAGCTGAATTATAATTTTCCCTGATAAATATCACTTGATATTTATGAAAAAAATTAAAACCCTCCACAAAATAAACTAACAATCCCTCCCCAACAAACAAACAAAAAACCCCAAACAAAGGGTTCACTTCTGTTTAAAATTTTGCTTGGAATATAGGAGAGGAACACAGGACAGATGGAAAAACCAGCTTTTTTTTTTTTTTTTTTTTTTTTTTTTCCCACTGGTTTCCATTTTAAACAGATTCATCATCTCTTCCTGATACCATGGTCTGTACATCTGGAGAGTAAGGAAGCAGATAAAGCTCACATGGGACTAAGATTAATACCTTGGGAAGAGACTTTCTAAGCTTCAGAGATTCCTGTTGCAGTGTGTTACCTGCCTTTAGAAGTCTCTCTGTCAGTTTCAGTTATACTGGTGCTACCTTTTATTTCATACAATGACAAAATGTGGAAAGAAAATGATTCAGAAGGAGGATAATACCCTGAGTATAGCATACCCTTATTGCAGTGTTTATACGAGCTAGAGAAAACTTGCCTTATTTAATCTGTTTTTTCCCCCAATGCCCCCTTTTTAATTGTTCAAATGCTTCTTTACCTAATTACTGTCATGATCTCATGAATAAGAATTGGTCCATACAGTGGACAAAGATCTACCACTTGGCAGTCTTTTGTCTCTGAATGTTTTATTTCTCCTTTCTATGGCTTTTTTGTATTTTCATTCCAAAGACTAATCCCATCGTGTATGGATCACAAAGAGGAGAGGTGGAAAGAGCTGGTAGAAGGTAATCTTACACATGCATCATGCATCCACTGTTGCTTCTCTAGAATTCATTTGCAATATCTTCTGCAATTCCTATAGTGGTGGTAAATGATGTATGAAATAAAATATTTTTGTTGACTGATTGAACTGAGAATCCAGAGATTAATGTTATAGTTACTGCTGAGGCATATTTATCCTATTTGCAATAATACTTGGTATTAAGACAAGCTGTCAAGAGTTTACTTGACTAAAAAGTGTTAGAAAATGAGGGCAAGGCAGTTTTAAGGCAAATAGACTGTTCCCAGGAAAATCAAAAGAAAAGAAAAAAGAAAAGACAAGAAAAGACAAGAAAAGACAAGAAAAGACAAGAAAA
>JAHLSL010000006.1:18172086-18210265 GCA_025920805.1 Petroica traversi | reverse complement strand
AGAAAAGAAAAGAAAAGAAAAGAAAAGAAAAGAAAAGAAAAGAAAAGCATTATTGTCACTGAATAACTTAATTGTTAGACTTCATCTTGGAAGTAGGTCACCTTTTCTGAGGGAAGGTGGGATTGCCCTAGAGATGGAGCAATGTAAGGTTAAAGCAATGTCTCAGGTATTAAAAATCCTTATTAGAAATAAAGTTTGCACCTCTTATGAGAGGCAGAGGTCAGGGACTATAATACCATGTAATAATAATTATGATTACAAGAAAATTCAACCAGATGAAGAGCCTAATGTTTATTTCTTATATATAAATCTGTATTCTGTGATTTGTTTATTTTTTCTATTGAATTAGACTCTTAAAAGTGTTTTCTTTTGAAGTACTGAGAGATGGAGACTCGAAGCAGCCTATTAGTAGTAGGCTAGCTTGCCTTCATCAGCTTGTGTGAACTGATAGAAACTGAGTGAATAGTAGGTTTAAAATCATAATTTTGCAGTAGTCTGTCTTACTGTTTTAAATAGTAACAAGAATGGCAAAGCATCTTCTGTTAAGGTGAGTGAATACACATATGCAGGAAAGCTGACATCTTCATTCAAATTTTGTGATATAATCTGCTCACATGATCTACTCAGGTTTGCTTTCATCTTCACAGCTGCACTGACCAGTGTCACTGCTGTTGACGTCCTTAACTCACTGGTCTCACTTGAGTTCTCCAGTGTTGCTCCTTTGACTTGAAACTGTCAGCACTGAGAGCTGACAGGTTTTTGCAGAGCTAAAGTCAAACACTCATTTCTCTTCTTTAGAGATGCATACTTTGCTTCACCACTTTTTCTAATGTCTAATTTAGAGGTGATAAGAAGAAATAATTGCATCACAAGCACTGATGCTGGGTTCTTTCTCCTATTCCTGAAGATTTTCAGTAGAACTTTGGTGTCTTCACTGTTGTGCCCTGAAAGCAGTCAATATATCTTGCCATGTTTTAATGACACCTTGAATGTTTACTGTAGTAATTGCCTACTTAGTTCCTTGAGTTCATGAGAAAGATCTGATTATAAGATAATAAATATTGTAAAATGGAGAAATGTGGGAATGTTCCCACTTTTCAGCCAAACAGTAATTTTTATTGGATTAGCTTTCTGGAAAATGTCTGTTGTCCATCCTACATGTTTTCAGGAGTCTCAGGGTGTAAACTGAAATCTACCATAGAAGACATGGTATATTATCCAGAGGATAGTTTCCAATTTAATTTTTCTCGGTCACTTTTCACGAAAAAATATATGTAGACACCCACCCTTAATTGTTCTTAATCGTTATAGTCAGAACTGAAAGGAAAAATGTTTTATGAATTCCTATTTTCTCTTGTGTAAATAGAATAACAAGCAAACTTTTAAAAATACAGAATATACCATTTCCAAGTAACCAAACCATTAACTGTTAAACTTTTATCTTTTTTTATCTGTGATGAAGATATAAGTACTTAACACCAGAAAATAAATTAAAATGAAAATGTTTTTTCATTTAAATCTTCTTTTTGTCCCACAGTTTCATCTTTCTTTTTTTCCTGGTCTTTTCATTTTAAGGCTCATTTTTCCTGTTCTTCACTTGGTAATAGCTGATGCTGTACTTTGATAAACTTGGTCTCATTAAGTGTTAGTGTCTGGTACAGCCCCAGTAGCCCTCAACAAGACTCATCGGAGGCACAGAGCAGATCGAAAAGCAATTAGCATTCTGGCTTGTGATAATTACCCACAGTATGGGAGGCTTATCCAAGATGTAGTTTCCACTGTGTCTAATAATAGGATTCTTTAAACACTGATATATTTTCATGGACACACCAGTGCTCTCATTTCAATTCTGTCACTTATCTCAGATAGGGGAAATAAACATCCCTCACACATTTTTTTCCATCATAAAGAAAAGTACACTGCTGCTCTGACAACTTGTAGTGTCACCTAAAAGTCACCTTGAATCATGTTTTAATCAGCTGGAACAAGGCAACATCTCATTTATTTCTGCAGTTTCCTTGCTCTGCAATGCACTGATTGCCGAGACATAGAAATCCAAATTGAGCTCTGATTAAAATGGAATGAGAATGCAGATGCTGCTGTTGGTTCAGAGGGGCACTCTGCTCTGTGCTAGGAAAGGTCAAGGTGATTCGAGTTCCAATTAAAACAGAAAGATTTTCTGCAATTCGTGAATATGTTGCATTGAAGCAACTTTATGCTGAGACAGGTTAAATAGTTTCTGAATCATTTGTCTTTGATCTATTATCTTTTTATTATCGTAAGAGCTTGCTTAAAAACAGTATTTTTTACATTCTTTAGTAAGAGCCAATCCTGTTCTCATGAAAGCATTGTTTCAGGAGCTTGAAATCATCCATCACTTCCCATTTGTAGTACTCCACTTCCCATCCGTACTCCAAAGTGGTTTGACATTTCTGTCAATTTTGATTTACCATTGATTTTTAACATCTGTATAAATAAATAATTAGTTTGAACACTTTTATTTTTAGCTTAATCAAAAGATACAATATATGAATGAATTGATAGTTGTGTAGATGGGCTAGAGATGAGACACTCATGTTGTCTTTAACTCTTAGCTAAATATAGCTAAAGATGAAGTGATTACAATAATAATCCACATCACACAGAGATTTTAAAAATAGACATTGATGGTTGAGTTGCAGTATACTGAAATCATAATTCATTTATACACTTGGGCTGAGTATGTTAGAAGACAATCTGTTTATTGGTTATATTTTACAATGGGTTAAATTCCCTGTTAATTCAAGTGCACTCCAGTAAACCCCATGGCTATTAATATGAAAGAAACAACATGATATTATTCTTAGCTGCAGAAAACATATTTTGAGTATTTTGGAGAGAAGTTCTGTCATATTATTGAGCTAGAATGTGTAATAATATTGTCTGTAACCTTCCAGGAAATCACAGGAAAAGACTGAGGAGTGAATTAATTTAAACACTGATTCTGATTGGACACTAATCTGAACACTCTAGAAGAACATGGTAGTTATTTTAATTTTTGTTTGCCTGAGAATATTTACACTGCTGACAATATTGTGATGGGACATTTTTTTTAATTAGAAACTAATGTGAACAACAGCACAGCGGCAGCGCAACTTCTTACCCTTACATCAGAGGAAAGTACATTTGACAGAACTTCATAAACTGAGCATGAGATTGGAAGTTTGATGACATAAGTAAAACATGAGAGCTACTCCATTTGTGGACTGAATTTGTGCAAAAGTACTAAGAAGGAAATTGTTGGGACCAAAGGAAAGGTCTTGTTGGAGACACCCAGGGGAATGGATTTTTGAATAGTAACACTTACTGACAATACCACGGTAGCCCAGTGACTTCTGAAGGAATGGGAGTGTGCATGCAGGGACAGAAAGAGTCACGGCATGTTCCCACAGACTCTGTTCTCCAGCAGCTGGGAAATCATGACTTTCTGACAACCTGGCAATGTATCCACAGAGCACTCATGTGTGCTCCTGTCCTTGAGAGGGGCAGGGAGACTGATTAGTGGAAGAGTGAATTGAGGCCCAGTTAACCTTATTATAAGGATACAACATAAAGAATTTTTTTCTCTCACTCTTTATGCTCATTTGCTGTTTTCTTTCTGAGAACATAGTAGATTAAAGGTTCAGTCTTTCTCTATGACTTTGTTATGTAGCTTAGCTTTTATAGCCTATGTGTGATGAGCTGGAAGATTTTGGTACACTTGTAGTTTCAGTCCTTGACCTAGACTGTTATTCAAAGAAAACAGTATTTATACTGTGTTAGAAAATTAAGCTTATCCATCAAGCATTTGTTCAGTGGTCTGTCATTGACACAAACTGCAGTCCCCAGAAAACAAAAAAAAAAGCTCTGATCTCTGTAGGCTTGGGAAAATAAATTAATATAAGTGGTGGAAGTACACAGAGGTAACAAGTATTCTAATGCCCATTGTGCCTCTGAAAATCTTTCCCTTATACTATAACTATTTTGTACTTTATAGTTCATTTAAAATGTCCTGTTGAAATAATTGAGGATGTTAAATTACACCTCATTTTTCTAGAGGACGAAAAAGATAAAAATGGATTGCCTGAGTCTACTGACATTAGGAAAAGGAAGTCCACCCATTTCTTAAATAGATGTTTTCTTATGCTCTACTCAAAATTTACAGTATTTCTCAGGCCTGTTTTACATGGTCAGAGGAAAATATTTACCACACAGGCATTATTATTAAATATTTCTATTCATATTTGAATATTACTAATAAAAAATGGTAACTGAAATATGTTGAGTATTACTGATAGTGACCAAATCATACAATCCAAAAATTGACTGTCATAAACCTGATGTTTTAATAGTATTTAGGGGCTTTAATTTTGAGGCTGACTTCATGTTCTTTGTAATTCAATAGTTAGAAATGTTTAGCCAGCTGTTTCAATGGTTTTCCACTTTACTGAGGCTACAATTCTGTTAGTAAATGAAGTGATCTAGACCTTATTTTCTTCTCCTGACAGCAAGTGACATGTCACATTTTTGTGTGCACCCTTTCCATCCCTTTGGGTTCGTATGTGCACCCTTCTATCTTCTGTCCTGTGAGGATCTTTCTATGTTACAAAGGACTCAGGGGAATGTGACTGCTTCCCTTAGCCCCAGTGGCATCACCACTTTACCTGTCCTATCCAGCTTAAATTTAAAGCACCCTTTGGGTGCTTTGAATCATAGGAAGCTGTAGCTCTTTGAGACAGCAAAATATTCCAGTGTCACAGTTTGTATATTTGGTGCACCTTTGAGGAAAGAATGTATTGGTATTAACCAGACTTCTTAAATCACCTGGACTAACCTAACTCAAAATGTTGTTGACAGCATATAAGATCTGATATAGATAGAGAAAAAGAAAGAAGAAACTATGCTTGATCTACTCTCTCCTCCTCCCTCAAATCAGTTTCCGTATCCCTGTCTTAACTGAGACTGACCTTGATGTTAGTGAGCTGCTCTGAGTAGTGGTGGCTTTGGGGAGTCTTTCCAAACAACTTCCTTTACAGGGAAATCATAATGCTGCCCTCAGAATTTGCCTCTCTTCCCTTAAAAAATCAGGTAATCTCCTCCAGGTAGGCTGCTTCAAGAGTCCCTAGCCCATGCCATTCCCCAGTCTTTGTTCAAGAATTGACTGGGAAGGTGCTAATTTGCTGTGTTCCATGCCAAGGCACAGGCAAAGAGACAGTCATATGTCAGCATATACGAGCACATGTCAGCAGTAAAACTGAAGACCTGGCCAGGTTTACTTTGCTAGCAAAAGCAAAGCCTCAGGGTACAAAAAATGTCATTATTTTTTTTTTATCACCCTAGTAAAGTAATTGTGTTACACCTGGAAACTCAAAAATCAACTTGTGGTTGTTTGTGTTTTCCTTAAATGCCTTTGAAAAATCTATTTTATAAAAAGGATTTATTATATATTGCCTCATAGCCTGGAAAAAAATATCCATTGTCCTTCAAATACTGTCATTATCATTGCCTATAATGAAGGAGGGATTATATGAACCAATGGCACAATGAGTTTCTTCAGCATGCATGAAAACAGCATGTCTAAAAATGAATATTTCATTCTGTATTAAACATTTTGTGCTTCATTAGGTAGTGGGAAGAGAAGGGCATGAGAAAGCTGTCTTCAATTTTACTTGTATTTATTACAATTTGTAAGTCTGGATAATCAACTTTAATGTTTGTTGTACTAACAGTTAGTGTCAAACTTATACACAGATGGTCCTTTGCTACAGAAAGGACTTATATCTGAAAAATTAACAACAGCATTGATTACATGTATGCTGAATATTCAAAGTTCCACTTACTTAAGAATGATGACATCAAACTAATGATATCAAACAAAAAAAAAAATCCCTCATCTACTACACTACACTTGCTGCTATATTATTTGCAAAAGCTGAATTGCATCTTATAAATTAGGAAGCATAATTTTAGTTCCTAGAAAAAAGGTTATGAACTAACAGCTAGGTTAAAATATGTGTTCTATTACAGATTTTGGATAAGAGTTGGGATTAGGAAGCACTTCAGCCCAGATCTTAAGGTGATTTTTTGTGAACCTCCATTGGTACGAGTTAAATTTCTTATGCAATTTTTATTACAGGCCTTAGCCTCATTAGATGTTTTTAAGATATTGCTTGAAATGTGAGTATTGGAACATTGGGATAAGAAATGAAACCCTGAGATCTGCAGGAGTTTTGTTTTTCTTTCCTCAACATGGTTATCAGCCATACTGTACTTGAGACCTGTGTCTTTGCTGCAGAGAAGCCCAGATGAGCTTCTGATGCTTATTTCTGCCAGAGTACATTTTGTGCACCCTTGACAGCTCTGCAGGCTCCATAAAGGGTATAGTCTAACACACTGAGGATGATCATGCTTTTTTACAGTGAAAAGGTTCAGCTTGTGACTCTTCAGAGCATAAATGGATGCTGAGTACTTGTTGTCTCTTAAAATTTCTATAATTTTATTTTGCCAAAGGTTCAGGCCCAGGTTCTGCATCTCAGCCTTCTTGCATTTTGCTGAAGCAGAAAAGCTTCTACCACTTTGTGTTACACATTAAAGTTAATCCTATTTGAAGTGAAAATCTGTCCTTTTGTTAAAATTTTCGGTGTATAAAAGCTATATTATTTTTTTTTCTATACAGAAGAAAATTGCTTCACACTGTCTTGGAAACTGTGAACTGATGACTTAATACATATGATTGCCACTGTATTTTTTTCTTTCTTCTCTGACACTAAGGTAAGAAAGGGCTAGATACCTAGTTCTTTCATATTTCTTTTAGGCTGTCAGGAGCTTTCAAATAGTTCAGTTATTTAGAAGACTAGAATGATATAAAGCAAATTTTAAGTTTGATTACTTCAGCCTTGTCACTGTCCACAATAACTACATATTTCTGTCTTTCCTTTGAACTTTGGTAAAGCCCAGAGAACATAGAACAAGTTTCTATTTGTAGACATGATCATTGACTAATTCAGTGTGCAAATTACATGATGACTGAAATATTTCAGTGGGATACTTTGGAGTAACTAAACAAATTGCTGTCAATAATGTCAAATATCTGCTCGTGTAAGACTCAGGCTTTTACTTTATTCTTCTAAAGATTCAGAGAGAAGGGAGAGGTACTGTTGATATGGGTAAACATAAAAAATAAGGCTATAGATCACCAGCTAATATAAAGTAATAAAGACCCATTTACCTTGAAATTTTAGAATGCCTTTAAACTTAGTTGAGACTCTGATCCTGTAACTTTTTCTACTTTCCAATAACATACAACATGACCTTGCTTAAAATTGTTCTCATTAACCTTCCTTGACTAAATCAAAAAGGAAATCTGATTATGTGTTGTATAGACGGAGAGATTTTCTTCTCTACAGAAAATCTATGCCTCTTAAAAGAGTCTCCATCTCTTTTTCTTGTTTGTTTGTTTGTTTGTTTGTTGAACACTGATTATAACCTAACCGTACTCCTATCCTATGGTCAGTCACTTGAGTTTGAACAGAAATAGTTTAGTATTATATGCTTTGGAAAATTTGTGTAATGAATCAGGTTATGCTCTTATTATTGCAACAAACTTTTCTGAAGTCCCTAACTTTTTAATACCACTTTTATCTAATAGATTTTGTGCCTGGGAATATATCTGCATTTCTAGTACTTCTACAGAGAAAACAGAATTATCTAGGGTCATTGAAAAACACAAAATAATTATTTCTATGGATATGTTTCTTTCTTCCAGACACAATTAGTTGTTCAGTAACGTACCTAATTAGTCCCTCACTTTTAAGAAGCATCAGTTTGAAAATGTGACATGACACAGAGAAATGGAAGTAATTTTTTAACTAAAGTTTTAGGTAAAATTTAGCATCACTAGATAGCACAACATTAAACAATCAAAAACAACTAACTTAGATATGCAGAATTACCATGTTTACTTTGGTAAATCCTTTATATTTTCATGCATCAGAATCAAAGAATGTTTAAACAAACGGACAGCTGGGGGAGGGAGAGGAGGAAATTTACCTCTTTACACATATAATACATCACATGTGTGTATCAGCCTGTGATGGATAGTCTTGATGTCTAACATCATAAATTTAATAAAAGAAAGTTCACGCTTCATATCACTGGATGATCACTTTCTAGGGCAAAAAAGCTTTTCCCCTTGTGCAGCCTTGTAAAAATTGGTTAGCTGGAATTAAATCACTAATTATCCTTCAAGTATAAAAGCATCGGTTTTCTCCTTGCTATGCTGCTCTGAAAGAACGTATACCCTGAATTGTTTAAAAGCTCCAGAAGATGTACAATAAATCATGTTCATGGGTCTAGGAGAACAAGAATGTAAGTGGTGGATATCATCTCTACCTCTGGTCTAAAAATTACCTTCTTAACAGATAATCTGAGTCTCATGGGACAACTTGAAATGTGATCTCACATTTGTGATGCAGTACTACTTATTAAGTAATGTCTTAGGTCAGAGCTGAGTTGGTTTCTCTTCTTCAATGTTATGGACAAAAAGTTATGTCTAGAAATCTCTGTTTATAAATGGCAGATGACAAGACCCATTTCTGGCTACAATGCTGCACTATTTTCTGGTAACATAGAAATGTTTTTTAAATTATCTTCAAACAATGATACAGGAATTCAGAATGGCACACCAAAAATAGCTTTTCTGGGAAGAAAATTGGTTTTCAAACCAAAGCATTGCATAGAAATAATTCTGGTCTCCAAAATATTTGATAAATTGTTGTTGCATATTTGGTGAGTCAGTCAATAAATACCATTGTTGAGAACAGTTACATATTTATATCCTGTCACTTTGCGGCTTATTTTTTTATTTGAAAGCTTTGTTGCTTGAAACTCATTGCAAGCCTCTTTAAAAGAGTCATCTGTTTATCAGCTGGAAATTGGGGAACTGCCATATATTTTTTCAAAGCCTTTGCTATCAGCAGAACAAATGCTCATTAAAAACACTTCCGGTTGTTTATTCATAAGTATGAAAACTAAACAAGGAACAGAACAAAAATTCAATATTAGTTTTTATGTTCTAAACAGGTATTCAGGTGAGATATGTTTACATAAACAAACAAACAAACTTATATATATATACACATACCTGAAGACACGTATGCATGTAAATATGTGATTAAGTGTTGGTTTGGTTTTTTTTTCCTTAGGAGGGAAATTCTTTCCAAAGCTTCATATCTTGGGTTTGTTTTCTACTAAAAGTTTTAACATTGACTAATATCATCTTCAGTCACACAGAACTGCTATTTCTTTTTATATATTAAGCCTTAATTAGGGAGAGAATACAAGACAGGGTTTTTTTATGATAAAAATAATTATTTTATTTTTATTTTATCATTTGGAACTATCATGTTAATATAAACCTGAATCAGAGTATATTTATTTAAGTTGTTGGTTAATTTAACTCACTCACATGGTATTATTTTAAGTCAAAACCATACTATTGTAAACACTTTTGTGATACAGATGCTAAAAGGAAGCCTTATGTAACACTGGAATGTGATGGACTATTCAAATGATGATGTTTTAATTTTAAACTGAAAGTTCATTTCTTTCCTCAATGTCAGCATTTTCAAATAAAAATTTAGCACATACAAGAGCAAGATAATCCAGTGCTCATTAAATTGAATGGATATATTCTTCCTGAACTTAATAGGAAGCACTGAGCCTAGAACTGGTAGAAAATTCAATTTATGGGAGAAAAGTATAAAACCCCTTGTTAGATGGAATGTTACTGGTGAGCTAATGATCAGCACTGCAACATGGAAAAGTTATTTCACCATATTTCCCTTATTGCCACCAACTCAACAATACACAAGTAAAAGAAAAATGTTTAAGAAGAATATTCCATCCCCA
Organism: Petroica traversi; assembly: GCA_025920805.1. Lineage (NCBI taxonomy): Eukaryota > Metazoa > Chordata > Aves > Passeriformes > Petroicidae > Petroica > Petroica traversi. The sequence goes on along the minus strand of JAHLSL010000006.1, from coordinate 18,200,338 downwards.
TTTAGCCTATAAATCTCAAACCATTTCTCTGAAAATTGTCCAGTCACAGCACACACTTTCTTGACAAGGCTGCTATAAATTTTTATATTTGTTCCTATTATCTACCCTGCATAGGTTCCTCTGTGTAAACTGCAGGTGAAAGAATTTTCCTGGTTCTGGCTGGAAAAGAAACTTTGTAAGAGGACAACTGATGTAAAGAGCTGCTGGTTACTGAGGCCATTTGTCTTCTAGGCTGAATGCAACAGAGACCAGAAATCAATACAGATAACAAAGCCAAGTGAAAAGACTTTATTGGGGTCTATATGGTTCCAGAGGGAGATTCTGCTCCTTCCCTCGGTGATATATTAAGAGTCTTGATGTAAATAGTTTTAAAGAAGCATTTATAAATGCTTCCCCTGCCAAATAAAAGTAGATTTAAATGCCAGCATAGCTAGTTTGCCTTCCTGGAGACAACCTTCTGGTTGTTGCTTTTTTATCTATTACTTCATGAAAATCATGAATAGAAAACAGAAGATAGTTGGGGTCAGGGGCAGAAGCTGAACAGTGAATGTGGATCACTTGGTACAGTCTTTCTAAATGGAAGAGAATACAAAGTTCCACAAAGAATTACAGAATACTTAAAGTGTTATTGGGATAAATAGAAAAAAAGAGGACTCAATCAAGTGACCCCTTCTTTTCAATTCATGGAAGATGAGGTCTGAAACATGAATGTTGCTAACACATAAAATAATCCTATGAGTGTTTGCTACTTATTGTAGTAATTATTCTCTACTTTCTCCAAGATTTCTTTTAAAGTAATTGGAATCAGGGCTTAATACTTATATATGTCAGCAAATTGAAAATCTTCTCTTGGCTTTGTAGTTCCAGATTGTCACAAGAATTTTTCACTTTTCTCTCTGTTGAATTTCAAAAGCCACAGTTCATTTTTTGGCTGTGGAGTAAAGCAGTATTGAAAATGGTTTGTCTTGATATATATGTGTATCAGCACATTTAGCACATCTCTTTTTCCTACCAGACTGTTTTTACTGTTACTTTCAACTAGCCTGAATCGAAGGAAAATATTTGGGCATAAGCAGATGGTGTCGACTAGTGAGAATTACTTTCAATAACAACATAATGTTAACAGGCTGAATGTCTTACTACATTTACATTATAAAATGGAAATTGGAGTAAATATTTTTAATATGAATTATTTTTAGTGTAGTGAGCACTTTATAGTGAAGTAGCTGAAGTCTGTGGCTATCCCACTCTTGGCAATGAAGCACTGATTCTTTGTATCTGTGGGTGTGCATGCATAATTACTTAATCAAGATAGTGACTAAGTCCTAAATTATGATGAAAATGGTCATTTTTATTTAGTCATTCTTGGAGACGTCCCTTACCCTGAGAGTTTACAGCTTTAAGGAAACAGAGAATCTCAAATATTACAGAGGAAAAAAAAAGAGAATTTCATAATTACATAGATTATAGAGATAAAAGAAAGAGAGTTTGCTTTGAGTTAATCCTAGATACAAATTTATTGTTTACTTTAAACCCATCTGGAAATGAAGCCTGACACAGCCACTTCCTCACTCCCCCTCAACTGAATGCAGAAGAGCATCAAAAGGGTAAAGTGAGAGAACTTGTGAGTTGAGACAACGACAGTTCAAAAAGTAAAGCAAAAACCACATATGCAAGCTAAGAAAAACAAGGAATTCCTTCTCAACTTCCCATGGCCAGGGAGTTGTTCAGCCATCTCCACAAAAGGTCACAGGGCTCCAACACTTGTAGCAGGGACTTGGGAAGACAAAAACCACCACTCTAAATGTCCTCCTTTCCTTCTTCTTTTCCCAAATGTACATGCTGAACATGATATCCTATAGTGTGGTATATCCCTTGGGTCAGTTTTGTTCAGGTGTCCAGGATTTGTCCTCTCCCAACGTCCTGTGCACCCCTTGCCTCCTCACTGTCAGGGCAGTGCAAGAAGCAGAAAAGATTCTGTGTGAGCACTGCTCCACAATATTGAAAATATGTTCATTATCAACCTTGTTCCCAGCACAAAGCCTCACACTAGCTACTATGAAGAAAACTAACTCTACCTCTTCTAAAATCAGCAAAACTGGATTTATATTTCAGTTTTGAATGAGGCATAAGCTTCATGAATTCCAGTAACATCTACAGCTCCATCTGACAGCTCTCATTAAGTTCTTCTAGAGAAAAATGGATTGGATTTTCTGTGGGTCTGCCTTAGTAGACCTTTGCTATAGATTTTGATGCAACATTTTTGAATGAATAATTAGAAAGGTCAGAGCTCAACTGAGACCTTAGGCAGTGTTCAATATCTTGACAGTAATGGACAGAAAATGTTCCTGTGAGTGCTGAATGTCTATCTGAACTATTCTGAAGAAAGTAGGTCAAATGGTAAAGTGTTACCTAAAGACACTTGAACTCAGAAAATTCAATTTCACTCAAACTCACTCCAAGTGCTGGCTGAAAGAAAGGCTGACAATTGCTTTGGAAAGGTAGGATGTTTCCTGTGTGTTATAATCAGATTAGTGAGAGATGCCTTTGCCCAAGTTAAAGTGCAAATGAGACTGCCCAAGACAATAATACACATTTTATTTAACAGTAAATATGAGGTAGGTAGAGAGATGTGCTTGTTTTAAGTTCCCCCGGTGGCGGTTTATCTTATGTCAGTTTCCTTCTGGACTCACAGGGCCCACTGCTGACTCACACTGAGCTGCTGGTGACCAGCATCCCTAGATCTCCTCCTTCAGGGCTGCATTCCAGACCCTCTCCCAGTTTCTAATTGTACACAGCTCCATCTGGGGTGCAAATCCAGCACTTGGACTTGTCATGTTTTTATTCCTTATTGATATTATCTTGTTTATAATTGGTGACTCCTTGGTTTTCTGTCTGTTTTCTGATTGTTGTGTTGCTGTGTAAAGGGGCCTACAAGTGCATGGTATGTAGAGGGTCTTGGCAGAGACAGCAGGCAGCAGCATCTGGAGGCTGCTCTAGGCTATGTGGGAGTTCAGGTGGTGATGCTCCAGAGGGCTTGATCTCCTGTCTGGGGATGGTACCTGGGCATATCAGAGGCTCTGACCCAAATAAAAATTATGAGAAGACGGCTCTCTGTGGATCTGGAGCAGCTGTGACTGCCTGTGGAACTCAGTGGCCTCCCTTGCGGGAAATGAGAGGTTGTAAAAGCTCTGCATTGCTGGGTGGAAATTTGTCCCCACTCAGGTCACAACAACCCCAAGCAATGCTACAGACTTGGGAAAGAGTGGCTGGAAAGCTGCCCAGTGATAAAAGGACCAGCTGAACATGAGCCAGGTGGCCAAAAAGGCTAATGACATCCTGTCCTGTATCAGCAATAGTGTGGCCAGTAGGACCAGGGCAGTGATTTTCCCCTTGTACTCAATACTGGAGAGGCTGTACCTCAAATCCTGAGTTGAGTTCTGGACCCCTCACAAGAAAGAATTTGAGGTGCTGGAGTGTGTCCAGAGAAGGGCAATGGAGCTGGTGAAGGGTCTAGGGGTTATATCTCTTCAGGAGCAGCAAAGGGAGCTGTCAATGTTTACCCTGGAACTAAGGAGTCTTAGGGGAGACCTTATCTCTACTACTACCTGAAAGAGGGAGGGCGGGATGATCTTGGAAGGCTTTTCTAACCTAAATAATTCTCTGATTCTATGAAATATTACAGGAGGCAGATGAGCAGGCTGTGTGCTATTTGAAAGGAAAAAACAAGGTTGACGGGGTCTTCAGGGAAATTTCACAGAGAGAAGAGTCTAAGTTCTTCCCTCATTGGGAAGATTTTCTTTTCATAGAGGAGGGAATACACATATAGGGAGGCTAAATTTGAGTTACTCAGGGTAGGAGACCTGCAAGATGAGACAGGCTTGAAGCTTTTGATTTTCTGGAGTAGGAGAAAGGCTTCTCTGATGTCAGATCTGATCTTATAGACATGGATACTCTGCCATAATAGCCATACAGAGGAACAAGCTCTTCTAAGGAGGATCTGTGAGAGGGTTGGACCTTAATGGTCTATCGACACCAAGATGGAGGGCCCCTTTTGTCAGGAGCAGAAGCACCTATCTGCTGAGCACAGTGTCACAGAGCATTTACTGCTTGCCATAGACTTAAACCCTGTATTTTTGGTGTGGCAGAGAGACTGTGGAGGGCCTGAGACTGTTATTAATGAGAAAGGCACAGAGAGAACTCCTGTTGTTGTGAGGCTGTTTGCTATCATCTGTAGCTGGTCATGGAGGCCAGGAGAGATCCTTGATGACTGGAAACAAACAGATGATGTTTCACTCATTTTAAAGGGCAAGTGGGAATGTCAGTGGAACTCCAGGTAAGGGCTAATCAACCATATTTCACCCCTTGTAAAACTATTGTGTGAATATAACATATGAAGGTGGTGGGTAATATCAACATGAGTTTACCAAGGTTAAATAAATCTTGGCTAACCTGACTAACCTTCATTACAAGTTCAGCATTTGCAGCTGGAGAATGGTGTTTGTTTTTATTCTTCTTCCAGGGCTGTGAAAGCTTTTAACCCTGCTTACCAGAGCATCAGAGCATCTCTGTGTTCAGAGAGGGATGTTACAGTGTAGGTGGGTAGATTAGTAGCTTGGTAGGGTGTAGACTGGCTGGCTGAATGTGAAAGAAAGGGGTTCTCTACCTGGAGGCCAGTTGCAGGTTGAATTGTTCTGAGTTTTAACTTCAGGGTTATCCAGTTTCATGTTTTCATCAATAGTCTGGATAGGGCAAGAAAATGCACCTTTATCGAGCTGTGTATGACATCAAACTTGGGTTCACAGCTGGTGTGCTCCAGGGCTGGGCTCTGAATTACATCTCTGTATGGCTGAACGGTGTTAATAGTTAAGGTGTAAGCAGGTTGACTTGGCATGGGGATCACTGCTATTCTGTTATACTCTGAAACTTGTTGTTTCTCTGGCAGTTAATTCAACAAAATTTACATTAATTCTAGACTGAGCTTAAGGCGACTTCTGATGACAAGCTGTTATGATCATGGCTATGAGTATTCCTCATGGAATATCTGTGCTTTGATCTGTAGTTTAGCTTTATGTACACTTACACATACATTCTGACATAAAATGGTGTGTCACGTTAAATGATAAAGGTTTAGTGATACCTGCTCTAATTTTTTCACTGCATTACTCAGTATTTCCAGTTAACCAGGCTCTGTTGATCAACACTGTTGATCAACGTGAGGAATTGAATATGGCATAAAACTTCTGAACTAGTGTTCAGTGTGTTGTTTCATCTGTATAGTTTGGGCCAATAGTGTGGATGTTACATTAAATTCCAGAAACAGTACAAACATGTTGACATGACTAAGGATTCCTGCTCACTAATCTGGACTTTCAGTGTTGTCCTGAAGTAACTCCATTACTTTCTGTTCTAACATGGGTATAGACATTAATTGCCATTGTGTTGACACTATCAATTTCCTAGTATATTGATCTGATGAGATAAGCATGGAAGAGTAAAACTACTAATTCTACTCAAAGTTTTACAATGGTGTAATTTACATCAAAACACTGCAAAAATCTGATTGGAGATCTGAAGTTGGTTTTCAATCTTATTAGTGTTTTTCAAAATAGCTCTGTGTAACTATCTCTGTAGGAAAGAAACTTTCCACACAATTAAAAATCTCTGTTGATGACTGCTAATAGGGGATTTTTGAATTTGCTTTCATCTGGCTAGGAAAATTTCACATTACATTTTTAAAGTCACTATCTACAAAAATCTCATAATTAAAAGCACTTGTAAAAAAATGTTAATACTCCTTGAACCAAGGAGTGAAGTATACGCAATTTTTGTAACAAACCATTGAAGATACACTTCCAGTCTGGCAAAAGGCTGTTCCATTTGTAGGATAGGAAAATCATGATGATTTTCCTAAGCACTTATGCTAGGCATGTATTCAGGGGTAAGAATCAGACAGGTGAGCTGGATAGAGTACTTTGCTGTAAACCGTAATGATTAAGTGCCCATGACTCATTTATTGCCTGGTTACCAATACCTGGCATCGTATGAGATGCCAAAGGTATCCAGATAGGGTTCTGGAGACTGCCAAAAAACAGCCTAGGTCTGCTGCAAGTCTTGAAAAATACTAGGCAAAATAACTTGGTTAAACACTTGCTGGTGTATGGCTTGTGGTAAATGTTTTTCATAGCAGCTCATACAGTGCTGTGTTTTGGATTTGTGACCAAAGCAGTTTTGATAACACAGGGAAGTTTTAGGCACTGCTGAAGTTGTTTGCTCCTTCTCCCCTCAGTCCACCAACAAGTAGGCTGTGTGTGCAGAAGGCGTTAGAAGGGGACACAGCTGGGACAGCTGACCCCAACTGATCCAGGGGATATTCCATACTATATGTCATCATGGTCAGCCCGTACAGTTGAGTGATGGTGTTAGCCTTCCCAAGTAACTTCTAGGTTTGATGAAGCCTGACATTCCTACATGGCAATGGGAAGAGGTGAATGAATGCCTCATTTTGATTTCCTTACTGCTGAAGTGTCTTTGTCTCAATCCAGAAGTTTTCTCATTGCTATCCTTCCCCTTATCTCCAATCTCCCTGTGGGAGAATGAGTGAGTGGCTGTGTGAGGCTGAGCTGCATGATGGCCTTAAATCACAAAGAATTACGGTTTAACACCCAAATTAGGTATGCATGTCTATTTATTGTGAAACAGGTAGGGGAGGTGATCTGATCAACAATTTCAAGCAAAATTTCCTATCTATGTGAAAACCCTGGAGAATATTCAAAGTTCACAGGCCAACTTATATCCTTCTCGATAAATGATTCTTAAAATTAACAAGAGTACAAATTTAAAATCCAAAACACTTACCTTTAATTACAGATATGAGACATCTAATCAAATTTGATAAATAGGTATTAATGTTCCTTGTTGACTGCATGCAAATTGTAAATCATAAGTAATAATTTATATTACTTTACTAGGATTTCTTTTATTCACTCCACCATACTTTTGTTGGGTTCCACTTCATTTGAGAATTATGATGATCATCACACACATGTTCAACAATGCAATGAATGCCATTGTGTGTAGAAAAAAGTGTGTTAAAAACATCAATATAATTTAATGTCTGTTTGTGCATGTGGTTTATTGAAAACCTGAGGAAAATGTAGAAACAGCTTCTGATTCGGTCTTGGTGTCATAATGCGAGTCAGACTGGGCAAATATTGGTAGGGAGAGAAGTCAGCAAAGGTGCTGACAGTGTTAAAAAGCAAGATAAAAACTGGCAGTCCTGAAGTCAACTGAGAAGAAGTGGGGACCATGTAAAAGACCTAGGGTAGCTGTAATAAAGTTTCAGTCTCTGGTCATAGTCTGACGAGATCAGAGAGCTCTGCTTCCAGTGACATCTTTGAGTCTGGTCTCTTTGGCAGGTTTTTCTGTGCAAGGGGAGAAGGCCAGATACATCTGTAGGGGAGAAAAGGATTGGGGGGAAAAAAAAAAAGCAAGGAAGGATGTCTGTTCTGTTGCTAAATGGGCTCTCAGAGCTGAGCTGAGTAAAGGGATTATACATTGGGAACCAAAACCCTGAGGCTGGGCTTTTGGCACAGAGGATCCTGCAGTGTGACTATCCAGAGCAGGTCATATAAATAAAGGCAGAGAGTGTGCGACATGGTAGAAAAGCTTCCTTGTCACCAGCAAGGGAAGAGTTGGGGGGGGGAAGAGCTAAAACAGAGGATCACTAAGTGCCCTTGATACAGTAAATGCTGCTGACTGCAATGGAACGGAGTTAACTTTGCAAATTAGGAAATATGACAAATATTATTGTCATTGATTATTGACACCAACCTGTATTCAGGACTGTGACCTCTTAGGTTGTGAATGAATCAGCCATACTATCAGCAGGTATTTGGAGTCAGAGGCATCAGAGGTACCCTTTGCCCATATAAGAACTGTACTTTTGGAAGTTAAGGAAGAACGAAGAATAATATTGCCAGTGTATTCAGTCATAGTTTCACTCTGTAGTTCTCTACCAGTAACACAAATAAACTGTGCTCTTGGTATCCTGTTCTTCCCAATCAACCTTACTTGCAACTCTGTTCTTGTAGACATCAGGTTTATTAGAGGGTTAGTTTTGCCATGTTTCCCCTCCAGATAAGATGCAGGAATTTTAGTGAGGTGTAGCATAGGATTTCACATCTGAAATGTCTGGATTCTGTTTATAGGATCTGCATATACAAATAATTTTAGAATAATTAATCTGCTGGGGATGTTTACTTGGTTGTGTGACTGAAGATATCCATTTATCTCAAAAAGTAGTTTGGGCAGCTGTCTGCAGTGTAGACACTAAACTAGAATATCAGCCACAGTTCTGATGTCTTTGGATTATCTGATATAACTAGGTCAAAAATTCTCTTGTATTTTATTTATTATGTCCCGTGTAAATTGCAGTAAGTCAGTACCCATCCCTGCTCTAAGTGACAACTTATCATTCCTTTGATTAAAACAAGAAAATCAGGATGAAAGGAACATGGTTGTTTGGTTATTTTATAAGGACACTTCTAAAAATGGGTATAGTAGAAACTTTTGCAATCATGTCTGATGTCTCTTCAAAATTATGACCTTAAGGTTTATTTGACACGTAGTATATTAACAAAGATCAGCTTGCATAGAAGTCCCAATCTAAGTCTGGAACTATAGCCTTATTCTATAATGTATACATTCCTAAAATTACAGTAATTGCAACGTTTTATGAATTTTGAGATTTGATTCAGTACAATTTTGCTCTGAGCCAGAGGAAAAACTCATCTTCTTGGTAGAGTCCAGGTTGAATATCTTTATCATTTGAGGCAACTAGATATACAAATTTGAGTGTGTGTGAAAGAGAAGACTGAAGCTTCTTGTGGGTCGAGGGTTGTGTGATATAGGGATAAGCTGTCAGATGCTGGGGATGTAAGTGCAATGGGGCAGGAGGAAAAAAAAGCTGGATGTTGGAGAGTTTGTACCCATGGTTTCACCAAAGCAAGAAAAATCTTACTTAGGACCCAACTAATCTCATGAATTATCTCATGACATCAGTACAACATCACAGTCTGATGTCAAAAATATGCTTGTGAGAAGTGTTATTTCTTACTATATTAGTTTCTGTAGGTATCAGATAACTTGGGAGTTCTGTTCTCATTCAGCTGAACCCAGCTGAGATTCATGAGACAGACTTCAGTGGTAGCAAATTTCTCATGCATTTACTGAAATAGTCTGCTTCCATCCTGATGCAAAAAAGATTTTCTTACTGACCATCTGCTCCACATTTGGAGACAATGTGTCTCCATCTATGTATATTGCCAAAAACAAAAGCAATCCCATTGTGTCTTTGAAAATGGCAGTAAGTGAACATGAGAAAAATCAGGAGAAATATATATTCCAAACAAAATAAATGTTTCTTTACAAAAAAAGCAGATTCTTGCTGCAGAATATTCTGGTTTGCTAAAAGTGAGGTCAGTGAAATGATCAAAATCATGGAAGCAAAAAGCATTTGTTATAGAATGTAGAGGTTTTCTACATCTCACTTATTTCGAAGTTCTTCATGAAAAGAGCCAGTTTGACAACCCCTTTTATCCAGGACAGCCTGAATCATGAAAAAATGGGGTGATTTATTTAAATCCACTTGGAACTAAAAGATTAATCTAGTCCCCGTTGTCTTGTGTAATATATCTTTGTCTTGTCCAAGTTATATTTTATGCCATCTAAATCAGACATAATCTGAATGGCCATTCACCTTGTCCCTATATATGTATTGTTCAAATGGCACCTCATAATTATTTCCCTTCCCAATATTAGAACTGTTAAGGTTATTGTTTTCCACATCTTTACCCTGCAATGTATAACTCATATACATGTATTCAGTTTATAGTTCAGTTTATAGAATTCACATGGTGTGCAACCCAAAACAAGGAGTTTGACTTGTCAAAACTCAGTCTTGTTCCAGCTGAATTTCAGGACCTTGTCTTTCTGTTGTCCAATCCAGAGTACTCAATCAAATGATTGTGGCTCAGTTTGAAAGACAGGAGGGAGCCAGCAGTAGTCTAAGTCTTAATGCAATTGGAAGCTGGCTGCTGATGTTTTAATTTGTCCATTTGCTTGCTAAAACCTCCTGTCTTCATCACTGTGTCTCTTAGTAATAAGAAGTCATCAAATCCCAAAGTGATGAGGCTCCAGTTTCATAAACCACAGCTTTTGTCATGCACATGTCAAACTTAGCACTAAAGATGTCACATCAAGTTCTTGGCTGATGAAGGATAGTATATCTTCTTCATAAGTGTTTCTGTCTTTTGGTGTATTTATTTAGAGACAGATACATAAGACACATAAGAAATTTGATTGGGCAATTTTTTAAAAGTAAACGGAATCTGTAAAATATTTTTTTAAAATTCCTGTCTTGCTTAAGGAAGAAACCGAGCTCATTGCAACTCAATTGTATATGCATATTGGCAGTCTTTCATTCATATTGACCTTAAAAGTCAAAGACTAATTTTTGAAATGTCAACTATTTTGTGGGTTAATAATTTTGATGAAACATCCCAATCTCCCATTTAGATAAAGCAACTAACCAGAATATTCAATTGACTCTACGGTTCCAAGCCAAATCCTTATGTAACATTATAAGAGTGGCCTTGAACAGTTGCCAAGAGGGGAGGAAAAGAGGGTAGTGATAATTTAAAAATTCTCTTGACTCAGCCAGTAGGAGCATGCTAATATTTTCCATTGTGAACACAGCAATATTTTGAGTTAGTAATTAATTTCTAGATTTAAGATTCAGGATAGAGATGCCTAAAAGTAAAATTGTTTAAAATTTGGATTTACTAACTGAAAGTGATATTTTGATAGTACTGACAGAAATGTGAATAAGGAAATAAGAATTCTTAATTTCTCTTGAAATGCCTAAGCTTTGAAATACATTTTCATGATTTTCATTTCTTCTTTTTTAGACTAAATGACTGGGGTTTTTTTTTAGGTGGGGATTTGTTTGTGTCAATAGTTATTAATAGTGTAAAAATCCACTAATGTTATTATTTGTACTATGTTTGTGCTTAAAGGAACCCACTGAGAATATTTGCACTACTTTATGATGCCAACAGAGATGGTTTCTGCTCCTCAAATACCATCTAGTCTGACAAGAACCGATAGAAACTGATATTTAAATGACAGCATAGAGTACATGTACTATGACACCGGAAATACTAGAAATAGTATGATATAAAGTGTGCGAGCATCTTAGTTCCCAGGTGACTTTTACAGCTTTTGTCAAGTGAATTGACTAGTTTGTGTTTGAGAAAAGATATTTTTTCCTAAGTAAGACTCTGACCACAATTTTAGTGAACAAGTCAATAGATTTCGACTTTTCCAAAACTAGTTGTGACCTGATTTCTTAGAAGGTTTCATAAAACTATTGAATTGAATATATTAGACAGAACAGTTTATTTCACTGCCCCTCCATCCAGCCACTTTCACTGCTCAGGCTCATGGAAAACCTGTGTAGGACAGAATTTTAATGTGGAGTCCTCTCATAGTCACACTCCACTGTTACTGTGACTCATATAAACTGAGTTATCAGCCTGGGATTAATGCTACAATTTCCCATTTGTTTTTATTGTTCTTCTGATCAGTTGTATTTTGTCAATGATCTCCACTTAACTGTATATTCCTGATTTTAGCTTGCTTTTGGAACCTATTCCATGTTGTCATAGATTCTTAACAGAACCACAGTTGTGTACAAACCTTAAACTTTAGTTCCCTTTTGTTGCAGACAGCTCACATGGGAGTCTCAATCTTTTTCGGGCAGACTGCTTCTACCAGATATCCTGAGTAATAATGCTTGCAATTTGCCCTCAGTTAACTTTTCTGATTTCTAGGATTAGCTCAGATTACTCTTGTTTAATGAAACATCTTAGTTCATGCTATCAGTCCCCCTGTGAACTCTTTCAGAACTTCAAGAGAACATTTCCTTCTGAAGTTTAATCTTTTCTGTCCTACTGTAAAAGATAACCCGATTATTTTAAACTGTTTCTCTTAAGAATGCAGATTCATCCTTGTTACAGAAGGAGCCAGTTGCTCAATTTACTTGGCTAACACTGAGCTTCCATCCTGAAAAGTCTTTCTTCTTTCCCACTGGGATATTACCTCACAGTGGGAAGTGTGTCTTAAACTTGCATGAAGCCTTTCATTCTATATCAGTCTGGTAAGTTCACTTGTTTATAAATGGGATAAATATGTGTACCTACCACTGGCTCTTGACAGAACACAGACATGGTTATAATTAATCTCTCTGGGTGGCACTGGATTAAGGAATATTGATCCCCAATGTCTTTAGAAGGATGTTATACATGCATGGCATTGCCTTGCTGACTGTAAGTTTTATAATTAAAGGATTATAAAATAGGATTTCAGTTAGAGTTAATAAGAAAAGGTTTGAATGACAATGTATTTATCTCCTAAGGAATAATACAGAATCCTTGTTGCTTGAGACATTTAAAAACAGCCAAGGCAGTTGACCTTTTCATCCCTGACTCCTATGGTTCAAGTTTGATTTCAAACAGTCTCATTAAGCACCTGTCTTTGATATTTTTATTTTGAGAAATGAATTTTTATTGTTTGATGGGACTTATTTTGTAGATAATATACAAAAAAATTTTTTAACAATCTAAATTAAATCATCATCCCTTTTGGTTGAGGGCATAATACATTTAGTGCTCATATCCTGAATTCGATAAGGCAGTTAATTGAAAAGACTGGTAACGTTGTATCAATATTCTTGTTTTCATTTATGACACATTTACGACTACACTTGTTTTTATTTATGACACCTTAAAATTCACATTTTATGATAGGAAATAGATCTATAGCCTTTAATTGCTTCCAGCTTCTAGCTGCAAGATTTATCATGAGAGCTACCTTGGGGGTAAGTGTAAAGCAGAAAAAAAAAAAAGTATGTGTTCAAGAATGGATTCTAAAAGAGAGGTGCTTCTGAGCAACATTTTTCACAGATAGTGTGTTTTTTCTATTTTGAGGGGGTTCAAGTAAAGAGGGAGGACTATTAAAAATCCACGCATTTGCAACATCACGGTATATTATCTTAAGATGTCATTTTTTTGCAAACTGATATTAGTGATGTTTGAAGAGCACTTTTGAATATGTTAGTAACAAAAAAATGTTGCTGTATAGAAGGTAAGAATTTCTGTAAAGTACAGTGAATTACACTGTTAATTTACAACTGTAGAAACTATAGAAATCTTAGAAAACGCACATAGTAAATGGGATTCTTTGTTATCTGCTGAAGAATGGAAAATAAAAATATCACCAAGAAGTGTAATACTCAGTTTTGCAATTGTAATCCCTCCTATCTCCTGTGCATTTAAGATCTGCCCAATTAACGCTATGTTTCAATAATGAATAACCTCAAGCCTATGAAACATCTCAAAGTTCATATTAAACATGTGTGCAGATTAAGAGGGCTCATGAACTTGATGAGCAAGGATGAGGGTCTGTCAACAGAATCTGCTGAGAATTAAGTATGACTGGCTGAATAGAGAGATATCTTAAAGAGATTACAAGTTGGATCGATGACTGTACTGTGTTAGGACAGATTGGTTAGGGACTCTTTCTTCCCTTAATAAATTAATCAAAAAGCAGCAGTATTCCAGCTTGCCAAATGAATTTAAACTATAAAGCTGGTAGTAGCCAGAAAGGCAGAATGAAGTCCTGGAAAGTGTTGCCATGTATTTTGTGAAACAGGAGATCCCAAGACAGACTTTGCAGCTCCAAAGATCCATATATATAAAATGTATCCCAAAGGTTGCCTCTGTACCCCACTTTCTGCCAACAGCCTGCCATGCAAACCCATTTAAGTCTACTAAGGCTTGAATGCTTTAGGGTGTGGGCCATCTCATCTCTGGTTACACAGTGGCCACTGCATGAATATTCCAATTACACCATTACAGGATGAAAACTCTAAATGTCTCCTTCTTGTTTTTCTTGTCGCTTATTTCTGGGCAGAAACTACCCATGAGAAGCTCCTTATTTTGGCAGCCATCTACAAGGCCCCAAAGAACAAAAGCTCCAAATCTAGCAACTCAGAGCTGTTGAAGGAAAAGGGTGTCATGTGCTCTTAGCTGCACCCAAATGAGGGCCTGGGTGGAGTTTTCCCCTCTTGTAAGAGCTACAGCTGTGGAAAAGAAAAGGAGAAGAAACTGTAAGCATTCAGCAGCCTGCATAGAAGTCTGCAGGCTAACATAAGCTTGCACAGAGACAGAATGTCCAGCAGCAAAAAAGGGATAAAACTTGAAAGAAAGATGTTGAAAGAAAATCAATTGCAATGTGCTGAGAATGTAATTTACCCATTCCCAGGGCCCTAGTCCTCCAAAGAAAGAACCTGAGAAGTGTGACACGTGATGTATATTTAGGGTACCTCTTTTATTGAGTTACTCTGCATTGTTAATATGCGTCAGAAATAAGAAGTTAAGCAACGAAAGCTACTCTGGGGTTGGAGAGCATACATTAAATTATGAGAGTATTAAAAGACTGAGGATGGAAGGTCTTCAAAAATATTTGAGCTTTAAAAGTATTGGTAGGCTTAAATTTTAAGAAACAGCATGTAACTTCTTTCTTTCTTTCTTTCTTTCTTTCCTTCTTTCTTTCCTTCTTTCTTTCTTTCTTTTTCTTTCTTTCCTTTCTTTCTTTCCTTTCTTTCCTTTCTTCCTTTCTCTCCTTCTCTCTCTCTTTCTCTCTCTTTTTCTTTCCTGTATATTTTGATTTGTTAAGCGGTGTGATTTTTTTTTTTTTTTTTTCTGTTGAGGGCATGAGCAGTGAAGAAAACATCTGCATTTACCTTGCATACAGACAGAGAGCTTATGTGTCCCAGATACATGGTTAGGACAATATGAAGGGGAGGAATTATCAAAAGGATTTCTTTCATATATTTAATAATTTTCAAGCCTCAGTAGAAAACACTATGTCTGGTTTCAGTTTTGTGATTATGTGTATTCACAACTACTATTTTATTTAAAAGTGTTGCATGTCAACTCTGACTCATTCCTTCTGTTAATCACTTGCAGCTGAAATGTCTTCTTACTGTAAAATTAATGACTGGCAAAATAGCCCTTTTCTACTTACTTTCAATTGGAGGTAGCAGAAAATGTGCAGAAATAAGTGAAGAGAGAGATGAAAACTCTGACTAATGTTAACCAGGTAAGTTCTGCTTCATTTCATGGAATAGATACAAGGGTGGGATTTGGGACCTGTGAGATGCAGTCAGACTTCTTTTATGTATGAGCAAGCAGCCTGGAAAGTAGCTTCATCACACTGTGTTTCCTTCTCAATAATTTATCATCAATAAAAAAGGTTTTATTTACATTAATCCTTTCCAACCAGGTGCATCTTATATGGAAAAATCCTGTCTGACTTTATTTCCTAGGTAAATCCTAAAAAGTAAAAATGAATTTTATTAGAAATATTAGTGATTGCCGAGGAGACAGAGAAATTTATTCTGCTGTAACATGACTGAAGCCAAAAGAGTCATGTAAGAGATTAAATTCACCCACAATGTTGCTATTTTTTTTCCCTGTTGCATGCTGTGGCTTGCCATGCAGCTAAAGAACATCTTTTAATCACAGTGTTTGGATATTCTTATGTGGTTTTTTGGGGGTGGAAGTGCGCCTTTCATGTTTATTTTTGTGGCATTGTTACTCTTAATCTATACACAACCTTGTTCTTTAAACAGATAAAAGAACTTGTTGCCTTGACTTATGAAAGAACTTTCATTCTGCCCAAGTGTATCAGTTCTACTTGGTTAGGCCTTTTTGAGTCAAAATAAAAATCTCTTCAAACACAAAAAAAAAAGCCTACGTGAGTTAGCTTGAATTGGAAGAAAGGGAGAGGGAAAAGTAAAAGAATGTCCATGATTTCCTAGTCCCAATGAGACATGGAAATAAACAATAAGTGAAATTTTTAAGTGCATCATCCCAGCAAGACAGAGAGAAAAATAAAAGCAAAAAAAAAAAAAGCAAACCGCAAAATATGTGCAAAGCAATCACCCATCCCACAGGAGACATAAAATCTTGAGTGCCACTTTGGAATTTTTCCTCAAAAGAAGTGTATCTCTGTGGCAGCTCTGAAGCTTGAAAAGCTTTGTTCTCAGCTGGAGTGACAGACTTGGCTTTATTACTGATGTTCAAATACTTCTTTGCAGCTTGAGAGAATGACTCCTTAAGAATGTTCATGGGGGTTTGCTCCTTCTGAGAGGTGGATCAGGAATGGCAGCCACACAAAAGTCTTCAGTAAAGTTTCTTTTGCCATTTAAAATCTGAGAACTGTATAATTCAAGTTTATACAGAATCTCCCTGAGAAACAATATAAATTGTCTTAAGTGTGTTGCTGATTAAGGAAGCTGCTTATACTTTCCAGGAAAAAAGATGAGTTAACTAAATTAGTTGTAGTTCTCTTACTGTAGCATTTTCTTTGTAATGTTTAATTTGAATTAAGGTCTCAAAATGTTATATTGTGAAAATGTAAACAAAGACAGTGTCTATATAATTGTGGTTGAAATTCTTGAGATGAAATTGAAGAATTTCAGACAAGAGAAAGTTGAAGTGTTTTTTTTCCTTAAAGATCTGAATAGAGAAGAAAATTATTTTAATACATTTTACTATTCATTTACATTAAGACAATTACTCTCTTCCTTTATCTCTCTCAGTAACACATATTTATTAAATCCCTAAAAATCATGCTGTATAAAAAAGCAGCTGGACAACAGGAGAGTTGGAAGAAAACTCAATATTGTTTACAGTTCTTTGTGTTTTGAAACAGTAAGTCCTTATATTTCCTTACTCTTTTTATGTGGAGAGTTGCAAAGAACAAATATTTACTTTGAAGAAGGATCATGATCCTTATAATGGGTGAAAGTTTAAATTTCATATTCTAACAGTGCTGTGTGTTTTAATTTCTACAGAACTCCCTGAAATTATATCTGTTAATATGCTTAAAGGTAATAAAGCTTATTAGGTTTGAAATTTATTTTAAATTTCATGATCTGTCCCTTGAGAAATGGCTTGAGTGGAAAAAGTGCATTTCTATGACCTGACCACTACCTATGAATAACTTGTACCCAAGTATTTTTAAATAATCTATTTTACCAAAAGCAGGAGAAGTTGACACACTGCCCAGAAAAGTGGTGGATGACCCACCCCTGAAATTTCAAGATGGGGTTAGATGGGGCTCAGGGCAACCTGGTCTAGGGAAAGGGGAATTGGAATTAAATGATCTTTAAGGTCCCCTCCAAGCAAAAACATTTATGACTTCAAAATATAAGTAGGCAATGATAGCATAACACATCACATTGTTGTACTGGCTTTGCATGGAATGGAGTTAGTTTTCTTCATAGTAGCTAGTAGAAGGACAGGTTTTAAATTTTTGCTGGAAAAAGGGTTAATAATAAAGATATATTTCTGTTCTTGCTGAGCAGGGCTGACACAGAATCAAGGCCTTTTCTGTTTCTTGTACTACCCTGCCAGTGAGAAGTTGGGTGTGAACAAGAATCTGGGAGGAGCAGGACAGCTGACCCAAACTGACCCAAAAGTTTTTGCAGGCCTGTCATATTCAGTATATAAAGCTGAGAGAGAGGAAGGAAGTGATGTGTGGAGTGATGATGTTTGCCTTCCTGAGTCACAGCTGTGTGTGATGGGACCCTGCTCTCCTGGAGATATCTGAACACCATCTGCCCATAGGAAGGGCTGAATAAATTCATTGCTTTGCTATGCTTGTGTGTGTTGCTTTTGCTTCACTTTTTAAACTGTCTTTGTCTCAACTCATGAGTTTTCTCATCCTTATCTTTCTGATTCTTTCCCCCATACAGCTGGCGGAAAGTGAGCAAACAGCTCCATGGGGTTTGTTTTCTGGTTGGGTTTGAGCAATGAAAATTGTATAGATGACATTGTCTTGTTCCAGTAAAATGGGGTTTCATCTGTATCTTTGCTCTTCAGACATAAATTATATTGTTATTGATACAAACAAAAAGTTCTGGTGGTTTGCTTAATAAATTTTCTGAAAGAAGGCTTTGTATTAAGTAATTGTACACTTTATTCTGTGCTTTTTTCATACAGATTTCAATCTTTTCTGTCATATCTTGTTCTTCTGTTATAGACTCAGGAAGCAGAGAGAAGAAGAAAATAATTCTTTCCTAGGCTGTTACCAGACTTGTGAATATACCTACTTTTATTTTTTTAGTCTCCAGTGTTAAGAGTTCATATTATTTTAGGGGAAAAATTTCCCCTGAAATAACATTCTTAACCAATGTGTATTCTGTTCTTTAATTCAGCTTGTAAGTGTCTTTCAGTGCGCATTTAAATTATATTTTCATTCAACATAAGATAATTATGACGAAAATTATACATACAAAAACGAAAAGATATAACACTTTCAGTTGTGTCCAAAGGGTTATTTCCTGCTATTTCAGGAGGTAAATATTAATATTATAGTTTTGAAACAGTGTAACTGTAAACACTTGTATTTTTTTACCTGTTCATGTTTGTCTTAGAGGGTCCTCTTGATGCTCTGATTCATATCATTGATAATGACATTAAATAGGACTGGTCCCAATACTGAGCCCTAGGTAACACCTCTTGTGACTGGCCACCAATGGGTTTAACTCCATTTACCAGCATTTCACTGGACCTGGCCATCCAGGCAGTGTTTTTACCCACATCTTTAATCTATGAGCAGGCAGTTTCAGCAGAAGATTGAAGTGGGAGTGATGTGGGGTCATTTAACTAAATGGCTTTCAAGCAGAATTTTCAGGGTACCAAAAAAAAATTATCTTGGTTCACAATACTGACCATTATAGGAAATAGCAATGACCTGCTGGTACAAGGGATGGCACCTTAATAAATCAGAGGAAGTTTAAACATTTCTTCTCTACAGCAGGTAAAACTAGAAAAAAGGAGAATACTTTTAATATATAGATCAATTAAAAAAAATTGTTAGCCAGACTTCCATAGCACATCAGTTTTCTAAAGCAAGGAGTTGTTCTGTCAGTACAGCAGACTGCTGTAGAGAATCTGAATCCTGCTACAGGCCATTCAACCTCAACATCTCTGCAGCTGTAGCAGTTGTCATTTACATTCTCCTAGAATGAAGTAAAATTGATGCTGTAGTGTGACTAAGCTAGCAGCAATGAATATTGAACAATCAGTGTGTTCTCAGCATAGCTTGGCACACTTTAAGTCAGGATATTTAAATAGAGGTTCTTCAAATCAAATTTAAAGGGACAAAAAGAAAATACGTTTCAGATATTTATCTTCAGTTGCAAAGAACTAAAGCTGGACTTTTCTAAAAGGTTTGTAACTTTTCTCAAGATAGTACTTTAAAAATTAATACTATTGCTTCAAATATTTGTTATCATAAATACAAAGAAGAATGGAGATATCCTCTACATTTTTCTTGCTTTAGCTTTTTTCTGCTTGCTCCTTGCATCTGCAAGAGCTTAGCAGAATCAACTCCATGATCCTTTTTGCTTAAAACAATCTTACTATATATTTCTCCACTCAGATGAAGAAAAAAGCATGATCTGTTTTTTGAAAAGACGGCTACAAAATGTTCAGATGTTCAAATAGTTTTCTGCTTTCCTGTAGTGTGGTGTTTGTTCTTCAACAACTCATGGCACTACCAATGAAGAAACTGAATAAGTACAAGAAAATTTTTACAATGTTTAAATATTATTTTATATTGATATGAAGTTTAATTTTTTCTTTCATAAAGAAGGCAAGCCTAGTTAGAGAGATTCAGCTTTACCTAGGTCTACCTGTCCACACTCATCTTTGCAGTCTCCTTTAATGTTCATTTATAGCCATGCAGTGGGAAAAATCTCATGAGTAATGGCAATAGAATCAGCTTTTCTAATGAGCATCAAAAGTAATTTTTTTTCTAAGAAAGTGCTATTGATCTATTTAGTTATTTCTGAAGATTGTTCATAAAATTTAATTCTATTGATTATGACTTAGCATTATCTCTTTAGAAAAGTGATGTCCATGTATAAATTGTACATTAACCTTGGAGTACAGTAAGGAACATAATAATAATGTCGACCTCTGAACCTACTATTATTCCTCACAAATATGAAAACATATTTTTGCATTCACTATAGAGGCTGCCTGAAGGCCTTCACTCATTTAAAGATAACTGTAATTCTGTTGCTCCATATGACTCTGAAACTTTACCATTTTTCTGACTTCTGTTCAATCACTTTGCTTGGAAACTTACATTGCTGTGGTCTGCCTACCTCTTTTCCCAAATTTATGGCAAGGGACTAGGCAGAAAAAATGGAGCTTACAGAAGGTCAGTAGATTTGCTCCAACAGAACTCCTATAGAGCCCCCCAGACTTGTGCAATGACTTGGCTGTATAAAATGCTCACAGCTGACTACTCTCCACAGCTATGAAGAATGTGTCATCTCTTGGGATTGTTCACAGGCCTACCTGGACTAATAGCTAAACATAAAAGCTCACATAATCTGTTATGAGCAAGTACAATGGGAATATAATTGCCTCAGTACAACTGAGCAATCTTTAGTTTTTTTCCTTTAAGAAATATGTACCAAAATACTTTCAATACATGGTTTTCTTATTGGACCTCACCAAGTTCCTATACCTTATATCAGTTTCAGTGTGGTTTTGTGCTTCAGATTAGT
Source organism: Petroica traversi (assembly GCA_025920805.1). NCBI lineage: Eukaryota > Metazoa > Chordata > Aves > Passeriformes > Petroicidae > Petroica > Petroica traversi. The sequence continues at coordinate 18,179,622 of JAHLSL010000006.1, read as the reverse complement.
CCTTTAATTTAAAATTTAAACCTTGTTTTCTTGTGTAGGTTTACCAGAAATAAGAGTATAACTGAGTATCTTTTTCATATGAAATATACATGAGATATTTTATTATTCAAGTGTTGGAGGTACTTGTAATTATCCAGTTGACTTTTGTTATAATAAGGCATTTTTTTTCAGCTGATAGATAGTTGAGTTCTGTGAAGAAAAGCATCAAAAGTCCTTGCTTTTTCAACTCTGCATTGTAATTAGGGATACTGAAATAACTCTGCAGTTCCCTGATTTTGTGTATTGTCTTGCAAATCTCTTTCACGGCCCACTTGTCAAAACTAGCATAGCAGGAAAACTAGCTTTGAATAGTGTTTCATGGTGCAGAAAAAGTAGTTGTTCTACCTGCTACAAATATTATAAAGGCTCTCAGTGCAGAGCCATTTGTACAGTAGTTTGGAAGCCATTTAAATTATTTTTAGAATTATATTCACTGTTGGCAAGAACAATGAGACTTTCACTTGTATTTACTCTTTTTTATAAAGTTCCTTATGCAGTGAAAGACTTTTTATTGAGTATTTCACTTCAGGAATGATTCCATATGGAAGTATACTCTATGCAAAAATATAAATTAATGGGTTATGCTCTAAACTTTTTATCAATTGAAGCCTAAATGCACAAATTTGTAAAAATGCTTTATTTTTTGCTGAAAAATGCAGGGGAATTTTTGTTATATATATGTATGTAGGTGTATGCTGCTTTCACAGTAATTGAAATAACTGGTTGCTACTTGAGTGAGGGATAGACTGGAATGTGCTGGACAATGCCTGGGAAATGGTGATGAGGCAGACAAGAACTGGTGGGTCAGGATTAAAGGGTAGATTCATATGTAAGGCTGTAAGATCAGCTTATTAGGAAGTAATATATGAGACCTTTTCAGAAAAATGGAAGTAACCTTGTGTGTGTAAGCTTTTGGGCCTTATGAGGATTTTCCTGACACAGGTGATAAAGGAGCTCATGGGGCAGGAGCTCTGTTTTACCTGACACCTTCTGAACAGAGAATGGATTGAGAGCAGCCCTGTGCAGAAGGACTTGGGAATCTCATGGATGAAAAGCTGAACATGAGCAGGCAATATTCGCTTGCAGCCCAGAGAGCCAATTGCATCCTGGGTGGCATTAAAGGAAGCGTGGCCAGCAGGTCGATGGAGGTGATTCTGCCCCTGTACTCTGCTTTTATGAGACGTGAAGTGCTGCATCCAGCTCTGGGGCCAAAATATGAAGCCATGGACCCGTTGGAGAGTGCATCCAGAGAAGGGCCATGAAGATGATCAAATGGCTAAAGCATCTCTCCTATGACAACAGGCTGAGACAACTGGGCTTGTACAGCCTAGAGAGGAGAAGGCTCTGGAGAGGCCTTATAGAGAACTTCCCAGCACCTAAAGGGAGCTTACAAGAAAGGTGAAGAGGGACATTTTACAGGAGTATGTAGTGAAAGGGCAAGGGGGAATGGCTTTTATCTGGAAGATGGTAGGTTTATGTTTGGTATTAAAAAGAAATTTTTTCCTATGAGGTTTGACTCTAGAATATGTTGACCACAGAGATTGTGGATGCCCTATTCCTGGAAATGTCCAAAGTCAGGCTGGGGGGCTCTTTGAGCAACCTGGCCTAGTGAAAGTTGTCCCTTCCCCTGGCAAGTGGTTTGAAGCTTGTTGAGCTTTAAAGTCCCTTCCAATCAAAACCTTTCTATGATTCTATGAATAATACTTAGAGACTTTTGCACACATAGTGTCTCAGAAGTTCTGCATTGGTCTGAAACCTCAGTATGTACAGGGTTTATCTTCCTATTTTTTATCCATCTCTGAAAACAGTGTGTCTTACGTAGTATATGGACTTTGAGGCCAAAAAGTCCTTGTCTACAAACTTTTTCAAAGTTTGCTAGCACTTTTGTAGCACTTGAGATTTCAAGAGCTTAAATTTTATCCTTTAAACTACACATTTTTTTAAAGTGGACACACAAAAAAGTTTTGTTTGAGGCCTACAAAACAACAATGGAGGAGTGTTCTTAGTCGGCAAAAGTCTGCACTTCAGGTGAGACGCTCAGTCTGCTGGAGGCTTACAGGATGTCATGACATAGAAACCAGGTTGTTTCAAGGGGGAAGGTTTGAAGAGACATTGCACTTAATGACAGTATTAAATAGATAGTCCATTACAGAATATCAGGTATTGCACAGAAATGTATTTCAAGTGTACTGAATGAAAAGCATTGCATCTACAACTTTTAAAAGAGGTCTGTTTCTAAGACTTTACAGACTTTTACTTTGGGGTTTTTTCTGTGTTTGATTCTTTCAGAAAAGATATGGAAACACTGGTGAGGAGGAGTGAGCAGAATCTGACTTTTATTAATGTTATTGTCCTTATTTTGACAACCTATTAGTAGGCTCTGAGTAGTCAGTGAAATGTTGTTTTGAGTGATTTTGACGTTGCAGGAGATAATGAAATGTGAAGGAAGTTGTCCATGACAAACAGGTAAATTAAGTGTGTCTGTGAATACCACAAATACAAAGCAAGGCTTCCGGTCATCCAGGATGATTTGGCACATATAGCACCACGCTTCTTCCTTGCATGGTTAAAAAACAGACTCAGACATAGGTTACAGAGCACAGAATGTATATTCTTACACAGGTTGGTATAACTCTTTAAAATTGTCCAGTGCTTTGTATTGTTGCCATGTCAATCTACTGGTTCAAAGGAGTTCTTCTGGGAAAAGATACAAAAGAAGATCTGTCAGATGAGGAAACTTTCAAAATAATGACTCCATGAACTCTCTTATAATGGCTAAGTCTAAATTTCAAAGCCCTGTGATGTGCTCTGCATATCTTGTGTGAGTAGGATGTGGGAATGCTCTTTTGCATTCCTTGATTCACTGATAACTTAAAACTGCTTTTGTTACATTCCCAAGCTTTAAACTGTATTTTATGTGAACAAGTTTAATCTGTCTTTATGTAATATGGGCCCACATGTCTATTCCTACTGGAGTTCTCCTTCATCAATGCCAATATGTAATACTGTGGGCACATTTTCTTAACAAGAGTAAATATTAGTTGTCATGCTAACTGAAAGGAACACACCAGTACTGTTCTGCCTGAAAAAAATGGCTCATTTCAAATGACTAAAAAGTAATTTCCTTCTTTTATCTTACTATTTTATTTTATTTTCCAGTTTGGATCACATTGTTTTGGTGCCCACCATGAGAGAATGCTCTGTTTCTCCCTGGCTTCTTTGGGCAGTCTTGAAGCCAGGTTTCTTCCCAGAAAAGGGAAGCATTAGTTATAAAAACAAATGCATATCAAGTAGCTAGGTAGCCTTACCATTTTGGTGAGTTACAAAAGGATTTTGCATTTTTTAAATGCATCAGGTCATTGAAGAGTTTGCATAAGGTTCAGAAGAGATGTTGCTCTTGCTGCAGTCTACCACAAGCTTCACAAATCTGCCTTATTCTCTGTAGGAAAACCAATATCATGCTAAACGTTGGAGTGTAACTCTAAGCAATACAGAAAAATAAAAATATTTGCTAAAAATAGCACTTGTTAATAATCATCATAAAGTGGCCTGATCACATTGAAATAAAAGGAAGTAAAGGTGCTGTGTTGGATGTGAATTATACATCAAAAAAGTTTCTGTGTACTGAATTTGTAGTATGCCTTTCTATAGCTGACAATAATAATATTAGAAGGGACAGTTGTGATATAAAACAATGTAAATAAGTCCTGTTTCTTTGCCATGACTGTTTCTCATGTAAACTGTTTTAATTTCACCTCAAATTCTGACATCATGAGACCACCTGTATGCCTGGGGACCATAGTGTGTGCAAGGGAGGTAGAGATGGATGAATGGGTCTTCCAATAGGGTATTTCTAAGACTAGCTGAGTACGCAGAATAAGTGAAAAACCTGATGGAAACAAGAAAGAAAGTATTTGAATAATAAAACAAATATAGTATTAGTGATTCTTTGCAATGTTGGAAAAAAATAAGAAATTAGAGGTATCAAAAAATAAATGGAAGGCTTAACCAAAGTAAAAAGGAATGAGGTGTGCAGGTAAGGTCAAAATATTGAATAAAGAGAACATGTGGAAATGTACAAACTAAATTATACCAAATTATGCTTTGAAAATTTTAAGTCGCAGTGAAATGCTTTTTCAGTAATAGTTTTTTTGGGGTGGCCTATCTTAGGTTTCAAAACAAGGGGAACTGAATCACTGCCTTACTGTCCTACTGCTAGAATCCAGTCCCTTTTCTTAGTAATGATAATTTATTGATTTGTTTTCTTCTTAAAAACTGTTTGAAACAGTGGATTTTTAAGGTTTTGATAGATTACATCAGAAAAACAGCTGATTTTTTTTCCCCATTACATATAATAGGATATACCAAAATACTCACAGATATTTGAAGTCCTTTCCTGTAGTTACTCCTTTTTCAGGAAATTACTGAAATTGTAAAACTTAAGAAAGTCTTTGGAAAAGACCAAGATCATGTGAATGGGAATAAAGTTTTCTTACTAAGATTTTATTTATTCATTCAACTAAAATGACACCTCACAGTACATTAATTTTTAGTGTGAGTGTGTTTCATTATACCTCAAAGGCTTAACTAGATATGTAACAATGGGACATGATAACATTTTTTGTTCCTGTTACCATGAAAATGAGACTATTTCAGTTGAGAGAGCTTTGTTTAAAAAGCCTAGAAATAGTTCCAGTGTTTGTTGTCTGCTTAGCTGCCTTTGGCAAAGAGCAAATTTCAGATCTTAATCTTTGCAAATGAATGCAAACCTAAAATAATACATCTTAAATGTTACATGAGTCATGATTGGTAACTTTGAAATTTATAATGAAAAATTGCCGGTGTTTCTGAGGCCAGTAGATTTAGGTCAAAACCAACTATCGTACAAACAATCTGTATTGCCACCCATGTCTACCTTCATATCTATTAAGGCAGATGTTTGAGTGACAAAAAGGAGTTAAAATCATGATCTTCAAATGAAATAACAGTTTTACATAGTCAATATTTTTTAGTTATCAGGTAGAGGTTAACAGTATTTTACTGAAGGTGATATAGTGATCGTGTTTTCAAAAAATTATAATTTGCCTGTATCTGGTAATGTTGAATGGTACTTGAAAGTTGCCTAGTCTGAAAATAAACTGAACTTCTGGATTTACTGTTGTCATATATCCAAAATTTATTTTGCTGCCTATTCTGTGATGACTTGTACTTGCTCAGAAAATAACTAAACATATTTACAGAATATTTTTCATCAACGGGCAAAAAACGAGTGAGCATTGTAAAGAGACTTATTCAACTACTAGAAAGCAAACTTCATGCAGTAATATCAACAACCTGCATATTTCTTGGGTATAATTTGGCACCATTGAAAATTACATGGGACTGAAACAAAAAAACCGCCAAGGTCTATGAAAAATTTTAAAGATCACAGTTATCATATACTGCTGTATGCATGTTTAAGTAACTTTGATTAAAACTCCTTCTTTAGATAAGTATGGTGGGGATTTTCATTCCTACTGTCAGTGCAATTTTCTCGTCAACTTCACCTAATACACCACTTCGGCTTTGAACAGCATTAAAGGGGTAAATAGCTTCTTGCAACCTTTTCCAGTTTGTATTTCTGTACTTATATATTCAAGCTGTGCTCATTTAGATTTTTATGTTCCTTTGACCTCTGGGTATCCTGGAGAAGGATCCATCTTCACACTGCAAGGCCGTCTTCATCTCTTGGGCAATCTACAGACTGAACATTGTATTAAAAAGTGAGTATCTAGAGGTTTTGTTTTCCGCATTGCTTTCATTTATGGACTATCACATACATCATGACACACAGCTAAATTCGGTTATCTCAGCAGAGATGAATGACTTCCTTAGTGTTATAAGAAATGTGAAAAGCTGAAAAACACATTTTCTCCCTTTGTCATTTAAGTGGTTTTATGACCAAACCTTTCTCTGTTAGACAAAGAGAACGTTTAGTGCAATTTTGTGGTGAAACAGAGCTGTAGGGGAATTTTTCATCCCTCTTAACACCTTACTGTGACTAAATTACAGTGTGTTACCTCAGATGGGGGGGTAGGGGAAAGAGCAAATCCATCAAATGGAGGGCAGCATTCCTCCTGTGAAATATACAATGTAAATAAATTTGATATAATCTTTTTCAGAGTTTTCTGTATGAGAATGATGGAACACTGAAATAACTGAATATGTATTCTGAAAAAATTGAAGTAGGTCAATATTTGTAATATATAGGCCCTTTTAGGTTTTGTCTAACAAAAAGTTAATGCTGTAGTTGTGGTCATGTTTTTGTCATTCCAAATTAGCCTATTAGAAACTAAATTTTTAATTATTGGTTATTAAAAATTTACATAAAAATATTTTTTCCTATTAAATATGTTAAAAATTACTTCCTGTTAACAGAAAAAGAGCCTATTTCTGTTTGAAAATGTTTACATTTTTAAAATGTGGGATATTTTAATTAAGCTCTTAATTATAGTTTTGAATGTTTTTGAATTTTTTTAATAGATTTCACAGTATTCTATTGCGAAAATCTCTCATGGTTTAAACCCAGCCATCAACTAAGTGTTACACAGCCTCTCATTCTCCCTTCCCTCACCCTGGTGTGGAGGAAAATAGTAGGAGAAAAATAAATCTCATGGATTGATACAAAACCAGTTTAATAATTGAAACTTCATTAAATATAATAACAAAAACAATGAAAATAATATTAATAATAACAACAGCAACAACAATAAAAAATTTGTAATGAAATGGAGAGAGAGAGAGAGAGAGAGAGAGAGATAGAGAGAGAGAGAGAGAGAGAGAGAGATAAATCCCACAGAAGTAAGCAATTTGCCGTGCAATTGCTCACTATCCACTGATCAATGCACAGCTCATCCCCAAGCAGAAATCAACAGGTTCTGGCCAAGTCTTCCCAGTTGATACACTGGCCATGATATTCTATGGTGTAGAATATCCTTTCTACCAGTTCAGGTCAGCTGTCCTGGCCATGCTCCCTCCTGGCTTCTTGTGTACCTGCTCACTGGCAGAGCCTGAGACACTGAGAAGTTCTTGACTTAGGGTAAAGAGTGCTCAGCAACAACTCTAACGTCAGTGTGTTATCGGCATTATTTTCAAATTAAATCCAAAACACAGCACTGCATCAGCTACTAAGAAGAAAATAGACTCTATCCCAGTGTCAAAGACAAAATCTTTCAAAACAATTGCAGATATTCATTGAAGCTTGCTGGCTAGTTCATGTCTCTTCCAAACAATTAGAGTTCATTAAAACGAGAGTGCAGTTGGTCTGAACCTCAATCATCCCATTTGTAGTTCAAGTCTGTGAACTAGGTTTTGCCCCCAAAACCAGTTTAGAGTAGGTGATTTAGGTTTTCTAGACAACTCCGTAACTTCTATTGTGCAGCTTTTCCTAACAAAAAATAAATAAATAAAATAAATAAATAAAATAAAATAAAATAAAATAAAATAAAATAAAATAAA
>JAHLSL010000006.1:18011722-18172076 GCA_025920805.1 Petroica traversi | reverse complement strand
AAAATAAAATAAAATAAAATAAAATAAAATAAAATAAAATAAAATAATTGAAAAATAAGTTAAAGGAAGATGATTGTCTCAGGAACAAATCTAGAACCTATAAATCTGTTCATGAAGTTTACACTAGGACTACAAGGCAAAAAGAGGTTGACAGTATACTCTTTCACACTTTTATAATCACTCAAGTTTCTTTTGTCCAAAGAGAATTTCAGTGAACTGGCTGGTGAAATACATAAGCTTCATATAGTCTGCAATTTAATGCAGTACTAAGCAGAAGCAAATGCTCCTTGCTGAGAGACAAACTATAGCAGTTAGAAGTGTAGAGACTGGAAGGGCTTGTTCATATAACTAGGCACAAATGTTTCTTGAAACAATTTCAGATTTTAGGGTTTTTCTGGTTCTGCAATTTTGTGAAATACTCAGGAAAGATCAAGAACCAAGCTATACTACATTACTTGGATCCCCTGTGACCATGCTTTGAATTGAATTACAAAAGAATGAAAATGTTAAAGGAAATAACCAATATACTTAGTTACAATTAAAAGTAATCAAAGGTAATATAGTCGAAAGTTAACATGAGTCGAATGGATGTTTTCAAATTATTATTTAAAATAAATTGCTTATAATAAACCCTCTTGCAGGCAGTGTTAATGGATTGCATTTACACAGTGGTCTATTCAGAGCAATTTGTATATCATAATATGTGCATTTTTGTAGTTCATACAGAATACAGAATGAGTCCTTGCCAAGCTGCATTCCAACAATACTGTATTTAATAGCTCTGTTCATTATTCTACTTTGACATTTGCTGTAATGCACTACCTGCCTGAGCTGTAGTTGCTTCATCATTCAGCCTGTAATCTTTCGGGAGGAATCAAGCATCTTGAAATGTGTACAGTAACATGTATTACAGCAAGAGATTTACAACTTTCTGTTTCATTAGAAGCCATTCAAGCAACAGAACCCTTTAGTCTACTGGAGATGAGTGCTCGTGCCACTACAAATGCAGAAGTTAATCTAATAATTTAATATCACAGAATGCTTCCTTTTTGTTTTCTGTACAAGAATTGTTTAAAGCAAAAATCCTCAGCAACCTTATGCTATTGGATTATGGAGCTAATGCAATAATGCATGAATACTAGGAAGACTAAAGACTGCATTTTTTCCAAGTATAAGGATTGGCTCTGAGCAGAATTATAGGACTTGGCACTTTGAGTCACTTGCACTTGGAAACTTCTTTTGTGGTCATATAACCACACTACAGCTGCACTGATCTCTCTACAGCTTCAAAAAGCCTGAAGGAAATATGCATACATGTTTACACTGGTCCCTTAAAAGATAGGCTACATCACTGCTGATGTTCATGTCATGTAATGTCATCAGCCCATGGAAGTATTAAATAGACATTCATGTTGTTATTTCTGTTAGAAGGTTATTTTTCATCATGATTTTATGAGTTCAAAATTATATGTGTAGCAGGATGCCTCCAAAAATGTTTTAGAAACTATTCACATCATGGTTATCATCAGTACACTCCTTGTTTCATAATGTACGTGTAGTTTGTTTTGGCATAGGTGCAGTCACTTATTTTCATAAATTCTGTGTAGTAGCATAACCATCAAATACGCTTTTGAGCTCAAATGATCACAGAGTTTGTTTAATTTACATGTCAGTCTATATAATCTGACTGGCACTACTAGCCTCTTTTGATGGTGTATTTTTATGGTTCCATTATGAGCTACATGACAGTCTAATTGCATTTAATCCTTTTATGACAATGCTTAGAACTGCCTATCAGAAGTGTGAGCTTTTTATAATTGTGGCTATTCTAAATCCACTAAACAATAATATTTAGAAATTATCGGTGATTCTGGAATAACAGGTCTAGCCATCAGTTGTACAGAACAAAAAATTCTGAGAACATCTATGTTCTTAAGTGAGACTGAGCAATTGTCAGAATAATGTGGATTTCATGACATGGTAGTTAGGACCCTGTTAAGCACACCAAAATTCTAAAATATCAGGCATCAATGTTGTAAGTAGATTTGTTAATATAAGAGGAAGAGAAATTTGTTAAATTGATATGAACAGAGAAAGATGGATTATGTCTAGTTGTACAATCACCAGATGAACAAAATTTCAAGAATTTTGGATTTTGATGGTACCTGAGTAAGCAGAACTGGATAGCTCTCATCATTTTTTATTATTGTCATTTTTAATCTTTACTAGATTTTATTGTCATTTTTTTAATCTTTACAGGATTAATGTCTTGGTGCTGTAGGCCAGGCTACCTGGACTTAACTGTTTTGGTGGTTGATGGTGGTGTGAGAGCATGAGCATAAGGGAATAAAATTGTTTTGTGTTGAAACAAAGTCACCTTTCCCTCCTGTAGGATCTTACACAGAGTTTTGCTACATCTAGTAGCTTCACAATATTTCTATGTGCATAAAATGACCTATGCCTGTTAAATTTTCTGCACTGAAATTTCTTTTCAGATGGGAAGGTCTCTATATCTGCAGAAGGCTCATATGAACAACTGGATATGTGTGTGAATGTACTGAATTGCTCTCTTCCTTCAGGGCTTTTAAATAACTATAGTTCTAAATTATTATAATTGTTGGGAATTGAAATAATTTTAGTCTGTAATAATACTAAACATGTTGAGGCTGTAGTTTATCAAAAGCTTGCATTTGATGCAGCTGGATACAGACTCCATATGAAACACTTCACATTGATATGGGTGCTGAGTTTTTGGCTTGTCTTTATATGCATCCATCTGCTAGATTGTCTGTATGCTTGGTCACCAGGTGATAAAGAAATCAAGGTGTTGTCTTGTGTTCATGAGGATCCCCTTGATGGCAAGCAGTCCTAAATAAGGAGCATGTTTGTGACTAATGAAGGCATTCTGCTGCCAAAATCTTGTTGTTCATCCCAGCTCATACTCTCTCACTGATATATCACTCCTGAGAAAAGACCATAAAGGAGAAATGTGTTGCAAATATTCCCTTTGAGAGAACTGCATGATTTACAAACTGTTTTGAAGCTTTGTGCTTTGCTACAACTTCCCTAGCAGAATTTTAAGATACAGCTGTGCTTAAATCCAGGGCCTTGACACATTGATCTGATTTAGTGTTTTAAACATTCATTTCTGTTAATTGTGTATTTATGTTGTAAAGTTAATGTGCAGGTGAAAAGTTGTAAATGCATGTTATTAGGTGTAGTGGAAAATGAAATTTTTTAATTATTTTTATCAAGCTGTGCTGTAACAGTCATAGCAGAGTGTATTATTTTATAAATTCTCTTCAAGATATGAATGTCAATTTCCTAATAAGGTAACATAGTTTCATGAAAATCAGTTGAAAGGAGACCATTTTATGGAGTATTAATATTACAAATAATTGTTTTTGCATGAGATGCAATTGAATCATACAGTAATACATCATTATTGACTAAGCAATACATTTTTTAATTTAAATTATTTGTTCTTGTCTTTTTGTTTCTGTTTTGATAGAGATGCTATATGGCATTTCTTGAATGCTGATATCAGAGAAGACTTCATATTTGTGACATTTGACTGAAAAAAACCCAACTTATTAATTTAAATAAATGAATCAAGGTTTTATTAGGCCAATATGACTCAAGTTTGAGAACAGGTGTAAGATAGCAAGAAAAAGACTCCTAGTTGGTCACAGAACCCTGGTGTTGGTGTGAGTATGCTAATGTACACTCTCATTCCCTCTTTCTTTCTTAACACATTCTTAAGGTACTGCACTTAAAAATTTCCCTCCTTCCAAAGTGCAGAGTAAGTGTACCTCCACGTACTTGAGTATAGAAGTCTCCCTGTCTTCTCCAGTGTTTGCACAGAATTCTGCAGCTGGGGGATGTAACTAAATAATAGTCCTAGAAAAGTGTCCTTTGTTTAGATAAGTAGGTATGCAACGACTACATGCTCAATTTTAGTCCATCTCTTTAGAAAAAACACTACCCAGATACCTCACTCACTTCTACACGTGTCTAGAAATGATGACACAGGATGGCTTGCAAGCTGTGTAGAGACAGAGATACACAGCTCCTTGATCCTCTGATCCTTGCCTCCTGATACCTACAGTAATTTGAAGAGTTGGTAATCAAAATAATTTCTGCATTGTTTCCATTGAGAATTTTTTATTCAGATAAATATCATGAAAAGGATATAAATGGGCAGCTCTGAAAGTAAAATAACAATCACATAAATTAAATAAATACTACTTGTAGATATTGTAAAAATATTAGGTTTTGAAACTATGTCAAATATTTCCTTTATACAAAATTTGCCTGTGTTTTTTCGAGTGGAAAAGGGGATGGAGAGGTTGGGAGCAGGGAAAAAACAAAACATGACTAAACAAACAAGAAAACCCAAAGCCCTTATAATGGTTTTCTAGACTGCATGCAAAATCCCAAGTGAGACAAAACTTATAAGATGAAAGTATTTTTAAAAATAAAGTCCAAGATTACAAAAAGCAGTCAGACTTATTGTTGCATAATTTGAATAAAATTTTGGATTATTCTTTGATGATTTTAAATTAATTAACTAAAAGAAATTATAACAATAAGATGAAGCAGGAGATTTCTAGTGGAGAAACTAGAATGTTCAAGTTGCAATGACTATTGAATTAGCACTACAAATGATCAGCTTGATAATGGTATAAATTAATGCCATTTTATTCTATTTGTCGTCTAAGGACTTCAGTAGCAGAGAATGTTTTAGAAGGCTACATGTAAACTTCCAGTTCAGAAAACTTTGATGAATGAGATCAAGAGAAGCCCTTGCACTTGCATGTGTATATTTTATTTCTTTTCGCATTTATAGTTTCAAAATTTGCTTCCGATATCCAAGATTTATTATGTTTCAGCTTTTCTTTAATGCAAATCTTAACCTAACCGAGAATGGCAGAGCACTTAGGACACAATGCCAGAATAGATAGAGAAATTTGAAAAAGTCTCTTAGTTAAGTGTCAGGACCCAGAGTGCATCGTGACATATTAACTGTCCTGAGCAGCCTCCCTTGGATCCACCCTTCACATTCTGTGTGTGGGCCCAGGACCCCCTTTCAGGGCAGGCCAGATGCTCCTCCATGTCAGAGCCATGCTGGAGGTGTGCTTTCTCAAGTTCTGTCTCTGGATGAGTAGTTTCCCATCACTTTTCCAGTCATGTTTCTGGCTCATCTCCTGACCAGATTCACTATGTCTGCTCTGGACCTAGCCCAGTGTTTCAATTGCCTGGGACAGACAGTTCCTCCTGTCACCTGCACCTTGCTCTGCCCACAGAGATGTTTCAGATGTTGTGCTGCTGTTTCCTGGCTAGTGACTTGGGATCACCATGGTTTCCAGCTCATCCTCCCTCCCATTCACTGACATTTAAGTTGTAATGAATAAGTCACCATTTTTAGCATTAAAACGTGTACAACATTTTGAGTATGTAGTTTAGATATTGAAGAGTTTGATATAATAAACCATACTGCAATTTAATATTTTAATCTATACCCTACTGGGAGTTCTATTTGGGGGGAAAAAAAGAGAAAAGGTAAAATGCAAAAGGTTTTTCTTTTTAATTATGGTCTTCAATATCAAAGAAGGCTTATAATCCACAATGATATTAAGACCAGATGTTTGAAAAAGAATTGGGAATGAGATCATCAGCTGCCAAAAAAAGAGAGAAAATCTTGTCAAAGCCTCTAAAAGTGTTTTTGGAAAGGTTTTTAGAAATAAATCTCAAGGAGAGAGAAGAATGTAGCCTATATTTTATAGAGAGCCATTGAAGTATCACTTGGCCTAATCTAGACCATCAAAAGAATGAGAATTAATTTTAGCATAGACTCCTTGGTCAAGAGTTTACTAGAAGAAATAATCTAGATTTTTATAATTAGCCATATCAAGCTGTCTTCTGCAAATGTTAGCCCTGGCAGTAGATTTACTGAACACATTTGTTCAAATAATGATTTTTGAACCTGGTCTAAGCTTTTATAAATACTCACAGAAAGTATAAAAAAAATGAGCAGACTGCAAAGTAACATACATCAAAGTTCTGTAAAGGAGAAAATATAGAATAAAACTATTTCAAAGTCTAAAGTCATTATGTTGGCAGTATCCAAGAGCAAGTGAAAAGAGTAGAATAAAAGGAAATACAAAGATTTTCTGAGAAATTACATATATGTTGAACAAAATGTGCTATGAGAAGGATAGTTTTGTCAAGTGCAGAAAATACAACTAAAGGAATTGAGTTGAATTTTAGTCAACAGCAGTCTTCAACATTATTATTTATGAAATTTTTAGCTCATCTAGGTGTATGGCCTGTGGGAAGAGAGGCAGAATAAGTGAAAAGATGTGTAGATTTAGAGAAGATAGAGTTATAGTAACTTAATTTGAAAGGGAAAAAAAGAGAGACATTTTAGTAACATTAAGTGCCTGTGTCTTGTCAGGTCCAAACAATTATTTTCATTGTGAGGTCCATAAAATTATATTCAGAAAATAATTTAGTTTGTACTGAGCATCAGGGATAGCAGACTGAAAGCTAACCTACACTGTCCAGATTGTACAGGAGAGTAGATAAACACCGAAAGGTAATTTGTCTTCCCTATGTCCTGTTTCAGGACTAATAGTTTTCACAGAAATATGAAGGTGCAAGTGACGTGGCTTCTTTCCCCAGAAAAAAACTGATGGAAGTATTTTGGGCATAGTACATATATTTCACTAAATAAAATAAAGAGTTTATGGAGATTACTATTCTTTCTAGTTAAAGTTTTCAGTTTACCTCCAGGTCAAACTTAGCCACATACAACTTCATCATTTTTCTCGCATATGTTTGAGACTGTAGAACTGCTCTTGATGGAAAGAGTGAACTCTAACTGTAAGAATCAACAAGTGTTTTCAGCAAGTTGGGTTAATACATGAAAACCAGGTAAAAATAGCATTGGCAATGATTAAGTGCATCAATATCAGTTTTGTTTGTTGATGCATTAAGCTGAAATGCATTACATAAAAGGTTAAATTCTGAATATTCAATATCTCTTCATTGCCTCCTGAAGTGAAAATAAGAAAAGAATCTTATGCATTTTGCTGGCATAGATTAATACTGACAATAATAATAGCAGGGAAAGAAATTGAACTGCTTTACCTGCAGACATTTTTTCAGTCAGTGAAGTGACTCACTTTTATGCTTCCATTGGTCAATTACACAACACAAACAAGATACTAAAAAGGACAACGAATCAAAGGATTACCAGTCTCATAGAGAGGACCATTTTAAAATAAGCTTGGATCAACTAAAATGGAAAACATTAATTTCTTTTTCCATTAGAAAAAGAAATTAATGCTTTAAGGTGTTTTTTAATCTCGTGTTTAGTATAAGATAAGGATGCCTTCATATTGAAGTAGGACAGGGCATTATGGAATTTATACCACAATTCTGTACTGTTTGGATGTTACTAAATTGGTTGAAGCGTATAAATTCAACCTAAAATCTTAAAGGAGTTGGAAGGAAATGGTACAAATTTAATATACCAGAGACATCATGTCAGATCCCCCTCTTCTGCTGTTTATTCTGGTTTTGACCAAGCTACATTAAGCAGATGCAATCCCTTAATTTATAAAATATCTGTTATAGTGTCAAATGAAATATACTGGATTAAAGTGAGGAATTAATACTTACTCAATTGCTGTGTGAGTCCCAGTTTGAAGAACTGGCTATATGATACAACAAGATTTGGCACCTAAATGGAAAACAGGGGAGAAAGTTCTTTTAAAACTACCTCCTTGGGAAATGTATTTTCTGTTTAAAATCATCACAGTAGGAAAAGTAGAAGTGGCCTAAAGATACCTGCAGACACAAAAGTGAGAAGTTTTCAGGAAGTAGGCAGATAATGGTATCAGCTAGGAAGAACTAAGGAGCCTGAATATTTATGACAGTACGAGTGGCACAACACTAAGCAATATAGCAGTTAGAGAGGAATAACAATAATATTGACTGCAGGCTGGGACCCTGAGGTGTTTTTTAAGGAGGAATATATCTGGATCCTTGTGAACCACATCCTAGGTCTAGGTCATTAATATGATAATATCATGAAAAGAGTAAGAATCATCGAATCATGGAATATCCTGATTTGGAAGGACCTACAAGGGTTGAGTCCAACTCATGACCCTGCACCTCTCCAAGAATCACACCATGTGCCTGAGAGCACTGTCCAAACACTTTAACTCTGTCAGGTTTGGTGCTGTGAACACTTCCCTGGGAAGCTTGTTTCAAGTGCTTGTCCACTCTCTGAGTGAAGAACTTTTCCCTAGTGCCCCACCTAGACCTTCCCTGATAGCTTCATGCCATTCCTATAACAGGTCATCAGAGAGACCAGCACTCACTCCTCTGCTTCCCATGGAAGGAAGCTGTGACAACAATGAGGTCATCCCTCAGTACAAGGATGAAGCCTTAGTCTGTGTAAAATATTTACATACAATGAAGTATTAATACAAGAAGGCACTAGAATATCTTGGTGTGAAATAACATGAAGACTTTTTGTGACATGAACATTAAAAAAAGAGGTTCATGGAACACAAGTGTGCATGTATGTATATGCATGTTATGGTATCAATGCATATATGCATGTGTCTAAGGAAGAGCAGACAGAATTTAAATAAAGGCTTGGATCTAAAATTCTAGTTCACACAGCCATCTAGTCCCCCTCTGGACAGAATGCTGGAGCAGGGAGGGTTGAAAGAGGGGTTTTTTGACTTCTGTCTGGAAAAAATTAAAATAGGGAAAAGTAAAAAAAAAACCCAAACAAAACAAAACAAAAGCCCAAAGACAGATTGTCTGAGATGAATATGAATGTTTTGAAAACAATAGAAGTACACTTGATATACAAGTGAGGAAAAGAGGGGTAGACTGAAGAAGGAATCAGACCGCATAAATAACTCCTGTACTGCTCATTTCTATGTGAACTACACATACCTTCAACTGAGCTCTTTAACTTAGAACATAAGACAAAACAGCGGCTTTATTCAGCATATAAATCTCACTTAAAGTGTTTTATTTTTTATAAATTCCTCCTAAAAAGAACATGAATGGGTTACACCATTACATAAAATGTGTTCATTTTGTTGAAGAGAAAGTTTTAAACTTACTACTGCATGAAAGTCTTGTGGTTTACATTCTTAGTCACTCCATCCTTCTGCGAACTAAAATTCTGCCTGCTTTCCTTATTATATTCCAAACCCCAACATTACACAGAAGTGTAATTTGCAAGCAAAGAAGTTGAGATAGTTGCTTCAGGCCTCTGTTTTTCATTAGCTGGAAGATCATAAATTGTCAGTGCAACAACTGCCTCTTCCTGCCTTGCCATGCTCAGCTCTTTGTCTCTCTCAGAAACCTGCCCTTGTAGCCTGATAGTATATCCTTGATGATATTGGCTCCTTATATTTTACACTGTGGAAAAGTACATATGAGCTTATTCAGAATGATTCCTTTATGATTCAGAGAAGGAAATGAGCCATCCTTAATTGCTGGGTAGTCTTAATAGGACAAGAAAGTTACTGGTAAATACAAAATACCTTAATTTTGCTGAAGACTGGAATGCTGCAGGCTCAAGAAGCTCTGGGCTTACATAAGCAGTGTAAGGAGATTCAGTTTCAGGAAAAAAGATCTTATCAGAGATAAGTTATCACCATAAAATCATTCATGCAACTCATAAATCAAGGGAGTAAGGTCTACATGCACTGCTGGGATCACAGAACCAGCCCTAGGCAGGACTTGGCTTTATGATACAGCAACAGAGAGGATTCCAGAGTGATGTATAGGATACTCCAAGTCTCTTTAAAAGAAGCAAACAAAAACTCCTTAAATTTTTTACTTCTTAAGTAGTTGCTTTGCAGTTTTTCATGAAATATGGGAAAAGATCAGGCAAACAAATGAAATTCTCCAATGTGACACGCACAGATGTTGGAAGGGAAACAAAAGAAAAAATGACATCTAAAAGGCTTAAGGGGGTTAGTAAAATACAGTGGCCTGATTGATAAAAGTGGAATAAGAATGGTGATATTTAAAAAAGAAAAAGAAAAAGAAAAAAAAAAGACTGATTTCTGTTAATTGTATTTCAATTGATGTTAAAAATTTTGAATAAAACAAAACTGGAAAACTGTTTTTAACACCTATGTAGATACAGAAGTCTCTTTGAGGATGTAAAAAATTACTTACCATAAATCCTAATAATATAAAGAAATAGTGAAAAAAATAAAATAATTTAGGTTAGAGATGCATACAGACAACTGCTATGACCAGGGAAGTAAATACAGTTACACAATACTTTACTTCCTATTCTTAATATTCAGTCTCTTTAAATAACTTAAATTGTGCAAAATGACAGTTGAAATAGATTTATTCTAGAAACAAAATCATCATTCAGTTTTTTGCAATCATTCTTCTATAAAAGAATTGTAAATATTTTTGATTTCAATTTTAAAAGTTGGAATTTTTTTCATGAAAATACCTTCTTTGTATATATATATTAGGAATAGGAAATATTTCCCATAGCCACTGTTTCTGACAAATTATTTAGAGATCTGGACAGTTTGGGACTATCAAATATTTCATTTAATATTTTGGTGATTTAGTAGTAAGAATAAACATTATGTTAATGCAATTTGGAGACCAAACTAAATTTTTGATGCTGAAATTACAGTAAATAATATTAAAAATGAAACTATTTTCTATAGAAAAAAATTAATCTAAACCATAAGTTTTAAAAGGCTGTGGTAATATGGACAATAGATTGAACATGAGATGCAATGAAATAAGGCAAATACAATAACCAATATCATTGACTCTGCTTTACTATTCAGCTGAAACAATATCTATGGACCCATTTAGAACAGGAATTGTAGCATGAGATTAGTATTTATCAAGTAGTACATTAGATACTATGTTTAATTATATCATTGTACTTAGGTTTTTGATATGCTAAGTTGATGGAATCATTAAACACTATATAGAAAATGCAAAATTAGTACCTACAGCCAATTCCTTGAAAACTCTTTCAAGTTTTGCATAGGTTGCAGTTGCTTGAGTTACAATCAGAATCCTCATGAGACAGATTAGATTACAAATTTCAAGAAATGTAGTGTTTATAATACCCCAGGGTTAAACACTGGAATAATCTTAGGAATAGCTTTGATTGGAGGGCTGAAAAATTGTAATGTCATTTGGTAAAGCAGTTCCATCTCACCTACAGGCACACCCATAATGATGTTGTTCTGGAAATATTGCTTCTCCTTTTTAGATAGAGGTGTCTGTATCTGATATCAACAGTGTTACTTTTTTGTACAAAAATCATAATTCCAGTAGAAATGTTGCTGGTACAGTGTATTAGATGACTACTGGTTCTACCAGAGGGGACACTTAGCAAATGCAATGACTCTCTTTACACAGAACTTTCTGTAAATATATTAATGCAGCCTTTCATCTAGTTTAAGCAACTCTCAGAAATGTGCTTGTGTGTTGAGCATTTGAATAAGGACATACAACCCAGAATAACTCTTCATACTGTATGAGATCCAGAACATTTTAGAGCTCCCACCTAGACGCTAAGATCCTGAAACCAAAAAATGATATGGAATCCAGGGAAAATTCTCACTCCTGAGCTCTTTTGTAGATTTTCAAGATAGCCACCTTCATACTGCAAGAAACTTAATTTAAGGAACTTTCCCCCCATTTATAGAATTCCTTCTGTGTTTCAGGAAATGGTTAGACTTTAAGTGAGAGAGTATCTTTTTGTGACTTAGCTAAGAAAATTCCATTGGATCTGACTGAGGTAATTTTCACCACAGCAGTACTCACAGTGCTGTGCTTTGCATTGGTGGCTGGAACACACCAGAGCTTTGGGTACTGCTGAGCAGGCTGGCACAGCAGCAGGGCTGTCTCTCCAACATTCCCCCATTATTAGGCTGAGGATGAGCAATACCTTGGCAGGGGAGATAACCAGGCCAGATTAGCCAAATTAGTGAAATGGATATTCCATACTATATGACATCAACTCAAATGTAAAAAGCTAAGGAAAAGAGAGTATTTGTTATTTACAATATTTACCTCCCAGAGCAAACACAGTGTGTGCTGGAGACCAGCTTTCCAGGAAGAGGCTGGACATCACTTCCTTATGGGAAGTGGAATACAAAATCTTCATGTTTTTACTTTGCTTGGGCTTTGGTAAACTGCTTTATTTGGAACTAGTAGACTTTTATTTTCTCTCCCCTGTCCAGCTGAGAAGGGGAAGTGATTGAGCTCCTTTTTGGCACCTGGCCTCCAGCTAAGGTCAACCTACCACAAGTGAGTAGTAAGTTGCTCAAGATGAGAATTGTAGTCATAAAGTTAGATTTTATGTTCTTCCATTACTAAGTACATGTTTCTAAAATTAATCTGTCTATGTAGATTAGCTAAAAGCATTGGAGGTCAAAGTAATTTCACAGAGATTACATCTTCCAAGATTTTCTTTTATTTGGCTCAATATGAATAAGTGTTGTTAGATCCCTGTATTAATAGTGTCATATGATAGTTCTCAAAGTTCACTTTGTAAATCAGTATTCATTTTCCACATATTTTTTTCCAGAGGAGCATGATTACTGTAAAAGCTTTGCTGCATTTTTTTTTTCCTTTTTTTTCCTTTTGTTTTGTTTTATGAAAAGACGTTTCCATGTTTGGGGAATAGTAATTACACAATTTTTTCCCATAAATTTTAATGATAAAATTTTAAATGTCCCTTTTCATGACATTTGACATAGCAATTATCTAAAAATTATTTTCCTACTGGAATTGTCTTCTATTATAGGGCAAATTGTTTAAATTGAATCTTTCAATTCCCAAGATAAAGTTCTCATATGGCAGGTCTCAAAGGTTATTTCTGACAACATTTTCAATTTTGAAATAATACTGTCCTTCATGTCTATTGACTCCTAAAGAACTACTGTTGATATAGTTTTATAATTTTCCAGATATTGTGTTACTGTAACTATAGTCATTATATTTATAATGCAGTTAAAAAATTGTCTAATACAATAATTAAAACTAAAGCCTCTTCACCTTCATGACATAAATATGCAATTAATGTGAGCGTCAACTTTTTTTATTCTCTATTCTGTCTAGATTACTTACATATTCCTGTTGAGGTTCTGGCTCCTAGTCTTGTATTCTTCTAGTTTACCAGGTCTCACAAATTGGAACAGTAAATCTCATCTGGTTACTGTACAATAGTCTTTTGTAGCCTTTTGATATGTAGTCAGCTGAATTGGAACTTTGCTACCTCAGAAAATCTAAATCTTTTGCCTGCAATTTATCACGAGTCACGCTCATAGAATTCGCACAAAATTTATAAAGCAGTCATCTGCTCTTCATTTCTTCTGCAAAACTGCTTCAGAGCTTTTTATCTTAATTGTCATCCCCTTCTTTGCTGTTCTTCAGAGAATTGTATGCATTTTTCTTCAAGGGTTCTACCTCCAGAATCCAGAGTGCACTACTTAGAAGTCCAGGGTAACAGAACAAGAGTCAGCAATGAGTCCCCTTCCAATGAAGGGGATCAAATTTATTGAATAGGTTTTTAGGAACATCTGTACTGTTTCTCTATTGAGAGGGACCTGACTGAATAAGGCCATGGACAACCAATCCAGGAATTATATTAGATGGCTTCCAGTGGTCCCCTCCATTTTAAATGATTCTGTAATTCCACTGAATATTTTTAAAAGTCACTTAAACCCAGATTTTATATACGGACATAAGATTTACTTCCCTTGTCTTGGACTCAATCCTGCATTATTTAAGCAGACTCCTTAACCAAGAAGATATTGAAAGCCTTTCTTCCCATAAATACCTTGGTTTAATTATCATAGGTATGGAGCAGTCACAACTTCCACTGAGAATGAGACCTGTGAATGACCAATAATTCCAAACAAATCTATACTTCTGAATTTGTAATTCAATCTTTATGGCATTCAGATAAAGTATTTTCAACTAAGTGCAAAAAGAACCCATCTGTGAACTGTGAACAATCCCTTCTTGCTTAATGGCTGCATTGCGAATATTACAGTCCTTAAATTATTGTCTAGATAGAACAATAAGCAGTAATACAGAAAAGACCAAAAGAAAATTATTCATTCTAGTCTTGATCCTGCATTGGTGTGGAAAACAACAAGATCTGGTTGTGCATATTGAACCATGTAAATGCAAAGTAAAATTGAAGATCTGCTCATTCCATAAGCAGTTTTTATCCTGTAGATTGGATCAAGGAGAAGGCAGGAGAGGATGAAATTTTACTTGAAATATTGTATACCTTGTCTACCTAGTATGCAAAATCTAAACCTGAAAGTTCCACTCGGCTATCTTAAGTATACTGTGAGCAGAGAAATTTTCCAGTGCAAAAG
Source organism: Petroica traversi (assembly GCA_025920805.1). NCBI lineage: Eukaryota > Metazoa > Chordata > Aves > Passeriformes > Petroicidae > Petroica > Petroica traversi. The sequence continues at coordinate 18,157,647 of JAHLSL010000006.1, read as the reverse complement.
GTTTTTCTAAAATATTAAATTAAGATGCTGTCACATAATAGTATGTGGTTTCTTTGGGCTGGCCAGATTGGGATTGCCATTCTTTTGTATTAAAAAGTGAGCATAAAACATTTGTTTGATACATTTTTTCTAGATATTTAAAGAATGTATTGCAATTTAAAAAGAATGGAGTAAAATGGGGGTTCCAGGAAGCAGAGAAACTCTGGTTTTAACTGAGATCATGGACAATATAGGCAGATGTAGGCACAAAGTAATTTTTCTCTACTTCTTACCTGCTTTTGAGAATAAAGGTGCTGGACTAAAATTAAAATCTTCAGGAAGGAAACACAAACCAGATGAACAATTTTACACCTTTTAAGGAAAAAACATTTTTCCAATAGCAGTATTAGTACAGGGTCTCTTTTGAAACCTGGTTTCATTAATTTGGTTAATATGTTTTGGTGGATAAACCTGTTAAGAATACATAATATTTGTTGCAGTTCCAAGGTGTATATATGTATAGTTTCATGGACAAAGAGAAATTAGGAATGTACACTGATATTAGTGGTTTATTTTGAAAAAGGCAATCCTTACAACACCTACCAGTTCAATTTTAACATTACTTAATGTGAAGCATTTGGTAATTATTATTGTAACAGAATAATGAGACAGCTCTTTATAAAAGATTTGGTTTCAGTTTATATTTGGGTTTATGCTTGCATGTAAATTTTTACAACAGATAAATGCTATTTTTGTGATTTCAAATTCAGATTGAAACCTCTGTATTTGTGGTAATCAACATTTATCTGAATATGCAGCTCTTCATCTTTCCTCTGCCCTTTGCATGTTCTTATCTAATCTTGTATGAATTGATTCAAAGTATTTTGAACTTTATAACAAATATTCTAGGTTACTTGTTATATGTAGATTTGTCTTAACTGTTAATGTGATCATTCATAACATCAAAATTATATGTTCCTATCTGAAAAGGTACTAATGCAATTAAATAGATGTGCTTGACATTTTAAAATGTTAACTGGTGTACATTATTGTCCAGTGTAATGAATTATCCTGCCAAGAAACATAAGTAGATTTTATTTTTGTTTGTTTAAGTGTGAATAGGACTGTATTACCTTATAATCATAGAATACCAGGCTGGAAGGGGACCTCAAGGATCATGTGGTCCAACCTTTCTTGGCAAGAGCATGATCCAGGCAAGATGGCCTTGTCCAGCTGAATCTTGGGAATGTTCTACACTGGGGAATCCACCACTTCCAATGGCTCATTGTCTCACTGTGAAAAATTTTCCTCCTTTTCTAATAGGAATCACCCACGGAGTAACTTCTGCCTGTGACTTCTCGTCAAAAGGGAGTCTCCATCTCCTCTGTAACCACCCATTAAACACTGAAACATGGCAATGAAGACTCTCCTAAACATTCTTTTTCCCGGATTGTACAAATCAGGTTCTCACAGTCTTTCTTCATATGGCAGGCTTCCCAGACTTTAATTATCTCTACTGCCCTTCCCTGGATGCTCTCCAGACTGCCCACTTCTCTTTTGCATAGTAGGTACCAAAACTGAAAACAAAATTTCAGGTGTAGTGTCCTGACAAGGGAACTAATAGAGTTATAGGCAAATTTATTCACAAATATGCTCTTGTTCTAAGGTCATTAATAGTTCAGTCTAAGTCTCTACTACCTATGATGGTGTCACTGCTATGTTCTCAAAATTTGCAGCAGTGTATAAGGATGTCTCATTCCCAGAATTATCCCACTGATTATATATCACACCTAATTATTCTTCTTTCTCTCCATTGTGGGACCAGCTCTTGCATTATTCTCTCCTAGATGAATTTCAGTACTTGCCATACTTTCGCCATTCCATCCTTTCTTATTTTTTTAATGTTAAAATAATTTATTGAAATAGTTTTTGTAGCACCTTGGAATTTTAGTTTCCTGGTAAAAAAGCTGGTTCCAAAGCCTACGTCTACTGCATCTCAATTATTTTTATATTTCCCTCACTGTTTCCCTAGTGATAACTTCTTTTTTTTTTAAATATAGATGGGAGCACAACATTTTTTTTCCTCATTACTTATGAATTTTCCCAGTGATTGCTTTCCCTCTCTGATCTTTAATTTTTTACACCTTCATGCCCCTTTATTATTGTCCAGTTTTTGTGTTTTGCCTTGGTTTTAGATTACCTTTTAAATTATCATGTCACATAAGCATCACTTTCTCTGAATTCCTCCAAAGCTGAGTTTTTATGTGACTGAAGCTTTTTCTTTTGTTTTATAAATATAAATGGATTTTTTACCATATTTTGAAAGAAATTTTAGTCAACATAGTATTTGCAGACATTTAATTCACAAATAAATTTGCTTTAGTAATCATGTCATGAATCAAGGTAAATCTTTCATTCAGTAAAACATGTTTTATAACTTCTGTGTAAGCCCTTTACTACAATTATATGTTTATGTACTTTTTCCTTATTTTAGTGTAACACACATTCTTACAATGGAAGCTTTGTTACATGTGAGGAATACATTTTTCCAGTTTCTCATTTGAAAAGCCTGAAGACAATATGTATGCTTTGGCCAGTATTTCGTGCAACTAAAGCTGTAATTATTATTAAATGCAAAGATTCGTAAACTTTGATATATTATAAGAAAATATATGTGTCCCTAACACTAAAACCAAGAAAGACTGAATTCCTGGGCATACTCTCCTGGAAAGTGAAGACAGTATATTAGGTTCTATCTCTTAACAATTCCACATTTCATATTTGTTTCTGACTGTCAAACTAAATGAAATTTGCTATGATAAATGTTTTAACTTCTATCTTCATAAGTCAGTTCCAAATCTCTGACCAGTTTCCTTATTGAGCCCTGGAGACTTATAGCAATTATTGCTATCATATTTTTTTCTTGTCAGTTTGAGCTATCCTCATAGTTTGGGCAGATTCCTCCTTTCTGGTCATTTTGTACAACAGATATCTCTGAATTGAGGCACTACATTAGATTTTTTTCTTTGTATTGTTTCTTTCATCAAAACTGTGCATTGGGCTAAACTGTATCTTTTACAAATAGCTTCCTGTTAAGAGCACCTTCTAGAAAAAGCTCATCTCACAAAGGCACCACACTTTTTAGAGTTCACACACAGGCTACCCACTTCAGCTTAGTTAGGATGTGACAAAATTCATACTGGGTCAGACCAGAACGTGTTTCCCAAGTACTTTCTCTCTACATATGACCAAGCTTCTCCCAGTCCCAATCGCTGTGAGAGTAGGGAACGCAAAAAATTGGAACTGCAAAATATCAGTGCAACATGGACTTGCCAACAGTGAAGAAAACAAGGTGTAAAATGTGTCAGGAAATACACAAAATTAATTCAAATAGATCCAGAATGAAGAGGAAGAAATCATCAACATGATAAACAAACCTTAACCTCCCAGGAAACTATGAGGGAAATACTGTATTTTTGCTTCAACTTCCCCCCCCCCCCCCCCCGCCAATAGTCCAGACTGAAGGTATCAACCTTAGGTCCTGGCTGGAGAGCAGAAGAGTAACTACACCATTTTAAAAAGGCAGTTATGGGAAATATGATAGTTAGAACTATATTACTAATAATTTTATTGATATTTTTAATGGAATAGCATTTTTTTTTCTTTCAGTTTTCTTTCTCTATAATTAGATCTGGACTACTGTAATTCACTGACCAGTTAGGATTTTAGCTATAATAACTAAATCTTTACTTAACATAAGATATGTGGGGGTGACTTTTTTTTTTTTTCAAATAGCAGTCTATTACAGTGTTTTGAAATTAAGTCTTATATTAGTTACTTTCTGTTGTTAAAGAACAATTTCAGATTCGAGCAACCTGAACCACATGTTCTGAAAAATTCAATTGTAGCATACTGACTTGGTGGGGATAATCCTCTTGTTCAAGAAAAAAAGGCTGATTCCCATTTCTCAATCTGAAGCTTTTTTCCAGTTCCACCAGCTCTTTGTACTGTAAATGGTTTAGATTCACAATAGACCAGGATCATTATCCATTCTTGCTTTTGGCCTTTGGTTTTCACATGGCACTGAAAGTATTTAATGAGCAGGTGTTCAATGACATTCCTAGTTGCAGTGATAGCAAGCTGTAACCTTCAGCCTGTCACTTCAGACCTCATTTGGCATAACACAGTGGTGTGATCTTGCTTCAATTTTATTATGAAGTCTGTTGCTAAGGAATGAGAAAGGACGTAAGCTAAAGACATGTATAACAATAAAAGGGAGAACACAGACAGAACTGAAATTGTTGAGATGGTGACAGCAGCTCAAGGATTCAAGAGAAAATAAGACACTATGAGATACCAAGAAAAAGGCAGTCAGCCTGCAGATAGCAATTTGGTAAGCCTGGGATCTGCCCATTCTGAGAAGAGGTGGAGATCACCTTTTCCTCATTTTGTGGGACTGGCTGGCCACCAGGGATGCTGTGTATAACCTGATAGCAGAGTTTTGCTTCATGACAAAATAAATTGATACACTGGTAAAGGTTCTTATTCCTAACTGTCAGATCCACAACTTGGTCACTGACTGGTAAAGGATGACTCTTTGGGTTTTTGTTGTTTTTTTTTTCTTGAAACAGTTAATTACAGGAACAAGAGCACAGGAATGCTCTGTTTTCTGGCATTTATTATGCTCAGCAAACAGAACTCCTAAGACCATTATCAACATATACAGCAAGGATTTTGCTCAAACTGATCGCCTCTCTATTCAGCAGCCACCGTACACTGACAAAAGACCTTTTTGTTTCTTGTTCACTTGAGAGTATGTTGTCTCATCACCATTGGTGCAGGAAGCTGAGGTTCAAATCTGGCTCTGTGTAGATATTATCTAGTTAGCTGTTTGCTCCTGGAAGATATGAATCCATGTATAAATCTATACACTGGAAGAAAATACCTGACCAGTGTGTAGAAAGTATTTTCCTTTCATGCTGTCTCCTCCAGACTCACACTAATCTTCCATTCATCCATACTTGAACAGTTAGAATGTGTAGCCCAAGGTGTCTGTACTGTGAAGACCAGGCAATTAAGGGCTGGTCGTATCCAGGAACTCAGGCTGGTGAGGGACACGTATCCCTGTTGCTCTCTGTTCCTTCAGACATTGCATTTCAAGCACTCATTAGAGAAATAATACTACTGTTGTGTCTTACTGCAGCAGCATATGTGGTGTCCCCTTGTTTCTCAACTAAAGAGACATTTTTAGAATTGGTGTGTGGGCCACATAATCCATCATCCAAATCTACCTCTTGAAGAATGCAGATCAGTTATTGCAGACACCAGTCAGTGAAACATGGAAAATTGTCCTGACACCAATAGATGAGGATATCACTGAAATAACACTCTTCCTGTCAGAGTCCATAAAGGAGCATCATATATTTTTTGGCTCTAAAATCCATTTGGAATGAATAGTTGCTTTGAATACATATTGCTAATGATTGATAATGAATAGGAACTCTGTACTGGCAACTGATGAAAATCCATATAGTAGGGATTTTGAAACATGGAAATGATAAGATTGTTCAGTTTCTTAAATACTGCTATCAATGACTAAGTCTGTAACAGATAAATATTTTTAAAAGTACATTTATTTGTGACACCAGCAAAATACTTCATGAGAATTTCAGTGATCATCATCCATGGTCCAGGATGTTGATGCTTCCTGAGATTAGACAGTAGCTCTTCTTGTTTAGAAAATAACTCCTTTTTTATAACAAAAAAACTGTTTATCACATTGATCTGGCAAAGTGAATGAAAGATATTTCTACTAGGAATTTCCCTTGGCTTAAATTCCTCAGGATCAAATTCTTCTCTTATTCTAGATTAAAGAAATCTGGCTTTTCTGTTGGTTCAGTAAGCAGTATTTCAACCCTGTTTTTCTAATGCAATGTTACAGAACACTAATCTGTTTTCTTCATCAAAAGTGTCTTTTTTAACTAACTAGGATTCACGCTTTGGAACCCTCTTCCTTGACAGCGCTTGCATATTCTTCCTGATAAGCGTAGCCTTTACACTTATGGCTACTTTTTTTTCTGTCATACTTTTCTCTGTAGACGATTCGCATATTTATTATTCCTGCAAGACATCTTTTGTAAGATTCAGTCCAGTGATTACCTTCAAAATGCTTTGCATAATATCATCCTTTTCTGAGATAAGTTACACCAGGACGTTGATTTTACGTCTTCCCCCACCCCTAAATCTGATTTTTTTTTTAAATTAAGCTGTGGGATGATATTAGGTGCTTGCAATTTACTATATTACTGTATGGTGTATTGAAGAGAAATTATATGAATAGTGGTTTCAATTAAATTAAAACTAACCCATTTTATTTTGGAGCCCTTGGGCAAAATAAGTAAACAGCAAAAATGTAAAATTTCAATTAGAATTTGAAGCCTCTTGAGCTTTCTCAGTGAATTATTTTATTCTCTTAATATGAGGGTCATGTTGATTATCAATGTTTGAATTAAAAAATTATAGACTTATAACTGTTATAAACTGCATTTTCAGCTATTTGGTCATTAGTTAGCCATTAGCACCTATCCTTTTAGGATAAGTTATATAATTGTCATCAAACTTATTTTTGTTATTTTCAATGATGTACCCTGGAAGAACTAAGTTTAGAACCCCTATCACTTCATTGCTGATACTTTTGTGTGCACATTCAGTACAATTTAATCCATAGTGAAATAAAGGTCCTCTCAGATTTTAAATTTTAACCTAATAGAAAAAAGTTAATACTTGTCATCTCAGTTTTGCATAGTCAGTGTGTTCATTTATTTATTTGTTCAAGTTTAGCGGTGTTGGGGATTAAGCAATGGGCTTAAGAAAGCTTGGTTTTTAAAAATTTGGTTTTAAACCTTGAGAATATAAACACAGCTGGAACCTACATGTTTTTCAGTAATAAGATGAAAGAAAGGCAGTTAGAGTACAGAAATATATCTTGATTTTAATCATGGTATTTTGTTGGTTTCAAATATTTTATATTTGTAAATCACATTAATCTTAATAGAGTGTTATTAAAAACAGTGTTACCAGCCTGTAAGGTTTAATATGTGTTATTGGTACAGGCATGAGTTTATATCATCATAATTACTCGACATTCTTATTTTTACTTTCTTGCCTGTAAGTATTCAGTTCTTAATATTTGTTTGGGGGAAGCTTAATATCCAGCATTCCACTTAGGAGAAACATAGCAAAAACTCAGCATCACTTCAAGGGAAAACTGAAGATTGTAGGCATGATATTACCTGAGATTCCAGCCTGAATTCAGGGCAGGACATGGAATGTTATCTGAAAGCACCTGTGTGCTTTCCTTCTGCATCTGACCATGGGGACAGCAAAGCCCATCTGTACAGCAAGGCTCAACAGAAGCATTCTCTGTAAGAAGCTGTGAGTTAGTAGGAGTTTCTCCATGAGCTTTACAAGAGATGCTCCAGCCTCAGGATCATCTGCCTTATGTGTCTTCTGAGGACAGAGCAGTTTGATCTGGTTTGAATTTCATTTGTGGAAAAGCTCTTGATTAGGCTAAGGTTTTCCAATCTACTTTGGCTTGATTTTACAGACTGAATATTTGTTTCTGAAAACGTTCCTTTCTAAATTAAATTCTTAGGCTCGCCTTTCTTTTTTCCTTTTTCTCTCTGTTCTCCCTCCATCTTTGCTTATTTGGTATATGAGTGTTTCTTTCTAGTTGTTAGCTGTGCAGGGCTATAATCCAGACCTTAAAGGATTTTTCTTCTCAAAACCTTAAAGTTTTATCTGCAGCAGTGACAGGAAGCCTGGTTGTAAGTTTAGGATGTAAGATGGAGATATAAGAGAATTGAATGTGTTATGTGCTCTGGCATAATTTTCTGTGGGACCTGGAGAAAACCTCTGTAATTTATTCCTTTCTTCTTTATCTTTAAAATAAATAGGTGGACCTGGAGTTATTTTGAAGATAACCATAGCTTATATACAACAGTTTGGAAGTGGCAGTCTCTTCCATAGTGCTAAATCTGTCTCTGAATTGATAACAATGTGCAAAATCATATTATAAATTAGAAACCCTTCCTTAGGTGCAGAGATATGAACACATTCATGCAAGTTGAGCTATTGAGTACCAGTATGTGCTACTTTAATAAATGACAACTAAAACCAGCAAGATTAATCTAGAGTTCCATAATGTTTCTTGAAGAAAATGACTCTGGGAAATAGAAGACATGGCAGAAAAATACAAACACTGCAAGTTTTTTATCAGGGTTATTTCAGAAAGAATTTCATCACTAATCTAGACATAATAAAAATTTCTCCTTTATTCCACTAATGGATGAAGAAATAGAGTGGCATTATATGCAACTAAAAATATATTGATTGACCTTGTTAAATATAGGGTAGGGATATTGCATTTTCTGTGCTATTTGATCAACTAAGCCTAGTTGCAATCAAAGTATGAACACTCTAAATTGCATTTATTCATGAAAACTTTGTGCAATTTTTCCACTGATATTAAGTAAAGGTCTACAGGATTTAAAAATATAATATTTCATATTTAAGCAGAGAGTAGTGATTACTGAGCAGAACAAAGAACTTCCAGCTGAATTTTGAATTAGATTTCTAATCTGCCAAGACAGTGCAAAGAAAAAAAAATAATTTAGCATACTCTTCATAACAGCAACTTTTATTTAGCTGCCTATTTCATTTATGAGGACAGCACTGAAGGAAACTTTACAGGGAATCTAAAGCAAAGTTAAAAAAACTCCCCAACCTAGGTAAGCAAGTCTGATGACATAACAGTCTTTTATAATTGCTTTTTAAAAATATTATTTAAAAATAAAGGCAGTACTCCTAGCGAGGCCTTAAAAAGTTCCCATTCTGTCTTCAGCAGCAAAAATTCTTTATATAGAGTCTGTTCTTTACATCATATGTGTCTAATTGTTCACAATGTAAAGAAATGGATATGATTAAGAAACTTCATCAAAACTTATGCAGATTTTATTTTGAAACTTAAGACTGAAACTTTTTAAGGATGTACATAATTATTTTTTTGATTACTTTGTTGTGTTCTTACACAATAGATAATCAGTCACTGATTTTAACAGCATATGTGTTTTGGACTGTTTTATTCATGAACACTGCAGCCAGCAGCTCTAATTTTAAGTAATGTATTGTAAGTAGAGTATGTCTTTGTAGTGAACGGAGACAAACTGTTTCAGCTGTGAAATTCTGGCTGTGTAAGACCATGGCTGTGGAGGACATGACAGAACAGGGAGAGATTTTTACTTGCATTTATCTCTTGAAATATGGAGTGCTAGTCTGTGACACTTCCTCTATAGGTAAAGATATGTAGGAATAGGGATTTTTCATTTTAAGAGTGAAGTAGGATATGGTGGAAGAGAAAGAAATATTGTGTTTACTTGACAAATAAACGTTCTTTATGGTGTGTGACCAAATCTGAGGGGAAAAGTGTTAGTTTTTTACTTGAAATAAAACACTGAACTTGTTTCAAATATCCATTTCATTTATGGCCCTAAAAACTTTAGTGATGTCAAACAGAAAAAAAATTTCAGGACTGAGGGGTTTTTTTGGAAAAAATATATTTGCAAAATATCCTAATGTAGGTGTTTTCAGTTTTTCATTTAAATAGAATTCATCAAAATTATTTCGTTAACTTTTCATATAAGTATGAAACCTCACATTTAACTAATAATATGTTTACCATACCTTGCTTAAAAAGGAGTTTTTCTCAGCAAGTATATGTCTTAGTTTGAATAAGACTGCAGCAATAAAATCTGGGTGCGTCCACAGTTCTAGAAACTCTGTTCTTTCTTAAAGAAAATATCACATGAAAATCTGACTCAAGACCAAAAAGTGGAGGAGTGGACCTTCCAAAAAGTTAGAGCTGTGAGAAGGGTGGTTCCCAAGAGTTTGCAATTTGCTTCCAGTTGTGATCCAAGTTTGCTCCAGTTGCTCAGCCTCCCAAGGATGCTGTAGCTGAAGGAAAATTCATGCCAGAAGGTTAGATGGGCCTTCAGGCTACCTGCATGAAGTATGTTTCTGGGAATGGTTGCACCAAAACTGTATGCAGCTGGCTATTGACAAATCAATATTTTGTGAGGGAATTCCAGGAGACTCAAAATGTACTGGTGAGAGAGCTGCTGGTGATAGTCAGCCCATTCACACTGGAGAGTATGTGATTAGAACACATAGTATAAGAAGTGTTTGATTTTACTTCTGTGTTGAGACACTACATTTCAGTGAGAGAGAACTAGTTTCTGTTTGTGCTCTTTTGACCAATGGCACTTTATTCTGTAATGCTGCCATATCTAGAGTCCCTCAGTCAAATTATTTTAATTTTGTCTTTTAATCTTCTACATTTTCAGTAAATTTAAAAAAAATAATATGCCATCCAGATAATCTAAAAGTTAGACCTATAACAAGTTGTGTTTCTAATACTGTTTAAAATACTTCTCTTCTGTAACACAAGATAAAATAAATAATCTCTGCTGTACTACACAGGTTTATTGTGAAACTGCAAGTGTTGCACAATTGTGTACTTTACCACAGCTTGAAATTACAGAGGGACCTTGTACAGTAGCTACATGTTACTACCTACTTTGTAGCAGCTCAAACTGAGCATGATTTATTAGTAATATAGTAAACTGGAAAATAGATGTACTTACCAGCTGGGGAAAGTGGGGGAGGTTCAGCAAACAAATGCTGCAGTATGTAAAATAGTTCCCAAAGGTCTGCTTTACTACCCTTGGAGTTTTTACCTACAAAAAAAGACTTTGGTGAAAGCATTGGAGGTACTTCGTTGCAAACATTTCTATCAGAAAAGGAGACACATAACCTGTCAAATGGACAGTCCAGCTGACAAGTACAGCCATGTGCTTGATCACTGAAACCATGTAAAAATCAAGAGGGATTTTCAGAGTGTGGCATGGAAAAATACTCAGAAAATAGAAGACTTCAGTAAAACAATCTACTGTGTTTTAAAATCCTTGAAAAATCTAAAAATTTCCTCTTTTCATAATGTCTATTTGCATTTTAAATTGTGACTGTAGCTGGTAGAAATCTACAGAAGTAGGAACACATATTTTCAAATCAGAAAATTATAAAACTTGACCTTTTTTTTTTTGTATGGGAAGAACTCCCTCTCATTTAGTCCAGTGTTACTGAGATAATTGAGTCTTTCTGTAGTAGACTGCCACAATTTTTTGTCAATAGGAGTATTTATCAGAAACAAGATAATTACATGATCTGTAAATCTGAACACAGTCTTGCCATATAAACATAATAAAATCAAATGTTCCAGTAATAGAAGACTAAGTAGTTTTTTTTTCAAAGTGATTGAACTGCATGATATTAGTATGAGATGTCATATACTGAGCATTTTGTTAGGGGTTTTTTTCTAACTACTTTATTGAAATTTTATCTCAATTTTAAAGAAGGATTCAAATTTTACCTTTTTTTTCTAGAAAGCAATAGAGTGAGGAGAGACTCAAATGAGAAACAGGAAATAATAGGTAACATCAGCAGCGAAACCTACAGTCACAGAAAAGCAAATGTAATTCAAATAATGAAAGAGTAAGAGAAAAAGAACTAAGAAAAGCGGGTAAGACAAAACTTAATTAAATTTCCAAGCATGTTTCTTCATTTTGTATTTTCTTTTCTCCTTTTGGGTATTCATTAAGAGAGCAGGTTTCCCAGACTTGACCAGTTGAAATTAATTATAGTTAGTCTTGGTCAAATGTTTTGGATTTAGTGCAGACCCTGGTACAGTACAAAGTGGAATTTCACTTGTTACAAACTTACAGTTGGTGTACAAACCATAAGCCATGATCCCCTGATTCCAGACATTCACCTTTTTTTTGTTCATCCAGCAGTTCAACCACCAAGACCTTAATGCAGAAGTTTTGAAAGCCTTGTTACTCTCAAAATAGTTGGCATCCATAACTTTACCCCTTGTCTGCAATCCATTAGACATCCATTTTATTATAGAAACATCATATGACCTTTTAAGGAAGGCACTTGAAGACCAGAACACCTCTAGTATAATTCTCTTATGTTCTCATAGTAGTCTGTTGTTTTGGAAATTCTAGGGAAGGCAGATTTTTTTCATGCCTGGCTTTTGAAAGGATATAAGCAGGAATTCAGATTCTTCTGGGAATTCCCTTATTATATAGAAAGCCTATACAATAGCGGTGCATTTAATTTGATTTAAGAACTAGGGCTTTTGACTTTGAAGACTACCTTATATATAAATTTATGAACACTATAAAATCAGCCTTACTGAAAGACACCATTGTTCAGAGTAGAATTATCTGTTGCTGATAAAATTACAGAAATTCTTTATCCTTAAGCAAAGATTCAACAGGGCTGAAATTCTCAGTTATAGGGCCTCTCCATAACAAAAGGCATGAGGAATTTATATTCAATGTCCCTGCAGATTCAATCAGAAATCACTGCATCTATACTCAGTTTCAAAAAGGGAAACTGCATGAAAACAAGATAGGCAAAAAATCCCCACAATGTCAGTGAATAGCTATTCCAATATAATATTCCATGACAATCGCAAGTACAAATACAATGATTCATCATGTCACTACTCCCCTAATGTGCAATTTATTACCAGCAGCTATAGAATATATTACATATGTGAAAATAGAGTCTGTTACAAATAACAGTATGGTTAGATAAGGTCTGAACCAATTTGTACACCATGCAGGGTGCTGAAAATTATGTTATTTCTTCAGTTCTGGAGGTTCTTTATGGATGCAAATAAATAAAAACATTTTAGTACTCTCTCCTCTCTGCTTATCCCATGAAGACCTTTTTATAAGCTAATGGGTGCTTTCTAAGCTATGTGAGACTGAATACCTGTGGTGTTTTCAATGCTGAAAGACTATGTGAATAACATCACATCCCACAGGTTATGTGAAGTACATTGCAACTTGTGGTGTGCTGCAGAAGACTTTGTGAATCTGTCTAAAATGAAATCTTGGTTGTGTGACAAGGACCAACTGTGATGGTTTTGTACAAAATCTTACCAGATTCAGTGGCCAGCTAATAACATGGAATTCAGTGTAGATAAATTTAAAGTGATATTGATGGCAAAGGGAGAGGACAAACCTTAAAATGACATTTAAAATAGATTTGCAATCATTGTAGCCAGATGGTAGATTTCAATCGCAAAGGAGGGAGCCTCAAAAATGTAAATTTGATTATCACTGGCAGTCACAAAAGAATTGTTAGGGGTTATAAGGAAGGTAATAAAGATCAGGGCAAAGAAAATCATCAAGCCTCTGTATAATTGCATGTTTTTCTGGATACTTTGTACAGTTTGCCATCAGTTTGAGAGAAAAGAATGATACAAAGTGAGAAAATTTAGGGAAGTACAATGGAACTAATAAATGATTTGGAAAAAGTTTGCACCTAAGAAATAAGTAGGCTGGGCTAGACTAGGTTACTCTTTTCAAGATTCTTCAGTCTTGAAAAATTATGTCTCAGAAAGGATACGACCAAGAGGTTTATTGAGTTTCCATATGGGTTACATGGGAAGATTTGAAATGAATGATTATACACTCACTCTTCTGATATCAGAACTTAGCGACCATTTTAAACTAATAGGAGTCATATTAACAGTAAACAAAACATCTCTTCTTGTATTGGTTAGTCTGGCAATGGAACTGGCAGCCGCAGCACATTGGGGCTCCTAGAAATATACAAAGAACTTGGACAAGACCTAAACAATTGTAAAAATTTTCCTAATGTGGTTTTTGATTGCTGGAAATCAAAATAAATTGAGGGATTTTAAAACAAGCTAAACATATATAACCCCTTGGCTATTCAGAGTACTTTGCGTACTGAACTCTGATTTGAAATGTCCAGTTAATTTTCTAAACAGGATTTAAAAGTGGGCATTAAGAGTAAACCTTTGCAATTTGTTTACTTTTGAAAAATTGTTTATTATAAACTTGTGCAAATTATTAAAAGGTGCTTAGGAACAAAAACAAAAAATTTCCCTTCAAGCTTCTCCTTCAAAAAGCACATACAGAAAAACCTATTCAATTATCTGGCTGCATTTTGCATCTTTTAACAGGTCTGGTAATCTAAATTTAAATATAGGACAGAAACCATTGTTATTACCTACTTCAATTGCCTAATTGATGCTGAAATGATTTTTGCCTTTTTTTTTTTATACTAGTGTGCATACTTGTAACCCTTCACTTAGTACAGCACTTAGTGTTTTGTAAGTGCTCTGCAGGCCCTGAGACTAAACACCCCAGAACTGCAGAGCCAGGGAGACCAAACATCCTACTATCTCAGGAAGCCAAGGTCTCCTAGCAGGACAGATTCCGTAAACTAGAGGTTAGCCCACCCCAGCCCCATTATTGGGCCCCCTTGTTAGATATGCTGATGTGTAAAGTCTATAACTTGTGTACGTGACAGACGGGGTGTGTGCATTGCCATGCTGCCACCTTGGTGAAGTGATGCATCAAACAGGATCCTGATTAAAATACCGAAGTAACGGTAAGACCCCAACCCTCTAACCGTGTCTAGATTCATTTTCATAACACCAGGAAAAGGGCATCAAATAAATATGGTAACATATTTCAATTTGGGTTTCCCTTGGAAAAAAAGAATTTCCTGAGGTCTGTGTTTTCCATTTTGTGTGTATTGAAGTCTTTCTTTACAATCTTTCTAAATCCAATAAGATTGTAAAAAAGTTCAGTAAGAAGAACTCTCATGAAAAATTAACAAAATAAGCCTTACTTGCAAACTTTTGAAGTTCAGCATATGGAAGGAGGCAGGAAATACAGCCCAAATGGAATCAGATTAAAGAAACAGTCAGAGAAGTATGGATTTACCAAGAAGAGATGTTTTTCCATTTTCTTTTATCCAAATTCTTCTTTTCCTCTGTTCATTCAAAAATGCAGCTGTTCCTACATTTAATGTGAAAAATTATGGTTGCTAATTAATGTATATTCTAAGACATGACAGCATTTTTTATTTTAAAACAAGAGGCTCTTTTAAATTTTGCAATGGTTTAGAAAGTTGTCATGAAGTACTCATAATTCAGGACAATGTAATAATTTTAATAATTTTTAGATTTCAATAAAATTTTTGCCTCAAACATATTATTTTGTTTAGTAAATTCTGCTGGTAGGGGTCTAAAAGTTAATTTTTTGTTTTCTCCATCAATAATTCTTCTGTATGTTTTCCTCAAGGTTCAGTAAAAATTTCATCTAATAAAAAAATTATTAAACAAATATATGAGGTAAAATGAAATTAAAATGAAATGCTGAATTTCAAGACTGTTTTTCATTACTGCTAAGATGAGAGTGTGGCAGAAGTAGTGATTGCTGTTCTGACTGATGAGTCGTGCTCTCTAATGTAAAGGGTATGTTTTAAAATTGCCACAAATTATTTAATTAAAGCCATATTCAAAGTTATATGTCCCTATAATAACATTGCATTCAACAGGAGTATTTTTATAATTTTTTCATGAACATTGAGTTGTAACTCAGTGATAACATTTTCCCTGAAGAGGGAAATGTTCAAGAGCTTTTTTTTAATAAAGATTTTTAATACACTATCCTTCTTTTGCCTGTCATTAGTAAGATTACTAAGTTATCTGGTTATACGTAAATTTAAAAAGTATTAAAAGCTGTTGGGCTTTTGGTGGCTATTTTTTTTTGTTTGTTTTGTCTTGGAGAATTTTGTTTTGTTGACTGGTTGGTTGATTAATTGGCTGGTTGGTTTGTTGGTATTTTTTGTGCCGCAGGGAATAGAATTGAGAAGGCAGAAATTAAAAAAAGAAGGAAAATACTAAAGGCATTTTAATGTTACAGTGCAAAATTATTTTTGCAGGGATTTATTTAAATAGTTATTGCTACTTGATTTAAGTACTGTGGAATAAATAAAAGAAAAATATTTAATTAGCAGGAATAGACGTATTCAGATAAAACACTTTCTGAAACTTAGATTATTAGTACATTTCTTGCGACATCTGCTTTTACGGTTCTGTATAAGATCCAAGGTGAAATAACAAAATTTCTCGGGAAGTGAAATTTCTTGTGTCCAGCTTGATTGATTATGAAAATACTAAAGATAAAATGCTACAAGTCCATCCAATTTCCCCAAAGAGTTGAAATTGGACTATTGCTTGTCTCTCCTGTTTAGTCTTTGAGTATAGGTGCAATTAAGGCTGTAATTAAGCTATACAAGCTTTTATTTATGCTAAGAAAGGAGCACAAGTTATTTATCCAGTATTTTCTGCCTGTTTATGTCCTCACCTATTTTGAGATAGGTCAGTCAGCATATGGTTTGACTTAATTTTGCACATTTGGTTGTGCTAAAGTAGCCTGTTTCTGTGCAAATATTGTGGTGGGATCCTGGAGCATTTTTATTGCTTTCTTAGATTTGCTCTTCCCAGAAACTTCTGTTTTGACATTTCAGGTGCCAGTTGGGTCTACTGAGCATTAAGGTGTTTTTTTTTACTTGCTCTGCTAGTCAGGGGTGGGAGCTGCTACTTCTGCTAAGTCTGGGGGAAAGTATTGCATGTGTGAATGGATACGCATGGATGGTTTGTGCTTTCATTTTAATTTAGTTCCTGGTTCTGTCATCCTTTGAAGTGGAAAGCATGCTTGATGCCTGGTTGGGGTGACTTGTGAAGCTTAATAAACCTTTTTCTCAGTTGCTGAGCTTTGGGAATTAGTGTGGTACTAGCCTGTAACAGATATTGCTTGAGTTCTTATGCACATCAAGAATTTGTTCCTGGAAATGCAAATTTAGGGTTTATATAAAGGATTTGTTCCAGTCACATTAACCTGTCATTAAAACTAGGACTTAGGTCTCACTCTGTGGTTGGTTGACCTTGGCTGGATGCCAGATGTCCAACAAGCTAGTCTATCTCTCCCCTCCCCACTAATCATGGGAAGGAAAATATGATGAAAGTCTTGTGGAATGAAATAAAGACAGGGATAGATCTCATCACCATCATGGACAAAATAGATTTGCCTCAGACAAATTAATTTAATTTGTTGCAAATCAAATAACAGTAGCATAATGATAAATAAACCCAAATCTGAAAACCCCTTACCCCCACCGCTCTGACCGTATTTCCCAAGCTTAAATTTACTCCAGATTTTCTCTATGTCCGTGCCAGGTAGTGATGCAGGATGGGAAATGGGAGTTGTAACCAGTCCACATGTTGTCTCTGCCATGCTCCTCCTCACACTCTCCACCTGCTACAGTGCGAATCTCCCAGAAGATCACAAGTCTTACCAGAAACCCTGTGCAGTCATGGAGTCAGCTACCCTCAGATGCACAAGTCTTTCCAGAAGCCTGCTCAAACATTGGGCTCCCACAGGTTTGCAGTCTCCCCTCTCCAGCTGTAAATGCTCTTGTGCAGGTTTTTTCCCTCTTTCTGAAATACTTTATCCCAGGGTTGCTACCACCATCACTGATGGGCATGGTCTTGGCCAGCAGCAGTTCCATCCTGGAGCTGGCTGACATTGGCCTTGTCAGAAATGTAGGAAGTTCTGGCAACTCCTCAGAGAAGCCACCCCTGATGACCCTCTACTACCAAAACCTGGCCATTCAGACCCAATCCACATTCCCAGCACATACTTATTCTTTCTTATATGAGAGATTTTTGGTAGTTTTTGGATAAAGGATTGACAGTAGGGGAAGCAAAATTGATGGGGACACTGTCTTTTTGTGTCTTGAAGGGTTCTGTTTGGTTTTTTGTTACCCTGTGACTTAACAAAGAGCTTGTAAAATGATGAGTGAGGACATGTCTTTTCCCAGCATTCTCATCTTCTAGCACTCTAGAGAGTGTTGTCTTGGATAAATCAAGATTGAACGATGAGGCTTTTTTTGATATCTGAGGCCTAGGGAACATTTGTCAATTTCATTTTTTAAAATGCATTTGTAAATTATGTGTTTATGCAGCAAGAACATGTGGTATTCTTTCACTCATATTTTTTGTTGATTTCAAGGATCACAAAGTGGTTGTAAATATTATTGCTAATGCATATATGTTATGATGGATATCTTTGCATGCAGTACTTCTGTAAGTGTTGCCTATATTTTATATCAAGATATTGTCCAAACTTAAAGTAAAAATGGAATAATTTCTCAGGAGTAAGGTGATCTATTCTTTAGACATTATATTTGATATATCCTTAGGTCTGCATTAACTTCCCTAATAGAATTCTGAATCTTTTTCTTCATCTTTTACAGAATTATTAATTCTTCATTGGTATTTTGGTAAGTTTTAATAGTGGTATTCAAATGTAGCTAATTTTTACAGTTTATTATTTCTAGAACACAGATTAGTAGTTATATAATGAAGTGGTAATACCACACATGCATCTATGCAAAATAATATTTCTCCCTCTGTTTTGAAAAAATTCTCTCAGCATTTTTAGCACATAGAAACTTTTATGTAACATTTTTCAAACATTTATGTAATATTTTTTTATTTAGGAAGCCTATCATCTTTAGTCTTTTGAATTGTGAATGATTGCTTTGTAGTTCACTGACTATTTCATGGAAGTCTGTTTCATTTAGTGTGCTAAATGATGATCACTACAGTTCAAAAAAAATATAACTGGATTAGGTTCCAGGTCTTGTGTGTGTAACAGCTCAGATGATTTTACAAGTTCCTTCTCAATTTCGATCTGATGTAGCTCTTTTAAAGTCATTAAAAATCAAGGTGTGATTAGGGTGTCTCTCACTTTCCCCTTTCACATCAGCACTGGCTACAGTGCTGTGCAAACCAACTCCCTATGTCTGATGCAGCAGTAGTTGCACATCCTGCCCCACCTTGCAGTCGTCTGTTTCCTTACTCTCTGTACTCTGTTCTTTCTTAGGTTTTGCTGCTTGAATATTTTCATTTGAAAGCTTTATTAGATTGAAAAGGTTAATTTTTAGCATCTCTTTTTTGCTGCAAATAAGGGTGACCAGTGAAAAATAGTAAGATGTAAATAATTTATGTATTCTGATGAACAAGTTCCTTGAGGGTTAAAAGAAGCTTCAGCATTTTCACTGTGCACCATGACAATGAATCATTAGTAATGCCCAGTTTGGCAAAGTCCCAGGCATGTAGCTTCCAAAAGCAACACACAAAACCAGCAGTATTTTTTCCCTCATTCATCAATTTTGTAAAGTAAAATTTGCTTTCTGGAATCCCCAGAGCAATTTGCAAATGATGTATGAAATCAAATATTGCTACCTGCACAGTGCACAGAGAAAAGAAAAAAAGAAATAGCTTTCCTATCAGTGCTCTGACATGCCATTTCAGTGATACTTGATATCCAGTCAGACACTGCCAAAAAGAAGATATTAGTTCCAGATTCTGGGGAAAATACCATTTACAAAAGTCTTTGTCACACTTTTCTTCTTCAGTTTTCATGTTTGTTCTCTCAGAACTAATAATATTGATAGTTTTTTCTTTTAGAAAACATATTTGTTAATGCAACTCCATCCAGACAGTTTTCAGAATTTTGAAGTGATTTTTCTCTTCTTTTTCTCACTGATCATGGCTTAGGGAAATGTATGAGCTGGATGGTCTCTCAAGGTATATTGCTCTATTCTGTGATTCATTAAGATTACCTATGCATTTTTTTCTGCAGTGTTTTGCTTGCATGATATTTATTTCCCTAGATATTTTTCATCTCTCTCTGTAAGCTGAATGAAATCCTTTTTCAGTGTTGTCTTTTTTGATTGTTCTTTTAATTTTAATAGGAAAATTGCAATTTGTCTTTCCATTTGATGTGGAATAATGACTACCAAAGAAGTTAGAATTGGTATACTCTTTTAGATTACATAAAAATCTGCATTTTATTACTCCCTTTTTAAATTAAAAAAATAATTCTGTTTTGCTCACTAGGATGAAAGATGAGCTGGTAGACTTAAATAGGGGATGTGTTAATTAACATATGATAGGTCTCCAGAAATTATTACCTGTTTAGATGCTGTTAATAAAGACTCTTTATTTTGAATTCAGATATGAAAAAAAACCGAAAAAACAAACAAGCGAAAGCCCAGGAAAATAATATGGTAAATGCTGTGCGATCGTTATAGAATCACACAATAATTTGGCTTGGAGGAGACCTTTATAGGTGGAATGATATGAAGTGAAACACATTTCTTCACTTGAGGTTTAAAAGGAATTCTTTTATAATATGGTAAGGCCCTTATCTTCAGGTTTTGGTGCACCAGTTCCCTGAGAACTATGACCACCTTTGGAAAGATGTGCCAACATAATGTATGAATGAGGCAATTCCTACATTTCACAGAAATGTGAAAGTCGATAGACATCAGTGGGTGCTTTCTTTCTTTCCAAAAATTTGGGAAATGCTGTCTAGTAGTTACTGGGGTCAATGACCTACTAAGGCAGATACACATTCCGGGCGCCAGCTGTATACCTCCAAGCCAGAAACATGCTGGATTACTGTGCAGATCTCCACACAAGCATAGCTATATTATTGTATTACTCTTGATACCTGAGGAAGGATGTTTTAACTTTTCTTAGGTAATTCTTCATACCACCACATCACACAGTGTAGTAGAACAAAAAAAAAAATAAATAAATAAAGACTGTGGTGATATTCTTATTGGAAAGCCTCTGTCAACCCATAAGTATCCTCTTTATTTTTTTATATTCAGCACTGAGGGAGATAAAACATCTTCAGGAAGGAAAAATATTCTTGTCTCTCCTTTTTACTCGGGGTTAAAGATATTTACTCACACACTGTAGGATTTTAATGACAGGACTGTGAGTTTAGAGGATTTTTGATTTTACAGCAAGAACTTCAAAACGTGAAAAAGAATATCTGTAAGTAAGAAACTCTATTCATGGGACTTGCTAGCCCACTATCCTTTAGAAACAAAGCATGATTAATTATCCTGGTGCCTGATAATGTGTAATGCTCCATCAAACATATTTTGGGGCAATTCTGCTCTTTCCTGACTAGTTGATGTCTGAAGAGAACTGAATGTGAGTTCAATCTTCTGAGTATAAGCAGCTCTACAGTCTCTTCTCTGCCATGTTTCCAGTTTGCATGCAGCTGCTAGGAGCATAATATATGTGCTATCTCAGTGCTTTTGGCAAATGGTGAAATTTTTCCGTGGGAAAAGCAACTAAAACAGTTTGCAGGTCAAACTTTGGTTAGGAGCTATTTTAAAATGTCTTGTGATGGATATTTATGCCCTGTTTTCCTAAACTCCTTTTTTTTTTTTTTTTTTTTTCTTCTGTTGAGACTCTGATTAACCATGCCCATGCAAAAGTAGGAATCCCTTTAGCCTAAAGCCCTAAATGGACATTCAATTTTAACTCAGTCAACCATAGTTATGCAATTTGGTTTATCTTCTTGGTAGTAAACTTCACCTTCCACTGTGTGTATCTGTAATGGTCTTTATTTAAGGTAAGATTCCATATATCTGACAGAACAATAACTCAGATCAAATTAACCATGTACCTTGAAATTTGTTTTCCAAGGACTAGAGCATCTTTTTTTAACCAAAGTCACAAAACACTGTGTGTATTGTATCTCACTTATATGGCATCCAGCGACAGGACAAGGGACAATGGGCACAACTGAAACACAGAAAGACCCATCTGAACTTGAGAAAAACACTTCTTTACTGTGAGGGCAACAGAATAGGGGCACAAGCTGCCCAGAGAGGTTGTGGAATGTCCTTCTTTGTAGCTCTTTGAAACCCATGTGATTGCAATCCTGTGCAACTTGCTCTAGGTGACACTGTGTTGCACATGTTGTTGGACAGGATGATCACCAGAACTCCCTTCCACACCAAACCAATTCTGTCATTCCCATTCATCCCAAACCCACAATGACTGTTTGAGCACTCTCTGCATTAAGAAAACTGCAAACAAAACTGTAAAAATAATACATGTGTGGTGTCTATAAATTAATTATTTTCAGATCAATTATTATACTGGGAAAAAATCTTGATTCTCTTTGCATTATCAAACTCTTCTCTCCATCCTTTATTGGGCAGATAGAGAAAAACCTGCTTAAAATTAATCCACTAAAATTTAATTTTTACTTTATGTGGTATGAGTAGCCCACATAGGAAAAAATGATAGTTTAGGATTTGACTATCTTTAGCATGGATTAAATAGGTTGTGGAAACATATCTATATGTGGAATAATATGTGGAAACATATTTATTTGCCACAGGTAAGGAAACTAGCTCCTGCTGTGATCTTCACAAAGAAGTAACTTTAATAAGCAATAGATAGATGAATTTATATAAAATTTCACATAGCTGAACCTCATGAACCTCATGGGAGAAGAAAGA
Organism: Petroica traversi; assembly: GCA_025920805.1. Taxonomy (NCBI): domain Eukaryota; kingdom Metazoa; phylum Chordata; class Aves; order Passeriformes; family Petroicidae; genus Petroica; species Petroica traversi. The sequence goes on along the minus strand of JAHLSL010000006.1, from coordinate 18,135,312 downwards.
AAATAAAAAAAAGGACACTTTTTATGCCACAACGGCATGAAATTGCATCTAGAACTAAGTTCAGCTTGATTAGGTCATCTGCTTTGTAATACATTAAATCCTGTGCTGTCTACCTGCTATCTCTATGCAGACAGAGATTTCTCTTATATACTTACTCACACCTGCTGCATGACTTCTTTCAGCTGGCAAACCCTTTCACATAAGGAACCATCCTTTAGTGTATATATGCATATTATATAATAAAATAGGATTTCATTGTGTGAATAAGAACAGGTTCAAAGTTCAAAAGGCATACTATGTCAATCTCACACTCATTAGAAAGTGTATCTAGTAAAACAATAATTTTTGTCCTGTGGATATGGAGGGATTTGTTGTTTAATTTCATTAATGCAATGGTGCAGGGAAGAAATTTTCACATGACAGATATAATATGAACTTTGAATAGTCAATGTTGATTTTGTTTGACTACAATTTAAGAGCAAAAAGGAGATGCATGAGCTAAGTTTCAGAAATAGGCATTATTATAAGAGAAGAGGTTATTTCGGGTCAGACAAAAGATTCATCTGTCCTATTAACCTGTGCCCATCAGAGCTTATAGATCAAATGTCAAATAATAAGGTCAGGGCAAACAAGAGTTTTCATTTGAACTATTTTCAATTCTGAACTAGTTTTTTTCTCTCAGGACATTCTGAACCAAGTGTGGTTTCAGAGTGCTTTGCTTCCATGTAATGTTACAGTTTACCCCGGAGGCTCTCTAAATTCAGCATTTGCAACATTTTGTGGCACTTTTGCTTTGCCTGAGAAACAGCCTCCTTTGTTTCAAAACTGGCTTATACTAGTTTCATTTTATGCCCCAGATCTTGTATTGGAAGAGACAGTGTGCAATTTCTGCATGTCTACTGTGTCTATCTCAGTTTGATTTTATAGTCCTCTGTTATCTCTATCTCTCTTTTCGAGACACAAGAGTCTTTTGAAGATGTCAAGCCAGTCTGTTTCTTTTCATGCAGGAATAGTCCAATGTCACTGTCTTACCAACATGCTTTAGACCTTTTCCTATCTTACCAGATCTCACTTTGAAAGACTTAAAAAGCAGCATAATAACATTTCTGTTTCTTTCATTATACCTTTCCTGTTTGAGTTTTTGACTGCTACTGAGTACTGAGCACTGAACTGCTGATTTTACAGAGCTGTGATAATCCCACAGTGCCCACCTAGTCAGATCAGGGCTCATCATTTCATATGTACATCACTTACATATGCACATTTCTCTTGTGCTTCACTTTACATAGGACTTGTATTTCTGCTGGTGATCTCTCTGTTCCAGGTGAGCTTACTTGACAAGTTACAAAAGATCAGAGAAATCACGAACCTGGATAGCTTACTTGTTATTTTTCTCTCCTGACAGACAGTTAGCTTTCCTAGGATTTGAAAATGTTGATTCAAATGTTTAAATGTTAAAATATTGCCTGTAAACAGACAATGAGGCCATTTGTATAAATAACTGATGCTGGAACTTGAAGGTGGTTATTTCTGAAAACACAGGCTTCAGACATATCGCCTAGTGTTTCTCCCATTAATCCTCCCTGTCTTTGGCAAATCCACAGAGCAATATCATTTACTATACCCACCCATTACCTGGCTCTTGAATGTATGCTCCAGGTAAGCAATATACACTTGGCTCACTCTGCATTTGATGAATTGTCTTTTAATTATAGATGTTTTTCCACTTTACTATGATGTTTATAGGTAGAATTAATGTCTTCAGTAAGATTTAATCAATTATTTCCTCTGGGACACTCTATTTTACTTTTTTGCCTATTTTTCATTCTCTTCTATTGTTTTGGAAAAGTTTGCCACTAATATTGCTTAAGAAATTCTAGCCAGTTTCACTGAGAGTTTCATCACTGTCATTCTAGCAATTCTTTTACAAATTGGTGTTAGTAGTAAAAATTATTTAGGTTTTAACTGCTCACCTTCAGTGCCTTTTAAGCCGATATTTACAGCTTTCCCTGAAGGCATAGAAAGGTTTAGCCATGTTTACCCTACTATTAAATTTCTCAGTTGCCACAACACTATGTGTGTTGTACAATGTCTTTAAGGAGAAGAAAAGAATGATTTATCTAGGTCAGGTCACTGATTGATATTTAGCTTGAGTATTAGAAAAATACTCTTTGAGGAAGTTGGTGTTTAGGTGTCTGGTTCAAAAGTCTCTGATTACAACAACTGTGCTCATCTCATATAAGTTGTTCACAAGCTATTTACTATACCCATTGAACTTTAAAAAATGTATGCCACAACTTTAAATTTTATGTGCAATTATCCACTTTCTCCCATTTAAGTTCAGAAATTACTTTGAAAGGTATCACTTTAGAGCCCTGAATCATCTTTCACTTTTTTTCCCAGCTGTGGAGTTGATCAGAACTCCTTTACATCTAGTAGTGCACACTCAAAAAAATTAAAATAAGGAAAATAGTTTTATTTGCACAATGTTCTGTCTCTTGTGTTGTAAAGTCTTCGTCAAACATATTTCTTCCTGTAAGATTATTACAGAAGAATTTAGGCTGGAAAGGAGTTAAGAGTTCTCTGGTCCAACTTCCCATGCAAAGCTTTCCTGCTACAGGGTCAGACAAGGATGCTCAGGACTCTATGCAGTAGATTCTTGAAAACCTCCAAGGACTGAGACTACACAGCCTCTCAGGTCAGCTACTCCACTTTCCTCAGGTGAATTATTTTTTCTTATGTCCATACCTTACCAGCCATGATTCATGTGCTTCTGCCAGGTGCTGCTATGAAAATTCCACCTTTTCAGTTACCAACACACAGATATGGGCAGGCTACTGCTCCAAGCAAGGCAAGTAGCTCAGCCTTAATTTTGTCTGCTCTCACTTCAGCCAACTGCCCTATAGAATAATATAGCCATGTTTTCTCTTTTTTCCTGTTAATAGAGCACTTGAAGCTCTAGTTGTGGTTGATGTCAACTGCACAGGTGAGCTTTGGCTTTCCTCACACTGTCCTTGCTTGTCTGAGAAATATAGTTCTCCCTTGAAGATTGCTCCTGCTTCCTCGTTTTTGCATTGAAACACAGTCATGAGTTCCTTGTTAAACTGATCTGCTAATCTGATTATTTTCCTGAGTATTGTGAGGGACCATTCCTGAACTAAGAGATTGCTTTCAAAGACCCATAAGCTTTTACAAGCTCCTTTTCCCTCCAGAGCTGGGTCTGTTAGGGTTACTCAAAGCAATTTCTTGATTAAGTTAAATTCTTCACTTCTAGAGCCCTGAATCTGTAGTGTGCTACTTGCTACCTTCCCTTACCTCCCCTGGTAATCTTGAGCTTTTCCATGGCATGGTCAGTGCAGCCAAGGCTGCCACCAATTGTTATGATCCCAATCAGTCTGTCCCTGTTAGTGAATATCAGATCCACTGTGCGTTTGCCTTATCCATTGCTTGTATCAAGGAATTATGCTGGATACCGCCACAACAGCTCAACTGCTTGGCTCTAGCTGTGTTACCATTCCAATAGAATGCAGGAAGATGAAAATCCATCCTAAGAATTTGGCTCTATAATTTAGAGGTCTTCTTAAATTCTTTAAAAAAAAGACATATTAAACTGACCGGTGGTCTGTATTTATCACCTACCACAACAGCATCTCATTTGGTCCTGACCTAATTCTCCTCTTTGAATCATTACAGAGAAGGGTGGAAAGAGTCTTTTTAAAAACCAGAATCACTAGACTAACTAATTATCATTTGTTTAATTTGAGAATCTCTCTTTAAAGACTAACCATATAAACCAACAGTTGTAAAGTTTTTTTCACACTTTACAGTATATATTACTAGAAGACCTACAATTTTAAATAGCATGTTTTGATAGGTTTACTGAATAAAACTCATGTATCCATATAGCCTGTGCCTAATCTGGTTTTGGAGGAAATTCTGAAAAACCTGGTCTTAGCATCTACCTTAAACTATAGGCATGCTTAAGTATTTTATTCATTGTAGGCTTTCTTGCCTCTCTGTCACAAGTATCTTTCTTTTCCAACAGCCTACTTTGCATTTCTCTTCCATGATTCCTGTTAAAAATTCACAGAAAGAGACACTGAATATTATTTGGAATTGTTATTGTAGTAGGATGACTCCTTCTATGTCCTTTCGCTATATATTTTAAAAGATGTTAAAGAACTATTGGAGTTTTTAGTCAAGTAACAGTGACTCATTAACACATAGTGGCATAATGGAATTTTTTAATTAGTAATAGTGAAATGTTTTTGATAACCCTGAAGCTATTAGAAGATAGCCGGAAGAGGTACTGTGTAGAGTTTTCACACTGCTACTTATGCAAAATTGCACTTCTTTTGGTTCTCAATCATCTCAACTGTCATCTCAATTTTTGGTCTCAACTGTCAAATCATCTAATTCACACAATACATCACTTCTCATGCCTTGCTATTTCTATTTGAGTTTGTCATCACTTTGTTATAATTCACATTTTAGTTCATCTTTTATTGACAGTCTTTCTAAAATTGAAGAGGACAATTATTTACAGAGTGGTTTTTCACATGATGTCTTGGTGTTTTCTTCCATACCTGGGGGAAGGGAAGAATTAACAGTAGTGGTAGTTTTCCTCTATATAACAGAAGCTAATTTATTTAGAGATCTTGGATTTGTTTATAGCAGTGAATTAACTTTTTCTTTTTCATGCAGTGCAATTTAAACTCACTTTTCTGTAATTTGCCTTTTTATATTTCCAGATAATTGCTATGTGAAAAATGAACACATGGTAGAGAATTGTTAAATGAGTAATCTCATTTTAAATATGTTTATTCTATTAGCTACTGTGTATCCGAGAGGGCTACACTATATTTTGGTTTATACCCTGGGGTCCTAAAAATCTATTGGCATAGAGTTCTTGCACAGTCCATTTATTTAGTTTCACTATTAATTTTATCAGATTTGGGTATTTCATAAGTATGTAAGCTTTCTCTTTAATGTGAAGAACTTGATTGCCCAACCACCTTGAGATTTAGTCATTCCATAGCTAGGGAGACAAGAGTTGTTAACCTTTCTCTTGAAATAAACAGCCTGAAACTGAAACTTTCAGGAACAGTTGACAATAGAGGTCTGAAATTGAGCTCTTATTGACAGTCTTAACAGAAGTGCAATGCTGAAAAATACACACAGGCATGTAGTTAACTAGTTCCTTGATTTTTTTTTTTTAATGGACTTTTAGTGTCAAAAATATGTTGAGTGAAGAATGGTTTTGTGCAACACTCAACCAGAGGATTTTATAACAAAAGGTGGGTCTATGTGAAAGGTACCTTCTTACACTTCAGAGGCAAGAATATATTGCCAGGTAAGACCAGAGTTGTTTTTCATGTCTGATGGCCTTTTTGACTTCTTTCTTCAGCTGTGCTGGTGTTGTGTCAGTGTTGTATATTGCCCCCTTCACTTGTGCTGTCTGACACTTTCTCAGTCCTTACAGAGTTTTGACAAACAGAGTTGCAGGTACCCTATTGAAATGTTTGAGCCTAAGGGTTGGATTTCGAATATTTTCCTCTGTACACAGCCATACCAGAAGTTGCAGTTATATCAGCATTGCCATCTGCAACACTATTTATGGTTCAAAATATGAGGTTATATTGTATCTCTCAATACAATGCATTAAAATACAATTTAGACCTATTGAGGAAAGCAGCAATTCTGTGAACCAGGACTTGATATGCGGAAGAGAAGTAATGCTCAGTACAGGCAGTATAACTTAAGGAACCCCTACAGCAACAACAAAGTAAAATTTGACCAGGAGAGACAAGAAGTCTGCAGGGGTAAAGTCATGTTGGTCATTGCAGAATTCGTCTGGAAAAGGATTATTTATAAAGAAAAATTTTTAACTAGCATTATCATGTTTCCTTTTGAGTTACCAACATTCTTAAGGAATCTTAACTATGACACAGTTTAATATCTCTGTGAGATATTAAGCCTGTTGCTTTGTCTCTACTGAATCTTCTGCTGTTTCTTGTACAGAAAAACATTTTGTCAAGAAACAGAGAGATGTTATTTTAATGAATATACAAGGTCATGCTATTATTGTAAAATTCCTTTCCGTAAGGACAGCTGCTGATTCTGAAAAACCAACTTCTTGGGGTTTTGGGATATTTTTTTGAGAACCCAGCTGGGTCTTCACATTTGTGACTACTTAACAAATTAGCTACACTAATAAAGTGAGAACATTTTTAACAAACCCGGAAATTTAAAATTAATCCAATATACCCAAATGCATGTAATAAGCAGAACAAAAGATATTTCAGCTTCTTCCTAATATCCGCTGATGCATTTTATATTTGCTTTACTAAAGCAGGATTGAGGCTAAAATAATTGCTCCTACTTCTGTTAATATTGCTAGAACTAATGACTGCATAGGAATTACACAGAAGACTACAAGATATGATTTGTACTTCATTTTAGAAAAAAAACAAGCATTTGTTTTTTGGGTTGGGTTTGTTTTTTTATTTTAATATGAAATTATAATATTTTGATCAGTAACAATTTTTCAGTTATTTGCTTATTTGGGAGCATTCAATATATTGTTTTGTAGTCACTAGTAGTATTGTGCGCAGAAATAACTGTTAGATGTTTCATTAAAATTGTCTTAATCTTTATGGTCCCATACACCAAAGTAATACTAAAGAGCTGATCTGTCCTTGACACTCACCATTTGCACATAGAGATGATGGGAAAGGTGGCATTTCACCTGTAAGGCTCAAGGAAAAGTGTTTATTTGTGGGTTTGGGTTAATTTGTTGTTATTTTGTTGCTGTTGTTTCCCCCAAACCCAATTTCTTCTTGCTGCTACAGAAAGAGAACTATTGCTGGCTGTCATAGTCTACATATGGATTTTGTATATGTAGTTTCCGGAGTGGAAGAGACTCAGAAAGAGATTTCAAACTACAAAGATTTACCAAAATTCCCAATATTTTTAGCTTTTATCTTGAACAGACAAGCAAAATAAAAGCTACAAGAATGTAGATTTCTTTATTTCAGAGGAGGGTTTCCTGTGGTTTGGGTTTTGGTGGGCTTTTGTACCCTTTTGTATTTAGATATTATGTATGTATTCTATTTTAGATATTTTAGATGTTGTAAAAAGCTGTATATTTAAAAATGGCCTACTCACTGATTGTTAATTCTCAACGGTATTTGAGCAGCTCTAGAGATAACTTCTTTTTCCTACAGTAATAACATAATCTCAGGTTCCTCTTTCCTTTAGCAAAATGTGCTCAGACTATGGACGATCACTGAAAGAAACTGAAACCAGCTATTTCTTTGTTCTGAATACTAGGCTAATTGGCTCAGTCACTGTTTTTAATTTTGATTTTCATCTCATAACATATTTAGTAAACTAGGAGGCATCAAAAAGGCAATAATTTCAGCACATCATTCTATATTGTATTTCTACACCACAAATGTGAATGACACAATCTTTTCAGAATTTGGTTTTTAATTTAAATTCTTTCATTAAATTTAAACTAAAGTTTAAACTAAAGTTGAAGTTTTATTTATTGATGTACTTTGGATAAAAGTTATATTTCATGCACAGAATTGCTGCTTCTCCAACCTTAAGATGGACGTTTTCTACACCTTTAGCAGCCAAGGGAATAGTCTTGGGATTTGTGTAAGATTTTGTTCTTTGATATAACTGTTCTTCATGTTATAATTGGGTGACAGGGTTTGAATTTAGGTCATTTTACACTGATTTTTTTTTTTAATTTTCCTGCAGCTCTTGTCTTCAGTAAGTATTAGTAAGTATCTTTATTTTGCTAAAGAAATAATTTTTTTCTTTTCTTCTTTTGTTCGTATTTTTCGCTTCGCTTTGTTTCTGGGTGATTTTGAAACCCAGAAAGGACACAGATATATTCAGTCATTATAAGTTATTATAATGTCTTGAATGAGATCATGAAAACATAAAACAGATTCATTCTGTTTTCTTCGTTGTTTTGTTTTACTATGTAAAGAGAAGATATTGTGTTTCATTCTTGTTTTGGTTTTAGTGTTCTGCTGCAAAGATTAAAACAAAATAACTGAAATTCCTAACCAAAAACTTTCTGAAATCTTATTTCCAGTTATTCATGAAATCAATGATGTTACGGCTTCTGAATATGTCAAACTTCATATTGAATTTTACTTTTTATTTTATCTGAAAGGGTATTGTGGTGGAACTGTGCTATGTTTTTTGTCTTTCTACGTTTATTAAATCTAAATAGCTTATGCCTTTTAAGTGTAGTGTTAACCTTGTGATGCAATGAAATACCTGGATAAAAATACTCTTTTATAAAAGAAAAATTGAGGGGAGCACTTATTGTCATAAACCAACTGTAACACATCATTGAGTTTTTATAGAAAAGTTGTTCATGGTTGGATCCCCAGATCTGTATTAGACTTAGCTATGCAGGAAGCTGATTCTTACTCCCTTCTCAGTGTGCTTGGTTCTTTTGTTAGGTTGACATAGGCCAATATCATTCAAAGGGGAAGATAAGGAATAGTAATAGCTGAATGAAACAAATTTTTATTTCCTGCATAATCTCTGGTTTATACTGGATTCATTAGAATGCTGGGAAGGTAATGGTTTGGATTGGAAGGGACCTTAAATATCACTTCATTCCAAAGCCTCTGCCATGGGCTGGCACACCTTCCATCTTGCACCAGCCTGCCCTTGAACACTTCTAGGGAGGGGGCATCCACAACTGCTCTGGGCAATCTGTATCAGTGCCTAACCACCATTAAAATAAAGAATTTCTTCCTAATGTTTAATCTAAAACTCTCTTTCAGTTTGAGCCGTTCCCCTAGATCACTACATGTGGGAATGTTGGAGGCCATTTTGAGGAAACCTGAGCCCCTTCTCTAGGTGTGTTTAAGGCAATGTTTGATAAGGACAGTATTACATACACCTATAAGGTTGGAATAGCAGATTGAGGAGTCTTACTCTCCTTGGTGTGTGGAGACATCCCATTCTTCTTTGGCATTTTGTCAAAGCATATGTTAACTAGAGACACAAAGTTTTGAACTTATTTTTGAACCTGTTTAAGTCCAGGGTTCTGTATCTCTACATGTACAGTAAAGACATTTTAAAGTATATTTTAAAGTTATAAAAAATTGCCAAAACTAACTTAGAAAAATTCAATGTCTTCTGTACTTTCAGTAAACTTGCTTTAATAGATAACAACAAATAGCATGTGTGTGTGAGTTGATTAATTACTACTTGTTAAGAGTTTTGTGCATATCTGCATTTTTTTAAGTAGGCTTACAATATTCCTTTCAGGAAATAGAAAACATAGAAAAGCAAAATCAAGTTAGAAAATAAGATTTAGCATTTGAAAAATACTTGGTCAAGTCAGTGAGCAATGAATGAGTTTAAACTATCTCTTCCAATGCCCTCAGATGTTTGCTTGTGGAGTTTTCACAAATTTCTGTAAGCCAACAACTAAGGATTTTACTCAACATTTTTTTAGTATGGATATGGAAATCCTATATAAAGTAAAAGTCAAATTATGCCTTTGGCAAAAATTTAGTAATTTCTTAAACATTGTTGAAACAAGGATTTACACCTTGTAAGGGTAAATTTACACCTTCTGCTAAAGAACCTCGACTACTGAAGAGAAATATAGTAAACCTGTACAAAATATCATGAATGATCTTGGTGGCAATTTTCATTGTTGTTCTCTCCTTGTATGTTGCTTACTGCACGCTACTCTTGTGTTCCTCAAGTTTGCAGCAGTCCAGCAACTCTTACTTATTGCTACTGATGTAACTCAGTCTTGGATATTGAAAATCTCTGTGGGGATCATAACCTTCTCATTCAGGTTGCAGATGATGTTGTATTAAGTATTATAAATTTCTGAAGGTAATCTGTCCTATAAAGGGTTTTCCTTTTTTGTGTATGTGAAAGAAGAATTTAATGTTTCTGACTTTTTTTCTCTTTTTCTAAATTACATGATATGGGAGAAGTAAATGAGTAGTCATATTGCTGTCAATTGGAAAATGTTGCATATTCTATGATGGAGTCATCAAACCTAAATATGTAACCTTTCTGCTAACCTAGCTTTCAATGATGATTGTCTAACATAGAGGTGAATCACACTGTCTTAAAATAGAATTAATGAGCATTTCCATTCAGTGTGCAATCTACTACATTATTAAAGAGCATCTGTGTTCTTTCAATTATGGTAATTTCACTGTTTTAAATAGTGTTTTACATTTCCTGATGGGAATGTAACTATACCCAGCATATGCTTATTAAGCCTCTTAGCAAACAGAGCCGTATGAATGAAATCCAAGGTGTGTTATTTCCACTTGTATTCTCAAAACCTGCAAAATATAAGTTTCAAATACAGGAGCAGAATTCCTCATACAGTACATACTACTCAGGACAAGTCACATCTAACTGCTTGGAACCCTCATGAGTGGTTTTCATCCTGTATTTCACAGCATGAAATACAAGGGATTCACAAACAAGGGTAAATGCAAAGGATAAATGTATATATATATACAAAGTTTTGTCTGTGTATATGCAATTTTCAAAGGGCTCCAGCTAGTCATTAAAAATCATTACAAAATGTATTTTTGTCTTGCAGTTTTATATTAGAGGTGAGCTGTACTTATTCTAGTATTTTGAGGGTTAAATAATTTCTTTTGATTTAGAAGAATTTGAAAAGTTCCTCAATAACTTGAAAGCCAACAATGTTTTAGAACAGAAGTTAAGGGATCTGTCCCTGAAAGCCTGAGCTATGATGAAATCTCCTTTTTAGTTGTACTCATGGGACCTATCTGTGTCTTGAAAATGCCATCTGGAACTCAGTAGTGTTGAAGACTGAAAAGGAGGATATAGTCTCTGGAGAAAAGGAAATAACCCAGCTTTTAAATGATACTTAGAGCCCATGAGGAAGACCTTTTAGTAAAAACTGAAAATTAAGAAATGCCATTAGGTGTGCATGAGATAGAGCCTGAGGAGAAAAAGACTAGTAATGGAAGAAAACCTGGGAACTGTAATATCTAAAAGATAGAACCATCTAGAATACATAATGTTTGGGGGTTGGGCCAATCTTTCTGTGTGTCTCCTTCTGATACAAGGATCTGGATTATTTCAAGGTACACCATCAGTAGGCTGATAAACAAATCCAAGATTGTACAGAAGATATCTTTACTGATATCAGTGTTTGCCACACAAATTCTATTCGTGTAGTAATATCTTCTATGGCTCCTCAGTCAGAGGTGAAGCTATAACCACGAGGAGAACAGGCCATAGCTGCAGAGCCAGGATTCTGCTATATTCCATCAGGGAAGTCCATGGCCTAAAGATCATGGAAGGCAAAGAGGAAGTAGTTTGTTTTGTAGTTTTTGTAGTTCAAAAGACTCTTCAGATATGGTTCATTTATTTTCCAGTAAGTAATCCTATTACTGATGGCATTAAAATGGATCCTGACAGCTTCTTATAGAAGGATATTAATATCATAGACAGCTGGGATTAAAAGATATTAGGGCATGGCAAACTATATTTTTTGTAGGTTTTGTTTGTTTTTTTTTGTTTGTTCTAGTGTTTTATGGTATTGTTTGTTTGTTTGGCATGCATTCCTGAATGGTAAAAACTTATTTTCAAGTACCTCGTAGAGCAGTTACTAAAAAAAATAAATTGCAGCACTCAAGGAAGGAAGCTGCAATAAAGAGTCACAGCAATATGTGAAAATCGAGGCAGTTGTTTTGTACCTCCTTGTGGAACTCTATTGCTTTGAAAATGTATATCCCAAATAATTTGTTTCTAAATTATAGCAAAGAATAAACACTGTGATTGTACTTGTCAAATATCTTGGCAGAGAAATTGAACTGCCTCAGCAGCTCAGCTATTACATGTCTGGAAAACTTAACATCTTACTTTAAGAACCAGTGTTCATTTCTTAGACAATTGGTGCAATTGAGAGAACCTGCAGGACCCAAAAATTTCATTTAGTAAAGTTGTAATTGCAAGAAGACTCAAGTCTTCCTTTTTTTTTAATGTCTTCAGAGACACAAACCATCCCTTTTTTTTTTGTATGCACAGTTCAGTATTAAATTCTGGGAGAATACAATTAACTTGCAGAGATAAACAATTCGCTTCAGATAGATGGGTATGGTATGAAATGTTAAAGTGGATTCTAAAGCCAAACAAACAAAAGAAAGTGTTCTGTTTCGTGAAGAGCTACAGGTTCCTATCACAGTAGTCTGCATCATGAAGGATGTTAATATAGTCCCTCTGCTCTTCAATGAACCTGAAATACTAATTTCACTTTCAAGAATACACTAAATCTTGTGTCTTTTATCCTGAGATATTATTCATCAAGCTAAATATGAATTCATAATAAATATCAAAAGATTTTTAACCTTGTTAGATTTATTTTATCAGTATATAATCAGATTTTAGTTTCTATTGCCACACTGATTAGTCAGAGCATAGTATGACAGCTATTTATTTAACATAAAAAGATTTAGTGACATTCACAAAATTACAGAAGATGTACTTATAGATATAATACGATGCTAGATTTTTCTTAAATCATTTGGGTTTGTCAATTAGGAAAAGGATTCTGTATATAATGTGTCAGTTCTTGCTGTTTTCATTTGATGTAAATCCAAGGAAATAATTTAGAGTTCTTGTGTATAAGAGAAACTAATTTTACCAGTTACTGAGTCGGACTAATAAGTTAGACTAATACAGCAAGAAGTTTCCTTTAAATAAAAAATCCAAACTCTACTGCTCTTGGTGTGGATATTTTTTTTTTTTATAGCTTTAAGTATTTTTGCCATACAGGGACAATTTGAGATACCATGAAAAAGCCTTTTCAATCCATTAAATAAGAACCTGTGCATAGTTTTAAGCCATATTTTTCTCTATTAGAATTAATTCAAATCAACGTGACACCTAAGTCACCTGAACATAAAAGGGAATGAAGATGAGTGCAGACTTTTTCTTGTGATGCACTTGAAATAACTTGGTCATTCATTTCTGTTCACAGTTCATCAAGCAGCTTTGAAGAGTATAGCTGACTGTATGCAAATTTAACAAATACATCTATTAGAGAAAATTCTTTTCTTTTACAGGGTAGATAAAATCTTTCTGTAACTGAGAAAAAAATGGGAATAAACTGGTTATCACATTTAATTCAGGAGTATTTTTCTACATTCTGATCAACTGTTTAGTTTAAGCAAACACAGTGCAACAAAATTTAATCTTAAATTCTCTAAATACCCTAGCAGTGCAGGAATGGTTTTCAACAAGCATTGTCATTTCTACAGATAAAACTCTCACTCACTGTATTTGGATGACCTGAGAATAGATTGAGCCTTTGTAACCTCATCTACCAAATATTCAAACTGTTGGATTCTTCCTTCAAAAGAAAGGAAATAGCTGCTAATTATTTTAATTTAGACTTATAACAAATATTCGTCCATATGGAAGAAGGCCATCTGAGGTAGTTCATCAATAGCTCTTGCTGTAAACATGCAAAGTTTTGGTAGCAAAACTGTCCCTCTCTTACCTAATTGTATTGTTATGTCACCATAATGTTGGTGCTGAGGTTGTCTCTATCATGGAAACACAGTTAAGACTGTTTTTCTAGATACAGGTGGAGAAGTGTTTTTGAATGAGCAGCTCAAATGTGTAAGTTAGAAAAACTAGTGGAAGGACTTGCCGGGAAATACTGGTAGGGTGAAAAAAATCTGTAAATTTTGATGAATAGGTGAGTGAAGTGCCGTAGCTGAACTTGGAATGGAAATATAGATACTAGACCCCAAAAAAGGAGAGAGGAAAATTAAAGGTGTCTCTTAAGTGGATGATGCCGTATGAATATGACTTGTCTGCCTCCGAATATCTAACATTTAAAAGTAGTATGAATTTTTACATAATTTTGCTGATGCTTTTTAGAGTTTGCCTACTATTCATTTTCCTAGTAAAAATATTCTAGTTTTCTGTATCTTTGTCTTCTTGTAGCTATAAGCAATAACATAAGCAAGGTTCTTGATTTAGTAAGCACCCCTTAGTGACTACTGTGAGGTGGATTGCAAAGCTGTCCTAAGACACAAAGGTTTGACATGTTAGATATTCATTGGTTTACAGGTATTCAGGCATTCTATCTTTCTCATCCTTTTCTCATTGTTCTTGGAATGCTGAGAAAACTAGGACAAAAGCAGAGCAAAGCAGCATGCTGTCTCTAACTAGCAAGTGAATCCTGATGAAATTCAGGACTACAAGTTCTTGTCAGAATAAGGAATAGGAAATTGTTTAAGATTCAAGTTGTGTTTGCATTAACTATAGATGTTTAAGTTTTATATAGCTATAACTAGGTTCTTGCAGAATAAAGTAAATAGAGCTTTGATCTCTTGGATTAATATTTAACAGTGTAAGTGTTGCATACGGTTAATGAAAAGTAAGAATCAAATACACTGTTTAGAATTTTTCATGGACCATTGGACATATTTAGTCTTATAACCTGCAAGACAACATAATTTATTATTACCATTTTACAGCTGATTAAATTAAAACAATGGGAAATGACGTTAGGGTTGCTACATGAATTGTTTCACCCACAGAGTACTGGAAACAATAAATCACTTTTATTAGTGATAAAATGCTGACTTTTTTATAAACACAAAAGCAGTACTACACAAGGATAGTTTATCACTACAAATATTATCTTACTATATGTTGATATAAAAAATGAAAAATTAGATATGGTTATTCAGAATGCTGAGGAACTAAGAATGCTTGGTTGTTTTATTGGTCTTTTCTTCAAAGTATCATGGTCAATATGAAATGGAAGCTTGTTATGAATAAGTCCACAAAGCTATAGCGAACATACATTAGAACACTTAAAAAGGGGAAACAAACTTTCTCAATATTTTCATAGCCACAAGCTTTCAATTTGGCTCAAATTAATTCATCAATGGGCTTCTTGTTACAGGGCTCATATGTAACTCATAATCCAAGATAGAATCATGGAATATTCTGAGTTGAAAGAAATCCTTAGAGTTCATAGAGTCCCACTCATGGCTCTGCAGAGGACAACCCCAAAAATCATACCCTGCTCTTGACAGTGTTGCCCATATGCTCCTTGAACTCTGTCAGGCTGGTGTGTGACCACTGCAGATTAAGACATTGAAGAGAGCTGGCCCTAAGATGGAGCCCAGTGGAACCCCTGCAGTGGCCAACCTGAAGTAACCCCATATACTGTAATATTTTGTCCAGAAGGATACTGTGAGAGACAGTTCAGAAAATTTTACTGAAATCCAAAAGAAGTTTTAACTTAAATGTCTCTATATATAATCTTTGTAATTTTTATCTTATTTTTGAAAACTTTCTTAGTGACTTTAACAACATTAAAACAAGGATCCTTTTAGAAGATATATAAAATACGTAAACCAAGCTCTTCAAAGTGCAATTTAAATTTTTTTTTCTTTATGTGTTGTGGAAATACTATGATTTTCTGAGGTATGAATGATTTTGTATATAGTTATATCATAAAAGTCCCTACACACAACAAAAATTAAACAAACTAACACCAACTAAAAACATCCAAACAATTTTCTTAATATCAGGTAAGTATGATTTTCATGTTTGAATTTTTTTTTTTTAGCTACGGTGATTTAATATATTGTTTATTTTCAGACACTCATACATGCCCTCTGGTATGCAATCCATACTGAAAATTTTATTCAACTCTTCTGGAGGCAAATATTGTAAGAGTATTTATTTCATAGCATTCCTATCAGGAAAGAAATTTAGTTTAATAAATAGGAAGTGTCAGCATGGGAAAGAAGTTGGGCAGAATTTTGATGACCAGTTGAGGAACTGAGAGATTAAGGATGTGAAAGCCTTTGCTATTAATGACTACATACCGGAGAACTAAAAAATGAGGGGATAATATGTTTCCCACAAACTATTCAGTAATATTAAGATTTTTGAAATTTTGTGAAGGTCTTTTCCACTAAATCTAGATATGCATTACAAATGGATCTTTGTCATACTTACTTAGATTTAGTGGAAATAATGTATAGTCCAAAGACAGCTTTCCTTTTCTTGTTTGATCAATGTTATTAAGCTTTTCTAATCTTTTGAAGCTTATGTTGTAAACTGATTGCAAAGTTTCATCCCATCCAGTCACATTTGGAAATCTCTAAATGTTGCATTCTGTCTGATGGTTGCTTAAATGTCACCTCAGAAACTGCTAGAAGAAACATGGTTTTGTGTAGTTTTATGGTTTGAAATTTTTCTTTCAATGCAAATTGGCCTTTGATAATCTGATACACTACGTTACAATATCTTCATTTTCAGTGATTCAGTGCACAGTGAGACCACTGACTAAAGTAGTACACTAGAAAATTTGGCTGTTATATCCTTGGTTTTCAGCTCTTGATAAGTATTAATATATATTTCCTCAGATTAATCAAGCATTTAAAACACTGAAAATGCTTTTCTTTCAAGTGGAAATGGATGTAAGAAGCAACAAAACATCAGTATCCAAAAATTCAACAGAAACTTCAAGTACAAATAGATCCACTAGCCACATTTATTTTGGGTTCTTCCATATATTATAAAAAAGTTTTCTTGAAAGTCTGTGGTGATGACTGGACTCCTATGACAGATACAGCTCTCCAAGAGAACACTTCTTTTCTATGCATCAAGTCCTGTACCCCACTGTAACTAGTACATAATTTTCTAATGACAATGCAGGTGACAAGTTGCATGAGAAGAACATATCAAAGGAGTTAAAATTAGAAGTGGAAGCCATGAAAGTTTTCTCAAGTGTGGGAATTACTGAAATCACCTCATCAATTGTTTTTTTCTTTCTACTAGCAGTCAAATCTGTAAGTAGGTCTGCAGTGATGTGAAAGGGAAGACTAACGCTTCTGTGGAGGCCACACTCCACCTTTTCTGCTTCTGTGATCATGTCCATCACAGCAGCATGTTCTCTTTGGAGAAAATGGCACATGCTATGTGATCATTATAAAGTGTAGCTCAAACTTGAAACTAAAGCCTTAGAAGTGGGTGAAAGTGAACTGATATGGGAATATATTGGGAATTCTTCTGTCTAAACATGCAAATTTCCATAAAATAAAAACATATGAGCAACAGGAATCCAAAAACTTTTGTTAAAAATCTTTGTTTTCTTGAGCACTTTGAGCTTCGGCACTTTTTTCCTCTGTTTTCCTCTTTCAGAATGAAGAAGTAGAAAAGAGTGGGATCCATTTTAAACTAAGACAGGAGGAAAGTAACTCAATATAATACTATTTACAATAGTATTATTTTAATTGTGCCAGTTGTTACACAACTAGAAAATAACTAATCTTGTCAGTGAAAGCTATTCATCCTGGAAAATTAATGTTAGTTGTTTGATTTGAGTTATTATTTAAACTGGATTATCATATTGTGAAAAAGAACAACCCTTGTATTCTCTTTTGGCTCACTAAAAAACCTATAATCCAGTCTATGACCCAATGCCAAAAACTAGATCATTTATTGCATATGTTTTGTATTTACAGTAAAGCAGCTGTATCATGGAAGACAGAGATTTGATTTAAGGCAAGAGATTAACAAGAAGAATATAACTACTAGTAGATATATTATGCTGCACTGGTATTTCTTTCCATAATGGAGGTCATTACATTGAAAATGTCTTTAAAAGAATAACTCAAAGCTTTATCCCTTTCTTCTGAAAATATAAGGTATTTTTTACACCATAACCAAAGATAAAAATACTCCTATTTTAAAATGCAGGTTATTCTCATTTCTTTCTCTCTAATATTAAAGACTTTGGCTGTTGTAAATTAAGCAACAGGAGAAGAAAGTCTTCTAGAGATTTGTTTCAAATCAAATACTGTTTCATTTAGACTGAAATGAAATTAATTATTTATGAGACCAACTCAATTACAAAGTAGTCTAATGTGATGTTTATCAGAGAATATAGTGTTGTAGTATCATATATCACTTCAAATACATTAATATCTAGCACACTAGGAGGCAGAGTGGTGACATGCTTTGCAGGCTGTGTTCCCTGTTTCATCAAATAAATGTCATTCCGCTTTGCACCAATCCAACTAATTGGTCACGGCATGTGAAATACCTTCCATAAAATCTAGTGCAATTGTCTATATTGTTTCCTTACAAACCATTTTTTTCCCAAAAAACTTGAAGGGAAATTTTCAGTTTGAATTCAAATTCAGGAGACATCTGAATGGTGCTTAGGAATGGACATTCCTTAGTTTATCTAGAAGGACATTTTGAGCTTTGGTAGATTTGGTATTTTCATGGTATCTGACTTCTCAGATTCTTTGAAAGTACCAAATTCTTTCAAAGTACTTTCAAGTACCTCCTATTGGCTACCTAGGGGCCTAGGCACAACTCCTTGAGGTGGTGTTGGTGAAGGAGACAGTTTTCTGGTTTGGCAGTCTGAAGTGTCCTGCTGAGGATCCAACATTCCTTCACCATAAAGGGATTGCAGCTTTTCCCCTTTTGTCATACAGCAAAAGTTATCTTAATTTATCTTAATTGCAAAATATTGAGACTTGCACTCTCTTAATGAATTACTCTCTTATTGTAAGACTGGCAATCTCCAGTTGTTATGGAGAAATGTAAATAAAAATATTTTTATTACCGTTAAATATGATCTAATTCTCCAGTTAGCACTGGAATTAACCAATAATTTTTGTTCTTTTATTCACATGTTTGAAGACTATAAAGAATGAAGTATAAAGGGGTTTAGCTATTTGCATTTTAATGGGTAAATAACTGTTTCTCTGAACATTTTTGACTGTAAAATAGTCTAGTGATTACCAGACTTCTACATGTGCTGTGTATGGACTAGGGACACCTATGCTAAATAGTAAAATTGAATATTTATGGAGTGTTGTTTGTCTACAAATATAGAAAGCTTATTATTGTCACTGAAGATATTTGTTAAAATTCAGAGGTGAAAAAATGAATACTAGCTTACTAGGTTATGTATTGATGTTTTCTAATTTTTTTTTTAATGTTAATTCTACTGAGGACCTGAGCCAGGCTGCATTTGACTCACGTAGATATCCCATCCTTCTTTACAGCAAGTGATGCGCTTATAAGGTCTTGCACAATTCTGTCTTTCTCATATGATGTACAAATAGTGCCACCAGGCATGTGGCTGTGCTGGACCAGTCCCAGGTTGCCAAGTTCTCCAGTGCAGGGTGTATATCCATAGGGATTATGCTCATGGCTGTGTTTCATCATAACCATATTAAATTCAGCTCTGCCTTTCCTCCTGCCCAGGTGCTGATGTGAACGGATGATAAGTTTGGCCTCTAGCCTGGACCAGGAACCCTGAAAGCCATGCAAATGAATCCACTAAACTTCTTCTTTAATTTACCCTGATTTTATTTGTTTGGGTTTTGTTTTCTTTTTTGTTGGTCCTCCCCCCACCCCATCATATTAGTGATATTTAATTTAGTCATATAATCTGTATGTATATCTTTTCATAGGAAAGAATGTGTTTAGAAGTCAATATTAAGGTTCATTATTAACTCTGCATAGAATGCAGCTCACAGAAAAACTGATATGTAAAAATGAGCTTAGAGTTTTATATGCAAAACAAAAATTTCTTAATTTTCTTTTTACTTGATTCTTAGGTATATTATTTGTCATCTCAATTAATTTTGAGTAATATGTCATGGAAAGGTCCATCCATCTGATTTATTTTTACTGTTGAATTCAAGAAAAATTGTGTTACTTCATTTTTTTGGTATATATAAAAATGTTAGAG
The DNA here is from genome assembly GCA_025920805.1 of Petroica traversi. Taxonomy (NCBI): domain Eukaryota; kingdom Metazoa; phylum Chordata; class Aves; order Passeriformes; family Petroicidae; genus Petroica; species Petroica traversi. The sequence goes on along the minus strand of JAHLSL010000006.1, from coordinate 18,115,508 downwards.
CATTTATTCTGGAGTGATATTCTGAAGTGCTGCCAGTACAAGAAAGACTTTATGAAAAATGTTTGAGTTAAAATATTTGAGAGTCTTAATCTACTCATTCACATTGCTTTTCAATATGGTCATGTAACTTATTTTTGCACCTTTTTATCGCTATCCAAAAAAATCCCCTTCTCTTTGTAACAGAACTTTGCATCTTACAACCTGAGAAATTTTGATGCTAATAACAATCCATTATTGATTTATACAAAGATTTTAGTGATTAGTGTTGAGAGAGATAAAAATGAAATCTAAGTAATTTTTTGTACATACACTAGTCTCCATAATATAAGAAATATATCATACATTTTGACAGAAACTAATAAAGTTGGGATAAACTCTGTGTTGTTAATTGAGGGTTTTCTGCTAGCTTGGGGTGAGTATTAGAGTTTTCCTCAGAAAAAAAGCTGGCAAACTTCTAGCTTAAATGATAGGCAAGATTTTTATGATTTTGTTCATTGTTTCTTTAGGAAAAGAAAAAATAATGGTGAAGAATCTCCCTTCTCCATTCCTCACTTAGTTATGTTTTCTGCAATAAAAAGCCGCTACATTTTCTGCTGTCTGGTATACAGAAAGAAATACATGTAGTGGCAAACAAAGGCATTATTTGTATTTTCAAAATTGTCTCAGTATGCTATCCACTGGTTTGTTTTTTTTTATCACACTAATTTAAGAGAGTCTCAGGGAAACAAGTCCCTTATTTTTGGTAAGCAACCTAATTCTTTTAATTATGTGTGTTCGTGTATGCCGACATGCACGCACAGGAGAAACCAGTTGGTGCTCTGACCTTGGTTTTTCCAATTCTTCATCAGAGATTTTCAATTACACAGCCTAAGCTTGCTTACCACTTTATTCTGTGAAGGTGTGTGTTTGGCTTTTTTTTTTTTAATTTTGTAGTGCTCATTAAATATAGGTTCTGTTAATTGTTTATAACCAGCTCTCCAGGTTGGCAGCTTTCCAGCTCAGCAACTTTAGCAAAACTTTGTGGCCATTAAGTCTTTGTACTTTGCTCCTGAAACCTTATGGGCCAGAAATAATAGGTGTCCATAAATCATCTAAACTTGTACATTAGTGCAACCTTCCCCTGGGGTGACCTCATCTGGAGAAGATGTAAAGGTGACCAATAATATTGTCTTCGACACTTGCAATTCATGTGAAGGCTATTCTGCCTTAAATTCCTGATGAATTTAGTGGATCTTAATCTCACACTATTGGGTCCTTCTTATCCTACTTTAAATATTTAAGCAATGCAAACTTCTGTCATCAAGGTGCATGCTTCTGTGACTGATGCAGGCAAGAGACGCACCTGTAATTCAGAATCCTTGACAAGTTTTCTGAAACTTAAATTATATTCTGTTCTTGGAGAAAGAACTTTGTTTTTCCCATGGTTTTGTTCCCAATATGAGAAACCTAGGTACAAACCCCCCCTCTATTTTCCTCCCATAAAATAGTTATAGTTGGTGCATTTTTATTCGGGTTTTCAAATTAAGATTTAGCAAATCAGGGTGTTCCCCAACAACTGGGAAAAACTGCTGGGGTGGGAAAATCTTGTTGCTAGTCTGTTTTGTGGACCTCAAGTGCAGTCTGTGCATGTATGTGATGATGTAGTGTGGCTATCTCAAAAAACAGCAACCGACAGCAGCATATGATTGGTAGCAATTTGATTAGGATGTCCTTGCAGAGAATAAATGTCAGCATCTAATACACTACATACACTACATTTCTTCTGCTCCTTTTCCAAGCACATTATCTGATGTAGATGTATCTGCTTTAGAGACAACTTAAGAGATGAATTAAAGTTCACCCTCATATCCTGCTGTTGTTCATGCATCTTATTTAAGAGGGCATAAGCATCGTTTTGCTATTTTGGCCTTTAGAATAACTTGGGTGGAATAGTCTTTTGAGGTGCTTTTCATGAAGCAAACTCAAAGTTTATTGTCTTCTATTCTAAAACACACAAGGTTAATGTCTTCTATTCATGCTCAATCTTGGTAGTACACCAAGCATTTTGTATTAGAAGTATAGTTTTTGAAAGAAAAGAATATAAAATGTGTTTAAATTTATAGTGGCTGTAGCAGAACATGCTATGCTACTGTAAGAAATATACTATAAGAGATATTGTAACATCATTTGTGTATCCAAAGGATAAGATATGCACAAAGCACTTTTTACAAGAACTAGAAAGCAGAAATGCATAATTTAAACATCCCTCTTATGCATTTAGCTTTTACTAAATTCTGTGATGTGTGATAATTTGCTGCAGTTAATACTAATAAATACTAATACCAATACATATTAATACCAATACCAATACTAATACTAACACTAATACTAATATTAATTAACACTAATACTAATAATATAATGATAAAAATACTCTACCCCCCAAAAAAACCAAACAAACAAACAAAAAAAAAAGCAGGTGACACAGAGCCCTATTTCCCCTAAACTCCCTAATTGTTAAATATTTGCATAGGCTGTGACATGATATACAAAAAAGCTCCTGATAAACTACATTTTTTTTTCCTTCAATCTCAAATCGAGCTTCTGATGCAGTGTATAGCCAGAATATGTTATAGACAACTTGTGAGCCAGATGCTTGACTCTTTAGGCATGCCCATAAACAACTTTTAATGCATTCAAATAGGACTGTTTAAAACATGTTCTTTTCTTTCTCATGTTTTAGTTGTTTTGAGCTGAACTAGATGATGTTAAGGTGAGAAATAATTATGAGTCCAATCTCATGGGGCACTCAGAGTACTTAATTTGCACTGACTTCAGGCCATATTGCTGGAAAAAAAAAGCCGAAGAAGCAAAATCTAATGAGATCTGAATATACTAATTAAGCATCCCAAGCCAAAGGGCTGATATTTATAAACAACTGTTGAATTTGACACTGTTCTATTTTATTATTGTTTTTCTGAGTATTTCTCTATATTCCTGTGTGGCTTTCAAGTCACCTTTTTGTTCAATGCTGTCAGTAATGCTTTTTGAGGGGAAAATGCTTGGGATGTTGTTGCCCTTTTTCATGGGTAATGAAACAATTAACCTGTGCTGCAACAACCTTCAAACTTTTTAAGATTTTTTTTTCTTATCAGGTCTAGTAATTCATTTCTATGGAACCTTGATCTATGTGCTTGATATTTTCAATAAAATGGCAAGTCCATGTGGAAACAGATGCAGTGAAGCATCCAGTCATGAACTTGACCTTTTTTTTATTCTTTTGGTTTGATAACATTTTTACAATAGGTGAAATCATTTTTAACTTAGCCAAAGTGACATTTTTGCTTTTTCCATGTACAAACAAAAGTAGAAATGTAATGTTATTGTGCCTTACTTTTCCCACTGAACTGGCTAGACCTTTTCAAATACCTTTTTGGATTATCAAAAGAAAACAAACATTGTTTTCTTCATTGCTGTACAGCATTTCTGCACTTTTACATAGATGTTGGTGGTTTCATAATTTAAGAAGGTACATAAAAATGTGGTTATAACCAGCCAGCTCTTTCTCCCAACACAATTGTGACAATGAACAGAGCAATACCTTTTTGGATTATGGCATATTTATAAAGCATTTTTTTGAGAGTACTGAACGTATTTTTGACAGAAAAATACAGAAAAGTATGATATTATACCAGCTTTCTGCAACTAAATGTGTTTAATTTGGTTTTCATTTATGAGTTGTTTCTCTGGAAGCACCTTCAGACGCATTTTGCAAAGTCACAAAACAGCTGAGGTATGCAGGGATCTCTGGAGGACACCTCATCTAATTCTTGCCCCTGCTCCAAGGCAGGGTCAGCTAGAGTCACTTATTCAGAACTTTGTCTAGTCAGGTTTTTACTATCTCTAAACATAATCACACCACAAATTCTCTGGGCAAACTGTTCCAGTATTTGATCATCATAATGACAAAAGGTGCTTCTTTTTTTTATTCTTTTGTTTTTAGATGCAGTTCTCTGTTATTCCAGTTTGTGTCGATTACATCTTGTCCTTTCAATGGGTACCAATGAGACAGATCAGTCTCTCTCCATTCTGGCATTTATAAATACACAGAGATCCCCTTTGAACCTTCTCTTTCAGGTCCTAAGCAGTACCAGATCTCTCACCCTCTCCCTGTATGATAGATATTCCAAGACATTAATCGACTTCACGTCCTTAAGTCAGGTCATAGAAAAGAAAGCTCTTTCTATGGCAGAGATGCAAAAAACCCATACTTCCTAGAGGACTGTGTATCTCATGTATGTATTTTGTTCATTTATGTTCCTGCACTATCTACAGAGCTGTGTTACTTTTAGTGCAGTTTAAAGCAAGAAATCTGCATCTAGAGTCTCCGTATGGAATATCTAAGTGTGGTAGATTCTGTTCTTTTTGCATATTCCTGTGGTGCAAGGAATTCCTCTTATGTGCCTGGATAAGTGCTCCCTTTGGGCTTAGAGGATACATCAGCAAACAGTTTTGCATTTTCACTGGTGAGCTAGCAAAATACAGTTCTAAGTGCTTTGATCAACAGGGTTAAAACACTCAAATTGCCAGTGATATTCACGGTTTATTCTGCAAACTTTTGCAAGAAATAGATAACAATATAAAACACTGATCCAGGGACTGTGATGATTTTCTTCTGTTACAAATTTTTGTAAATACTTATCTCAGTAATTTTAAGTGCAGTAATAAATCTGAATATCACACAACTAAAACTTTTAGCAGTTCATATGGTCCTACTGCCCAGTAACTATAAATTCCATGTTGCAATAGAAATTTCACCATCACAATACTAAAAATTCTCTCAAAATTTCTCAAAGGATGAAAAAATAATTGAAATATTGACATTAACACTTTACATCTCACAAGACTTTACTTTAGAAAAAATTACAATTGACATGTAAATTTTATCTCTACTATTTAGAGTTTGTACATTCTTATGCTGAATAAAATCAGAATTTCAGGGTTTATATGGAGCTAGTGGTGTAATAAGAACTGGCTTGGCTTTAGTATTTCTCAGTGTTTATTCAATGAAGACACCTAGTTTATTGAAAAGTTGCCACTGTTGATCACTTTCATGGCCAAGATGTTTGCAGAAACTGCATTTTGCTTTATTGCAAAAATGAATAAATATTCAAATAACAGATTAAAATCTAGAAAGGAGAAAAATTTGCTGTACTTTTTCTTGCACATATTTTTTGTTATTATGTTTTTCTCTTTAGCCTCTGTTTTCAAACAGAAGCTATTTTCCACCAAAATCTCATTATTTTATTTCTTTTATCTTTATTTTTTTAAACTGCAAGGTGTGTCTTTAATTCCAGTGAGAAGGCACTTAGTGTAGATTTTTAGTCAAATCAGGAATATATCCCGCCACAGCTCTTTAGAGATACTTCTATTAATTTTCTAATAAATTAGCATTTCACATAAGTTCTAACAGACTTATATCTGTTTAATTAGATTTTAGATGGTTACAGATGCCACTTACAACCCCTTATGTTTGCGGAAGATGAAACTTGAGATTAAGGTCTAGGCTTATGAGAATTTCCTTATAGGATTAGTTTTTGGCACTCCACCTTGAAACAGGGAAAAGGAATTGTTTGCAGTTCTTACAAAAGGTAATGTGGCTTGGGACAAAACTTAAGCTTAGGGCTACCAGGTACACTTTTTGGAATTATTTCATTTGATATCATATAGATCATTTGTTAATCATTTGAACGGGTATATAGCAAACCATATTTTAAAATTATAATTTTTTTTCATTTTCAGTAATTCCTTTTGTAATTATTTCCATATCCCTCTTGAAATATAGCAGCATATCTCTTCTCTGCTTAAAATATGTTTATCCAGTATATCCTACGACTACATTATACAAGGTGTCTGTAGTTAGTCTGAAAGAATATTAAATTCAGCCATTATTTGTATTACACAAGTTTTTGGAGTTATCCAACTCTTCTGATCCTTATAACACCTATCATTTCATTTAAACACATTTATTTTTAGCTGACCAACTGAAAAAAGTATGCTGTATCTGTTTTTAAAGAGAAAGAGTTGTCTAATACATAAACAAAAATAATCAAAAATGTGAAACTGGATCTGGTTTTCTCGCAAAACACTTTGAGATATTGAACTTCTCCATAACCCTCCAAATTCAGTAAAAACTAAAATGTCTTAAGGCCAACATTTTAAAATATATAAATAATTTAGACATTTTAACAGATGAGTATGCAAGACCTTTTATAAATTAGCCAAATTCAGAGATTTTGGGGTTTTTTTATTATCATTTTGAGTTTTGAGAAGTCTGAAGGATTTGGATATGACAGTACTAAATTCACTGCTTAGAATTCACTGCTGCTTCCTTTTTTTTTGGGGGGGGGGAGGGGGGGAGAGTGGAAGGAGAAAGGGAACGTGATTCTTCCAGATCATCATATTTCTGAAAGCATTTTAAATACCAATGTCTTAACTGCCATATTTGAATCTTCCTCTTAAGAGAAAAATAAACCCGCAATTCTTTTTTGCGCAGATTTGGAACAATAGAAAAAAACATATTTTGATTGCTCTTCTGATAAAGAAAGGCTAAGGTTTAATCTGAATATTACCTACCCAGTTTGTGACTTCAGAGGGTAGCACTGCATTTTAAAAGAAAATACACATAAGATTTAGCAAAAAATCTTTGGTCCTCTATTGGTATACCCTTGTGTAAATTTGGGCTGGAAAAAAACCTTAATTAAAATGAACAGATTATTCTTTTCTTACCACAGACTAATTATTTAAAATAATTAATAATTCTTCCAGCTTGCTTCTGAAACTAATCCAGGGTTTTCTTAACACCTTTCATATAAATATCTCAGAATCTGTATGAAGTACTTGATAAAGTTGGACATCATCTTTTACTTGAGATTCTGACATTTATAGGTCCAACACTTACACTTTGTTTTTAAGCCTGATGATCTGTTTAAAGAAAATATTGAGTTATTTCTGAACATCCATGAGGTAATTCTGAATTATATCTAAAGTATATGGAGTTGGAATCATCAGATCTCTGATTAGACATCCATATTATGTCATCACTGAGCTGCATACCCTCTTATTTTAATTAATATTTTTAAATCTGCAGTTTTAAGTTTTTGTGTGAATTAAAATATCCTTGTTATCCATTGCTACTAAAGACTAACCTAAAGTTTGGAAAACACTGTGTTTACAATTTTCAACAGGAGGTTTTTATTCTGCATGATAGAGAATTTTATAGGTAAATTCCAAAACATTACATAATTATTCCTATAATGCTTGCCCAAAAACTCAAAGCCAAAAAAACCTTGAAGATTTGACTCCTCTAAAGACATGCACAATAGTGGATGCAATTCTATTCACAAAGGAATTTATTCCCTTAAAAATGTGATTCCATCTGTTGGAATGCATTCATATGGCAGTACCCCAAATCAAACCATGTCAAATGGTTTCAAGGAAATTCTCTTGGCCTTGAAACTTATTAGTCAGTAGTACTATGCTAAGTAAGCATGTCATTGGTTATAAATTTTCTACTTCAGGGCGGTAGTTAACTATAATTCCTGCTGATGAATATTTCATCATTGAGGAATTATTAACTTTTGTATTTTGTATAGAAAATAACTGTGATGGTAACTTGATCACTTAGAATTGAATTCTGAAAATAGCTTCTCAAATAAGCAAGAGCAGAAATTTTTAGCAAAAGAGCTGCAGTCCCATCTGTACAGGTTTGTTTGTTTACTTGCATTTGAATAAAGGAGTCTTCAACGCAATCTTTAGAGTTGGATACTTGTCATCAAAACTCTTTTTTCTATGACTTTTCTCTATGGAATTGTGTATCTTCCCTCCTCTGCTCTTGCAGCAACTAAAATAACCACAGGCAGTGACTTTGAAGTAAGAAAACAAAGCAGCAAGAGGCAATCCTTTCCTATAATGGTTATTTGCAGGAGGTGTGTAGCTGCGATAATTCACTTGATTCATGTTAGTGTTGTGTGACTCCAAGGCAGAGGTAGAAAAGTAAAGATTTGCAAAGCATGGCAGGGACACAGTGATTTCACTTGCAAAAAACCTACTACCTTGAAATCCACGAAGTCCAAAACCCCAAATTCTGAGTGCCAATTCAGCATTTTTTAGCAACTCCAACTATAATAAGAACTACAAATCACGAAGTACAATTGGATTTGAATTTCTTAAACAGATATTTCAGTAGTACCATTCTGGATAGTTAAAAATGTTATTTTTTCCTTCATTTTTCTTTGTTTGGATTGGAATTAGAGAAGATTTGGAGAAAGTTATGAGGGATATCCTGGCTACATACTTTGCCACAATGTTACAGTTATAAAGGATAGCATATTTGTACTACACAATAAACCAGCAAAAATAACAAAGTTTAGAACAGCCAAAATACCCACTAGTGATATACTAAATAAAAAAATTCTTTAGCTACTTTGCTTTTCTTTAAATTTATTAACTTATCCTTTGAAATTATGTCTAGGTGAAGAGATTCTTTAGAATAGACATAGGAGATGAGATTGATCATCTTAAAGAAAAAGAACGACTGAAGTAAAAGTTGGAGGAAATTCTATCCAAAAGGCTGTGATTTCCCTACACTTTCAGACTTTTTATTATTTACTTTCCTAATTTAAAATTCCAGTTATCTTTTAAAATCATATCACAAGGATAAAACAGCCCACCCACATTTATGGGCTTCTGCACGTTTTGTCTGTCTATTAAAGTGCTATAGCAGCACATGAAGAATGTACTGAGGCTATTTCTATGAAACATCTCACATTGCTGTATTAAAGTAGTGGAATATTTTCATAAATGTTAAAGTCTGTAGAAATCAGATCTGTTAGCTCAGTCTTTTCATTTCACTCTCTCTTATATTTCCTAATGAAATAACATTTTAAACACTTTATATTTAATAATTTTAATTTTCTTTTATGTGTTTTATTAAGATTTGGTTACCAACTCTATTAAAAAACTTCAGGTGCTCTTAGTGAAAGAGACTTTATTAATACCTTTGTCTCATACAATTAAAAAAAATTAAACTGGAAAATTATTCAATATTTTTAAAAAAATCTGTAAGTGACCACTGCAGCTAGTTTTTAAACAGACATATTATTTTAATAGGCATATGGAAGTAAAATTTGAGAGGCAGCTTGAATGTAGCTGTCAAGACAAAAATACTGACGCTCCTGGGATGTGAGCTTGAGAGATGTACTTCTGTCATGTGTACACAATCAAAGCTCTGGCTGAAAACATTGGCCTTCAAATACATGAATAAGGAGCAAAAATAATTGTGAAACAATGTGGGAAATCTAGGTAAACAGCTGTCATCAGATTTAGAGCTTTGCACAACAAATTGAGAAAATTAAATCTCTTCCCCCCACCCCCCCACCACTTGTGTTGTTCACCATGTTTATGTAGCAACGTGAGAGCTGTCAGATGTTGTACAAAGTCACAGGCTAAATAAACTAACAGAACTTCATGTGAACGCATATGAGTTTTCACTGGTGGCGTTTCTACTTTTTCTTCTGTTTGTTTGTTTGTTTACTAATCCCTGTTATAGGCTGTAAGGTTGAAGAAATCCACTTTTCTCCTTTCACTTAATAATTACCTGGTAAAAAGTATCACAGGATGAAGTGATATCAGACTACCTCTTCCAGTAAATTAAGCCAAAAGCAGTTCTTTGAATAGTATTATTTATATTTTGAAATCTTAACAAGTATGTGTGACACTATTTATCTGGATGCAGATGTTTGTCTCGATGGCTTGGAGAGAGAAATGCTGTCCCCCAACCATCTCTTTCAGAGGGATTGCTAGATAATAAGTACAAGACAAGTGACCTTTAGGGTCACTTGTGCTCCTGTGAAGTATAAGACAAAAGCGTTGCCTCTTGGTTGCATCTCAGACCCAGACTAAGTTAAAATGCAATGTTCAACCTATAAAAGCGTATGTGGAGGACAGAGAATTTCACTCAGTCCTACACTCTTTTCTAATGGCTGACATTGTTTTTCCTACTTTGGGGAAGCCGTGCTGTGGATATAGGCAGCAGTAGCTCAGCCTGAAGGAGCCGCAATCCCTGCCCAGACTGGGGTGCAAGAGGGAGATCCTCTGGCAGTGTATTAATCTCCAGTGGTTCTAATCTCAGGTCAGGTTAACAAGAGCCCCCTTTTTAGTTGAGCTGATTCAATCCTTGTGTTAGAATGAATGGATGAATGAATGAATGAATGAATGAATGAATGAATGAATGAATACTCTTTTCCTTCCTTTGTTATCACTTTGTTCCATTTTTACACCCCAAAGAAGCTCCAGCTCTCAAGGACGTATGTCTTTAGTCACTGTTAATTTGCCATTAGAGGGTTGTTTACAGCCCTGGCTCTTTGTGCCTATTTTTCAAAGCCCCTGTGGTCATCCCTTCTCCATTCTGCATTTTTATTTCTCTGATCACAGATTAGTTTATTCTACAAAGAACTTCTTACTACTGCTGATCAGAATATATTATGCATATTATATTCATTTCACCTTGTAAACTAATTGCTGCCTCCCAACTGTATTGCATCAAATGTAAGAAAACAATGACTGTATTCCTCTAAGTGAAATAATCCTAGAAGTGTGCTTTTCTTCCCCTAAGTGTGTACTTCAGTGTGTGGCCAGGTTTCTTTTATTCTTTTGTTTTTGAGGGACAAAAACATTGTGTAAAGAAAGAATGAGCTGAAAGTTGCCAGACACTGAAATAATGAGAGCAGTCTCTTTCCATCTTTCCTTCCTATCCTGCAGGCAGTATTTGCAGCCGCTGAGAACACGACTATTAACAGGATCTGTTCTTCCTACAGGTTTAACAAACAAATCATCCCCCCCTCCTTCTGTAGCCACATTACTATGGTCAGCAGAGAATTAAGAACCAAATAATTGCATGCAGCTAGGGAGACAGCAGTGTGACTTTGCAGGTAGTTAAGCAAAGGACTGAGCTGGTTTGCTGTTGCTCTCCTCCATCTCTGAGCTGTCCAGAGGCGCTTCTACAGCAGTAGGAGTGGGATAGACTGACAGTGCCCTGCAGTGTCCTGGTTGCTAATGGCTACAGTGAAAGCAAATTTAATTACTAACCAATTAAAGTGCCAGGATCTATCTCTTAACCTTTTACATGATTCCTCTGCCAATACCAAGAGTCTTTTTAACTACTCTGGGACTATTCGATGGAAATTTTAAAATTCCCTGTAACAGCCCAGGGGCTTGTGCTGGGCTTGTCTGGAATAGAGTTAATTTACTTCCATTTACTTCACAGTAGCTGCAGTTGTGCCATATTTTTGATTTGTGACTAAAACAGTATTGCTGACATAGGAATGCAAATACTATGAAGTGTTTAAATGTTGTCAAGGCTTTTGTGTTTCTCCCAGTGCCCCACCACCAAGTAGGAGGTGCACAGGAAGCTGGGAAAGGATGAGAACAGGGCAGCTGACCTCAACCAAACAAAGGGATATTCGACATCATATGATGCCATGCTCAGGAAGAAAATCTGGAGGATCATACACTCACATTACAGCATGTGTCTTCCCAAGTAGTCCTTACTCATGATGGAGCCCTGTTTTCATGGAGAAGACCAAACACCTGCCAGCCAACAAGTATTAGTGGATTAATTCCTTACTCTGCTTTGTTTCTGTGGGCAGCTTTTGCTATCCCTATAAAATGGTTTTAATTTGAATTTACAAGTTTCTCACTGTTATCCTTCCCATTCTCTTCCTGATCCAGCTTGGAGTGGAAGAGTGAGCAGTAGAGTGGAGCTCAGTGGCCGGTTGGGGTTAGTTCATAACAGTGCTACAGCATAAAAAGGAATAAAGAAAAAATTATTTATATAAATAAATGTTAGACTAAAGTTGTGATTTGTAATATACATGCATATTTCTCACCAGGATTAACATGACAGCAGAGTATAAAATGGTTGGATTTTTCACACAGTAATTATTTAAGCATTGCCACTTTCTCATCCTCTCTACAACACATTTAGGTTTTTTATTTGCTTAAGTTTGGAAAGTATCCTGCAATTTGCTCACTACTTACTGCGAATTGGACAAGAGTTTATTTTGGGCAAGGGTTTGCAGATTAACTATTGGGTCTTGTCACTCACTTTCCTTCAGACTTGAGTGGGAGACTGAAATCTTTGAAAGATTTAGATGTGAGATTTGTTCACTACTGATGAAATTGAACGCCTTGTTAAACAAATATTTGTAGTAAAAAATTCAAGCATGCCTTAGTAAAACATTCAAATTTCTCTATATGCTTAAATCTCTAGTTAAGAAGAGACCTTCCTTTTTCATGATAGCAGTTGGGGAAGTGGGACGGACATCAAAGCAAAATCCACAAACACAGGAAAGCAGAACAATGTGCATGTGATGCTCAAATACACTTTTCTTGCTGAAATTTTTTAAGCCCTGAGAATTTTTTCTGACCATGCCTAGAACAGTGTTCTACAAATTTAACTTCTCTCATTGTACCCTCTACCGTGTTGTATTACTTTATGCAGAAATCTGGTTAATAGAATTGCTCAGTTGGTGATAACACCCAAATTAGTAACTGCTTCTGGATCCTGAACAGTACTGAAATTATACTATTAACATTGGCTTTAATGCTTACTCCAGCAGTGGTCACATTTTTTCCCTTAGAGAAATAATCAGCAGAAGGACAAACTGGAGATGCATTTGCAAATTTAAAACACTTACCCCTTAAAATTCCCATAGCTAGCTGAATTGTGTTCAGATGGAAGAAACGACATTACCCTTTGAGAACCATCCAGCAGTATTTCCAGGACTGAAATATCTAAATTCATATTTATACTGTAGAGTTCCTTCCCAGGAATCCAGTTCTGCTTTATGGAGAAGTTCAATTCAAGTTCTCTGCCACATTCACTAGGTTTTCCTTTTGCATTTATTTTTATAGGAGCTAAACTCTTGGGGAAAATGAAATAGGAAAGCCTTATAGATATGATTACCTTGCAAAAGATGCTGAAAATATGGAAAGTATAATTGAAATTGAGATGAAGACAAGGTTTGAGTTGAAGAGTAACTAAGAAACAATGGTATAGCTGACTGAAGATAATCCTCCTTCTTGATAGAGCAATACCCTCTGCCTAGGCAGGTCCAAAGATCAGCACAAACCATGCCTACCTGGTAGAAGATTCCCAAAAGCAGTTTTTTAAGGTTTAAAATATAACCCTGTATGGTAATGTGATGATTCTTATAGGTTGCATGCAAATGTTGTAGAGTTTGTAACTTGTTTCAGATTGGTTAAAGAGAATTAGAATATTCCACAGAGAAGATGATTTATTGTATTGTAAAAAGCAAATCACTCTCTTTTTTACTCTCTCTTTTTGCCTCTTTTTCTGTCTTTCTCTGGCCTGTTTTGAGCTACATCTTGCAGCTTAGCAGGCCTCTCATACCCATGCTCTTTCACAATAAATTCCCATACTCTAAACCCATCTTTAGAGATCTCTCATTTCTATTTTACCCTCATAACCAAATCCCACAGAGTTAAATCCTACACTAAACAATTACTAACTATTGTTAAAAAGGGCAGTTAAGACTGTTTCTGTTCTTGGAGTTCTTTCCTGAAAAAGTAATTGGAATTCTGCAGTAAAACAGACTACTCAACAGCCTTGTTTTTTCTTATTCATTTGCATACCTTCCTGAAAAGAAAAATTCCTGAATCTCTAAAATATTTTGTAGTAAAATTTTTAGAATTCACTGAAAATTTGAAATTTGAAGAATGGCTTCATCAATGCCCTGATACTAAATATATAATAAGGATATTCATTGTAATCATTGTGACTGAGGAAAGACCTCTTATTTTTGGCTTTAATTCTGGCAGTGCAATCCTGGTCCAGTTGAATACAGTGACAAAATTTCCATTAACCTCAGTAATGCAGAACTTTGCCTGAGGAGTTTCTATTGCCATTACTAATAGAGGTATAAGCCTCCATTAATGCAATCAAGGTCTGTCGAGATAACATTCTGTGTTGTGCCAAACTAATAATATTCAGGAAGCAGATCACAATCTATAAAACAGTGAAATGTGCTAAGGTTTTTATTCTTTTCACATCTCCATTAAATTATAGCAGTAATACAGGTTTGTCCAGTACAATAGTCCCATTCTTCAGTGACCACATGCAGCTTCACCTTTAAGTAGGCTCAGAATGACTGCATGATCTTTTCAAAGACTCAGCAGTGCAATGTGAAATCATGGCAGTGCATTTCTCATATTCAGGTTATTTTCTCATTCCTAACTAATCTAGCTTTGTTCAACAAGTAGCAATCTGTTTCTGCATCTGGGTGCTGTATAAGTAAAATCTGTGCTTCAAAATGGAGAATTAGTCTCATTTAGAGAAATGAGACTAATTCTCCATTAGCCACTGGAATGCTCATAATAAAGCTTAAATTGACTCACCATTGGCTATATGCATTAATCAAAAGTGATATCATTCTAGGAAACTGAGATATGTGAGACTAATTTTAAAACAAGTGCTCATGTCTTCAAAATGACCACTGCTTTGTTATTTGCTGTATTTTTCTTTCTGAATTTGTGTTCTAATAAGGAGTAGAGAATGTGCAGAAAGATACAATAACTAGCTTGAAGTAATAAATTAAAACAGAAATAATTGAAGCCTGGATCTGTGTTTTAGATTAACATTTTTGTGGTTGTTTCCTTAAATTTTTACCACTCTCATTGAAGCGTATTATATCATTACAGCATCTCACTCCATAGTATGTTGACAAAAGAGGTCACGAACCTTAGTCTGTAATTGCAAATAATCCTGCCATAGTACCTCTAAATCTGCAAAGTCATCAAGGACAGTAAATGGTAGATGAGTAAGCAAGCAGAAAACAAATAGTACTGAAATACTATTTGTTATAGTTATAACATAACATGATTGAAATTTTTTTTGTTTTTGTTTTTGTTTCTGTTTTGGTTTTGTTTTTTTGACAAAGGATCTACAAGAAAGATATGAACAGAAAATACAACATCATTCTAGATCTTGAAAGGTGGAGAATTACCTGTTTAACAAGAAAAAATTATCAGATAAGGTAAAGTTAAGCACAAGCTACCAACCAAATATTTGGTGTCAGACAGTGACAGATTTTAATATATATAATGGAAGCTATATATGCTTGGCCAGCATAAGCAAGTTCATTTTCCACAATAACAGCTTTTATGTGGAGTGAAGTTTAGTAGAGATCTTGTTTCTTTAGCACAGCTGAGACTTCTGGCTGAAGGCTCCAAACCTTCAATAAATTTCTGGTTGAGTAGAGAGTCTGTGAAGGTTTTGACTGCATGGAAATTAGGTACTGAGAGGAGATTGTGCTTGCAACTGACTGCCATATGGGTCTGTGTATTGGGTTTGCATGACTAGGTTTTGGTAGTAGTGGGGACAACAGGTGTGATTTCTGCAAGAAGCTGCTGGAAACTTTCCCTATGTCCCACAAAACTGATGCCAGGTGGCTCCAAGGCAGGCTCTTCTCTGACCAAAGCCATGCCCATCAGAGACTGTGGTAACACCTCTGCGATGAAATTTTTAAAAAGGGGAAAAAAAATATACTGTGCATCAGCAGCTGGAAGAGAGGAGTGAGAGGAACAACCCTGCAGGCACAAAGGCCAGGGAAGAAGGAAGGAGAGGAGGTGCTCCAAGTGCTAACACAGAGATACCCTGCAGCCAATGGTGAGGAAAACTGTCCCCCTGCAACTCATGGCGGTCCACAGTAGAGCAGAGATCCACCTACAGCCCGTGGAGGTCCCCACATTGTAGCAGGTTGATATGACCAGAGTAGGCTGTGATCCCATGGGAAGCTCCTGCTGGAGCAGGCTCGTGGCAGGACCTGAGGCTTTTTGGAGAGAGGATCCCACCCTGGAGAAGTCTGTTCCTCAAGGACTGCACCATGTGGAAAGGACCCACACTGGAGAAGTTTGTGAGGAGCTGCAGCCCACATGAAGCACACCCTAGGAGTTCATGGAGAGCTCCCATAGGAGACATCCCATGGCAGACCAGGGGAAGATTGTGTGGAGGTGTCCTTCTGAGGAATAAGGACAGGCTGAGACAGTGTATGTTGAACTGACTGCAGCCCCCATTCCCTGACACCAGGTGTCATTACAGGGGGACGAGGTAGAGAATTTTGGAGTGAAGTTAAGCCCAGAAAAGATGGTGCAGTGGGCAGAAGGTGCTTTTAAGATGTGTGTTTATTTCTCATTATTCTACTCTGATTTGATTGTTGATAAGTCAAACTAATTTCTTCAAGTTGAGTCTGTTTTGCCAGTCACTGTAGTTGTGAGTGATCTCTCCCTGTCTTTTTTGACACATGAGCTTTTTGTCATATTTTTTGTTTCCCTGCTCAGCTGAGAAGGGGAGTGATTGAGCAGCTTTGGAGGGTACCTGAGCCACCCCAATACAATCTGACACAATGTTCTATAGGTAAATGCCAGAATTCTCATCTCTCTCCACTTGATGTTATAAACTGAGAGCAAAACTATAGAGCAAAGTAGGATGTCTCTGAAGGAAAAGCATTGTCGATAATATCTCTCATGGAGCCAGTTACCTTTTTCATGATTTTTTTTAAGGGAAGAGAAAAACTCTCATATAAGACTGAATTCATAACTTCAATGTTGTGGGTTTGTGCTTCAAATCATCTGAAATGGCTCAAAGAATAGCTAGTGGGTTTCAACCCTAAAAGACTACATAGTAACAGATATTTTCTAGTAGATTCATTAGAATATTCTTGCCATATCTTAGGAGAGAAAGCATTTTTTTCTCTACTGCCTATGTTACCTTTTTGAATGCTCTGGGCAGGTGTTTCCTGGCCCCTCCATTCTTTGTAGGGAAGTTTCTGCTCCCTGCGTTTGTGTATTTTGTCCTTCTTGGTAGCCAGAGGTGAACACTAATATTTTTGTCATTATTTTTTCCATCCAAACTCTGTTCCCTCGTGCAATTCCATTCATATTTTTATGTTCTGCAATGTTTCATTCTCAGCAGTCAGAATTAGTTTTGTGACCATCGGCCATCCAATACCCATTAGACCCAGAGAGGAAATATAAAAAGTGCTTGGAAGGCATGGATGGTGTGAGCATCTACAAAGGGAATATCTCCATTGAAGGCTCATCTGAGCTAATTAGTACTGGGAGCAGAGGGTTCCAGTTAGCCTAACCTGAGTATAAGTATTCCCACAACGAGGCCTTCTGTGTGTTGCTGTTCCTGAACCACTGCACGTGTGTGCCCAGGAGAGCAAAGCCCTGCTGCTTTGAGCTTTTGTGCTCTGGGATTTGTTCCTGTGCAGCTGACTCAAATGTGAGAAAATATCTTGCTTTGGAAAGAACAGTGAGGGGCAATCACCACATCTCTTTTGTTTCTGAAGACAGATTCTGGGCTAAGCTAAAGGACAAAATAGCTGTTAGTTCATACAAATAGCTGAAATCCAGTGTGCCTAGGGTCAAATTAGCATAGAGCAAGGTTGTTAATAGGTAAAAATAAGGGGGTTTTAAAACTAAAATCAAAGTCAAGTCAGTAGTGGATATTTTCTTTCTCACCTCATATTTAACCTGGTATCTGCTCATACATATGACCAAATAAAGAGTCCTCTATGTAGTTGAACTGTCCACCTTTACATTAAAGAATCCCAAGTAAACATTTACTTAAGAACCTATTTTATTGTTATATGCACCAAAGCTTATGGAAAGCCTAATGAGTGATGTTGTTACTATTTATAATTTTTTTCATTTTTAATAGGGAAGAAAGTTCAGGGTAGTATTTAGTGAAAGCTGTTAACTATTTGGAACAAAACTAAATACAATAATGCTGATATACTAATTTATTGACTGGTAAGGCTTTTTAATAAGCTGATAGTTTCTAGTCACTGGCAATTAATAATCACTTATACTGCTAAATCCCTTAGGAGTGATGTTTGCTCTCAAAATCTAGACAGAAGAATTAATTGATCTCCTATGTCCAAATGAAATTCTAGAATAGTTGTATTTGGAAGGGAGCTCTAGAGGTTATCTGGTCCAACCCTCCCTGCTCAAGCAGAGTTACACAGACCTGGATACCCAGGATCATGTTCAGACATCTTTTGACTGACAGTACAGTCACTCTTCAAGGATGGATAATCCACAACCTGACTGGGAAAACTGTGCCACTGTTCACTCATCCTCACAGTGACAAGGTGTCTCCTGATCCTGTAACTGGGCACCATTGAAAATAGCCTGATTTTTTCCCATTTTTGCCATCCCTTCAGGTATTTACATACAGTGGAAAGATCCCTCCAGAGATCTCTCTTCTCCGGGCTGGGCAGTCCCAACTCTCTCAGCTCTCCTCATATGAGGAATCTTTCTCACCATCACCTTCCTGGCTCTTTGCTGTACCAGCATGTCCATGTCCATCCCATGATGAAGAGCCCAAAACTGGACACTGCCCCACCAGTGCTGAGTAGAAGGGAGGTATCCACTCCCTCAATTTCCTGGAAACATTTCTATTTATGCAGCTGATGACACCATCAGCCTTCTTTGCCACAAGAGCATATTACTGATTCGTATTTGATTTGAGGGTCCGCCAGGACTTTTTTGCCAAGCTCTTTTCTGACTGTATATCCCTTAGCTTATACTGGTGCTTGGATTTGTTCCTTCCCAAGTACAGATTCCACACTTCCCTTTGTTGAATTTCATGTGCTTTGTGTCAACCCATTCCTCCAGCCTGACCAGGTCCTTCTGGATGGCAGCACAACCTTCTGGTTTTCCCTCAGTTTTATGTCTTCAGCACAAATACAGTTAATGAAATTGCACAAATTAACTGAAAAGAACAATGTGAGTCTCACTAGCATATCCCTAATGAGAATGATAAAATATAAGTGCTATATTCTCATAATGATTAATGTAGTCAGTAATTGCAAAACTATTTTTTTTTCACTTAGATTAGGATATTAGAAGCAATAGAAAAAATGCAGTTTAACCTGAGCCTGTAGGAGGCATTACTTTTGTCAGTATTGGGAGTTGTCTGAATGAAGAAATGGGAGCAGAAAGGAAGGAAGAAATAATACGTGTGTAATAGAAAAATTACATTAGTAGAAGTTGCTTGAAAGGCCTCCTGATAATAAAGGAAAAATGGGTTTTTTTACCATGAAAGAAAATACCAGATAAGAGTTGCTAGCTATTACCGTATAGGAAAATACAATTGAAAGTAAAAGATGGCAAAATAGTGCAAATATTCATGCTTATAATGACAAAGCCAAGAGATTTTAATTATAACTGCTTATCGTTTAAATAAAAAATCTGAAGGAGAAGCTAACTATCTTGTGTGTAGCTTCCTTGAAACGTGATGTTTAACGCAATACAGGTAACATTTAAGTTGACAATATAGATATTAAAAATTCTCAGAATGCTGCAGATGACTCGTGATCTAGTTTGAAAATGGCACATTTGATAGCAGAAATATTGCTGTCATGCTTCTTTGCTTGGGACAAGAGCTTGTTCCTGACACGTAGGTGAATGGCTCTAGGCAGAGGTTCATATTCCCAAACCTCCTTACATTTGGACAGGCAGGCCTTCTCCTTAAATAGCAATGATGTTCAGCTAGAAGATTTAATTATAAGAGTTGTATCTATGGGTTATTCATAAATGGCTTAAAAACAATAAAATTCTTCACAGTATTATAATCAAATGGTCATCTACTTTAGGGCTCAGCTTGACATTAGAAGAAAATGCAAATAAAGTCTAAAATAGATTTCAAATTTTCTACCAGCCCCCTATCATGTTCAGGATAAGAACTGAAGTTAAGGGCATACTTTTGTAAATGTAGTTTGCTTGAGGATTTACAGTAACCAAAACCTATAGCAACTTTAAGTTTAATGGAATGACATAAAAAAAAATATTTGTCTAACTAAAATTGCATTTAAGAAAAGCATGGTGGAAGACTGGGTACTCCAAATTTATCAGTTCTGAGAATGATATACAGTTAACTTCTTTGAAGTTACTCAAAGTGTGTAAAATTTCACATTTTTGTTTTTGGACAAAAAAGAAAGAAGGTGCTGGGGAAAAAAGGGTGTATTCATATATTTTCTGTGATTAAGAAAAAAAAACCGAAACTGATGGGTCTTGCTGTTTATCCCAGTCTATCAGAGAACTTGACATCTTCAGACTGAGATTAGCGAAAAAGGGAAAAAACAGTAGAAAGTAGGGGAAAATAAGATGTTTTCTGGAAAAATTAAAAATACTTGTCAATCATTAATTTTAAGTTTTATTATAGTCTGCAAAATTCATAGTTTAATGATTTAAATATTATCCTTCACTTTACACATAGCTTATGTATACATTACTTACATTACAACATATAGTGCCATGTTTATTATATAAACAAAATATTGAAAGCAAAAGCTGTCTTTAGACAGGGGTGAAAAGTTTAGATTTTCTGTTGGTTTTGATAACCATATAGCAAAAAAAGCCCCACTAAACTATATTTTTCAAATGCATACAGGTTGTATTTCTTTAGTTAGTCTTCACATCCTGTAACAGTTTATGGATCTATTTTACATGGGAATCCTTTATTTTATATAATGAACCTCTTTTTTTTATCTGAAAGTTGACATTTATCTAAGTAATTTTCAGTCCATAATGTTTCCATCCCACAATGTTAGTGGCTGAATATGTTTCAAGACAGTAAGTATGTCCTTGTTTTCAATCTCAGCATTACCGCATTCAAGAATACATTTTGTGTGGAAGTGATTGTCAATAGCAAAAGGTTATAAAATTATAGACTTGGAGGGTACCTGAGAAGGGTGTTCACATATTTGGCTTCTAAATGGACTCATAATTTGGATATTAAAACAAGAACCTGAAGTCCCTAAGGCTTAGTCTCTGGCATTTAAGGTCTCCGATATCAATATAGATGATTTTCATTGCTTAAGTAGAAAACAATATTTATACTTCTCTAACTTACTTCTGATATCTGGGCAACATTGTATAAAGAAAGGATAAAAAAAATATATTTCTAAAATATATAGTGATGCTAACTTGTCCATTTTCACGACCTAGGAAATAAATATTTCAGTGAATCATTTTCATAAAGTCACACAGGGGAGACCTAATTGATATTTTTTTAAGAAATTTCTTGATGAGATTTTTCTGCATGAATGTCAGGTACATATTCACATGAAATTAATTTAATGCTGAAAAGGCAAAACCAATTCCCTTCCTTTGCTTTACCTTTTTACCATTAATTCCACAAGTCACCAGGACTTGGAGATAGTAAACAAAGATACTCAGTGCTTTCAAAAGTCGTGTTTCATGTTGCTAAATAATGCAGAGGTTCCTAAAAGGGTAAAATTCTCTGTCTTTAAATAAAGGCACTCTGAAATTCAAAAGGCTTTATAGTGGGTTTTAAAGCTAATAAACAGCCTATAGCAAGTACTGT
This sequence comes from Petroica traversi, assembly GCA_025920805.1. Lineage (NCBI taxonomy): Eukaryota > Metazoa > Chordata > Aves > Passeriformes > Petroicidae > Petroica > Petroica traversi. The sequence continues at coordinate 18,094,054 of JAHLSL010000006.1, read as the reverse complement.
TATGTAATCCTCTAAACCACCATTTGTGGCAAGCTGGTTTTCCCCAGGGTGCATAAATAAATTGGTTTCTGTAGTGCTCTCATGCAGGAAAAAACTTATGATCTGCAGATATAAAGCCAGGAAAACTTTTCTTTTTTTTCTTTTTCTTTTTTTTTTTTCCAGTCAGTAGGAAGAATGGTTAGTAGGGTGGGAAGGTTTCACACATCTGATGGTACAGTTCTTCAGAAACCCTAGACATGCCTATCAACTTTAAATTTCCAATCCGGATAAAAAGATCATTTATTAAGTATGGATTTTGAAAATTGTTTCAACTTATTAATGAACACAATACTGTGCCAGCTGGAGTATATGGTGACCATTAGTATTAGTAGGAGGAAATCTAAGCTGCTTCTTTTTGCTATGGTTCTTTGGGGTTTTGTTGTTATTATTGTTGTTTGGGGGTTTTTAAATTTTTTTGGGGGGGGGAGTTGTTGTTTGTTTGTTTTTTGGGGTGGTTTTTTGAGTGGGGGGTTGTTTTTTTCCATTAATCTCTGAGAATTATTTTAATGAAGAGATATCAGATATTATTTTATATCCAACATAAAATTCTTCTGCAAAAGAAGGAAACACCTTCCTGGTCCATCATGTCAGTCTAGGCATTTTCTAAGAACACTTGTACAAATCCTGTAGCACACCTCAATCTTTTATGTATCAGGATACCTGAAAGTAGCTGTAAAGTTTTCATCAAATAACAAAGAGCATTCAAACTGGAACTTTCATGGAGTACCTTACTGTAATTTTCAATCAGAAATATTTGGATTTCATACAAGAAAACTGCATGCTCTCAAATTTTGGAAAATTGATTTGTTTGCTTTATAAAAGTGGGTTTTTTGGGAAAAAATATTTATTTCAAATAAATTATGAATAAGTGAATACATTTGGCCAAATCAAAAAACTCTAATTTTTGAGGGAGCAGGATAATGAAACATCCTAAATGATGTCCAGGTGGGTTTGCCCTCTATTGGGGTTATGTTTTTAAATATGCTTCCCTAGAATAGCCTTGGTGCATTCCGGAGTGTAAGGATGTCGATTTTTCTGCAGCTGTTTCTTTCTGATGTTACTTAACACTACCAATCTGGACTATACTGACTCAGGGAAAGAAAAATATTCTTGCCATGAGTACAGCTGGATTGTCAGACAGTGAGTGCAAAAGTCTACTATATAAATGTATGCTTATATTATGGTAATATCTGTCAGTGGATTTTTCAATTGTTTGTTCTGTTGTTTGTTTGGTTGGTTGGTTGGTTTTTTATGTCTAACTCGTTATTGCCCTGTTGGTTTTGTTCGTACTTGTTTTCTTCTCCCTAAATACCAATTTTCCACCTTCCTTCGATTAATATATCACAGTTCTCTCCTTTTTATTGTGTTCTTCTTTTTCAATTTCAAAGAGGAAAATTATTCTGAAGGATAATCAACTCTTTCTGCCTTTGCTAGTGGAGAGCATGATGGAGAAGAAAGGGGATAAATCTTTTTCTCCTTCAGTGTAAAGCAGAGGTTGCCTTAGGGCTGAACAGAGCTCATCCTAGAAACCACACAGAAAAATATTGTATTTTTTATTTTGGAAACTCAAGGGAAATGCGAGTTCATAGTATGCCAAATTCTTCTTCCACAAAATGTTTGGTTTAGCTGGGGTTTTTGTTTGTTTGTTTGTTTGCTTGTTTTTTGGTAGGGTTTTTTTTTGTTTGTTTGGTTGGTTGATTGATTGGTTTTTGGGTTTGTTTCTTTGTGTGTGTTTTTTTAATTAATTTGGTTTAGAATAGTATCAATAATAGAAAATGAAAGTTTATCTGAACATTTATGCTAATGACTTGACTCTTTAATGTTGTACTTGAAACAATGTTTCTGAGGTTGTAAACAAAAAAAACCCACCCTTTTGCAATTTGTCATTTTGGAGTTGTGGAGGGGTAAAGTAGCCCTTTTTGACACTTTTTTATGAATCTATATTGGAAATTTTGTTCTTATAATTCCATCCTTGGTCAACAATTAGGCTTATTCCTTCTAAAAGAACAGATCTTATTTCAAATGTAATATAGTTTGGCTTTTGGGAGTATGTGTCAGTATTTAATGAAGTATGAAATGAGTAATAGCAACAAAGGTATTATTCAACCTCACACTTTTACTATTAGTGCACTTTTTAAGAATAGCATATAAAATTCCCACAGTCAAAAATCCAAAAGAGTTTTTTGGGGCAGAAAATAGATCATATTTCCACCTTACTTTCTCAGAAAGTGTTTCTGAGATTGAGAAAAATTATGAATAATTAGGAGTACATTGTGTCAGTCTCTTCTAGATCCCACATATGCCTCAGACAGAGAGTTTGGGTGAGTAAAACCAGCTGGAACACCAGAGCAGAGCTATATAGATGCTTTAGGAGCCAGATCTTAGTGGTACCCTGCTGGTGGCTCAGTCTAGCAAGGGAACTATCCTCTATACCTTTCGTAGATTTCATCTTGAAGGATGTGAGAAGATGGCTGAGGGTAAAAAAAGATAATGGTACAGAAATTACAGGGGAAAATACAGCTGCTACTCCCTGGGTGGAATGCAGTCAGCATATCCAACCTCCCACAAATAATACCAAGGGGGCCTAGAAGGAAAGTGGAACGGAGTGGAGACACCACAGCCAGGTTCTGTTGAAACTCTTGCAGAGGAGGGAACTCGGTGGTACGTTGTAGTTGATAAAATGCACAGCAGCTGACAACCAAGGGAGATAAAGGAATATGTCAGTCTCCTTGGAGTGATGCCTGTCCCCATCCCAGGGTTATCTCAGGTACATCCTGAGTCACCTACCCCAAAGGTACAATAACCCTGCACTGAATAAGATGCATGACTAATGTAACTCAAGCTCCACCTAAACACAAATAAAAAGTATAAAAGTGAAATAGGAATGGGGAAGAATTGGAGAAGGCTCCATTGTAACCTCTGGGATCAGTTGACAGACTAAGCCTGTTTTCTCCCTTGTAGAGAGGCCTATTATTTAAAAACCATACTCTGTGAGTGACGAATGATCATCTCACATGGGATTTTTGGGGGATTAGAGCTTGTCTGCACAGTACTTTGAATTAATATATTGCTTTGACTATGTTTTTCAAATCAGGCATGATCATCAGCAATCCTTTAACATTAACCCACCCCAATTTTATTGAGTGATATTCTGTAAACTGTTAATGAGAGTCCTTCAAGAGCACTGACAGTAATGGCAGTGGGTAAACAGTGGAGACCCAGGAGGAGTCTCTCTGTTTGGAGTGTGAACCTGAACAAGTCAGTGAACTGCTCAGTGAAGGGTTTCCATAACAGGATGCTGACAGATTGGCTGGGCAGAAGGATCTCATCCTTCCAGGGGCTCTGACAGACGAATCAAACACTGAGGGTTTGACTAAATCTCCCCTTTTCATATAACAAAGGGGCAGGGAGTTATTTGACTTGGACAGACTGAGCTAACTAACATGCATTATTTTTTATATTGAATAGACATTTAGGAGAAAACAGAAAAAAAAAAGAACAGTACTTCTGTGTACATGTAAACAGAATATATCTTTCAGGAGCACAAATAACTGCTGTTTACTTTAGGCAGTCTTCTTTAAAGGGAAGAATACGGAATCCAATTGTTTGAAATCTATGAAGAATGATTAGAATTAGATGCAATTATTTTCCACATAGATGAAGATTTTGTGCCTCTCAAGTACTCAAACAGTAACTGTGGCAGATGCTATTTAATGTAAAAAATATGTTTTTGTAGAAGTACACTTTGGACTCACCATTGAACTCACAAATGTTAGTGAAAACTTACTAACTTAAATTTATTCCACACACTCACAACCGGTCTCATCAACAAGGTCATAAAATCTTTTCAGCAAACTTGTCTGAGATTCTTTATTTCCCTTCAGTGATGGATCAGGGGCTTAAATATTTTCCACAATAAAGTTAAGATCTGTTATTATACTCCTGTTTTTTAATGATGTAGCAAGTGTGTGATATCTTCGCAAAATAACTAAAAGTAGAAAACCATATAGCAAACATATTTAGGGTGGCATTTATTTTTGTCATATTTAATTCTTTAATGTACGTGAACTTTCATCTCAGTAATGGATTTAAATGGTCTCCAAAGCACATTTTATTTTTTACTTAAAAAGTAATCTTCCTATTGTAAACTGAAGGAGGGCAAAACTTGTAATAAATTGAGAAACTTCCTTTTTCAAAATAATTTGCTAAAGATTCAGGGTTTATTTTTTTCATTTTCACTTTTTAGTTTTCATTTTCTGAAGAGCAAAGCTCTCCTTGTAGCTATTTAAAAGACTGTCAAAGTCTTTTGTGTTTCTAGTAAACCTACGGCTTATTTTTAAATTGAGTGACTGCTTTGCTTTCTAGATTATTATGATTCTTTGTTAGCTCTGTGCTGTAAATCAACTTAGCAAAAAGGTACTGTCATGATTTGTGAAAGAATATTTCACTTCAAGGGCTTTGCTCCTTGTTGATTATTTCATTATTGGGATTTCCATATTTTTTTATAATAATAGCTATGTAATATTTAGGTCCAATATGTTCATCCTTTAATTTGTTTTTTCCCCCATATCAACTTCTGCCTTTCTGCAGATGCCTCTTGTTTAGTTGCACACATTTTTCCATAAGTGTTGTTCCTTCCGTTTCAGGGTAATCCTCCCAGTGAAGTACCAGGTCCCAGCAATGGCAGTAGGAACCAAAGAAATCAAAAAAGCACGGAAGCAAAAGAATAATTTGCATGGTTTTGGTGTTTTCCTGGAACAAGCTATGTGAGAAGTTTGAAATCAATATTAATCTCACTACCTCCACCAACTGCAGGCACTAAATACAGCCATTGCAAAATTAGTAACAAACATGTTACTGCGTTTGAATCAGCTTATCTACAGGTGAGTGTATATAACTACTATATTTCTCTACAAAGTGATGTTATGAAGAAACACTGCGCCATATACAGGAGAAAAGGAAAAACAAGCTGCCTAAATTCACTGAGCCAGATGAAAAGTTAGTTACAAAGGGATTGAATATCTCTTTCCTAATATAGACATATCGATTTATAGGTGATAAGTTCTTCCATGGGCTATTCTTGTGATTGTATGGGATGTCACCTGAAAAGTACAAGGAAAAGAATGATTTCATTTAGTCTACTGTTTTCATTTAAATAACCTAGGAAGTGGTGGAAGTCCTTATGAAGGAAGGTTATTGATATGTACTTATGAATTTTCACCTGTACAGATCAGCCAGTTGACTTTCTCTAGAATCCCATCCAGAGCTTACATCTTTCTACTTTTAAATATGTTTGTGGAATGGCTGGGATTCAAAGCCATGTGTTTATAAGCCATGGCCTGTGGAGACTGAGTCATGGAGCTATGTTTTAGTGGGGTAACTTGGAGCTGAGGTGAGTCTACTGTAATGGAAAAGGCTCTGTTTATCTTTGGATAGATTACTTTTCCCTGCAGCTCATATTCTCCCTTTCACCTAAGAGTGAAGGCAATTTGCTAAGATTATGTTTGCATTGCTGATATATGAAGAGCTCCCAAACCCAATCAATGCTTTAATTTCACCCCATCGCTATGTAACAACATATTGTAATACTTTGTTTCTCTAGATTGTCTTTTGCAATTCCTTTTCAGTAATTTTTTGTGAATATCAAACTTTTCATTACAATATCTAAGCATGTCTCAGACCATGCCAGTCAAATCTTACAAGGACAGCAGTGCACTTGTTCCCTTGATGTCACAGAAACCTTATGGGTTTTTCACTGTTTTGTATTTCCCATGTCTGTCTAGGCTTGATGTGCAACAAGAGCTATTACCTGCACAGAACAGGAGAATGAAGGTATATGTCAAAATTGTCCCTTCCTTTAGTCTGATAACATAAGCCTACCACAGGTGCACTGCAGAAAGCTATGGAGGGAATATGATCAAGACATTGCAGGTCAGGCTTTCCCTCTTACTTGGTGAATGTCCTTACAACCATTTTGATGGTCAGCATCGCTAACTGAAGGCAGCCCAGCGAGAAATAGTGAAGTATTCTTAATTTAGGGATAACTTTAGGTATCTCACTTTTTCATGTTGCATAGCATACCAGTAGGACATACCCTGCATTTTGTGTTCATTGCTACATATTGCTTTAGCCCTTTCCATCCATAATTCCAGGCTGGGGTGAGGCACCTGCCTATGGCTGAGGGGCACAACCGTGCCCTGCTCTGGGATCGGCTGTTCCTGTGCATCCCACAGAGGGACATCCCCTGCAGACCTTCCAGTGCTGCTGCTGGCACCTTGTCAGTTAACCCAGAACAAATGAATAATTTTATTTTAAAATCTGAATCCTATTTTATCTGCTGTGAGACAAAGAGAAGGGCAGCATCTTTCCCCTGGCACTGTCCAAGGAGTAAGAGTGTTGCTACTGTGTGCTCATGGTCCAAAAGAAATTTCCATCAGAGGGAGGGCACTAGGAAGGTGTATCCCTAAATGGTGGGAGAACGAGGGCAGTACTGACTGAGCTGAGCTGAGTTGTTTAAATTGTGCTATGTAACCTGTTATTAACCAAATGCATTATCATGCATAACAGATATGCTACACTACTTCCAAATGTTCAATGAGATCGTTCTCCAGATGCCATTACTGGGAAGTACAAAGCCAGACAACAGTAGATCTATAGATCACAGTGACAGATGTACATTTAGCTTGGTCTGCTCTTTTAGCATTTGTGGATTAACTAGAAAGAAGCCTCAGAAATCTTAGCATAACTGAAAATTATCTGCTGATTCTCTGTTTTAGACAAATCATTAGCCAATGTTCAAGTCTCTCTGATCCTCCTATATGTCAAAATATCTGCTTTGCATTGTTTAATAAATGTCTTGTCTAGTTTCATTTTCAGCTGTTGAGTCTTAATAAACTCTTTAGTACCAACTCTCTGCGATCAAACTTCTGTTCCCTTGGAGGCTTTCCCCACTTGTAAACAAATTATCTTTTTAGTCTTTCTGACATATTAGATAGATTGAGCTCCTGAAAGACTATAAAGCATGTTCTTCAGCCCTTTAGTTATTCTTTTCATTATGATTTTTTTCTAGTTTGCCGGAAGACTTTTTGAAAAAAGTATCCTCTGTCATAATCCAAGATTCCTTTGTAAAAACCTCTCATTTGAGTTTGATACTTCTTGATTTTTAACCTAAGGGCAGATAGTTAGACTCGAGATACTTTATAAAACAGATTTTTTAAATTATTATTATAATTTGCAGAGTTAGAAAGTTTTCTTCTTTAATATAGAATTTTTTGATATTTTTTTAAGTGAAGCTGTGAGATGATGCAGTAGGTATAAAAACCCCAGTACAAACATCCCTTAAAAAACTCCCAAAATCTGAGCAATCCCACCCAAATGCTCTTCACATTGCCAGGCTTACCTTCGGGTCTCATATATCATAGACCCCAAAAAGTGTTCCTTGGTCATATGTGCTCTCTCTGCTCCCAAGTGCAGCTTGAATTGAGAGACTCAGAACTGAACACAGGACTCAAGGTGTGGCCTCACCAGCGCCGAGTACAGGGGGACAATCACTGCCCTGGTCCTCTTGGTCACACTATTGTGGATACAGGCCAAGACGACATTGGCCTTCTTGGCCACCTGGGCACATTCCTAGCTCAGGTTCAGCTGCTGTTGACCAACATCTTGACGTCCTTTTCCACTGGGCCACTTTCCGGCCGCTCTGTCCCCAGCCTGTAACACTGCATGGAGTTGTTGTAGCCAAAGTTTAGGACCTGGAACTTGGACTTGTTGAGCCTCATACGACTGGGTTTTGCCCATTGATTCAGCCTGTCCAGATCCCTCTGCAGCAGCTTGCATTCAGCAAGAACATAAAGGAAGCATTGCAAGAGTGCAACACTATGTTACAACTGTTAGTCTGAATCCCACCATCACAGTATTTTTCAGCAGAAATTTTCTTGTAGACTGGAGAGTGCAGTTATAAAGGAACGCAAATATATTCCTGACAGAAGAGCACTGATTTCAATAAAACATCCCTCCCCCAAGAAAACCAGGGTAAATCATCCAACCCTGGCATAAACCAAAAGCAATGACATACTCACAGACCATTTTATAAATAATTTATGTTGGGGAATTCCTTCTTGATATGTGAAAATGTGCTGGGCACATCTGAGTATTAATACTTTCTATTTAAGACTGTTAATCACAGAAATGTCAAAATGAATCCCGTATTTTTGGAAGATTTATTTAAGCTTAATGTGCTTAACACAATTGTCTGCATATGCTTAAGCATATTCTAAGTATTCAGCAAGACAGTAATTTCAAAGATGTCCCACTACTATTTGTGGCGTGTGATCTGTCATGCACTGTCAGTTTTCTATGATGAAAAATGTTGTCCTTTCTGTCGGAAGAAAGTTGGGTATCGCAGGGAGAGATGTGAATATGAGGATTAGGGACTTTTAAAATTTAGAATTTAAACAGCATCACTGAATTTAATGACTTACTGGTGAGCATCACGATAAGCACATTTTTGCATGTAGGTTTCTTAAATTACTTTTATAGCCAAATTTTACTTTAATGTTTGTCAAGCATTCCTGAAAATGCTAATAAATTTTCAGGATTCTTAAATAAGATGTCCTCACTTCTCTTAAAAGGTTTATCTCTGGTATGAATCACACAATCAGCACTCTTAGAAGATGCCAGAAATGTGCAGCTGCATGCATATTCCTAGACTTCAATAAAGTTTTGAAAGAATTTGAAATTACAAAAATATTCTGTAACTCAAAAGTCAGAGTTTGCATACATACATGAAACACAACATTAAGCAGGAAGTCTGTAGATGCATAACCTCTTCTTTTGAAATCATCCAAGTAATTCTGGAAATGTGCATTTTTGTCACTGTGTTCAAATTCTATTTTCTCTACCACTGTAGTAGGCCAATAAGTCTCATTTGTACTTAAACAATGAAGATCTGAACATAAATTCTGTATAAAGCTCTTCTGGAAAGACAGAATCTCTTAGTCTTTCCTTCAATGAGATGAAGGTGATGGAGTGAGTATATTTCTTAGAAAACAACAGGAAAACACTATTAGGAAGCCCCAAACCACTGGGTCCTTCCTCCAAGCTTCTAAAGTGTATTTTGAAGGATGGACAACTCTTAAGGTAATAAGTGCTTACTCAAACTTCTTTCTCAAATTCTACAGATGGAAACTGGACAATTCTTTCTGTGGCAAAAGTATATTAAAAAAAAACAATAAAAAAGAAAAAAGAAAACAGAAAAAAGGAAAAAAAAAAGTGAACAAAAGAAAGCATATCTGTGGCATTTAAAACAGAATCACATTGAAATTGACCCATATTTATTTTATTTTATTTTTAGCCTAGCTGGGAAACAGCAACATTTGTGAATCTTTTTTACTCTATGGGTGGAAAAACATTTGGATTTTCATGGGGAGGACAGACCAGTGTTGTACACTTTCATAATTTCTTTTCATAATTGCTGGAAAAAATTAAATCGTGCTGAGTCCCTTCATATGAATAATAGACAAAGACATCTGAATTTCTTTTTTAGACAAATCAAAATGAATCCTGGTTTTAGTATTTCAAAGTAATGCACTTCATCCTCCAAGAGTTCCATGGGAAGCAATGGAAAAAAGTGTAAAGCAGCCTTAAAGCAATGTCAAGCAATACTTCAGATGCCAGGGATGAATTCAGTTCTTAAACTTTAATGATATTGACAACCTATATTTCATGGTTGAAAACACTTGTTTCTTTTCTTACTGAACCAAATGATATCTTGCAATAATATGGTAAGAAATGAATCAATAATTATTACTTACTGGTAGAGTGTCCTTTGAACATTTGAACTTCTGGAATGGGTGCTGCATTTCATTTTGGAAAGGAAATATGTGATGCCATTTCCTAAGGCTATCCAGCATATGCTTCCCCATAGACTTTTTGTACACACATAAACAAACTGAATTAAATTTTAGTAAATTTACCTCTAAATTGACTTTGTTGAATAGGTACAACTATCGTTATACTGAATTAGAGTGCATTCATTTAGCTTGTTAGAGAATTAAGCTAAATCAATAAAATTCACTTATACTGATTTAAGAGAGTTAAATTGATGCAATTCCTTGGTGTGTGGTTTTTTTCAACTGTTGAGAAGAAATACATGGAAGTTCATGTCATATTTATGTGTTTATGAACTTAGAATTAGTAGTTTCATACATTTTGCTGGAAGAAAACCAGCTAAAATGGGCACTTGCCTTAGAATAAAGTTAGAAAGAGGAAGAAAAAGACAACATGTACTATATTAATATTTAAAAACAACAACAAAAAAAACAAACAAACCCGACATGAAACAGGCAAAGGATCCTATTGAGTAAATAATTCTTGATTTTGTTACAGAGCATGGCTGCTTTCTCTTTCTTCATATTATTTTCTAAATATTGCAGGTACACGTGTTACTGTTCCAGGCATAATAAAAGAACACTCCTGGAGTTTCTTTGCTCTACAGTGACATTTAGATCATGAAAGCTTCTTTGATGGATGCTTCCTAGTGGGCAAATCTGTTGTACCTGAAAATTCCGATCATAGGGTTTCTACAGCACATATTATTATACTTTCTGATCTTTAGAAATTTCAGTTAAGCATAAATTTCAGTGATATGGATTTTTTTCTTAAAACTAGTACATATACTCTCCATTTGATTTCCAGGTTCCCTTTAAGTATAACCCCCCTGCCCCACTCTCAACTTCCCCATGATTCAGGAAGTTACTTCTGGTTTATAAACAGAAAATAATGCTCTTCCTTGTGGATTTCTGGGGAGAAGTGCATCCAAACCTAATTTTTTGTCATCAGTCTGACAAAATCCATACTGAAATCAAAGGAGAGGCATAGTGCCTATTTTGAACACTAAGAAAAATTGTTTAGAAGCTTAAATCCACTTTAGTTGAGATTTAGTTTCAATAGACTGATCTTCTGTGTAAGTGCCAAGAATAGTGCAAGCTAGGTGGAATGGCTCTCTGGTTAATTAACTGCAGTTTCCAGAAGAACAAGCATTCATTTTCTTTCAGCTTGAGCGCAGAGTGTTTTGCCAAGGCTGGTACATTGTAAATACTTGGCTATTCTGATAGTACAGAATTTCTGATTTGTGTTTGCTGACTGAACAGTGAGCAGACCTGGCTGTGAGCCCTTCATCTTGAAGGGACTGTGAGCTCTTTTCCCATCCTTAAAGGAATACCTAGTCTTATTGCAGGTAAGTGAGCTGTTTGTTTTGGCCACCGCCTTTACACTCTCACTATTGTCTAAAGGCGCCCTTGGGTTGCAGCATTTCATTGTTACCTTCCATGTTCATCATCCTACACATCTGTAGTACACTTCATGTTCTAAAGGACTGTTCATCCCCTCCACCTCAAGGATATTTAAGAAAGTTACTCACTGGCTTTAGTTAACTTTAGCTTTAGAATGAAATTTATTTATTTCATGAGAAATAAAATTAAATTTCCTTTGAATTCTTGATGCCAAATAGGAAGCTTAGGAACAATTGATCTCTTTGGCAGAGGGAGTAATAGATACCACTCCCCTCCCCCAAAGGGCTAACAGAGTCATATAACTTGATTTAAAAGAAAATATTTAAAATAAAAGAAAGCAATGCATCCTTCACCTCTCTGGAAGAAAAAGAAAATATTTCAGTCACACAGTTAAGTAGTATATTGAAAATCATACTACTTAAACTGAAACAGATTAAATTTATACATATCAAATGTTATGTGGGATAATGAAACATGAAAAAGGATGATGGCTATGAGACAGGTATTCACAATGTTTGTTTTGAGAATCCACTATACTGTATTTCTTTAGTTTTATCTGTCAAATTCTAATTGCAGAATAAAGAATTAAAGGAGCCAGAGGAATGGAGGGGTGTGGGGATAATCCTCTCTGCTCAGTATACACAGAGCATAAAGAAAACCTCTGGCCTTTTTCCATGTCTATCATCAGACACCTGGAATATGACAAGCTTATGTGTTATGACTGCTGTCTCCATAAGAAGAATTTGTGACTTTAGTTTGCTGATTACTTTTGCTTGCAAAATGCAGTAACATGGACCCTTTTGGGGAAAAAGTCAAGATAAGTGCAAAGCTGTCCGAGTTTACCTCTTACCTGTCATTCACTGTTCAGAATCTAGGCATTCTGTTATCTTTTCTGAAACTCTGAAAGTTTGGTGACTGTTGCAACCTGTGAGCCAGGACCTAGTAGGGCTTCAGTCTTGTTTTTATATTCTTTTCTCCACCTCTCAGAATGGGCCTGAATGCTCTGGTTGGCAGTTTCATCACCCACTGAAGGTGAAATAGCAAGGGGAAACTCCTTTGACCAGAAATTCCTCCTATCCCAGAAAGGGATACTGCTTTCAGCAGTGGACAGATTTTTTTTTCTCTTCTAATATGTTTCCTACCTGTTTAGGAGAAGTTAGGCACCTTGGGAGGAGAAAATGACACCCAGGTTTGGTTCACTTATATTAGGCATTGGTACAGAAAATTTAAGCATCTAGATTCCTACCTAAGGATAACTTTAGGGGAGTATTTTATAAAAAAAAAAAATAAAAAGAAGAAAAAGAAGAACTATAGCCTGAATGCATCTTAACTTCTCATTTAGGCAGAATCTTCCTGTAATATATACTTTCAGTACTGCTTCTCCCAGTGTTTCCAGATCTACCTGAAGCATTATATTTCCATAGAAAATTATTCATTAACAGTAACCCAAGAAGCAACCTAAAAGAATTGTGAATGTAATGGTGGGTCTTTAAAAATCTGTAAATTAGTATTTGAAAGTAATTTTCCTTATCAATACTTTAGGTGCATTGTTCATCCTGTGTCCAAATAGTTTCATATATTTACTGTAATATCTTGTTTTCCACCATCCTTTGGAATCAGGTAGCAGTTCATGTTATTATTGCCATGAACTGATGAATGTCAGAGGCATCAACATGAAAAATGCTAATCTGAGTAATGCATTATTGTTGACAATAAAGCTCTGTTGAGAATAGATTATACTGAAGCAATGATTTTGCCATGATATATTTCTGATTGCAAAGTAAAAATCAGAAAATAAATTTCACTATATCTAAAGAATAGGAGTGAAGTATATCAGGACCATGAAGGCTTAATTTTGCAAATAAAAAAAAAAAAAAGAATGTGAAAAGACTCATTTTGCATCAGCTGAGAAACTTGCTGCATCCCTTGCACAGAATGAAGCACTGAATTTTGAACTGAGAATAAGAAGAATAGTTAGTTTGTTTCTTACTGCTTGTACATGTAGGACTGAATTACATAGGTGTGTTCTGCCTTCTTAGTGAACACAGAAAATTACAATTCAAATGTAAGAAAAAAGAGAAAGCAACTGCAAAGCAATCAAACAAACCAAATCAAAACCTCAAAAATCCAGAGTACGGCTACCGGCAGTTTTTTGGAAGCAGTTTTCTTTCTAGGTTAATACTTACCAACCCAGAAGGACAATCTTATCTTGAGCTGCATCAAAAGAAGCATGACCAAATTAGATGATTCTGTTCCTCTACTCTGTTCTAGTGAGATCTCACCTGGAGTATTGTGTCCATGTCTGGGACCTCTAACATGGAAAGATATGAACCTGTTAGATTGAGTCCAGAGAAGGATCAGTAATATGATCAGAGGACTGGAGAACCTCTCCTGAGAAGACAGGCTGAGAGATCTGGGGCTGCTCAGCCTGGAGAAGAGAAAGCTCTGAGGAAAGCTCTGAGGAAACCTTCCAGCAGCTTTCCAGTACCTAAAGGGGCCTATAAGAAAGCTGAAGCTGGGATTTTTATAAGGACAGGTGTTGACAGATGGAATGGTTTTAAACTGAGAGTAGGTTTAGATTCGATACCAGGAAAAAAAAAAAATCTTTGCAGTGAGGTTGGTGAGGCACTGGAACAGGTTGCTCAGGGAAGTTGTGGACAGGTCATTCCTGGAAAAGTTTGAGACTAGGTTGTATGGGGCCCTGAGCAACCTGATCTACTGGAAGCAGTCCCTGGCCTTGGCAGGTGATTGGAACTAGAGAGTCTCTAGGGTCCCTTTCAGCCCAAACCACCCTAGGATTCTAATACGGTGGCCACAACCATTTCAGTGTCCATGTTCTTAACTTAGCTGGAGATGTTTGTCTTAAGCTGGTTGTGCTTTGGGACAGTTAAATAAGTCTCAGGTAGAATTTTAGTGTTTTAATATTTAATTACTAAAGAACCTCAACAGTTTGATTCACACCTTAGCAAATCTCTTGCTAACTTATAGTGAGTCTCCCTGCTCTTAATTCTAAGTTCTCCCATACTCCTTACAAGGCATTTATTTTATAAAGGCATGATGATTTTATCAGGCTATGCTGCTTAAGTGATGGAGTGATTGATGCAGAGTGTGGTGGCCGCAGGCAGGAAAGCCCATTTCCTTTTGTGACATGAGAACTTATGCTGGTCATTATGCAAATAAAAGCATAAAAGCTTAAACTCCCTGCAGCTCTTAGTTCACAGAAGAAGTTTATTAGAGAGTTCATCTGTCTGGCTTCCTTCATCTTCCACAAAGAACTACCAAGTTGTCTTCTGCTGGGTTTATGTTTGCAGTCCCTGGGAACACAGCTGCCTGCTGGCACTTGCTGTTGTTAGAGCAGCAGGAGTTTTTGAGAAGGAATTCTGACAAGCTTAATTGCTAAAAGTATTGGGGCTGCCTGCTGCTGAAGATGGTCACAATATCCCCAGGCTTTTTTTTTTCACTTCTTTTTTCTTTCCCCTTCAAAGAAAGAGCCTCCCCCTTCTAAAAAAAACTTGTTACAACTGTAATTTACAGATCAGTTGCTCATATATCACTATTCTCATGTAAATTTAAAATATAATTACCTAAAAGCAGTAAAAGAAAATTGTCAATTTTATCTAAAAACCTGTATGCCAGGTCTCTGACATCCTTGCTTGTAACAACCAAGATTTGTAGAGGGGGAACTGCTTGTAGGGAACAGAGAGATACTGACTTTTTTTAATCTTTCATCACACTATCTGCAGATAGCAGTATGCAAGAAAAATGCCTTTTCAGATAAGCCTAAAACTTATTTAACAGATTAGAATCTTTTCCAAAATAGCATATGTTAAATGCCAAACATGTCTGAATGGTTATGAGCAAAAAGTAATACCAGGCTAATGTGATAAGATAAAATAAACAGAACCATTTTTCAAGTTGTGCTCAGAAGTAGTACAGATTAAACACTGCAAGTAGGTAACTTAGGCTATTGCTTTCTGTACAGGATTTGTAATATCAATGAAAAATTATGTTTTCCTTTTCTTTTTGGTATTGTGAGCTAAAACCAGTTCTATCTTATCAAGTAGTCTCCATGTGATAGGCCAGTCAGAACAAGAGCTGCAGGTTGGAAGGAGAATCCCACATGGGTTTTGCATGAGGCACTGGTGCATGGCCTTTATTCAGTAAAAAATGACAAATGGACTAAAATAGCTACAACAGGAAAGAACACATCCCTGCCAAGTTTTCTGCTTGGGGAGCTGGTGGATGCTGTTATTTATTAAACTTGATTGGTCTCTTTAAAATTTTCTTGTAAACAGTGAGTGTCTGTTGGTGGATTCTCTCTGGTTTCTGGTAGTTTCCTTGATGATGAAGGTAGTCGGTGGCATCATTCTACACAGTAAATAAGAGGAGCTTTAATTGAGTGCAATGAGAAGCTGTGCAGCGGCAAGCCAGTGAGAAGTTGTTGCAATATTAAATCCCAAAAAATTTATTATAATGGTAGTGGATGATACAAGACTGTTGATTGGTTTGTGGGAGGCATGCTTAGAGATGCTTATTTGTTGTATTTAATTTTTGGTTTTGTATCCTTTCTTTCCCAAGGCAATCCTCCAGTACGCTACTCAGGAATATATAACAAAGACTCAGCCACCAAGCAGATGTTCTGAGTTAACACCTACAGGGAACCAAGCATTTCATAGTCACTTTTCTTTCCCTGACCAGTAGGATGGGAGAGAAAATTGGAGAGAAAAAGTGGATCGATAGACATCCTTAAATAAAGAAAAATGATAAGAGAGAGAGAGGGAGAGATGTGCATGCAAGCAGAGCATAATAAGGAATTCATCCACTACTTCCCAACAGCAGTCAAGTGTTTGGCCACCTCCAGGCAAGCCAAACATGTACTCCACCATGTATGATGGTGACTTGGAAAAATGACTCCCATTGCTCCAAACCACCCACCATGCTTCCTTCCTGGTGCCGTATGGATGGAGTCTCTCCCTTTGGCCAGTTGGACTCAGCTGTTGTGGCTGTGTTCTCTCCTAATTTCTGGTCACCCCAGTGTGCTCACTGGCAGAGTATCTGGACTAGAGAAGACATTGGCACTGTGTAAGCACTAATCAGCAATGGCTAAAACATCCCTGTGTTATCGAAACAAATCCAGAGTAGCACCATAGCAGGTGCTATAAAGAAAATTACCTCTCTCTCAGCCAAAATCAGTAGACCAGACAAAAGAAAACCTGGACATTCTGAGACAAAGATTTAATCCATCCTTTATGAGCAAGGAGCAAGATGGACCTGTGAAGTGCACAGACACATTGCATAGGGTTCATGTACTGTAATTCATTAAAAGGCTTGTCAGCACTGGTTGGCCTGTGACCCACTGTGCCTCTTGAGAAGCTGTTTCAGACCCTCACACCATAAATGATTGGGAGCTTTCTTCTGGCCACCAGCTTGATTTATTCAAACCTTGTTCTTCTGCCAGACTCTTTGTTTAGCTGAATTATCTCTTTCTCCCCAATATTTGCATCCTGATTTATTTGCAGGGAGTGATTCCATTCCATCTTAGTCTTTGGTATGGTTTTTCAAGCCAAGTTTTTTTAATTCATTTATGTCAATATAAATTCGAGAAAGATTAAAGTGTGGCAGAATTACACTCAGCATTCTAAATGGGATTTTTTCTCTAGCAGTCATATGGTCTTGGCAGGTGTAGGCCTTCTAGAAGAGCTTTGTTACACAGATACAAAGATTTTATTTTCTTTTTGAATAACTATATCATAGTTTCCAGGACTGAAATAAGCAAAGTAAGCAATTCCCTTGGACACTAGAACGTTTCAGCAAATAAATAGATGTGCCTTTCTATAATTTTGCCATATTTTTTTGCCTTAATTCTGAAAAAATATCTTGAGATTCATAACTTCATGGTCAAATAACATACACAGAGTTTTCTCTTTTTGAGGTGCTTGTTAAAAAAATCCATTTTTGCTTCCTAAGGATACTATTTAATTCTGGATGATGTCTGTTTATCCTGGCCAAAAAAATGGTACTTTGGTCTTTTATATTAAGGTGCCACTCATGTTTGGATCAGAATTGAATATTTTTCTGCCTTTTTAGTGTGACAGTCATTTCAGATAGCATGACCTATAGTCATCCCCATAAAAAGACACATTTAATTAGATACTTGAATGTTACCATAGCAAACCTTCTGAGTCTGAGTGCCTTGCAACACCCTAGGAGAAAATTTTCAGATGTTTTTTCATCGGTTTTTCCAATTTTTGCTGCTTTATTGTGTTTCTTTAAGCTAAGAATGGCAATGATTTTTTACTGTACTAAGAGATTTCTTAATTTTATCATTGTAT
This sequence comes from Petroica traversi, assembly GCA_025920805.1. Lineage (NCBI taxonomy): Eukaryota > Metazoa > Chordata > Aves > Passeriformes > Petroicidae > Petroica > Petroica traversi. The sequence goes on along the minus strand of JAHLSL010000006.1, from coordinate 18,076,392 downwards.
AAGAAAATACAGTTTCTTTGTATGGGCATGCCACTGCTTTAAAAAACACCCCACTTAAGTCATAATGTGAGATGCATTAAGTTGACTGGCTTTTGCAGTTTAGCAAATTGGCAAGGAAGGGTGAAGGTGTTACTAGAAAGGTAACTTTTCTTTAAAGGTCACCTTCGTGGTATACCAAAATGGAAGAGGTTGAAGATCAATCACAAAAAGAAAAAAACATACTTAAGTTGGTAATTAGTGGTAGCTTCTATTCATCTTTAAAGAACTGCATAGAATTATTTCATTTCAATGTTTGAGTCCTGCATATTTTTTGATACAAGGATTGATATAGGATGCGAGTTGCAGTGAAAAATACTTTGTGCAGTGAAGTATATCAAGCAGCTGTGAAATTTAAATCAAATTGCTAACAAGCACATTTTTATTAAATGGAAATAAAAAAGCTCAGAAGTGGTATGTAAACACAGCACTTACTTCTTAATGTAAAGGCTGAAACACAGTAATATTTTACTGTGTTTTCTTCAGAGGAAGCAGCTGCTAGGTCAGCTTGTTGCTTTTTATCTCCTGTAATAATTGTCACTCACTGTTCAAGGCTTTTGAAACCTTGATGGGAGGTAAGGCTGCACTTAAGCTGAGTTGGTGCACTGATCTCACCTGGCTCTGATTTTGTTGTGTCTCATGCTGGCAGCCCCTGTTCTTGCTGTTCTGCACTGCCCATTGCTCTGCTTCTCATCCCTTTAAACATGCTCCACACGACTTCTCCTTCGCCCTCCCGCTCTCTCTGCCTCTGCCTTCTATCACTTCTCTTGCTAGATGTGCCTCACAGTGCTATTTTTCTCACTTCATTTTATACACTGTGCCAGCCATTCTAGTCAGCTTCAGAGCTTTGCTGGTGTGGTGGTTTGACCTCAGCCAGCAACTAAGCACCCACCAGCCACCCACCCACCACAAGATAAGGAATAGAATTTGAAGATCATCAAGAAAACCCATTGAGTCACTACAGTTTAATCAGTGAAGATGGGAGAGGGGGGTGTGGAGAGAAAAAAAAAAATAGAGTGGAAGAAAACCCCAAATCAAACTCCAAGTGACGCTAATGTAATTTGTCATCACCAGCACAAAGATGCCCAGCTATTCTCTGAGCAGTGCCTCCTTTGGAATAACTCCCTCACAGTTATTGCTGAGCATGATGATACATGGTGTGATGCCATGTATTCAATTCAGTCATTTGTCGAAGCAGTGTTCTCTCCCAAACTCTTGCCCACCCTCAGCCTATTTGTGGGTCTGGAGTTGGGGGTGTCACAGAATGATAAAGAGTAGGCCTGGATGCTGAGCAAGAACTGTATGGTAACACCTAAAAATCGGTCATCAACTCTCTCCCAGTCACGAGCCTAAAAAACAGCACCATACAGCCAAGTGCTGCAGCTCTTACTTGACAAGGAATTCTTAATCTTAGAGTCAGAATTTTCTTCTTCTAACGTCTTCCTTTGTTTCTAGCCTTTCTATTGTAACACTGCAAACTATTAACAAGGATTGCTGTTACAATTTATTCTAGATATTCCTGTATATTAGAACTGTAAATTACTGTAAACTCAGAACTTTCATACCCTCCTTCTAAATAAAATGCCTCTCAAATATTACATGACATGCAAATCAATTATGCTTGAGGCTTACTCATTGGTCCTTCCATCTTAGCTTTCTTTTCCTTGCCTAATTGTCAAAAATAAGTCCCTTCACTCCTCAGCATACTCAATTTCAGGCTTCTTGAAGCTGAGGGAAGGTGTGGTGAAATGGTCTTGTACTTCAGTCCCGACACTCTTTTTTAAGGATAGGAAAGAGTCTTTGTTTAAAGGATTGACTGAACTCTCCTTGAATAAGCATGAGGCTGAAAAAGAATTGCAGATAAAAGATGAAGTCTGCAAAGACTTTCTCAAAGGAAAATAATCTTGAGGGGAATATTTGCCACAAGAACTAACATTCTTCACTGTGAAGCAGTTGAATGACGTCAGTATTACTGGAGGTGTCCTCTAATAGTGGTGCTTCAGGAGATGTTTTTTTTGTATGGCTGAATTTTGTGACAGGCTTTGTAGCAGCTATAGCTGATACAGAGCTTCAAACATTTTACCATATTTTCAGACAAAAGGAGGAGAAACAGGGAAGACAGCAGCATAGCTGAATGAAGAACAGGAAGGTGATTTTGAGGTAATTCAGGTGTAAATATTTTAGGTATTGTTCTGTTTTTGTTTCTTCACTTGTATCCTTTAAGCAAGTTTATATATATTTTTTTTAAATGCGGATTTCATTGAAAAATGCTTGTTGCATTTTATATTATTTTTAATGTGATGATTTAAGTATCTTGGTAAGAGTAAGATATTGCCCGTATAAAGGTGTATTGAATTTCTGTGGGTGTTTCTTGAAGGAATTACACATGAGCTCCAAGTGCCCCCCATGGTTTCTGCCATATGAACCAGATGGGGGTTCAGGGGCTAGAGGCAGCAGGAATATTGTCCAGTGGCTGCGGGTGACAGGTCAGGGCTTTGTGGGGTTTGCCAGGGCACAGGGAAATATGTTAAAAACTCTGTGGGTTGTAGAAAGCCTGAAAGAGTCACAGGGTATGGTTAAATGTAAGAAATGGCTTTTTTCTCTGTATGTTTGGGGGTTGAGATTACATCTATCAAGAACAGCAAGGCACATATATTTTATAGCAGGCAGCACAGTTAAGTGCTGTGGAATATGTGTTCCAGGTAAGGATCCACCAGGGATATATACAGTAACATGGCGTAAACACTAAGGATTATTTTTCATTTGATTTATTTTACATTATATATACATGAAATAAATTTACTAACTAATAGATTCTTATGCTAATGATATACTATTGATTTGTTGGCAATACAGTACTACTTACAATAGAAAAGACTGTTTTATTTTTTTACTTCCCCAAATGAAATGCTGTGTAGGTTATATACATGAGATGCTAAATTTAGAGCCTTGAATTTACATCACCTGTGCAAGTATTATGAGCAAATCATATAATCTAAACAAAAAGAAAACATAAAGACATATGAAAAAATATTCATATTTTTTGAATAGTCTTGGAGAAGCAGTGCATAGACACTAGATGGTAAATGCAGAGATTTGGGGACTAGATTCTTCTTTGCAGAAGGTCAGTCAGGATAAATCTCTAAGTCCTTGATGGTGTTAGAAGCTATAATTCCTGTTGTTAATAGGATAGAACTTTGTGGTACATACCTAGACTATTCTGGACCATGAGGATTGTCCATCATATGCTAATCAAATTTCTCCCTGTTTTATGCATATGTGGCATTTTTAAATTTTTTAAATTATAAAGAACTTATTAAAAGAACATTCCAAATGTTCCCTACAAAAATATTTTATACTCTTTAATGTAACTAAGTGAAGTAATGGGCTGTCTAAACTGTTTTCTGGAAATCATAAATAATATTCTATTACAGCCCACTCCCCTACTAGTTTTTGTATTTTAGCAGCTCAGAGTTCTGGATTACCTATATAAAATTTCTTCTTGGAGATTAAGAGTATATAACTTGCTAAAAATATCCTAAAAGCATATTCACTTTTAGGAAGTTGTATCTTCTCTGCAACTATAGAATTCTTGGCATAATATTCTTCCTATACTTGACACCAATAAATATATATTCAGGGAGGAACAAATGTACTGTGATTTTTGGATCCTAGGTAAGAAAAATATGGCTGCTTTTCAGTAATTTTCATCTTGTTTAGTTAGAAATTGATTCTTTATATAGTAATTATTTTCACTTTTAAAATAAGAAAAACCAACTTTACACAACCTTTTTGCTGCATGTCAAGATGCAATATGCATATCTTAGAACACATTAGGTAAGCCACTTCCTCAAAAGCCAGCAGCTGATGACTAAGGAATGATACTCTAATTCTGTAGTATTCTGCAGGGCATTTAGGTGCAAATGCGGTTGTTCCATGACCAGATTTGTCAGTCTCTTCATGCTCAGTCTGGTGAAATGGCAATTAAGTATCAGAAGGCCTTGTATGACAGAGTTTCTCCCTCTAGTGGGGGTGAGGACAAGTCCATAATCTGAGAAATCTGTGTAGAAATCACTGATTTCTGGTGTTTGAACATCACATACGGTCCCTATGCAAACTCAGTGGTGAGTAGAATGTTTTAACGTCAAAGGTTTACTATGTATGCATAGTCGTATGTATAAGTCCTCATAAATATAGCACCCTTTAGAGGCTACAGGAACAAGTTGTTTTCTTGAGACCAAAGTTTGGGGAATTATATAATTTGGGAAACAGAAAAATCAAAGTTCATTACTACCAAAAAGTATTCATTATCTCTGTTGATAATAAATAAATAGATAGGCCATCTTTTGAAATGAGAATATTTTTCTGGTACCTTAAATCAACAACTATACTTCTTCCATTCTGACAGATGAGAAACCAACTTTTCATCAAGTACTTTAGCCATGTTCCAGAAAAAAAGCACACATATATAGCTTTTTTACTGTCTTGATTAGTGTATTAGATGTGGTCATCGTAACAGCCATTCTCTTTTCCCCCTATAACTAGTGCTCAGAGCGGGATTCAGACTGGTACTTTAGCACATGAGGCCCATAACATTCTGCTCTTTGCAAGTCTTCTGAACCCTCTGTGCCCATGAAAGCACTACTGTGGGAATGGACCCATGCTGGCAATATGAAGCAAATGTCAGGTTTAGTAATTGAGGTGTCTGAGACAAGACTGATATACTTGGAGAATTTTCTCTTTGTAGGAGTCCATGATTCCAGCCGGACACCTCAGCTGAATGTGCTGCACAATGCAGTGAGCTTTTCCTTAGTTGTTCTCACTTCAGAAAGGCTTATCAATCACAGGGTTAATCAGCAAGTTCACTGGGATCCTCAGACCCCCCTGCATTTGTATAAATTAAGCTCTTAATTATCCATCTGATGGTATATGGCACAGAACATAACATTTAGCCTGTAAACGAAAATAAATTGTTGGAAGGGAGGCTGAAACATCATGAACACAAGTGAGAGACAGCAGAAAATGGAAGTAAGCACATGCTTCACTGAGGTTTAAGAAATATGCTGAGTTCTAGGGGATATCTGAAATCATGCCATACCTTATCTTAAGAAAATTTTAGAAAAACTTAAACCAATGTGATATCTCTGTTAGTAAAAGCAATGGAAGTTGCTTTTAAAAAAACACAAAAATTAATGGCAGGAAGGTTTTTCAGGTGATTATTGTAAAACGGTTTTCACGTTCTTTTAGGATGGTAGGTGAAATATTTATTACATTAAAAAAAACATGTATCAAAGCATTTATCTTCTGCTGTGCTTGAGAATAGCTATGTTGGATACGTCAGTGTGTATTTTATTTGACTTTTGATCCACACCTGTGTGCAAAGTGTTTGTGGAGAGCAGTAGGCCTGCTGACCAGGTTTCTGAAAGGGCCTATTGGTAACTCAGCCCCTAGCGCTGTGTTATCCTCCGCAGTTAGTGTGATCCAAAGTTCTTCCCCAAGACACCCGGAGGCCTTATATACATTTATCTTAATTCCACTGTCTCAGTTGGCCCATTGGCCTTCCTGCCCCTTTTGTCCTTATCTGTAATTTCTCCAGAATGTTCTCCCCACTTTGATGCCCCATTGGCCCCTTCTCCTTGGCCCCTCCTCCTGTCCCTCCTCATTGGTTCCCCAACCCATCCATCAGCATTGTACTGCCCATCCCTCTCCCTATTGGTTGTTGTAAACCCCGCCCCTTTCAGCACTGAAGGACGGAGTTCCCACTTTTTGGGGTCTTAGTGACTGGACCCTCCAGGCTTCGGAATAAACCGGACCCTGGAACCCACACAGAGCCCCCTGTGTGCTTCTTGTGCCGCTGTGATTGCTTCTCCCCCGTACCCGTGTGTGTTGCCAGGAGACCCTTTCAGAATCCTGGTCAGCAGGTCCACAAGTGTTTGTCTTTACATTGACTGGTAACTTGCAGAAAATACCGGTGCTAGCCCGAGAGTTGTTCAGCTATGTCCACTCTTTATGAGTCTCTCCTTAAGGACACATTTGTGTACTAATGTAGAAATGTGCTTCATTGCAGCAAACCTGAACTTGTGTCCTTGTGTGTCATCTCAGCTCCTCCAGGGCTATTCCAATGTCTTTTCTACTGAGACACATTCTCATTTTGGACAACCTTGGTAGCTAATTTACAACAATGTACCATGGTAAACCTGACAGAGGTGCAAAAATTTGCATTAACCAAAAATCAAGAGATTTCTAAGGTCTTTGCTGTCTACAAAAATGGTGACTCAAATCCTGATATCCTTTTTCCTTTAGGGACATATTATTTTTTACTAACTTCCCTCATTGGAGCAGGCTAGAGAAGTAAATCTATTGTCTTCTATATTCTTCTGAAGAATAAAGGTGGCACAAGAAATTTTCTTGCTCAAAATATCCCCTTTTTGTGATTGTACTGGACGACTGCTCTCATTTTTACTTGCCAGACTGGACACCAAAAAATACCTCTGTAGAGTCCAGGAAAGATTTCTTTGAGTTCTGTATCTTTTCCCAAACATCTGGCTCAAGTTAGGTGCCTGAGGCAAATCATACGCATAAAACAAGCACAGAATGACTTTTCCAGTGAAAATGAAGTCAGCAAAAAGCAATGTATGAGGTACCAGCACTGTCTGAGAAGGTGTTTTCTCAATGAAGGAAATGTCTCTGAAATATCACATGATATACATGGTACAATTTCCTCCTTTTGGGAGTGGTAAATTTAGGATAATATCAATGGGGGGAAAAAAAGCAGCCTTCTTGCTACAGGTTCTTGTAGCAGTTGAAGAGGCATTGGAAATTCTCAGTACCATAACTGCTTCTAATTTTTTTGTGTAAACTTTTGAGGCAGTATTGCTTTTTTGGTTGTTGCGATTGATTTGTGTCTTTTTTGGTATTTTTGCTACTCCCCTCCAAAACTGTTTTCTGAGAGTCTTTTTTTGGTCGCAAATCTACTACTTTCTGCTTAGTTACAGTCGTAATTTTCTCCTCCTGTGCAATATCTCATGCCTTACTGTAAGTCACTCCGTGCAATGAAATATATTAACAAGTTTTGTCTCTAAAATATTCACAGTTCATATTAATCTTCTTTTCTAAATCTCTCTCTTTTTAAACTTCTTTTTCTTTTTTATTTTTAATTTTTTTTTCCTGTTCTATGCAAATTCCTACTTATCTTTGCTTTATTTGGATTTTAAAATCTTCCAGGAAAGGATTTTGTTCTTCTGCAATCTCATTCAAGGATCATGCAAAGTTAATTACTCATATGAATGTTTAATAATAATAATCATCATCATCGAGATGTGAGGGTTTTTTTATAATAATGAAAATTCTGTAGCTGTGTTAATATTCTATGATATTGCCACTTTAAATGTTGACATTCAGGTTCAAACTTTCTGAGATAATATACTTTTCCCCACTTATCTGTATGACCGATATGTTGTCTAAATATATGCCTGGCATTGATTATACTGTGCAATGTGTACAGGCAGACTCCTAAATCTGTATGGTAGCTACCTACATAAATCTTGCTGGTACTGCTGTCAGCAGAAGGGCTTATGTGTATGTTACAGTAGTCGGCAAATCAGGCACATAAATACCTGTCTACCCAGGAGTTTATTGCAAAATTAGAGATACAGAAATGGAGGTTTGGATTAATCTGGCATGCTGCAGTAGAGTTGTAAACAAGGAAGACGTACAGCTACTCTCTGAGGCAGGCAAAATTTTTGTTTCTGTCAGACTGTGTGCTGTGTACAAGAAATGACAGACTAACGAGATTTGCTGATGAGTTTAATCTGTTAAGCAATTTAACATTTGCTGGCAAGTTTATTTCATTCAATTGACAAAGAATTTTGCAACTGACAATTACCTAATTTGGGGAATTTGGGAAACAGCCCCTGTCCCTTCACCTTTCCTTCAGCTAGGTAACCAAAACACAAGGACTTCCAGCTTCCCAGTTTCCTTTCAGTTCAGCTAATGAGGCTGAAGGAGGCAGACTGTAACTGACTCCTTGATTTTAAAGATTTGATGCTGCTATATTCTAAATGGCCAGCTGTGTGAAAACCCTGGTTCTGGTATCATTGGCTTCTAGCCAGCTCGTGGGGAGTTGGATTTGTTGCCATGTAAGCAAGCTGAAAAAATTACTTTTCTGTTTAAATTAGTTGTTAGAAAAATTCATATGATTTTTTCCATCTCTTTTCATGAGAAGCAAGGTTGAAGTAGATGGAAGCACATATAAGAAGCAGTAACAGAAAGTTAGAATGCAGCAGAGACCGTAAACTGAGAACACGCTGTGCAGACCTGTAAAGGTTATTTAAGGAAGGCATTTTAGCAGTCTCTAAGAAAGTCATACTCCACACTTGCAGGTGCACTGGCAGTCAGATTTTATGTTTTTCGGCTCTGAACACCACTGTCCTTGCCAGTTTCTAGTATATAGATCATCCTTACCAGTTTCTTTACTTCTCTAGTAATAGTTTAATAATCTTTCTGACTTCCTAGCTCTATCAAGAATCTGTTGGAACTGTCAGTAGTGTTTTGGGGTTTTTTTGGTGGGTGGGTGTTGCCTATGTTATCACTCAAATGTGTTTTTCTTTACCTGGATATCACTAATTTTCATTTGAGGAGATCAGAATATTCATTATCCTACTCTTATTTTTAAGGGCAAGATCCCTTCCTTCTTAAGCAACAGAGCATTCACCAGCCTTGTGTTTCTTTTGTTAGGCTTCTATAAGGTTTTATTTATATTTATTTTAAATGCATATTTTGTAGGTGTGTAAACAATTGATTATGTAAATAACGCAAGGGGTTTGTACATGTTTGATAAATACATAAGCTTGAACATACACATATACATTTTTCATGTACTTACTGTTATCCAACTGCAATTCCCATGGACACTGTTAGAGTTTGCTGTTAGTTTGAGGCATTTCTTTAAACAATTCCATTTTATGAAATTGTCAGTAAGATGAAGAGAGCGTTTTTCTCATTTTTGCTTGGATTGTCTAAACCGAACAACAGCATTTACAGTAAAGAAACTGAGGATCAGTGTTATGCTTCAACACTGATAATGGATCTTCTTCATTTGTTTCCTCCTGTTTTCGAAGATAAGCCTTTGCTTACATGTCTAAAATCATAAGTGTTAACTACCCTTCTTCTCACATTTGTTCAAGTTAGCCACCATTGCGTGTTATTTAGATTTCTATGTTAATTCTGACTACTCTTTTCATACCACTTTGTTTACTACTCCTCTAGCACTGTCTGTGTAAATTACCATGATATTCCATTCTACATTTCCATGTCTAAGGATGTAATCCTGACCCCCTGAGAAATCAGTGGCAAGTCCATCAGCTTTGCTAAGCACACGGTTACATCTTCTAAATTCTGTATCCTACTATCCCCTGGTCTGACACACAATGTCCTACATCAGGAATTTAGACCAAGAAATTTATTATTAAAAGCAAGTAGTCTGCCATTTGCTCTCCGATTCTATAAAAACTTTCACAGAAGTTGGATCAAAATTTATTGTACAACTGAAAACAAGTCAAATTATTGTCCTTTCCAGAAAGAGAAGCCAGCACAGATGACTCTTTTTTATATTAACTAGAGCTTGAATGACACTGGGCAACATCAACACAAATCCCGCAGAGCTCAGCTACCAAAATTCATTTGTTAATTGTTTTGTCTTTCTATGATATCAGACTTGTCAGAATTGTAAACATAAAATCTTCTCCATTCTTGTGCTTGGTTTTTCAGGCAGCTACTGAACAAGATAAAACTAGTACATGAGCAGAGCTTGAAAGTATCACATTTTATCAATAAAAAGTACTGCCACCCATTTTGTGTGTTGTGCAAGCTCCAGAAAGGTGTGCCACACTGTTAAGTGGTCATAGGTTTTTGAGTAGATATTTTCATAGTAAGACAAAAATAGGACATTGAGTATCTTCAGAAAAGTATCTTCAGATATTCTTGACCACTAATTGACATCCTCAGTTTGGTAAGACTTTTTCAATATAAAGAAGCTACTTATGTCAATGAGACAGCTTTTGAAATAAAATGCTCCTCAGAATAACCAGTAATAAAGAAAACAGTGGCAGAACCTGGCCCATAATTACTGTTTGCAATGAAGAAAAAAAAGTCTCTCATTTCCAGTTTTGAAAAAAAATGCATTTTTTCGATAGTCTGTTCTGGTATGTGTCAGGATGTATTACTGTGTAGTTATGTTTCTCTATGTTTCTTACGTGAGTCTAGCTAAACATACATATATATATATATATATATATATATATATATATACATATATATAATAGTTTTCTTCTAGCTTCCCCATGTACTATTAATTTTTTTTAAAAAGTAAGCTCTCAGCCCTTCTATGCATTATAATGACATCAGAACTTTATTTCTAATTTACTGTACCTGTCACTTGCCAGTCCTTAGTTTTAGCACACAAGTAAGTTATATGAGTAGACTCAGTTAGTTTATAGCTGTTTATAGAATGATTAAAGGTATAAGGAGGTACAAAAAGGAAGTAAAAAGCAGTTTATTTTATGAATTGTAACTACCAATTCTGAGAGGTTTTTGCATACAGGTGGACTCTCTTTCCTCGTGTTTTAGTCTGAAGAGATAGAGAATGTATATATAAGTATATGTGTGTGGTGAATGTCTGTATCTGCCTGTCTGTTGATCTGACTCTTTTCTTTCTGCTTTCTGCAGCCCAGGGTACCTGCACTAACCACCTGCACTTGTAATGATTCTCTGTTGAAGATTTAATTTCCTGCATGTAGTTGCTGTTTGTCAGACTGTTTCAGGCTATAATTACCCAACACTTAAATAACATTGCTCTGTGTGTGTGTGTGTGTGTGATGTGTGTGTGCTTATGCACGATGGAGGGATTCAACCTAGAGCAATATAATGAGTAGTAGCTAGGCATGATTTCTACCTACCTCAGTAACTATTCAAATTTAATATGGCAGAAATTTAAGATTAATTAGAATTTACTTTGTTAATATCAGATCTATACACTTCATATCTTTTTTTCTGCAACCATGAAAAATATTTGGCTTGTAAATTCTAACCGAATTATTGTCTAGAAGTTTTCTGCAGAAGATATTTGTGAGAGAATTGTTTTAAAATAGATGATCAAATTTTGTAGCCATTGTAATACCCTATTTATTTCATAATCCAAACATTGTGTCAGAAGCATGCCACTTTTTTAGGAGGTGTGGGGGGAAGAATTAAACATCTGATGGCTATGCAGGGAGAAATTTGTCTTTGTGTTTATGAAGTGATAGGATGAATTCCATCAAGCAGTTATTGAAATTGAAAGGAACATCTAGAAGTCACCTAGTTATTGCATTTACTTAAGATTTTTCATATCTTAAAAGGAAAAAAAGTCTGCATATCTTCTTTCTTTTGTTTGACCACTTCAGAGTTTTAACAAAAAGAAAGGTTTAGTTGATTTTCTTTCCAGCAGCTAAGTGGAGTTTCCTATATTTCATTTTGTACCCATTGCTGCTTGTTCACTGTGTTGTTTTTAGTTGGGACAGAGTTAATTTTTTTCATAATAGCTGATACAGCACTGTGGCCTTAGGATTTATAATTTGAATAATGTTGATTACACATTGATGCTCTCCTAGACACCACTGAGAAGAGTCTGACTCTGCTATCTTTATTCCTTTCATCAGGTACTTATATACATTGATCAGATTCCCTTGATACTTTGCTTCTTCTGTCTGAAGAGACCCTGCTCTCTCAGTCTTTCCTCACATGAAAAAAACATGAGTTTCCAAATAATTTGGGTTGGCCATTTGCTGCACTTACACCAGTAAGTCTACAAATCTTTCGTGTGGAGGTGCCCAGACCTGAACACAGATGTGTTTCCCGAGGGCTGAGCAGATAGAAGGATTCACCTCCTCTAGCCTGCTGATGATACCCCACTAATGCAGCAAAGGATGGATGCTGTTGACTGTCTTTTTTGCAAAGGCACATCAGCAGGTCATATTCTGCTCAGTGTCTACCAGGACATCCAGATCCCTTCCTGCAAGCTTGCTTTCCAGTCAGTCAGCCCTAGCCTGCAGGGTTTTGTGGAGTAAATCTAATTCCTCCTCAGGTGCTGACTTTGGACTTCCCTTTTGCTGAGCAATGTGAGGTTCCTGCCAGCCCATTTCTCCAACCTGTCAAGGTCCCTCTGCATGGCAGCACACTTGCCCAGTGCTGTTCTTCCCAGATTTGTTATCATCATCAAACTTGCTGAGGGTGCCTTCTGGCCAATCATCCAGGTCATTATGAAGAGGCTAGACAGCAGTGGATGCCATATCAATGCCTGGTGACACTACTATTGACTGGCTTCCAGATGAACCATTCATCAAAATCCTTTGAGCTCCGAAGTTTAGAGAGCTGTCAGCCCTCCCTCCTTGCTGTCCATTTATCTAATATGTACTTAACCAGCTCATCTGTGAGCATGTTAAGGGAGATTTTACTGAAAGTTTTGCTAAAATCAGGATAAATTATATCCACTGCTCTCCTCTATTCCACTGGTCCAGTTCTGTCATCAAAGAAGGTTGTCAGATGGTTAAGCATGATTTTCCCTTTGTAAATCCACATTCCTGCACTGTTCCACTTCCAGACATGCTACCTGCTCCATCACCTTTACGGGGATGGAGGTAAGGTTTACTGGCCAGTTATTCCCTGGATTTTTTTTTAACATTTTTACTGATGGCCATGACATTTTCTTCCTCCCTGTCCCTGGCTATCTTCCCCAGTTGACATGACATTTACAACTCATCTGAGAGTGGCCTTACAGTGATGTCAGCACTGGGAGGGGGGTGCATTCCATCAGGTCCCACAGCCATGTCCTTGTTCAGTTTGTTTAAACTTACGTTGGGTAAATCTTCCTGAGGGTATCCCTGAGGGTAAAGTTCCTTGCTCTATACTTTCCCATATGTCCCAGGGGTCACCACCTAAGCCACCTACCTAAGTTTCTACAGGTCTAATATAATAATATTGCTGTGGTCTAATATTCACAATGCATATATGTCCCTTAAACCTCATACAGATTGATAATGATAATTACAACATTTCTTTATAATTGGAACTATGGTTAAGTCCCAGAAGTAGCATTTGAAAATACTAAACAACAGATGAAATGCTGCATATCACACTTGCTGTAGAGATTTATCTGATTCCTACTTACATCTAAGATGAAATGGGGAAAAAATTGCAAAAACTTTCATGTATCCATTTATTACAAGTTGGCAAAACAAATTTATTGTGGTGGAAACAAGATTCATTTTTTAATAAGCCTCAGCACAGGGCAGATTTGAAATAATCTGATAAAAATAATTAGGAAGAGGAGGCTTTAGGTATTATACTCAGCAGGAATACTTGTGTGGTTCTCAGTGTTTGCCGACCCTTCAGTGTGAGGTGGCTAACTTGGTACTCCAGGTGTTGTGATTTATGTTTGTCATGCTGGGCATCTTTGGGAATTGAAATATTTATCCATGTCCCTGAACCAACAGAGATGGATTTTTCTCATTAACAGAATCCCAACAAGATAATCATTGTAGACTTGAAATGGATCTGTGTATTTGAAGTTTATTATTCATTCCACCTAGGAAAAGCCTTTAGCTAATAATATTTTAATGACCTAAGAGACTTCAAGGGAATTAGAATTAATATTCAGAAAGTAGTCTGTATTTTCTTCTGGAATGTGCAGTTTAATTAAAGGGCACAAGCTGAAAAACAAAACAGTTTTTAAAAGATTATTTTCAACTGAAATCTCTTAGTGGAAAAAGTTATCTCAATAAAAAGAAAGCTGGTGTTTCTAAAAGTTGAATAAAGACCAAATCATTAAAACCTTTTATCTTCTGAAAATAATTTTGTGTTTTATATATTCTTTTTTTCACAGTCCCAATGTTTTTAAGTTAAAGGATTAGAAAATGTCATATTCCTTTTCATTCAGTTTGTAAAAAAATTATTTATGATTATACAGATTTTAATGAAGAACTAATTTTCTTTCAGGTGAGTTTTTAATGAGGTTGTGAAAAGTATTCTTCATATATGGTTTATATACTAAAAATATCTCTTTAGAAGAGCTGTTTCTTGCATCATATATTAGTGCAAGTTTGTATTCCTATAGTGGAGCACATCTTGACTTTATCATACAGTGCAATGGACCCAGCCTCTGAAATCTTTGTGTGAACTGTGTCTGCAATTTGAAGTTCTCAGTTGCATTATGCTGGGTCTTAGTTGGTTAACCAGGAGTGGAAGGTAAAACTAATCCAGGACTGATGTCATGCCAATGGAGCTGCATTGCTATAGGAATCAGAGGTAGTATTTTCCCAGTTCACTGGACTATGTAGATTCCACCAGCCTGAATTTATATTAGCACTGGATTTAATCTGTGTTCTGCTGTGCAATACAAAAATGAATAAGAGGGCGACTTAATGTTGACTACAGTGAATACTCAGCTCAGTGAAATTAGAATGAGTATCTGACTTTAGCTGATGTACATATAAAACATGAGAACTGTTAGCTACCCGATATTTATATAATATTAATTTATGCAATTTTGTATTTGTCATAGTATAGAAGGACTCAGAGAAATTCCAGCAAATATCTGGTATCATTTCTGACTATGAAATTATTTTCACCTAATGTTGAAATTTCTGAAGGGAATAAATGTTAATTAATTTTAGGCTACTAGGGCTCTTATCCCAAATTTGAGGGAAAGAAAGATAAAAACATGCAGTTGGTAGAAAATAGATTTACCCATAAAAACTCTATATAGTTTTCACAATATAGTTTGCACTCAGAGGAATATGATTCCAAATTTACCAGTCATTACAGCTTGTGATAATCTCTTAGATCTGTGATACTGAACTCTTAACAACCATGTAGCTAAAAGTTCCAACCATGTTAGGAATTGTGTAATGCAATCATGACTGGACATTTTTGTTTGAGAAAAACATGGACGAAAAAATCTCAAGGACGTGTACCATTATTCAATATAACTTACTGTTGTTTAATGTTCTGTACTACTGCTGCATTGTTTACGGGCTGACATACATTGAAAGGTCCAATGACTGATTGAAATATACTTTTTAAAAGCCGAGTATTTCAAGGGTTGTTTGGCTTTTTTTGGGTTGTTTTTTTTTTTCTCACTGGGAACATCAGTACTTGGTTTTCTTTTGTAGATAATCAGTAAGATGCCGGCAGGCTTCATTTCCAGTATTTCTAATTTGACCTAAAGGATTTGGAAGCTGCAATAAAAACAGATTCCAAGATCAGAAACTATGAGAGTATTTGGTGCCATAGTAATCCCGTAACTTATATATGTGTCCTGGGAACAGCTGTACCAATCAAAGAGAGAAAAAGAGCTGCTAAATGAAAGTTTGAATTAATTTGGTCTCTGCCATTGGAAATGAAGATATTTTTTCCCTTAAAATAGTACTCCTTTGTTTTGTTGTTCTTGGGTTTTTGGTTTTTTGGGGGTTTTTTGGGAGGGGACGGGAGAGTCTGTTTGCTTATTTTAGGTGGGTTTTTTTGTTTGTTTTGGTTTGTGGTTTTTGTTTGTTTGTTTTTTGGTTTTTTTTTGGGCAGGGGGTTTGGTTTTGTTTTGTTTTTTATTTTTTAACCTTGTCTAGAAATGTTGCTCTTTGTGATATAAAGGGTTAAATTCTCTCCTTAGTCAAAGGAGAGAATCAGCTTCTTTATAAAATGCTGTCATCTACCATTTTTCACCTTGAATATTTGCTGATATAATTGACATCTCAAATATGGGGCTAACATATGGTGTTGTGAGGGTTGCATAGGTCTTTTTCATAGTGCATGTTAGTCATTGATTTGATACAATATAATTGATAACAATGTCTTCTACACAGGAGTTTCAGACAAGGACCACATCTTTAAAACCTTCAATGAAGTAAATTCTTGCCGTAGTGTGATTTCCTAAACTGTTTCATAATGTCTACTTTTACTCAATTTGGGAGTCTCAGCCCAGATCTGTATAAATATCTATATCTGTGTAGCTGCACTTGAAATTTGAAAAGATCTGCCATGATATAAATTTTGATGTTTGTCCATTTTTCTTTCAGTTTTCTATCTGATATGTTTGCTTGACAAATCCTACTATTTAGCATTTCTTAATTGATTGAAGGTAATGTATCTCTTTCATAATGTGTTAGATATTTTCTAGTTTTACCTTGCTGGTAGTTTTCCAAGTGAACAGAGCTAGGAAAAAATTCTGATTATCAATTCCTTACCATAAATAAAATTTGAATATTTCAAGTAACATATAGTTCTAGAAGATTCAAAGCAGTTTTCTTTTGAGATTTTCACTTTAGCTAACAGTTTTTCCTCACGTCACCTTCAAGAGTGCCCCAGTGGGTGATTTTCTGAGTGATGTAGAAGGTTTGAAAACCTTGTAAGACAAAGCATATTTGAAACAAAATAAAAACTATTTCTTGAGAATTGCATGAGATACCAGAAGCACTTTCATACATTCCTAGCTGGAGATTCTTAAGACAACACTTCAATCTTGCAGGTGTCTCTGCCAACTCTTCCTGACTTTTAAATATGTGTATATTCAAATGCATTTAATACTTTTTGTAATTTTCTTTACATTCTTTCCACTATTTTTTCAAGGCATATAGATACCTTAGCAGAAATTATAAAATAGATGGGGTTTTTTGTAGTGAGACAAGTTTTGTACCCTATCCCACATTCATTTTAAGCTTTCTGCAAATGAAGAAGGGGGAAAGGAAAGGTGGAACAAAATATTGGAAGGAAGATTAGACCTCAGACCCCTGAGGCGATTGCTTAGTTTCCCTGTGCGTGTGTGCAATTCTTGATGCCTTACTTCAGAGAGAATGTAAAACCTAAAAGCCTAAAATTTTCTCTGAGCAAATAGCTTTCACTTCATACATTTTCAGATAGTAACTTGGGGATATTTTGAAATAATCACAAATTGACCAATCCCAGGATACAACTCTAGTGGTTGTCTCTCTTTTAGATTTTCAAAGACATTATACCACAGCTAAAAACATCTCCTGAGTATTCACTACATTATTCAAAATCTGGGAGTTCTTCTGACTATTCCAGAAGGTAATTAAACTACTATTAGATACATTTAGTGACTTTCAGTTAACAATATGGTTAAAGTATTTTACTAACTTAGTTATCTAGCTATTTTACAGACACTGTCAGTTGTTCTGAGAGATTATCTACTTGAGCTTGCTGTTGATCATTCAGATCAGGGAGCTAAAGAAAACAGAATTCTTCGCTTCTTTATCTTTCCGTTTGTTTTGTGCTCACTTAAACATTATGCATGGCATGAGTCTTCTTACAGCTACACATTCTATGTATTTCATTTCCTACCAATAAATTACAGAGTCTCAGCCTCTCATGCTTTTCAAATGAACAACACTAAATTCATCTAGTTTTCAGTGCAACATACACTGACTCAAGTAAATAGCTGCAAATAATTCTAAAGAAGTTTAGAGAATAGTTTAATTTACAGAGAATTGTGGTAGGCCCAGTGCTTCTTTGAACTTCAAAGTTGTGGAAAGCATACCTAGGAAAGTAGAGACACAACTAAGTTACATGTCTTGAATTATCCTTTTTTTTTTTTTTTCCTGAGTCTATGCTGGTTTTTTTGCTACCTCCCTGGTGTGAAACTGTTTTTTTCTTGTGAAAACCAGTTTTTCATGCAGTACTGGAGTTTCTTTTCTTTTTTTTTTTTTAAGGATTTTAACAATATTTTTTTCCATATGATTTTTCAAAAATATATATGCATTAGCTAAATTACTGTAAGTCATATACATATAAAATATAGAGGACTCAGGACTTTGAATGATGAAGTGACCAATCTTAGAATTAGTTGCTGTGGTATCTATTCTTTCCTTTCCCACCTTTTAATTTCTTTCTTTCCACACACTTCTCATGTTTAGTAAGAATCAGATAGTGTCACCTGAATGCCCTAGGATATTTCACAATTAGAGGGGATTAGATGATCTTTAAGATCCCTTTCAAACCTCAACATTCTATTTTTCTATTATTATTTTCAGGTTTTCATGTTTATTACCAGAAGCCTGAAAATATTTCAAATAAATATTTTAGTTTTATGAACTATTTTATTTGTTTTTTATTTTGCAGTATTGAAAGATACATAATGTCAGCATAATGATATGTTGACATATTATGCTTTTAACAATTTTTGAGGTGTATCCCTTTATATGAAAAGTCCAATTTCCTACCAGTTTAAAAGAGCTGGTAGAAAATAACTTTATTTCATATAGGATGGATAAGGTTGTAAGGGACCACAGTGGGTCACCTGGTACAACTTTCAAGCAGGACCCTTCTAGAGCGCACTGAAGAGAATTACGTCTAGGGTGTTCTTGAATACCTCTGGTGAGGGAGACTCCACAGCCTCTCCGGGCTACACAATAAAGAATTTCTTCCTCATAGGTGGAACTTCCTGTGCACCAGTTTCTGCCTGTTTCCTTCCCATTGCTCAGCATCACTGAGAAGAGCCTGGCTCCATCTCCTTGACACCCTCCCTTCAGACACTCATTTTACACTGATAAAACCTCGTCTCAGTCATCACTTCTCAAGGCTGAACAGGCTCATTTTTGCTGCCCTCCACTGGAACTTCAGGAACTCCATGTCTCTCTTGCACTGAGGAGCCCAGAACTGGACTCAGCACTCCAGATGTGGCTTCACCAGGGTTGAGCAGAGGGGACAGAATCACTTCCTTCGACCTGCAATGCCCTTCCTAATGCACCCCAGGGTACCATGGGCCTTTTTTGCCACAAGGACACACTTCTAGCTCATGGAGAGTTTGTTATCCACCAGGACCCCCAGGTCCTTCTCCACAGAGCTGATTTCCAGCCCCCAGCCTGTCCTGGTGCATGGGGTTATTATTCCTCAGGGACGGAACCCTGAGCTTGTTTTTGTTGAATTTCAGAAGGTTCTTCTTTGCCCATGTCTCCAACCTACTAAGGTCCTTCTGAAAAGTTGCACAGCCCTCTGGAGTTTTTTGCCACTCCTCCCAGCTTTCTTTCCCTTTTATTTTGTGTAGTATTTAGACTATGAATTATTCATATATTGTTTTGTTCGTCATTATTATTTTCATTTATACATTTGATCTTATTTTCCATCGCTGTGATTTGTGAACTGAGAAAAAAGCATGACTAGATTTGATTCTCAACATTATGCAGCCTGCTGTCCTTATAAACAAATCTTATCTTGCAGGTATCTTTACACATAAGCCTCCTGATAAAAATAAAAATGCTATCTCACAAAATTTATTTAAAAGTAACTTCCTGATAACCATTCATACTCCCATTTGATGAGGTGAAGGAAACCTGGAGATGCACAAATCTTTGTAGCAGCATAGATGCATGCACTTTAATTTAAACCAAACAAATGAACACACAAATAAACAAAAATTCAACACTTCAAAGTCCTTTCCAGCTGTCATATTTGACAGGATACGAATAAGTATTGCAAAAATGTTTATTTATTTGCTTTCCCCAGGTGACAATTCTTCTCTGAAAGGAATAAATTGAGAAACTGTATGTTGAAGGCTCACTAATATTTTTGTAGCTGCAGAGAGACAAGCAGGTTGTAGCTATTTGAGCAGCCTTTTTTTTCCATTTAAGATTTTGTCTGATCACTGATCTGGAGATACGCCTGAATGCAGTAATGGTCTATTACACTTTTACATGCTACATTAAGGTGTATGCTGTGAAAGTGCTGCACTGAACCATCAAACAATAATATTTGAGAGAGCAGCTCCCTGTTGTATAATGCTATGAAAGGCTGGCTTCTGCCATTATATAGAGAATTTGACCTTGTGGAGAAGAGCATTTTTATTTGCATATACAGAAATCCAGCATAAGAGCATGGACTTCAGCATTCAGTGGTATTGCCTGGTGAAAGATGGCCCTATTTGCTGCTGTGTTAGTTTTTTATCCATTTCCAGAAAGATGAACTGTGAGCTGTAGCAAGGCATATGTTGTTCTTTTATTGCTACAATACAAGCTTCCTTTCAGAACACTTTTTCCTATTTACTTATATGGCAAATTAAAAGTGGGATTCTTAAAACACTAATACCGAACAAGTGAAGATAAAAAAGGAATTACCTGGGGAGAAAACAAAAGAAGCACCAAATCCTGAAAGACATAAAACACATAATTGGGGTGTAGAAAATTTGGGTGAGAGTTTGCAGTTTCCTGACAAAAAATAAAAGATGACTTCATGAGTTCTCAGGAATTGATACCTAACTATAACCTTGTTTTTCAAAATCAACAAAAACTAAACAGTTGTGAACGTCCTTAGACTTATTGTTATATAATTAAACCACAGAGTTACACAGTTTCTTTTGAGTTTGAGTTATTGTCAATGTGTGAAAAATTATGCTCAGTGCTTGAAATAACCAATAATAATGTATTCATGAAGCTCAGAAGTAGCTAATAAACCAACAAGCACCTAAGTAATTAGCTAGAATTCTACAGAAGCTGGTTATTAAAAATCTAAGATTAACTTTTGGGTTAAATCCTTTTTATTTTTTCAAAGGTGTTATGTGAAAAGAGTTTGATCAGTCTGCCAGAGCCGCAGGAAATCTGAGACCCTTGTGCCCAACCATTCTGTCAATGTCCCACTATGGGGACACTTCACTGAGCAGTTCACCACATCAGAGGGTGGCTCAACTGATTTGTTCAGGTCACACTCCAAACAGAGGGACCCCTCCTGGGTCTCCACACCCTTTATCCACTGCCAGTGACTCTCAGTGCTCCTGAAGGGCTCACATTAATGGTATACAGAAAAACGTTCTTAATTAATAAAATTATGACAGGTTAAGTTTCAAAGGCTGCTCATGATATCATCTGACTGCAAAAACTTATTCAAAGTGAAAAATAGTAACAAGATCTAATCCCTAAAACAAGCTAGCACAAGATAATCATTGAACACATTTAGAACAGTCCTTGTTGCCATGGGGGAAAAGACAAGTTCAGCCCATTCTTACTTTTATACTCTTTGTTTGCTTTTAGGGGGAGCTTGAGCTTCTTTAGTCATACATCTTAGTGAGGGATGGCCATACCTTGGGTGTGAGTATCTCAGTATGGTATCTGAGATAACCCTGGGATGGGGACAAGCACCACTCCAAGGAGAGGGATTTCACCACAGTTGCTGATTCAGCAGCAGGACATTTTCCTTTATCTCCTTAGTTTTCAGCTGCTGTGCAGCTTATCAGCTGAAAGGAACCACTGTGTTCCCTCCTCTTCAAGGGTTTCAACAGAGCCTGGACAAGGTGTTTCCACTTCATTCCACTCTCTGTTTAGTACTCCTTAGACTGTATTGTGTGTGGGAGGTCAGATATGTTGACCACGTTTCATCCAAGGAGTAGCAACTGTATTTTCCCTGATAATTTTTGTACAACTCTCTTTTTACCCCAAGTTATTTTCCACAAAAGGTCTCTCAATAGATTTCTCCAAAATACTAGTGCTAGTATATTCAACATAATAATCAGGTACGGAAAAAACCCAACAGGCTGGCAATCTGATTTCAGTCACAGTGATCTTTAAATTACTTGGGATAGATAAGCTGGAATACAGATATTAGAGGTTTCAAATAACGGTGCCTTGTGAAACTTAATTTTGGTTATTTTTAATGACAGTTAAGAAAATAAATTGCAAATCATATCATCAGTTTACATCAGGAAGTCTGCTTGATATTTGTTGACATCACATTCTCTTGTATAAAATGATGTAATACACTAGTGATTTACAAAAAAAATCAGTCATTTTGTTGACGAGCATTAACCAAAGTATTTTTTCTTTTTTCATAGTCTGAATTAAGTTGTTAATCAAAAGAAAATTGCAGGGAAGGGAAGGGGAAGGAGAAACAAGGGGCTCCAGTTCCTTCTGAGCTTTTTTTCATTTCACAGTCCTTGGCTCAAATAGGAATTAGAGATTTAATATTCTATAAAGATCCCAAAGGATAAAAATGAGACTCAGACTTTGACTCAGCTCTGATTTCTAAATGCTTGAAAAGATATTACAAAAATCTGTTCAAAAAGAAATATTTCTAGTCAGAGGAGTATCCACGAATGTTCATTATAATAATTTTATTATCTTTAAATATGGTATAAAGGGGTAGACCTTAAAGCATAAATCATAAACTATTAGCAGATGTTAAGAAGAGGCTGAACTAAGTTCTGACTTACTGTAAAGAGAAATTATGGGTTTGTGACACACACATGGATTCAGAGCTTAATGCTGCAACAAAGATGCTGATTTTTAAGTTCTATGTTGGACATTTGCTAAAGGCTGATTGTTTTAGGGACAGTGCTTTTGTACAAAGCCTCTTGCAATGAAAAGAAAGAATTCAAGTACTCAGATTTTCTTCATTCCAGTGGAAGTTTTCCTGCTTTGGTATACCACTTATAGCTATCCTCTCTGAAAGAAAGAGTCATGAGACACAGTAATGTTTAGCTGATTTTTTTGTTTTGTTTTGTTTTGTTTTCCTGACATTACTTTTTCCCTCAAGTGAACAGTTCATCCAGTAGAGTGTTTTCAATATCTGACAATAACAAACATGATCCACACACAAGGAATCATGGTAATACCAGCAGCAAGGCAACAATCTTCATGGGATCGTGGTGGTGTGGTGGGATGACTTCCATGAGAGAGTTGAATGGAGAGATATAGGACCTTTAGGAAGGACAGCCCAGAAGGAGCCAAGGAGTCAAAACTGCATCCAGTTCTGTTTAACATCTTTGTTACTCATCTGGATGATGGCACAGAGTACATCCTCAGCCAGTTTCTTGATGAGACAAAATTGTACCTGGGGAAGAACAAACCTGCACATCAGTATATATTGGGGAAAACCCATCTGTAAAGTCCCTTGTCAGAGAGAAGGACCTGGGGGTCCTGTTAATAGCCCAAGCTGAACATGAGCCAGCAGTATGCCCTTGCTACAAAGGACAGTGGTATCCTGTACTGCATTAAACAAAATACTGCCAGCAGGCTGAGGGAGGAGATCCTTCTCTTCTGCACAGTACTGGAAAGACTAAATCTGGAGGGCTGTGTTCTGTTCTGGGCTCTTCAGAACAGAAAAAGCATGGACTGACTGGAGACAGTCCAGCAAAAAGCCGCGAAGATGATTTGTAGATGAATAGCCTGGAGAAGAGAAGGCCCAGGGGAATCTTATTAATATATACAAGTACTCAAAGGGAGGGCACAAAGAGGACTGAGCAGGGCTCTTTTTTGAGGTGTTCCCAGTGGCAGAATCAGAGGAAATGGACACAAACTGAAACACTGGAGGTTTCCTCTGAGCATCAGGAAACACTTTTACACTGATGGTCGTGAGCACTGCACAGGTTTCCCAGAAAGGAAGTGGGGGTCTCTCTCTATTTGGAGGCAATGAAAATCTGCCTGGTTATGAGCCCAGTCAGTCAGATCTAGTGTTCCTCCTAGGGGTTGCACCAGGTGACCTCAAAGGTTCCCTTCTACTCTCACAAATCTTGTGATTCTGAACCTTTTTCCTACAAAAATTAATTTCCCTCAGCTTATACTAAGCTTAATTTATATTCTGTTCTTGTGTTAATGGTATCAATATCTTATTTTGGGAAGCATACAATGTTCAGGGTTTTTTTATAGCTGTTTTTACAATTAGAGTAAAAAGTGCAGAGAAGGTGCAAAACTATCTAGACTACTCACTGACAAAACACTTTGGATGATGAAATTCACTGCTATAGTTCTTTAGAGCAGCAGAAGATGTCTTGATGAACCAAATATTTTAAAATAATTACACCATTAAAATTATTTTGAGACTTTGTACTTTCTGCTTTTGTTAAGTGTGAAATTGGAGCCTAAGAGAAATGGAGCTATTCTCCTGCATAGGAATTTGTTACTGAATCCTGTGTAAAAATACCTCCTATAATGCTGGTGAAATTTATGGTCCAGTGTGCACATTCAGCCACTAACGGGTATATAGGTCATATGTAACTATGGAGAAAAAAATAGGTTTCTGTCATTTGAGGCTTAAAATTTGAGCTTTAATCACATGATTTGTATGTGCCCCATAGTCTGTGCCTTTCTGAAATTTGGGGGTGTATTTCACTTTTTCTATATAAAAAACTTTGCCTTCATTACCTGAAGTGGCTGTAGTAAAACAGCTGGGGCAGAATTAAGGTTGACTGTGTTTCACTGATACTTTTAAGCTGATTAGGATATTTTTTTTATTTCCTTTTTTTCAACCTGAACTATTGAGTGGGTTCAGAACCACATTAAGAATAAACTGAGTAGGGTTTTAAAATTTTTTTAGCTATTTTTTCCATCTTCAGATCTTTATATTTTTTATGCTTTTATTGTTCAAGATCAGGTGAACAATCAGCACAAATGATAACTTGCAGATGCTTAGGTCCACCATTAAAAGTTAAGGGAGTTTTATCCTTTGTCCTTATACTTTATGATCATTACCTCATGATCCCAGAGCCCGAGTTTCTTGAAAAAACATGAAAAGGCACCCTAAAATTATAGCATGGACAGTATTGTGCTAATGTGAAAGAGATTCTGAGTCATGTAATGACAGTAAGAGAAGAATTCAGAATGTTCTTTTTCTTTCTCTGATACTGTTATGAACTGTACTATATATGTAAGTTTAATTTACATAAATGATAGAATTCATGAGAGGAAATACTGAAGGTATTGGTAAACAAAGATTCTGCTTTTTTAACTGCAAAAAATCTTTTTGCAAAGAATCAGTCAGCTATCCTGAGTTTGATATGGATTTTCTGCCTGTATCAAATGACTAATATTATTGCATTGATATAGGATTTCAATTTTTTCCTATGTCTTTCTTTAGTTCTACTGAGATGTTTTTCTTTTCTGTGTGTACCTCAGCAGCTGTGTGCAGACAGACTCCTCCATCTACTCTAAGAACCATTCAGACGTGTCAGCTCTCATGTGAACTGAACAACATGTGCTCTTCCCACTTTGCAATGCTGCTGAAAGAGGAGGTAAGGGCTTGGAATCCTTCCCAATTTTTGTATTTGAAGTTTCTACATTTCTATATGTTTATCTCTCATGTCAAGAATCTCTCAGTATTACTTGGCAACCACAGAGTCTTAAAGCCTACTAAATACAAACCCACAACGCACAGCAATCCACTGTCATCATAAATATACCAATGATTCATTTCCTAAAATTTCATGCCAGTAGATTGCTTATTCAGCCTCATATTCTCCCCTTACCCTTCTTTTCTGTTCATGAACTTGTAAAATCCAATTTCATAATAATTAACCTCTGAGATGATGAGCTCTTCAAGAACTTTGAAACTCTGGTGGTTATAAAACTAGTAATATCCCATCTAACCACACTAACCATAGTATGCTACATTATCACCCAAGAAGATTCTACATATAACTCTTTGAACCATAGAATAAATGCAGATATAGTGAGCAGGGGAAGCTGGCTCTTTCTGAATACAAAAAGGCTTAGTACTACTAAGTAACATAATTAGATCTCATATCCTGGTTAGTAACTAAATGTCATTATAGCTTTTGTATTCCTAACATGAAAAATGAGAGTGTTTTAACATCATGTTTTTACCCAAATAAGCCTAGAAACTCTTCTCCACACCAACCTACTTTAAATAAATCTTGTATTTTTAAATATCTGTCAGATGTCTGTAAAGAATTATCCATGAGGCATTTTCGGTGCTTTGTAGATAAGTACACCTAGTTCCCCATTGATAAATGCCTCTCGGTTCTTGCATGTTAGAAATTAATTTGGGTCTTTTTCAGTCAAGTCATAATAATTATCTGCAATAGTAGAATCAACCAATACTGCCTTTCTCATCTTAGGACATGCATTCTTCTTCTTAGTCTCTAAGTGCATCAAATTTTTTGTTGGAGGTTTGGGTTTGGGGGGTGGGGGGAGGGTGGGTTTCTTTGAATGTTTGTTTGGTTTTATCTGCAGAGAAATCTAATTACACCTGAAGGACAGTAATGCAGTGTTTGGTAGTGATACTGCCTCTGAAATTTGTCATGCTAGAATTTCTCATATCACCATCACCAGTGAAAATAATAAATGGGATCAGTATCAAGGTCTGTTATTAAAGAACATCTTTGGCATCTCTCATGAAATAACCTGCCTTTCAATGAAAGTCTTTTTTTTCTGTTGGATTTTTTTGGTTGGTTTGGGAGGTTTCTGTTATTGCTATTTTTCTGTTTATGTAAAATTTTTTGCTGTAAGTCAGTTCTAGAAAACCTGATATTTTCTGAATTAAAAAAAAATAATTTCTCATGAGGCATTTCTAGCAGAGATTCTGCTTAAATTTAGATTAATTAGCATACATGCATTTCAATTGTCAGAGAAGAGTGATAAAACAAAAAAGGCATATTTTCATGTTTTAAAAAAAGTGTTGATTTTAATTCACTTCCCTCTATGTACAAATACCTTTTCTTTATAATTTCCTTTCTGAATTGTTTCTGAACAGGAGTCAAGTAGGATTGTAGTAGTTGAGGCATTTTTCTTTCCTTTTTTGCGCCCCATACATACTTTTGACTGTAAAGAAGAGTAGTAGGCTTTCTATTTGTTAGTCCAAGGTTGCAACCTCTACGTGAATGATTAATTGAACATTTGATACCAGAATCTATGAATATCCCAGTTTTTAATGGATTTTAATTCCCCTCAGTTTTAACAAAGAAAGCTTGCTTCTACAACTGATGTAGTAATTTCCATTACCCTACTTCTAGATAACTAATTTTAAGTTGTTTTAACTTCCTTAGAAAACTGAAGTTCAAATGTGCTTATGGATATTTGTATTTCTGATTTTAATTTATGACTCATTGATCCTTTATCCATATGTTTATACATATTTTCACTTCTAAAATTCTGAATCTTCTATTTACTCATCCAAGCAGACTGTTTGTCTTCTGATTTTCTCTTTTCTTTGTGAGGACTCCAGATACTGTACTCCTACTTAAATTCAGTACTTCTACCTCCACATTCAAATCTTTCTGTTCTTCTGTTGGCTTTATTGATCATCCTCCTATTTTTTCTGTCTGCCATACTAATAAACCCAGAACCTTAGGTTTTCATCTTTCTTTGATGGCACTCTGACACAAAATGAATTATCTTGAGATCTCTCAACCAAAGGCTTGTGTTTCTTTCCACAGAATCTTAAGTGTTTACCAGGGCAGCATGGGTGAATTGACTTAGGAATTTATTATGTATTTATATCAAAGCATGCCTGAGAATTACCATTGTGAATTAATGCAGTTTGGAAGAGAAATGCTAAGAAATCGGTAGCAATAATAAAAGTAACACTTTCATATTTCTCACATAAACTTACAAAACCAAATTAACCATTTTCCAGCCCTGATACAGGAGAAGTATTAGCATATAACTCAGAAGTCTTCCCCAAAAAAGTGTTTATTTTAATCTATGGGGAATATTATCTTTATTAAATCAGTCATTTTTGTGAGTACACAATTTTGTACCACCACTTTTAATTTTAATTCCTTCCTTTCTAAACAGTTTATTATTTCATCCATCTCTATCCCAGTCACAGTTTTATTCTGCATTCTTATTATGACTTTAATGAATGGTTTCATATCTTTCGCACATATCTTGGAAAGAATTTGTTTAACGATGCCTAACTCAATGTGTTGGCAAACAGATGTTTGCTACCTTTGGCCTCATCTTTCTTTTCAACTGGAGGTAGAGTTAATTTACTGGCTGAAATTTTTTACAGAGTTATGTTTGTAATAACAGAAGGTTTATCCTTTTCCTTAGTGTTTATTTTCAATTGCCACATTCTTTTTCAAGGGATTTATCTTCTGCTGTGCAGCTCTGAAATTTTAGCCGCCTTTCTAATTCTTCCCCTGCCCCCAGTTGCAACATCACAAAGTGACTTTTTTTAAAAATTCATTTGGCATCTCTCCTCAGTGCATTCCTAAAGTTTCACATGCATAGTCTTCAGCTGCAACTTTGGTTCTTCATGATCTCTTGTGAGATTTTCAAGTCATTCCTGAAGCTTACACTATTCACTTCAAGTCAAGATATCTATAATTTGATGTCTGATTTATTTCCATTCTTCCTTCTTATTACTATTGTCACAGTGCTCCTCATCCAGGACAAGGGGTAATGGTTTTAAATTTAAGTAAGGCAGATTTATTTGAGTTGATTAAATATGAGTGAATTTTTTTGCAGTGAGGGTGATGAAACATTAGAAGAGGTTGCCCAGAGAGGTGGTAGATGCTCCGTCCCTGGCAACATTCAAGGTCAGGTTGGATGGAGCTCTGAGCAACCTCATATAATTGAAGATGTCCCTGTTCACTGCAGGGGACTTGGACTAGATGACCTTTAAATGTCCCTTCCAACCCAAACTGTTGTGTGATTTTATTATTCTATTAAAAAGAAGGAGGGACAGAGGAAGAAAAAAATAGAAGAGGACACCCAAGCACATTTTTTCTAAATATGTTTAAATATGTTTAAATGGAATTCCTTGGAAGCAGAAAAACAGTTGTGTAAATATGCAAAATGAGAAAATATATAGGATTTAAATTTCCATTTCTAAGTCTATGATTTTTACTTAGCATTGTCTTAGCAGTTATGTCCTATTATCTTATCGTTGCTGAAGTTCTTTCTTAAGATATAAACCAAGATATAACCAGGCTTAAGAGTGTCAAGAAATAATATATGTATTTTTAATATTTTTAATAAGTTTTTCTTACTATTTTTAAAGCTGGTTTTTGTTAAATTGTAATACCTGCCATGTTCCTTTCTTGAGTTTCTTGGCTTTAAAATAAGACCTGATTTTGTTGAGATTTGAAAATATGTTAAAATGAACACTACAACCTATTTTCCTATTTATGGACATTATGGTTTCTCTATCTTATTAGTAAGTACTATTATATCTCAGTACAGTAGAGGATATTAATGCTACTATAATAAGTGATTTATTGGATATCATTTCTATAGTACATGAATAGTTGCCAGTACTTTTTGCACCTGCAGTGAGAACAGCACATCTCTTCAAGACACTTCTAGCAGAATTGTAAAAGGCCTGTAACAAGGCATTGATTTTTGAATAAGTTGTTACAGCTGTATCTTTATCATTGTGTCAGTAGGTACAGTGTAAAATCTGTCCTTTTGATGTGCAACTAATACACCCATTCTCTGCATTCTGTCTTTTCACAGGGGGCTATATAGAAAGAATTTTTCTGCTGGGAAGAAAAATAAAGCAGCCGTGTTCTCCTACTTGTTAATTTGAATCAATGTATTTTGTATAAAGTTCCTTTTAGTATAAGGACTTGACCTTCCTAGGTACTTGTGGTGCAGAATCACATCAAGAGTGTCTTTATGGAAATCTCTGCATCTTAAAAAAAATCAAAATTTGCTTTGTGCAGTGTGAAACTTATTTTGGGCAACAACTAGCATTTTTTTGAGAACTAAATACTACCTGTCATTTAGCTAGAAATTTTAACTGTGGTAGATTTTCAGCTTAAAGCGAGTTTTCTGGTTGCACTGTTTCACATGGTCTTCACATAGTCTTCTGTTATCAGTAGAATGTGATTTGGTGAAAAGCTTTTTATATTAGTCTTCAGTAGATAAAATCAATATGTTGTTACTAGAAAAGCAGATTTGATCTTAATCTTATTATCTGAGGCACAGCAGTTAATTTGCCTGCTTTGTGAAACTAATCCTTACAGTGAACATTTCCTAAATCAAGAGAAAATTTCCAAAGGATCTGTGTGATCTGTTTTAATAAATTTATGAGCTAAACAGTTTATTTTGCTTACTTCAAGTCAAATATAAAATAAATTAATTTCACCTTAGTAACTTTTTTATAAACCTTGCAGATTTGCATAGCTTTTATTGCTACCTTTTGTTACTAACATACTGGGTCATTTCAAACGGGTTATTTTGTATTTCAAAAAATTACATCAAAACAAACAAAAAACCCCATTTATTATGTATTGAAAAATTAATGGTTTTGTGTGTGCAGACCACATGCAACGTACTAATAAAGTTGTATCCTCCTGCCTTCTCTGTCATCTAGCCAAATATTTTGCTATACAGACTGAATATTTCTTCATATGTCTTTTTTATTTGATCATGGTTTGTTATACAAACAATATCTGAATTGCATCAAAAGTATTATTGCACAGGTTAACTATGTAAAAAGAAAATTATTTTCTTTGCAAGCAAGCTGTTCAATCACTTTTTATTCCAAAATTTTTTACTAGATAACAGACAGTAAAATATTTATATAGTCTACGTTGCAACCTATGCCAAAATCTATACTGCTGATCTCTTTGTGAACTGACACAAGCCCTCCTTGCCTGCCTGCCTGCCTGCCTGCCACAGAAGCCAAACTAAATCTGCAAATTATCAAGTTTCAAATTTAGTTTATGTTCAAGATTTGCGTTTGTAATTAGGACTCTGCTCCTGCACGCACTAAGTGTATCTGGTGATATCCACGTGCAGGAAGAGCCATGTTTACTCTGAAGAATATTCACATAATACATTTTAATACAGGTTCCATCTTTGTTAGCAGCTGAGTGCGGCGGACCACAAATTCTGATGTAAAAAATCAGTATTATACTTCAATTCTCTTCAGCTGTTACTGTTTGAATGGAGACTCTACTTTTGGCCTAAATCTTTCATCCTTAATCTGTTGATTGAATAACCCTAAGATAACAGATTATTTCCCTGAAAATAAAAGTTGCCTGGATATATTCTACTAATGCATAATAGTTTTCAATGCAGGTGTTCTATTGTGCAAGTTAGATGCTTTACAGCATTGTGTTAAGAGAGTTTGTTGCTAATTTCTAATTAGTTTGGAAGAAAGTAGGACAGGGTTACAGGGTTACAGGATGAGATCAAACAGATTTATCCTACTGCCTAAGACAGAAAGTCAAAGTTTTTACTTAGTTATTACATTGAATGGGCTCCTAGAAGAGGCAAGGACTAAGTCTGTGATCTCTGGATTTAAATTCAAGCAAGATTCATAGCATAGTTGTCCTGTGAAATTGCTGCTAGCAGAGGACCCTGACTAGAGTGAAAGCACCAGGTTCTGCACTGTGGTTCATTCATCAAATAAGACTTTATTCATCAAATAAGATTATTCATCAAATAAGATCTTGTTTTATGAGGTAGAATGCAATTCAAATTAGTCTGTAAATATCCACTTGTGCACAAGTGTGCAGTGAAGGATTGAACCTACTGTAAAATGATAGACCACCATGTTTTTGAGAAAACTATATGATAAACAGGAAGAACTGATTGTACAGGAAAGGACAGGCTAAGTCCAAGGAGTCATTGAAATTAGGCATTAAGTACACTGTATTAGCTAAGGAACAAGTTCTAGCACTGCTTTTTTCTATTTTAAAAGGTCTTTTTAATACATTCTGACACCTGACTCAACTTAATAAGTAATCCCGTGTTTAAAAAAATCAAATTGTTAATGAGAACTTATTAGGTATTATTTCACATAGTGTTTATGGAAATATTAACTTCTACTTTTCCCTACTCTATTAAAAATCCATTAATATGGAGTCATTAAGTTCCACTGAAAAATTACCAGACATTTTCTCATGTCATTTCAGGTCAAAACAACTGAAGTAACAAAGACTGGTTACTGAATTTAGCAAACTAAAAGCTATTCATTCAAAAATTCATGATAGTGCACTGATTTAAATAGAGAGACTCCTAAATGAATCAAGCAAGTCCTACATTATATACTTGGTCACGTCCTGTGTTTTGGTTTTGCTGGCTCACTTACCTCTACCAGCAGAACCTTTGACTTGGAACATTTTTGGTCAGCACTCTCTGTCTTGAGTTAACCTGTCATAACATTAATGACTCAGATTCTGACAGTATTTCAAACGTGAGTGTATTTTTCTACTGTGCACCCTGGATTTGTGCAATCTATCTGGAATATACCTCAAACATAAGAGAGAAAAATCTGTGTTGATGAACACTTTCCTTACCACTAACTTTTAGACACATGGATGTGGGAGATGGAGCAGCAAATGTTAGAACAGTCTTTGGGGAAGATATTATTTGTGGAGAAATGGGGTGCCACTGAGTGGAAGATGAATTATGCTTCAGAATAATAATGTGCTCAAGAGGTAGCTGAGATACTTTATCATCTTCAAATTCCTAAGCACAGAATATAGCCTTGTGCTCAGGCTAACCTGAATTTAGACTAGAGTGTACAATAACACTACTTTAATTGTTTTGCAGAGTGGATATGTTCCCTGCAAGTCATAAAACTGCATTAAAAGAGCCATGTTTCCATAAATATTTGTGTCTAAATAAGCACAAGTAACTTAATGTATCCATAGAAATACTTACTCTAAGTGGAAATTTTATTCTGAAATGGTATTTATATATTTCTTTCTCTAAAATGAGTCAGTCTCTTGCTTTGAACTGGGATATAGATTAGTGGTTTTCTTGTCTGAAATGCAGCAAAATAATCTATAATTTAGAACATTTAGAATTGCATAATAAATGATTTTAGCATAGTTACAGTCTTTTATGGTTGTGGTAGCTTGTCTGTCTAAAATTAGGACTGCAAAAAGGTGCCACTAGAGAGTGATGAAAACTGAACATTGGTCTGATGTATAGAAGCTTTGCTTTCACTGAGAAAGCGTAGTTCAGGCTACATTTCTCTATTATTCTCTTGATTCAATAAATACATTTCATATTTTATCACAGTATTCTATCTGGTATGTTTATACCAATTTATATTATTTGCTCCTCACGATGAAAAGGGATGTATCCAGAAGTGTGGATATCATTGCTAGGCCACTCTCAATCATCTTTGTAAGGTCTTGGTGATCAGGAGACATGCCTGAGGGCTAAAAGAAAGCAAATGTCACCCCAATGTACAAAAAGGACAAGAAAGAGGACTTGGGAGCTACCAGCCTGTCAGCTTCTCCTCAATCCCTGGAAGGGTGATGGAGCAGCTAATCCTGGAGGCCGTCTTGAAGCACATGGAAGATAAGATCATCAGGAGTAGTCAACATGTATGTACCAAACCAAAATCATGCTTAACCAGTCTTATGTCCCTTATGATGGGACAACTAGCTGCATAGATGAGGGGAGAGCAGTGCATGTTGTCTACCTCAACTTCAACAAGGCTTCCAACAGCAACTCTCACAATATAAACTCATATGTAAACTCAGGAAGTGTGGGCTGGATAAGTGGACAGTGAAGTGCACTGAGAACTTTCAGAACGGCCAAGTCTCAGAGAGGTATGATCAGTGGTATGGAGTCTGGTTAGAGACTTGTCACTAGTGGTGTCCTCCAAAGTTCAGTACTGGGCCCGATATTGTTTAACTTAATCATCAATGACTTGGATCAAGGGACAGAAGCCTCCTCAGCAAGTTCACTTATGGCACAAAGCTGTGGGGAGTGGTCGATACCTCAGAGTGCTGTGCAGCCCTTCAGAGGGACCTTGACAGAGTGGAGAGATGGGCCAATGAGGGTAAACCCAGGGTCCCCCCCGCCCCTCAGGAAGAATAACCCTGTGGACCAGACAGCCTAGGGGCTGACCTGCTGGGAAGCAGTTCTGTGAAGAAGGACCTGGGAGCCCTGATGGACAAGAAATGTCCAGCAATGTGTCCTAGTGGCCAGGAAGGTCAATGTTATCCTGGGGTGCATTAAGAACAGTATTCCTAGCAAACTGAGGGAGGTGATCCTACACCTTTACTCAGCCCTGGTGAGGCCACATCTGAAGTGCTGTGTCCAGCTCTTGGCTCCTCTGTGCAAGAGAGACATGGAGCTCCAGGATCAAGTCCAGCAAAGGGCTACAAAGATAATTAAGGGACTGGAGCCCCTCTCTTATGAGGAAAGGCTGAGAAAGCTGGACTGTTTAGCCTGGAGAAGACTGAGAGGTAATCTTATCAATGCAGTAAATATTGGAAAGGAAGGTGTAAAGAGGGTGTAACTGGACTCTTCTTGGTGCAGCTAAGCAATAAGAGGAGAGGCAATGGGCAGAAACTGATAAACAGGGAGCTCCTCCTGAATTCAGGAAGAACTTGTTTAATGTGAGGGTGGCAGAAGGCTGGAACAGGCTGTCCCAAGAGGTTATTGAGATATTCAAAAGCTGTCTGGACACAATCCTGAGGGATGTGATGTGATGTGCTGCAGGGAGATGGCTGGAACAGAAAGGTTGGACTAGATGATCTCCAGTGGTCCCTTCCAACATTACCTATCCTGTGATTTTGTGATTCTGTCAGAAATTTAGATTTGGGATAATATTTTGAATTATTTTGCTATGTACCTATGCTGTCTAAGCTTTCAAGGAGACTTGCAGCAATCCAAAAAGTTCAGTTTATTTCAGTTTTCCTTTATGTATACTCTAGTGTAACCTGAATGAACTATTAAATGTTAACTTTTATAAACTTCAGAGGTGATTTTAGACCTCCTGTGTCTAAAGCTGCCTAGTTTCAGAATTTTCCTTTTGCTCTAGTAGCTAAAGGTTGCTCTAAAGATTCTGACAATTTGACTGTTGAGTTACCTTATAATTTAGGGTTATATGCAATTTCATCTTGTCTATACTTTCCTTGAATTTCTGATATCCCTACAGCCAGCACAAAAAAAACCCCCAAACCCTGAGACTGGGAGTCAGAATTGCCACAGATAATACATGGGTTCAATCAAGAAGAATGTTAGATAAAAATTATGGTACTTTGGATAGGAATTCTGTCTTTGGGATGCCAATAAATGAATTTTAACTTCAAGTCTCTTTGAGCTGAAATATGTCTATAACTAGGAATGAAAGAGACAATGAAGAAAATAACAGGAAGAATACTTCAGTTTCTTTCCTTCTTCACCCTTTTCCCTTTTCATGCCAGAACAGTCCTAACACTTGAACATGAGGGAACAATTCATCACTTGTGGTGTCATGGGACATATTCATAAAGTGGCAGGGAACACACATGAAGAAAATAGCACCATCACTATTTTATACCAATATATAAAACAAACCAGAAGACTACAAAATTAATTGTTTTCCATTCACAGTAAGTCATGATCCACAACAGGTGGTCCTGCTTAGTGTGGATAGAAACGAAAAGAGATGTCTCTAGTGAAATGAGGAACAATTGTGCCTCAGTACCCTATTGAGAGACTGGATCTTTTCTACAGTCCAAATCAAAACTACATCATGGACAATATGTCTTTGAAACAGTGAGTGTGTGCTCAGAGCATCAGAGATTTGGGGTTTTTTATCTTATACAATAGTTTCAAATCAGAGAAAAAAACTTTGCTAGATTTTTCTCTTTTTATTTCCATTCACTCTAAGCAAGAACTTGTGCCATGGGCAATCACACCTTAGGCACTTAATTCATTTGCAGTGCAGAGGTCACTTATGCCTCTGCTTTCCCAGTTTTCCTTTCCCTCCTACCAGCCATTTTTAAAACACAGGTACATTGCCAGGTCAAGAAAGGTATCAAGATGGGGTCTGAGGTGTCACAGACTAAATGAAAAAAAATATTAAAATATCATCTTAAGATTATTGATGTGATTAATCTTGTTCTTTATAACAAGTAATTCTGTCATTGAATAAATAGTTTGTATTTTCTTAACCAACAAATTACATTAATCAGCCAGTACACTGAATTTTCACGAGTGCTATTGCATCTATATGACAATGAAAAGACATTTTCAGAAAATTCATTTCGTTGTCCTTTCTTATGGGAACTTTAAAATAGTTACCTTCAAAATCCTTCCTCTATTTGTCTTGGATAGACAAAGAAATCAACCTAAATAATAGGAGAATATTTTCTTCAAGCTATTTTTTCACCCAGAGTATAACACATGAATATCCTGGAAAATAAGCATGAAATTGTTCATTCTGAGGACTTCTACATCCATTCAATTTTCAATGCTAGATCTAAATTCCAATACATATAAAACTGTCTGGGTGAAACAGCTATATCTAAAAACAGAGACAAAAAAAAAGTCTGCTGCAATTGTGCCCTTTCCTTTTGCTCAGTTATCTGTATCACTAGAATGAGAGAACAGAAACAGAAAG
The DNA here is from genome assembly GCA_025920805.1 of Petroica traversi. Taxonomy (NCBI): domain Eukaryota; kingdom Metazoa; phylum Chordata; class Aves; order Passeriformes; family Petroicidae; genus Petroica; species Petroica traversi. The sequence goes on along the minus strand of JAHLSL010000006.1, from coordinate 18,040,281 downwards.
TCAGCTTTAGGATATAAGCATTACCTGCCTCTTCTGTAGAGTAAGATATACAATTAAAAAATCCAAACTCCTCACGTGTTTGGGGAATATCTCCACAAGAAGAACATTTTGAATTATGCCTTATATACTGTTACCTCCTAAACTTGTTCTTTGAGTACTTCCACAGCATGAAAGATCTAATAGCTGCTACTGTGAATGAATAATAGTGCTAATTGTACTTTAATTCCCAGCCAGACACAGTAGACATAAAGACAGAATAAAATCCTTCTTTAGGATTTTTGGAATTTGTTTGAGTGAGAATGTGATGTTTCAGCAGAATAGTTTGTACAGAGCACCAACCTGAAGAGTGTGGAATGTGCTAAAGCATCCTCTGGAGCTTTCACTGACACCACAACCTCCTAACCAGCACCTGGACCTTCATAGCTCCACTGCCATGGGGCCTAGAAACATAATGCCAAGTTTTAAATATCTCTGAACTTATTTTGCATGGCTATGCTGAGAACCTGTACCTAAATAAGTGCTTTAGTACATACATCAGACATTCTGTGCAATTTTCCAAAGTCTGCCATGCAACATAGGCTAATAGAAGACTGTCTAGAAGGAGCTCTTGCTCAAGCAAGGAATGTAGCAGAAGTCTTTTGCTATTTGTTACTGTAGCTCAGAACAACAGTTAGAAATCTGTTGTTTGCTTGGGAATCTTTGGAAGTCCATGCTGCTCTTGAAAAGATTCAGCTTCTAAGTAAAGTGAAAACACAGAAATAATCCATCACGTCTTCCTATAAATTTTTCAGTACTGCTTAGAGTGTCAGCTGAAGGAATAAGTCTCATTCTTCTGTGCATAACTGTGAACATGAAATCCTTCTCATCTTTATAGTCAAATAGTTTGAACATGCAGAGGCAAACTCTAGAGCAGTGACATGTTTTGAGAAAAAGAGATAGTTCCATGACAAATTGACTTCTCCCCCAAATCACAGAATAAACCCACTGGTCTAGCCTATATTAAATGAGGTATGAGAATAAGGAAGTTTCACTATCATGGCAGCTTGAGCAGATAAGCAACGAGTTCCCACAGAGAAGTGAGACCAGCTGAGCCACAAGATTACGTCTTATTTTTGAAAATACATGACTATGGGCAGATTATCTGAAAAGATTTCAGTGAAATGGTCCATCAGCAAAACTGCAACATAATTGTCTTGATCTTAAATGGTTAAATTTACCATGAAAAACTATTATTTCTTTTTTCTGCATATACTTTTTGATTCTGGTCTCAATTCTGCAGATGCAGGGCACACACAATGCCCCCATATTTTAGATCAGTCTTGGCAAGTCTGCTTTCTTATCAGGGTTGGTGCAATACTTAGTTTTTTGCTGGGATTCACAAATTCCTCTAAGAATGGTGATTATTCGACAAGGAATGTGTGCACGCAATTGCAGTAACATTATGTTTTGTAGCATGGGAAAAGTAAGGAGAGGATCAATGTCTATAATTTGAGGTTATATTGTGAGGGGGGAAATGAGAATGGGGAGAAGTTACTACTAGAGGAGGAAAACACTACAAAATAAAGAAAAAGGAAGAGGGAGTTTCTGGAGGAGATGGATGGAAAAATACTTACGGGATAAAAAAAAGGTATTTGAAATCTTAAGCACTGTCAGGTTTGTAAAATACAGTTTTAATTACAGTGCTGTCTTTAAAACACTCATAAAAGAAGAAATTAATGAAAATGGAGCAAGAAGACACTGGAAAAGGAAAGAAAATAAATATAGGCTAGAAGAATCCAGATGTATTACACTGTTTTTAAGGCTGACCAAATTGAATGCAGAGAATTGAATTTTCAGAAAAATCAATATTTTAACAGTGTGTATGGTTGTATAAGGTCCAAATTAGGCCAGCCCTACTCAGTTTCTTGTTTATGAGTGTTTCCACTGGTTTAAGTACATGTGGAGTAAATTAGTGTATATGTATAATGGACTGACCGTAAGATATTAAACAGTACATTTTCAGAGTAAAAATGCTGTAAATAACTTTTTATGAAAAATACACTATTTGTATTTTATTTTAAGTATATTAGACAAACTGCAATGTTGTTTTTGCACAAGCACATATATTTCAAATGCTATATAATAACAACAAATAGAGGACGAGGAATGGGACTGATCATTACCCTGAAAATAAATACATTAAGCTACATGCTTGGTTTATTTAGTCCAGTGCTCCATGAAGCAGAATGTTGTTGATGAAGTAAAATCTCTCAACTCTGTGGAGGCAGATAGGTTGAGTGTTTTTTTGCTTTTGTTTTTGATAGGGAGTTTTAGTTGTTTTGGTTTATTTGTTTATTTGTTTGTCTCTTAAGCCTGAAATGCCTGTCTAGAAGTCTTTGATTAGGATTTTAGTAAAAGGAGATAAACCTTTCCATTTTCCTGGTTTTGATATCTAAGTGAGGACCATGCAATAAATTCAGGTGAATAAATTATGATTCTTGTAGGAGTATTTCTGGTGTCATCATTAAAGGAATGTATATTTTCACTAAATTGGTTTTAATTTCTTTTACTGTTTTTTGGGGGGTTTTTTAATCTAATGTAAGAGATAAAATGTTGAGTGTGAGTGCTAAGTTTCTCTGTCCAGTTTCTTTGAAATTATTTGTTGCTTTTATTTCAGCTCAGCTGCCATCATTAAAATGATGAGTTACTGTTATCCATTATTAAATCTCTGTCTGGATAGCATGGATTGAAAGGTAAAAGGATTGCTCTCATTTCTTGAAGAATCTCCCTTGCCTCAGAACTGAGGAACAGTGGTGAAAGAGAACAGAGTAAAGTGATTTGACCTAATTCCCAGCCAGATGTTTGCAGGATAAACAGAATTGCTGCAGCTAAACCCTAAACTTTTATGTTCCTCATGTGTTTGAGCCACAGGTCAGATTTGTTCAGCAGTTTTGGTGAAAGAATTGGAAATTTTATCTTCAAAACCTAGCAATCTCTTTCCTCACATCTATCACTCATGAGGTTTTTCTGTCTATCCAGTTAGAATAATCCACACCAAAATGAGCGCTGCATGAATACTTCATTATATATAAGTATTTTTCATTCCACATACTGTTCTTTATTAACTGCAAAAAATTTTAGATAGACAAAAGTATTCCAAGCTTCTGGAGTGAAATATTCTCCATCCCTAGAGAATGTTTTGTGAAGAGAAAATTGTGAGCCAAGATTAGATAGGTGAAGTGAAGCATCTGCTTCTGCTTGAATTTGCAGACCCTGAAATAAAACAAGAAGAGGTCCAATGCCTGTGCAAACAGAGGTGACAGGGAAGTCAGTAAAGGCATATGCTTATAAAAGATGGGTTCTGCCTGCTTAGAAACATCGAGTCTGCTGGTAGAAGCAGGTAACCCAATAGGAAGAGTTGCAATGCTCTTCCAGTCAACTCCTAGATTTGAGATCCCAGGGGAAGCAGATACACAAGTTTTTAGAGAATCATGTAGGTCAGAGGATATAAATAAGCAACTAATCATTTAACCACCTAAGGACACAACAGCAGAGAAGCAACTTTCTTGCTGCTGGGGAAGAGGAGGAAGCTGGAAATGAATTGAGATACCTGTATGCAGAGTTTCTGCCATCTCACATTTTGAATCATGCCAGGGGCTCTTGTATATCATACGATTTATGCTTAATGTGATACAGAGTGCCAGGTGCTAATGTGCGATATAACAGATAGGGTTCAAGCCTTTTTACAGGGGGGTGAATCATATTGCTCTTATGCTGACCTTGCATATTTCAGTAGGTGCATAAATTATTGGTATATTTGACTTTTTAGAGAGGCTGAAAAATTGAATTATGGACTGCTTCACGCTGCTTACTTGTTAAGATACTATTTTCATATTATTCCTGGTAAAAGGCTTTTAAAATACATTTCATTTAAGAAAAATGGAGTGCAGTCTAAATGGCCCTGCTTATTTATGCCACATTTATTTTTGATCTTGGGTTGATAAGTCGTGGTTCCTCTTCTCCTGGTCTGCATTGGTGCAACAACCTGGAATTAGAGTAACATAGGTTATGTACAGCACATGAAAGGGTTTCTCAGTATCCCTAAGATTACTCCTTAATGTTGGGGAGTCATTGAAGAATTTTCTTCTCCATTTCTGGATATGGAGCAGTTTGTGTAAGAAGGGAACTCCTCCCCTCTCACTCAGCATCTTTGGCAGGATGCCTGACTGATGGGCTCAGATTTGAGAAGGTCTGAGTAAAAACTGGCAGGAAAATTGTAAGAGCCAGAAGGAAGTTTGGAAAGCTGATTTCAGAGAAAAAAAATAGATTTTTTTAAACATGTTTTCCCTGAGTTTCTCTATCATAAAAAGAAATCTTTTTTATCCTAATACTTGCAGGATGCAGAGACATGTATGTCATGGAGTAGCTACATGAGTGAATGTATTTCTCTACATTTTTTTTTCACTGCTGACCTTCAGTTTTGCACATCTTTCATTGTATGGATTATCAAAATGAATGTCAGGCACTCTCCATTAAACCTTTATTTCTGTGACTGATTATTCATTTTTTTCTTTATAAAGAAGAGAAGGCTTTGGGGTGACCTAGTTATGGCCTTCCAGTACTGAAAAAAAAGCCTACAAAGAAGATAGAGAGAGACTTTTTACAAGAGCATGTAGTGACAGGACAAAGGGGAATGGTTTAGAATGAAAGAGAATAGGTTTGGGTTAGATATTAAGAAGAAATTCCTTATTCTAAGAGTGACAAGACACTGAAACTGGCTGCCTAGAGAAGTTTTGGATGCCACATCCCTGGAAGTTCAAGGCTGGGTTGGATGGGGCTCCTTGTCTAGTGGAAGGTGTCCCTGCTCATGTCATGGAATCTCAAAATAGAGTATATTTTAAGATTATGCTAACACAGAAGACACCTACATTAATAGCTGTGAGAAAGAGAAATTAGGCCTAACCCCATGCCAGGGCTTACTAAATTTCTGTTGGTTGTGCTAGAACTTGATATTTATCAATTTTTTTGAGTTCTTAGATTTAACTCTCTCTAGAGGATCAAGTGAGAGAGCGTATGTTTGATTTTTAAATTTAGCAATTCATCAGGCAAGATAAGAAGATAAAAAGAAGAAAGAATAGCTTTTGGATACCAGTGTTAAGACTGGCAGCAGAGCACAGGGGAGTAAGGACAGGGGTCTCAGCCCAGTTCCTGTATAGACAAACTAATCTAAGCAGACAGCAACAATAATAATTTCTGTTGTGAGGCTTATTGCATGTCTTAGGTAAAAACTATAATTCACAGCTTGTTGTGTTTAAGTGAATTAAAACATTCAAAAGCAGCAGAATTATTTCATCATTTATAACACTTCTGTGAGTCTTAACTCCACAAAAGTTATTTTATGTTTTTGAGAACATGGGAGTTTTTCCTGTTTAAAATATTCTGGATTAAAGGCTTTTCAGAGAGCTGGAAAGCTTGTTTGACTGTTATTTGAAGTTTTTCAATGAACCACAGTAGGAGCAGAATCAGACCTTTCAGATTACCGAATGTTTGTGACTGGAAAGGCTTAGAGAAATAATGTTCTTAGGATAAAAGGAGCAGGGAGAGTCCAGTGATATTTTGTGCTGGAATTTCTATTACACAAAAATGTCAGAGGGCATAAAGTATTTGAAGAAGGAAAAGAAAGAAATATAATGTCAGGTAATACAGGATCTACAAGCCAAATAGAAAGTGTGCACGATGTAAGGACATGTTTAAATCCTAAATTATTCTAGAGTTTTAATGAATAGCCCTGTTAACATTCTTTATAGGCTAAGTAAATCTTCTTAGAATTCTTCACAAATCTCAGCTACTTTTAAAAAATTACTTTCTTTTGACAGCTATTTTAACATATGGCTCTGCATAAAGGAGTCATTTTGAATATGTGCAATGTAATATTGGGATATGCGTTATAAAAAAAGAGATGAGAGGACCCAGAAATATAATCTTCTTCTTGTAATCCTGTATTAATCCATTCTGTACAGCTAAAGTTTTTCATTTGAATGTGGAGCTCACAAAGAATCTGGCAGAAGCAAAAAAAAAAGAGAAAGAAAATGAAAAGTCTTCTGTATATAAATCCCCAGAGCTACACCTATAAAGAATTTTTTGCAATCTGCAAAGAAAGGAATAGCCCCAGGAACTAATCTCTTATTGCATGGATTTCTCTCTTTTTGTCCTGACCTTGACTCTTCCACAGCCCTAGTAAGTGCCTCGTGAGTGCTTCTGCCTCGTGATGAACTCGCTGCTACTTCTGTCTCTCAGGGCAAGCCTTTGCAGCATCAACTTGCTGTTTAACTAAGCCCACACTGAGATCACTCCAACACATAAAAGGGGTTTAGTTTCAGAATCAGATAGACCTGCAGAGATAACAAATCAATTGATTTCATGGCACATGATGCAAATGCTAATGTTTAATTATCGATGCAGTTAGTAAACTTCAGACTGGGGTCTGATCTAAGAAGAAAGTGGATCACACAGCTCTTGCTTGGAGCTTCAGCCCACTTTAAAAGCTAAGAATACCAAGAATATGTTTGCCTCTAGCATTTCTCTAAGCACTGGCTTAAAGAAGGTTAGCAAGGAAGAACAATCTGGTTTTTCTTCTGAAGTTTGAATCAACAATTTCTGTATTAGAAATGGACCAGGTATAATCTCATAAAGTGATAAGTCTGAGAAGCTGTTCCTAAGGGAAGGTAATATTCTAATTCTTATTTTCTCAATCTTTCTCTCCAACTGTTATGGACTGTAATGCCTAACACTACTGCTGCTACTTTTTATACTTTTTTATAAACAAATGATCTATTTACTTGACCAGAGAGTGCAAAATACATCTGGAAACTGAAGCACATGGGTGGACAGCTTAATAAAAGCAGGCATTAGAGCAGTCCTAAATTTGAAGCATTTATATATTTATTATTGCACGTCTTAAGCTGCTCATTTACATTTCTAGTTTTCCACAATTTTAGATTTCATCAAAGATGTTTCTTGAATATATATATATATATATATATTTATATATATTTATATTTCTCTCAGACATGGAAATAATCCTTTTCTCTCTGGGAAACCAGATCTATTTCAGTTCTTGGGATGCTCCTCCATCTTGTCAGGGCATACTTCTGCTTTGAGTTTTGCTAAGGGGCTATGTTCACAGGCCTCACATTTCCTGTGTGGTTCTGACAACAGCTTTTCTCTATTCTTTCCTTTATTGCTATTCTATATTTGTTCAAGGGACAGAAGACTGCAGAGGCATGCTGCTTGTACCAGCCAGTATCTTGTCATATTTCTGGCTTCACAAATGACTTTTCTTCCACTGTGCTGGGTAATTTTGATCATCTCACAACCTGTCTTCATTTTGCTATACCATGATCCACTGGTGGCATTTGCCACAGTACCACACCAAAAGTGACATCACATGCTGTCAAAAACATCAATTAAAAAGGAAATTTTATATCCAAAACCACTTATTAAATGTTCAAATATATGTATTATTTTATGTGCTTTTGCTGTTGCTGACAAGGTTGTGTTTAAAGTATCTCTGTTTTTTTTGGTATTTTCATATTAACCGTGGCTCCTCCTAATTTCTTAGCATCAGGTTTTAAAGTTTGCTCAAGAGCACTACTTCATATTATCCCCCAAATTTCACAAGTGAAAACTGTGGAAGATTTCTCAGTTACTACTTTTCTCTTACTTTGAGCCCTATTTTTCAATTTTCTGAGAGTGGGCACTATGCATTGAGGCTTTTGATATTTTTAGGACTAATTTTCTTGATGTTTATTTCTAGAGTTTGGCAAACAATGCTGCATTTCTAAAATTATCCTTATGCTGCTTGCTGTTCATGGGCTGATCCTTTCGTTAGGTTTTTTGAGTACCTTTCCGTGTTTGACATTTACACTTTATACTCCTTTCATTAGATGTTTTGTATTCTATCATTTTCTTGGTTGCTAGGGTTTAGCTGACCCTACAAATTTAGAACTTTAATGAATAATTTAATCCTACTGTGAACTTTATATATATTAATAAGAGTTAGTATGCACATTATTTTCCAGAATTGAGTCATTGCTGGTGCATAAAATAGAGATGAGCTGCATTGCTTGAATCATAAAAATCATTCTAATCCTTGCTGCTACTTACTTGTACAGAGCCTAGTGTATTTTAATTTTTTTCTCTTTTTTTTTTTTTTTTTTTTGCTTGTTGACTTGAAAGTGCTGAATAAGAAAACAAAGTTTGGTCCTATAGCTACAACACTTTTTATGAACAGGAACAGTGGGAGCATTTTCTCATTTATCTAACTTTAGAAGGTCAGAAATTTCCAGCTGTATTTATGGAGCATATGTGAATCTTAGTTCAGTAATATTACTTCATTTTGATAACTGTATTTGTAACTTTATTATTTCCAAGACTACATTAAATATGTTAGAAGTTAACAAAAAAAATTCACATAATATACTTCCCTATCCACCCTGATGCTGAAGACAACTAGCTTATATATATCATTTTTACATGATGTTTTTTACTTTATAATTGTTAACAGAAAAATGCAGTCTCATGAGGAAAAAGAAGCAGTATGTATTTTTTAAAAAGCCCTTGTATTTATAAAAAAAAACCCTTGCTTTCTTTCAGTTTTGGTTTATCTTCATCCCATAATGATTTTATTATAACAGTGACTTCCCATAAAGGCAGAGATTTGAACAGATGGGCTTGAAAAAGATTCTGCAGTATATCTGCCACAAATGGTTGAGCACTACTACTAAAGTAGGACTAAGATATAACTGAGAATAAAGAACTTTCAGATGGTTTGAGCTCTCAGTGAAGGAGTTTTAGATTAAAAAACAATGGTTGTGATGTAAATGAACATAATTCTTAGAAGACACATAATAGAATCTTGCTATAAAAGAAAAATCTGCTTTCTTCTAAAGTAATACAATTTCAGCGTGCTGCAATTGGAAAACAGCAAATCCTGCATTGTCCTAGGGTTATTTTTGGTTTTGTTTAATTTATTGCCACTCATAGTTGAGATATGTTTTTTCCTCTTTTGTATTTAAAAAAAAAATAAAAAAACCAGACAGTTTACAGTGTCACCAAGAATAATGCTATTAAAGCTTTACATTTTCATAGTTATCTCTCTTATAAATCTTTGTGCAAAGTCAGAAGTTCCTGTTATCATTCTTTTCTGCTATAAATCTTTTCTTCCGAATAATGCATGGAAAAAATGAAAGCAGTATTTACAACACCATGTTTGGAAGGACAAATCTCTTCAAATATATATTTACTGAACAAAAGGTATCACAATGAAGACAATTTTTTTTTTAAATTTTCTCAACATGCTGACAGATCTAAACTGATTAAACCTAAATTGTGCTGTTGCCTAAAACCTAGTGAAAGAGGAAATTCATCTCATCTGCACATTTAAACACTAATAGTCAGGGAATTAGACAAGAAACATCATGTAGTTTTAATCTCTATATTTTGATGAAGAGTTAACTTCCCAGAAGAATTACAAAACAGTACTTCAGCATATCTCTGACTTGGCTTTGTTTCCAGGTAGCTTTGTGGGTATCTTTGTGTTGAATTTTGAGATGTAACTTGAAGTTCTTTCTTCCACAAAAACATCTATTTCCTCTGTATGCAAAAATGTCAGTTATGGTCACACCTTCAAAATTTGTAACAAGGCTCTGCTTTATATAGAGAAAAAGGTTATTAATGAAATTCTGAATAACTTCTGAATAAATTCTGAATTTGTGAATAACTTTGGAGTCGATCTTTCTTTTAGCTATTCCAGTAGTCTTCTTTAGAAAACTCCTATTAAATTATCTGGTTTGAAAAGTTCAACTTTTTAATTTTTAAAATATATTCAGTATAAGTTTTGTTATTTCCTCCAATACAGACATTTCTTTAACTATTGAGTTTAAATCTTCTTGTGAGATGATAAATAACTGCCTGGTCTCAGTTACCACGATTAGTTTATATGGAAAAGAAAGTTTATTGGTGTATTTTCACTGTTTATTTTGTTTTACACAAATTTAAATCTAACAGTTTTACCCCAACCGACAAATGCCTTATTCAAAACAGGTAAATATATAGATACTCATTGTTGCACCTTGTATTTACATGGAATGCAAAGCTCCGCTTTTAGAAAAGTCTCTTTGGTTTTTATTTTTTTTAATTAAGGTACCAGCTTCCTACTAAACCTGAAAAGAGAAGTGGAAATGAATATTCCTGTTCTATGACCTTATACTTCATGCAATTCTGTGATTCTTGAAGTGTGTTTTAGAGTATGGTCCCCTCTCCCCTGTAGCAATTTGGCTGAATTTTGGAGTCTGTCCCACAGAAGAGGCATGTTGTGAAGGAGCAGTCAGAAGAAGCCCTCGCAGCAGCTCGCACCTCCCTCCACCTGTGCTTGGGCAGTGACCAAGACGGAAGTTCCTGTTCTTGATCCCCATCTGAGCTAGTCTGTGGACATGATGGTGCTCCATCTGTACCCCACCTCATTCCTCCCTTGTCCTCATCTGTATCCCAACCTGCTGACTGGCCTTGTTAGTTTGACCTTGGGCCTTTCTCCTGGCTATGGACTTGATGGGTGTTTTCTGTGCTCTTGGCTGATCCCGGTGACCACCACTGAGCCTCATCCAGACTCTGACTTACTGACTTGGTTTTCTGACTCTGTTTCAGGGAGGCTGCTGCCTGTGCCTGCCTTGTGCTCAATTCCTATCTTGCCTTCAACAGGGCAACCTGCCCTTGCTCCTTCTTGACAGGCTGAAGGGAAAGAATCACAGTACTCAATAAACCCCAATATTTGTATTATTTTGCCTGGGTTTCTGCTCTTTGCTGCTGTCATCCAATCACTGAATCTGTCCACTTGTAAGTGACCTTGAAGCTGCAGAAGCAAATATTATGGGTACTTTTGTTCTCCCTGTTCTCTGCTTCCCACGTTTAAATCACTGCATCCATCATGAAAGTGCATGTCACTTCACAGTAATGGTTATTTGATTATCAGCAAATTTAAATTATCTGGATGAATTGCCAGTGGCAATGATTTAGGTATAAGTAAGTGTTAACACCAGGGTGAAACGTAAGGGGGATGGAGCACTGAGGCTGCAGTGTGATCGGAATAAAGGGTATGACCACCAGTCTCAACTTCCCAGCATCTTTATTGGAATGAGGCAAAGACACAGTTTTACTGGTTTGAAGACTGCTGCCATTGGATGCTGCATACTTAATTTAAAAATAGTCATTAAGAATTAAGCAGCTAGTCCAGTTACAGCGATTCTCCTAGGAGGAGGCTTTATTATCTGAATTACTGTGCAGGAAAATGTGCAATTAAAAATGCAAATGTTCTCGTGCTCTTGATTCATTTGAGTATTTTTAGTGAAGACACAGTGCTGCTTATAAAGAAGTAAACAAGAAAAAAGAAAATACATTTATAAATAAAACATAAAGGAAGAAATAGCTTCATTCCTTCCAAGCTCAGACAGTGTATTCCATCAGACATTTAAAATAAGCAACTTTAAGACAGGAGATATTTTAAGAGAAAGGACATATGTCTACATTCTTAAGATATTAGATTTTGAAAGCTTTTTCCTTGCCATGAATAGCTATGTGATATGTCTTCATAAAAGCTCTTTAAAACATTTATTAAATTCAAGGACAGGCAAATAATTTGTATTCAAACTACAAGGTAGAGAGATTATATGTTTCTATTTGCATAATACAGAAGCATAAAAAACAAAGACCATATTCTGTCATAAACAAAATAAGATTGTACAGCTATTAGTAACGGGTGAATACAGGACCAAAGTATGTACAAGTACTTTTTGGAGGAGGAATTATTACATGCTTGAGTGTAGCTGAATGGAATAATAAAAGGAAGGTCCTGCTAGGATTATACCTACAAATGGGTCTTTTTAGCTGTCAGCTTATGCTTAGAGAAAAAAAAAATAGAAAGAAAAAAAATCCAAAGAGGTTTACCCAATGTGATTTCAAACACAACTGGATAGGGGTCAGGATTGCTAATTCTGAGAGGTAGCCGGCTGGGGCAAAACCTCATGAGGTCCCTGAGAAGACTGCCCACAAATCCACACCCAAGTCCTACCAGCTTGTGTTGTCAAAGGCAGATGGGTGATCAGGGCAGAGAGCAGGGCAGCAAAAAGAATTCTATCAGGAAAACAAGGATTTAGAAAGTCTTGCTATGACATTGATCAACAGAGAGATGACGATTGATAAACCAGTATTTCAAGCATGAATTGCAGCTAAGTAACAGAGAATCCCTGGTTTTGCTGGTACTGCAGAGCAGAGTTGTGGCATAATGCAGAAAAATAACAATACTGAAATCAAGACTGAAAGATCTATGTATTTGTTAACATTTCCAGTAACCACAGGATGAAGAATAAATGTGTCTAAAAGATAAATAAAATTTACTTAAATAAAAATTATAAGTAAAAGATGGAAAGTGCCTATTTAAATCCAGGAAAAAGCAAGGAAGAAAGTGAACACAGCAACAAAACATTGTAGTAACCCATATCTGAATTTACCTGAGAACCTTCAGAAATGTGAAGCAATCTCCTTCTCTTTGTTTATGGTTGCTGTATCCTGTCTGTTCAAACACCATCTCTCTGAATAAATCTGTTGCAAGATCCATGTTCCATGGTAAAATCATGACCCATAGTATATGGGATGCAAGTTAAATCATTCACAAAACTTACTTCACAAAATCTCCCATTCACAATGTTGAGAAGAACACATTTCTCTTTTAAGGGTAACATAGAAAATATCCAAGTGTATTCTCTTTTGAAATCTAAAGATGGGTTAATACAGCCTAAAGACAGGTGTTAATGTATCAGTATGTCAGCTATCTGATGAGGATAAACAGAATCAAATAGGTCAGAAATTCAGAGAAGTTGTTGAAAAAAAGTCTGAAGGAGCTTACTATCTTATCCACCTCCTTCTTAAACATTTGACTTGATTAGGACAAGGAAAAAAGCACGGATTTCTGTTCAGTTTTCAAGGTCTTATATTTGTCTCTCTTAAAGTGAGCTTTGTAGGATTAAGCTAGTGACGTACATGTTGACCTGATCACAAACTATTTAATTATGACTCTGTAAAAGGACTAGATATAACTAAGTTTAAAACAACTAACTAGACATATATTATGTACTAATTACTTTAGTGTTTACTGAATACACCAGCCTGTGAAGCTTCTTAGGTTTTGAGAAAACTGTGAAGACAAGGACTGGGCAAATGGTTGCACAAAAGGATGTTATATTATGTTAAAAAAAAACCAAAAAGCACCAAAAAAACCTAATTACTTTTCAAGCAAAAAAATAACAAAAGGCTTTGATTTTTCATAGGACTCTTCACAGAAAGAATTAGTTTTTCAGGTAATGGGCCTGTGATCTCAAGTATTAAACCCTGCTCTTTCTTCTTTCTTTGAGTCCTCAGATCTGTGTGCATGTGTTCTTTGTACATGACCGTAGATGAAAAGAAAAAAGCTACATACATATAAAAATACACATACAAGTTTATTTTTTTTCTTTTGGTGAATAGGTATCAGTAATTGCTTTTGCTAACCCTGTTTTTATACTGAGATCTGTGTAAAGTATCATCTCATCAAAGCAAAGAAACTGAGAAGCAAAATTCACTTCTAAAACTTCAGTGAGTAGTCATTTGCCTTTGAAGATTATTCAAGGTATAAAGTTTAGGTGCCAGTTATGGAGCTATTATTTGTAATTGTAAATGAAGGGGGGGAAATAGAATAGGTCTTAGTATAAATGTCAATGGCTTCATAAATATATATATGTATCTGAATGCTTCTAGATAGATTACACCTGAAGCTAATACAGAAACAGTGACAACGTCTGAGCTAAAGGCAGAGTCATTTGCTTTTGTCACAAACTCATATACATTCCTTTCCATACTTAATTTTGCTTTTTCGGGAGAACTTCTGAGGTCTTTATTGGGCATAGTGAAGTGATGTTACACCACATAGATTTAAAAGAATTGATTTAGAGTTAATTTCTTCAAGCACTCACAAGAGTGCTTTCATCATTACAAATATCTGTAAAAAATGTTAACAGAGGTATCTGGTTATGTAATGTTAGAGTTCATATCAGCTTTTTTTTTTTTTTCCCTAGTTCTGCCCATTTTAAACATTACAGTAAGGTTCCCAGAAAGATTTTCTGATAAAAGGTGAGCTAGTTACTCTGTTCTTATTGATTTTTTTGTGATGTTGAGGTGTTATTGACAGCCTTAGCTATGAGTTGTTTTTGTTTTGAGAACTTGAAGCGACTATAGGTTAACATATTTTAACAGGATATTAAGCTTCAATATATGTGGTTAAATCAAAGTCTATTCTATATACATTCATTTATTAAATTGCAGGTATATTAAAATATATTTTGCTATAAAATGACTTAATTGCATAATGTACATTACCTGTAACCTTGCAAAAATAAAGATTTGTTAACAGAAATAACATATATATCTCCCAGACTGGTTGGTTTTTCTAATTAAATAAGGTCTAAGAAACATAGTTTTGTTGATAAAACTTAAGGATTTTGCTGTAAAATAGTAAAGATTCAAGTAAATATGTTTAAAATTGATGTTTTTTCTAGACATAATTTGGCAGCTTGAAGTAATTAAACTTGCAAACATTTATACAGAACTCTGAAGGAATTTAGTACCTGAATGTCAAGTATAGAGCTAGCTGAAATAAAGTAATAATGGTCATTAGTAGCTCAACTTTGCTTTTGTTATTACTGACCTTGTTGTATGAGAAGATAAACATACTGAATAAATGTGTATTCAAACATGTAATCTCTTCCTTTTCCAGCAATAGGCAGTAGTGGGGACCAGCTGTATCTCTGTATGTTTCTGTGTGGGTGTATTTGTGAAAGAAAATTTGTTAAAATTTAAATTTTAGCTTAATAATAAGAAATATTTCTACTGTTTCTTAAGCATCCTTGACCTCAAAAAGGTATCCTAATGGTTTTGTAATACTAGATACTCTGCTGGCATATGATTTTACAAAACTTGGGGGTTTTTTTGCTAAGGTTTAATTGTTCTTTGGGTCTAAGGGACAAAAATTTGAGGGGAAAAAGAGAAAACTTGTATGATATTATAATATAATATCATAATACTATAACTAATATAATATTATATATATTATAATACGGCTACCAAAGCAAAATAACTAACTGGTCACATTTAGTCAGGAAGAGCCCAACCAAAAATAAGGTTGATTTGTTAATAACTTCAAAATGATAATGTTAATTGCTCTTAGCAGTTATGTTCCACCAATATGTTTTTCTATATGACAATACAGATTATGGATATATATGCTGAAAAGGTACTTTTAAATATGGTTAAATGACTGTGAGTCTGACTGCAATGTATTTTTTCAATGCCTTAGATGTGATCAGTATGAAATGATAAATCAGTATAAAATCTCTATATTCAACTTCCCACCTCTTACTGCCCTGTGTTGTGCCGTGGGCCATCCACACTCCTCTGTAGTGGAAAAAGTGGTCTTTGGATCTTCAGCCTCATACATACCATGCATGGAGCTTCCTGATTAACCTGTGGAATACTATTCTGATTAACCACCTGGACTTTGTGTTTTAAAATTTTAAATTAAATTCTTCCTATATCTTGCTGAGAGATCTTTATTTCTTTGCTTTCTTGAACTATGTTCCCATGTCACAGCCAGTGATCAATACTGTGTAATGACAGAGCTTTGGAGCTGCTCCTTGTAATTTTGTTCCTGTGAAGAGACTCTCCTTATGTCTCTATTACTACGAATTTCTCTTTTCTGGTACTGATGTACATAATGGCCTAGAGCTTCAGGCTTCAGAGTTATCTACCACTTATCCTTTTTCCTGATACCATGGCAAACAACAACCAAGAGTCTTAAACCTTTTGAAGAGATGGTAATTTAAGTAATAGAACTTGAAAACTGTAAGAAAGTTTTCCTTTTTATTGACCTCCCTCTTTATTGTTCCTTTACCCTACGACAAATTTTGTAGGGCAAACCCTCTCAGTTACTTTTAGTTAGTATTAAGCCTTGAAGTTTGCTTTTGGTTCAGGAAAGATGATGAAGGGCATCAGAGATGTTACTTGTGCCTGAAGCTGTGTCCTCAGAAGACAACAGCAGATATGAGCCTTTACCTATCACTAGAAATAGAATTATACATTGCATTTTCAGTATATCACACCTGGAAATATCAAAAACTGCCACTAATGAGTTGCTTAAAGCACCACTTTTGCTGCCTTGTGAGCTCGGGCTACTGGTTTTGTTTGGATCCTAACTTGGTTAAGGTAGGCTATAGCCAAACAAAATGAAAGAGCTGGATGGCATCAAAAAGTGACCATAAAATCAAGCTCCTCCAACACATATCCAAGTTAAATTAAGGATTTTAGAAAAAAATGATAACCAGAACAGTTAATTTTCTCTTATTTTATTCAGAAAATTTCTATCACACTGAGTTTTCTATCTCAGTTTCTACAATCCTGTAGTCTACAATAACCCACTATGGTATTGCTTCATCTTAGTGTTCAATTCAATTTAATCTCTCTAATTTTTTATATAGTTTGCAAAACAGAGAGCAATAGTTTCTTGACACAATGAAATTTTAGGCCTCTGCAATGGTCTTAGACTTACTAATGTCTTGTCTTTATGATTTCTGCACTTTTATGTTATTTCTACACACCTAAAAATCCTCTAATCTTTTCAATTATTTTCTGATCCATTGTACTTTTTCTGATCCTATTTTATTGCCTAAAGTGTGAACAGAAAGATGGGACACTTCTCTGCATTTAAGCAGAGATTTTTGTGTCCTTGTGGGAATAAAGGACAATTCACTTCTGAACATGAATGATAGGGTCATATCAATTAGTTAACCTGTTTATACCTGTTTCTGGTTAGATAAGGATTTCTAGCTAAAGTGATGAAGGTTTTTGGACTCTGCATGTGAAGTAATTGATTGTCTCCCCTTTCATGAACCTCACACCTTAGGCAGGGAACTAACCTGTTTCAATAGCTCAAACTGAGCCAGATGGAGAGTTCATAGAACCGATCTGAGAGAACAGAGCTCTTTGGGATTTTTTTCTTCATTAACTAAGATAGATTTCCAGATTAAAAAAACCAGCCAGCAATTAATGTGCTCTCAAAGTCAATTTACTTTGTAAATAGCAGAAGCCTCCTCCTCAGAGTCCATTTTTAGTTCAGAAAATATGTTACATGGAACTGTAAAGAATAAGATCTAGAGCTGACATAAACTTGTTTTTTTCTAATGAAGCATGAAAGCAGATATGTACAAAAAGTATTAATGTACATTTTGGACTAGATTCTGATGTCTGGAATCAGGACAATTGGGTACTATGTGCCCATCGAGGGTTACAGCTACCTTAATATTTTAGGTATCTTTGGAAGTTTTCTAGATAAGATATATTTAAACCTTTTGCTTTAAATATTTTCCATATGCTCTGAAAAGATGCACATGTATTTTCAGCTTGACGATTTGATTGTCAGTGGGATGATAAAAAGGTAATAAGATAATAAAGACTTTCTTGTTCAGTGTCTGCATTAAAATTAAGCTGAGAGGGACAGCTTTCTTCCAAAGAGTATTGATTTTCTAAAACTTAAAAGCTACTTATGTCTTTATTTCTACTTATGGTTCACAGGCAACCTGCATTCTAAATTCCAAGCCCGTATTTATTGCATTGATGTGTTCACCAGCAATTTGCCTCTTGGATTTTTAAGATGTATTCCTTCATGCAAAAGAAAAAGCTGAAGAAACAGCACCTTTGAAGTTTCTAAATGAACAGTCAGTGCACTTCTGGTCGCATTTCTTACATGAAGACTGGCAGCCACAAGCCACTAAAAAAAGTTTCAGTGAGATTTGTCAATTCCTACTCCTGGCATTGCTATGTTTAGAGTTGTAGACAAGTGGAGAAGCCTGGTTTGGAGGAGCTCACTGGAGATCACCTGCTCCTGTGGCCTGCACAAAGTGGAGCTGTCATCCATGCCAGGAAATTGCTGGGCTGCACTGGGAAGTCCTCAGGACAGAGGCTCCATGACCTGTCCCAGTGCCCTGCTCCTCACAAGGAGGCACTACTGGCTCCTCTGCAGATGTGCTGGAAGGAAAAGGGTTTTATTCAGGGATATTCTGAAGAAATATGACTTTAGATGCCTGAAATATGTATATTTTATTCATCATGCCAGCACTTTGAGTTAACAAGATGTCAAAAAAAACCCACTGTCTGTTTATAAAAATATTCATACTGATGTTTATCATTAGCAAGTACTGTCTGAAACAGATGTAGCAGGTAATGTTTCAAGCCTGTTTTATTACAAAAATTACCCTAGGACTTGCTTTCTTTAACTTTGAAAGACATATATTTAAGAAATATCTTTTTTGCTATATTAAAAATTTGCAGATTACCATCATTCACCTAGGATTTGGTGGCTATAATTTTAAGCTTATTTAAATTCTGATTTACTGATTTTACTCTTATACAAATCTAATGCAGCATAAGAAATATTTTTTAGTTCTGCATGCTTAGTATGTATACCAAGAAAGAAGTTTGGTAAATAAAAATTTGGTAAAATAAAGTTATCTACAAGATATGTTTTTGATTAAACTTTTTCAGATGTGTCTTATCTGGTTTTACTTCTGATTCCTCACTCAGGTTTTTTTTCCTAATAAATGCCTGTATGTGTTTTCCTTTATTACCAACTGTGAAGGTGTAAAAGAATAAAAATTGCTTGTTAACTGCCTTCAGTGAAAGGTCTTTTGATACAAGCACCTAAAAATATTTCTTCTAAATATGGGAGGTAACAGAAGAAAACAAGGATCTTTCTAGTTAATTTATTAAATGTTCTGTATTGCAAAATAAATGTAAATTTTTCTATTTAAAAAATTGTGTTTGTTTTGTGTTTACACAAAAAACAAGCCTTTAAAGGTTGTATAAATTTATTATTAAGGTCAGAAAAAAAACAGATTGGAAGAGAGCTCAGATAATTCATTTTAAAATTGTGGGTTTTTTAATATACCTCTGTAACACCTACAACTTCACTAATTTTAAAGCACTGCTCTATTCAGTTGATGAACTACAAAGACAAAACAGCACAACAGGTTCCTAGTAATCAGAAATTGTCTCTTACAAGTAATCAAAATGTAGCAGATATTTCTTAAGTATCAGTGTCCATGAATTGTGTCTCTCTGCCTTCCACTGTTCATGTTTCTGGACTAAAGTACTGGTTAAGGAGCCAGGATTTGGTGTTTAGTCTGTAAACTCAGCCTCCAATTTGTGTCTGCAAAAGGTGTACAGCACTGCATTTCTTGGGTGTATCTTTCTAGCTTTTACTTCAAACTCTTGAAGGCAGAACTTAATAAAGTATGGACCTTCTCTTTATTTTAGAGTTTTAAAATGTTTTCTGACTTTCAGTATATTAATCATTAAAAGTACTAAGCTCACTTTCTACAAGGTCTTCAAGTTCCTGGTGATACAGAAGTGAAACTTTACTTTTCTCAAAGATCAAGATATCTCCATCAGAAGTGCATGAAAGTGAACACCTCTGACAAAGTTTTCAGTGGAAATTAAAAAAAAATAGCTAAGAAAAAAAGCCAAAACCCATGAGCTGTTCAGAGAAAAACTTCATGTGAAATAATTTGAAGATGAGCCAAGTGGGTGAGCAGGGTGAGTTTCAGAAAAGATTTCATGTTGTTATGAACATAAGCAATATTTACACATCTCATCTTACAAAGAGCAGTACACCTTTAGCTTCATTTCCTCCCCTGTAAAGACAGAATAGTAAAGACAGTATTTCTACCTTTTCTGAAAACTCTTTCCAATGTCTTGAAAAAATGTGTCCTTCAGACTGAACTTCTCAATAATTCACTATTATTATTTATTTACTGTTCAATAAATTCCTCAAACACAAAAAAGTTGTGAGATTTATATTACTGGTCTCTTTTTGTTAAAGACAAAACCGAAAATCTTGTAATTAAAAGACTGAGTTTTAGAGATTGAAAAAAAGTCTACCTAACACTCATGATTCTAAACAAAATCAATTTCCTTGTAAAGTTCCAAAAATTTCTGTGCATCCAAAATAAAGACATAAATAAAATGTCCAGGGAGAATTCAGAATTTAGTGATCATGAGAATCCAACTTTATTTTATTTGTTATTGTTATTGAGGTGTTCTGTTTTAGGGTTTTGTTGTTGTTGGGTTTTATTTGGGTTTTTTTGTTGTTTGCTTTGTTTTGTTGTTGTTGTTTGTTCGTTCAGTTAGTGAATTCTGATTTTTTTTTAGTGTACAAATTCAGATTTAGGAAGCTTTATATTGAAAAATAAAAGAAAAAGCTGACACTTTCATGGAAAAGTATGTATATAAGACAGAAATCTATCTTAAAATTGGTTATATATAAAAGCAAAGCTGTGAAAGTATACTCAGTCTCAGACTTCCATCCTTGTTTAACCTTCTCTTGTTCTATTCATTTTTTATTTTCACAAAGAAAAATGTTAAAAGATAACCAGCAGAGGAAGGAAGAGGTGAGGAATCATATTCCCCAGTATAAATAAGCAATTCTCACTGAAATTGTACAGAATTTGGTTATTCAAATTAGGTTTGCCTTAACGTGACAAATGCTTCTGCTTGCAATATGGCAAACTGACAATGATCTTGTTATTTTCAAAAGGCAATATATAAGAATAGAGTATTCTTGCAGGTGATAAGAATAGTAGCACAAGCAGAATTCTGTCAATGTCACTCCTTTCTGAGACACTTGAAAAATCTCTCTACCTGTATTTGATTCCTCTCTAAATTCACCACCTGCTAGTATGAATTCTAAAAGCTTGGAATCAGTTACTATTCTATAAAACAGTCAGAGAGTAATTTATATGTTTATTAGAAATTTGCACACAGATTGCCCATAGAAGAAAAACACCGCTTATAGGCCTTGTAGAGTTTTAAGTACAGTGGTGGCAGTTACAAACAGTTAAAACAGAAGAATTTCTGGAGAAATAGAAATGCAAAAAGGTTGCATAAAACAGAAAAAAACCTGCAAAGTTTGGAGGAGCCATGTTTTATGGGTTATTTAAATATTCATTTCACTGCAGAAAGATAATTAGTCTGAAACTAGAGATGTAGAAAAATTTCTGACAAATGAGAAACTTAATGTCCATAAAAAATGAACTTGAGTATTCTGTCTCAATGTGCCTAAACAACAATTCTGAGGAGACATTCTCTCCAGCTTGTATAATATGTGACTAGTCTGTCCATTGCAGTGAAACCACAGGAAATAAATCTAAATCCACAAGGCCTTAGCCTGCAACAGCATGATGCTGATTCATTCATACAGTGTATCAAAACCTGGTTTCATTTGGAGATAAAGGTTCAACACTGAAAATACTTCCTCCATTTCTCCTCCTAGTTTAGTTGTAGTTGCATTTACCTTGTGAAAGCTCCTGGTTTAGACCTTTCCTTGTGAATTTTACATACAGTATTACTAATATTCACCCATAAGAAACCAGAAAATATTTTGCAGTTTTCATTTATTCTGTTTTATGATAAATACTACATCACAAAATATGTCAGCATTACTAAAAGTAAAATTTAAAAGTATTTTATATTCATAATTTCAGCTCAAATTACTTGGTCAGCTTTGACACAAATTTGGGAGTATTTTTCTGTGACCTTTAAGTTCAGGTCTGTGAACTTCTTTCTGCATCTGTCAGTCAAGGATGTCACTGGACAGTTGGAGTTAACCTTGGCAAAAAAAATCTCAGCCTAGAAAAAGGTTTAAAGCTGCTTGAGTATACTCTTTTTGCTCTCCTTGCTGTCTCTCCATCTCTGTCATTTGAGTTAAGCTCCAAGAAACTGTAATTGTGACCCAAGGTGGCATCAAATGGCTCTCATTTGAGCCCTTGTTCCTGTGGTCTTGACTTAATGCAGCTGGAGACCCTCACTCTGGCCATAGGGTGGTGATCAGGATTACAGACAAACAATACAGGAAATGAGAAACTGTAGCAGTGGTTCAAGCCCAGAGAGTTACATATCCCCTGAGGAATTTTTGGGGGCCTAGAGAGTGAGGCCCCTCTGAGGTAGAGTTAGGTTTGGCCTTGGAAAGGGGGTTGAACTCCCCCCTCCTGTCCTTCAGTTCACAATGGTATCTTGTGTCTCCCTCTCTCCTCCCTTACTCCTTCCCAATTAGGTCCTGACCCTCTGACCCTTCCCTGTTCCTCCCTTATGAGATAAGTTCTAACCCTCAGAATAAAAGTCTGAAAGCTGGGCTTTCTGGGGTCTTTTGCCCCTGAACCCAAGCAGAGCAGACCATGGTGTGATCATGTCTGATTTGGGTTCCAGGCATGGGAACACTCTCTCTCTCAGCAGTTCTCCGGCTTTTGGGACACCATCCCAGGGAAGCCCAGCTCGCGGCAAGGGGAAAAGAAGTCCTTAGCTGAAGTTGACTTAACAAAAAAGGAAACTTTCAGAACAAGCCGCCGAGCCGTTCACCATTCCTGTGGTCAGCTGTCCGGCCCCCACCACCGGCCACAAGAAACAGCACGCGATATCTCCTATCTCCTTCCTCATTCTCATGAATAAAGAGATAGAGTTCCTTGCAGCCTCAAGCCAGTCTGCTTCTCTGCTGAGGGCTCACTCTGCTCTATTTAATATCAGGCATTCAGTGCATGGCAGGAGGGATACCTGGGATCTAGTTCTACAGGAATGACTCATAGTTTCTAACATTAAAGATAGTCTGCCAGCCGGCACTTGCATCCAAGGGAATGCAATATCCAAGGGAATATCCATGGATATATTCCCTTGAGAGAAGAGTGGTTACCTGTAGAAAGGCTTGGATGTAGGATAACAAAGTTTATGGTTTCCTAGTGAATAGACAAAAGGGTTCAATGATTCAACTGCAGCAAAATTTAGTTTAGCTTTGCAAATGTATCTGAATATATATACACCTGAAGCCTAAGAAAGACACAATTATATGTGGGGTTATAGTGTTTTGTGTGGTTGCCATGAGTTGTCTCATTTACCCAACAGAGGGGGACTTTCTAAACAGGTTGTCAGAGGATTTAGTAATTTGCTGAACAACTAATTTGAAATGTATGTTCATCATTTACAGACAGAAGCATATGGTACAGGAATTGTATTATCCAGTATTACCACTGTTATTAGTGAGACTTCTTATTAATCTGGAGTTTTAAGATACCACAGAGTAACTATTTATAGCTGTAAAAAGGCATGTCCTTCAAATACAATTAAGGTCTGTTCATTTTTTCCAAGTGCAGGATTTATTGTCAGTAATAAAGCTAATTTCATTACCTCTGCCAATAAAAGCCATTGATTATAACAAATTGCATTTGTCCTTTCTCAGCCATCACCATTGGGCCACTTATTAAAAGGTATAAACAGTATCAGTATAAATATTTTGTGAGCAGTTTTACACAGACAATACATAATTTCATGTCCATCAGCTTACTGATGGCAGAAGCCACTGTTTTACTGGAATTGCCACAAAGAAGCAGGCTGGGAATAGCACTAGAAGTGGTAGATTAGTGTCCATTCTCCTGTCCCTCTTTCTAATCCATATCAGCTACACCATGTGCTGATTTCAGTAACAAATTCAAAACGGGTCATGCAGACAAAAGTCTTGTTCTTTTCAATTTCCTTGGATTTTCCCAGGCTACTTTCCCTCCTGTTCTACCTTATGGCAAGGATTCTGAATATAAACTTTTATGGGAACGCAGCTGAATTATTAAGAGAAGTCATAATTGTGGGGTATCCTAGCAAGGTTTTACTGATGACCAAACTATGATCAGATGCTATTTAATCAATGGCTGAATGAAAGTCACATATCAATCAAATGGTGATTATGCAATAACTGATTTTTAGCCAAACAATGCTTTAACAACAATATGACAATTACTTTAACTATAATTTAGGCAGTCACTAGACAATGAGACACAATGATTTGGACAGCTGTCAAACAACTACTTCCTAGACTTCTAATAATTAAGTTTATCTCTGGCTGTGTAAAAGTGTCAGTAGCATACAATCTACCTTTAGGCCTAATGCAAAATGTCACTCACTTCATTATAGATACCAGATGTCAGGTAAGGGGTCTCTCAGTCTCGAGGGGCAACCTTGAGAGGAGTTCCTTGCCTAGGGGGAGTTCCCCAGCGTGCAGCCTTCTCCACATGGGACAGCCTGATGGGCTCAGAAAGGCTGCAGATTTTGTAGCATACAAGTGACTGACTGGTAGTCAATCTCCTCACTTTGGTGTGTGTGTGCAGGGAGTACAGCTGCAGCAGTTTCATCTCTGTGTTGTCTGTGGCAGGACACCTACCCCCACTTCCTGCACACCACGGACAACTGGTGCACAAAGAAATAGTCCAAAGCCAACTAAGGTTATTTCTGAGGCCAGGAGGCTTAAATTTCAAGAATAAACATCCTAGTCTAGAGAGCAGATGTGGGAAGAGATAAAGGAAATATTGCTGACTAAGAGACACTGTTTCACACTATAAAAGATACACAAATTATCACTGAGGCAGAAGCCTCTACAATCACACCATGAAGGTGTGTAAGGGACTTCTCCCCGAGTCCTGGACGCAGGCTCATGGTTACTTTTCCAGAAATTGAGGGAAAGGATCTCAATGTGTGCCCCACCAAGGATTGGATGGTAAGATACATTGAATCCTAAGCTTATACTCTTTCTTCTCTAGCTGTAACTTAAAGGGTATCTTATCATGCGCTGTATAAAATCTACTAGTCGTTATTTTCTTTTTCATTTTATACCTGTGCAGTATTAATTTGTTTTAAGTCTTATATCTGTTAGTTTCCTTGTCTATTAATAAACAATTTGTTCTATAATAGACAGAATCAGTCATTATTAAAAGAACTTACGAATGTGAGTGGGTTTGGGGTGCTGGCCACCTCAATAAGGTTACTACTTGCTGCCAGGGCCTGGGCAGGAGGCAAGGACTTATTTAATACCCACATCCATTTGTGGCATAGTCCCAGCTTGAGTTCATATTGTTGGCTGCTGGTAAGAATCAACTTCCTTAGTTCCTGAGAAGAGGCAGGGTGGCACAAATTTCATGGTTTCTGCAGCAGGGCTGATTTCAGCTAGGACTGCTTCTCAGTGAGGGCTGAACCACAGCACTGGGCCCTTGCTCAGACTGGGTGCATCTGTCACACTGGTCATGTAATTAGAGACCCTGTAAAAAGGCTCAATCTGGTTAACTGTGTAGCCTTTGGGTTACCTTTTGTATATTATTTATAAACCCAGTAACAAAAGAAGCTTATGAAATAATTTATTTTGTTTATTACGAGTGTCAACTGATATGGAAAGGCTTTTGGTACATCATCACTGTAACAGTTCAATATTCACTTTATAGTTGATTCTAGCTGTGGTAAATATACAGGGATGCAACTGGCCTCAGTGCATGTGAACATGACATTACTGTCATATAAAGCTACATAATTGGCATGAATAGTGCTGTGCTGTCTTACTACTACACCTGGCTATTGCTACATCTGCAGTATATGTATGTGCTAACATTGTAATACTAGTGTAATTTCGTTTAGAAATACAATACTCTAGTGATTTTCCCCTTTAAAATGATCACCACAGAACATTTTTCCAATTATATATTACTTTAGACGGTACATGTTTTTCTCTACTGGAAATAAAATTTAAAGTTGAATTAATAAATAATTTTGAACTTAAGGTTCTTTATATTCAAGTTGATTTTAGTTTACTAAAAAAATTGAAGATGAAAAGCATTACTCTAATATTCATTAACTTCATAGTATGACATTTTAATATTGAGATTATGTGCATAATACATGTATAAGGTATACCCTAATTAGAGTGGTGCATTCTTATCTATGAATAAATACTATTCCAAAGCTTGATGTAGTGAAATATTTGCATGTTGTTCTTAGAAAACCTTGACATATCATACATATAAAGAGTATAGGATTTGTTTTGAAGCTTTAAAAGTTTTTCAAAGGTAGTAGAGTGTAATCCCTCTTAATTAAAACTTTCTTGGTTATATTCACCTGACCCATCTTTTTTTTTTTTTTTTTTTTTTTTTTTAAGAAACAGAATATTTTTATTTCTTCAGGAAAAAACCCAAACAAACTTGCTGTCAAATAATATTACAGGGGACAGCTCATCTGAAGTTTCTTTCATCCTTTGAGTATCGACTTCAAAATAAACATCCCGTGAGATCTATTGCCTTGTTTCCATCTAGTTTTCACTTCTAGTTCTGGTCAGAAACTGGAATTATATCTGTTGGAATTTGTGAGTTATTGAAGTAGTTCTGCGATATGAAAAAGCTGATCAAAAAGGTGGCCAAATATGTTCTTTTATAATTTTATCTTGTTTCAGAGGTATTTCTTAACAAGCAGCTTTGCAAGAGAAAACAAGCTAAAAAGAAATTGTAAAACACTGCAGGTTTTCTTCCTAGTAATTTCTTCACTGTAGGCAATAATAATACCAAGAACAAAGAAGTGACATAATTTTTTAAAGAGGAAATGCACAAGGGATGGTTACCCTTTGGCTTTTTTCCTTTGTAACGTTTATCTTCTGCATATATATTTTTAAAACAAGCCACAAACAACCAACATTTCCTGAAATCATAACCCCAGGAGAGTGTGAAGCAGTGATACAGTAAATTTTGTCTTGTATGATTGTTTCTAGGCTGAGAAAAAAGATTTCCTCCAAGCGAACAGTGAATGGCTTTTGAATGAAAATTATCTTTAGAACCTTTCTAAAGTAAAAAGCTGTCTAGAAAATAAGAGATGACTGAAAGAAAATAATTCAGATGTCTTTTCTGATACTAAGGTGGCAATTATTTTGTAGTCATTGCCTCATTTTTGAAGTAATCCAATTTATTTCTGGTTTAGCCAATAATGTTCTCTTTATTAATATGCCAAAGCTTTGCTGAAGACCACAAAAAACCCCAAAGCCTCGCCCCCACAAAAAAAAAAACCCAAAAACCAAAAACCAAACCATGCGTAGTTTTATTCCTGCCTATAAAATCTATTAATTCAAAATGAAATAATGAAAAAACATCAAATTGGTGCCAGATATTCTGCCTATAGTATATCTATTTGCATTATTTATTTCTAATCTTAACAATGTATTTAATCATACTCCAAGTTTTTAGGTGAAATGTGGCGTGTTTTGAGGCTTTTAGTTGCCTGCATCTCCTTTACACTTATGCTGATTTTTTTTTCTCCCTGTATATGCTACTAGAATATATTTCCCTATTGAACAGATTTGCTTAAAAATTTTCCTAGAGATGTTTGTCATTTAATGTGCCAGTTTTTCCAGGGCTCTGGAGATTGTCTTTTTTAGACTTACTTTCATTATCTTTCCTTAATTTTCCCAGTCTAAGCACTTTCATTTTTGATTCCAGTTTGGGTATGAAAATTCGCATACCCAGGTTTCTGTAGTTGCTCTGCCTTGGCTGTAGTGTTAAACACTGTTGTTCAGAGAAAAAATCATTTTAGGGTCATATGTGGACATCTCTCATCTTTAATGTATCAATCTCACATAACAATTCAACTGTAGATCTTTGTTTATATAGTCAAAAGTCTTTGCAAGAAAAAAAAGGGAAAAAATTGATCCATGTCATTCTCATTTGAATACAATTTTTATTAATTTATAAAATATATCTTTCTCCATTTCATATAAGCTCTATGGTTATTCTGAGGTTGTGATTCATCCATCTTATACATTCAAATCTTTTCCTTCCCCTTTTCTTCATTACCTGAATTTTTTCAGATTTCCTGATTTTAATGTAAAGGTCCTAGAAACCTATTTCACCTTCAGTAATCATGTAATATATCTGGTTTGTCTCTTTCAGTGTTATATGTTTGCTGTTTGGAAACTTTAAACATTATGCAGATTCAGTTTTGGTGCCTTTCAATCACAAGTTTGAGACTGTGTCAGGATTTTAAAGGATGGTTCACTTTACATGTTCTTAGGATAATAAAAGTCTTCTGGTACAATGTGTGGACCTCAATTTGTGGTAGAAATCAAGCAAGTAATTGAGCTTTCAGTTTATCCTGCCATCCTTTCCTTCCTCTTGTCGTCCCTTCCTGGACCTTTTTTACTTCCATAGAATAGGAGCAGCTTGAACAGATCCAGAACTTAACTGCAGTAGAAACCAGACGAGGCACTGTTCTTTGTTATTCCTTGCATCAATATCTTCTAAAATCTTAAATAATTTTCTCTACCTACTAGATATGATAATTAAATTGTCTTTTTCTTTTAAATTTTTTTTTTAAATTAAGCCATAAAGATTCAAATGTTTTTTAGTTACAAATTTAGAGAAAACAGTTTAAAAGATTTAGAGAAGAGAAAGAATTAAATAGCCACTAGAGCCATTCTAGATCAGAAGAGTGGAGAGAAATTTATTCTAAAAAGTAGTAACAACAGAATCAGAGGATAATAATAATAATAATAATAATAATAATAATAATAATAATAATAATAATAATAATAATAATAATAATAATAATAA